>LR738709.1:406936111-406979524 GCA_902687465.1 Secale cereale | reverse complement strand
CCCCCCCCGGCTGCCCTTCGGACGCAGTGTTGTTTCCGGAACGTTGATTTTTTATATAATTTTTCTGGATTTTTCTGGGCAGTTCTCGTAACGTGAAAACCTGAAATACAAAAACAGCCGAAAACAGAAACTGGCACTGGGGTGCACTGGATTAGTAAGTTAGTCCAAATATGATCAAAAGTGTATGGAAGTGTATGAATATCATAGCAATATCACCCAAAAGTGGCATGGAGCAAGCAGAATTATAGATACGTTTTGGACGTATCAACATCCCCAAGCTTAATTCCTGCTCGTCCTCGAGTAGGTAAATGATAACAAGAATAATTTCTGTGGTGACATGCTATTAACCATATAGGACTTTTTCATAGTCATATGACAAAAGCTTATGAGACAATGATTCTATAGTAATTAAGTTGCCTCAAGAGAAAATCACAAATGACTGAAAGTTTTACAACATGACATTGAAGCATCAAATAGATTTGCAATGAACATGATGTGCAAATATGATAAAATGATATCTAGCTTGCCCCTTTTAGTGAAGCAAAACATAAATGCAGGGGCACCTTCAAGGTTTAAGTGATGACTAGATACAATGATTTCAGAAATAACGATATCACAATCATGCAAAAGACAATGCTACTTTGGGACAATGCACATTACACTCAGAATGACAATCATGCTCTCAGTAGTTGGTGCTTTTAAAAAAAGGTGGAGACTCAACATAAAAGTAAAAGATGGTTATGCCTTTTTATTTTGAAAACATGGAAGCAATTTTGTCAACGGTAATAGTACTTCATATGTGTCATGTATAAGACCTCCTATAAGTTGCAAGCCTCATGCATCGAATACCAATAGTGCTCGCTCCTTGTCCTAATTAGCTCGGATTTCCATGGGTTATCATTGCATTACATATGTTTCAACCGAGTGTCACAAAGGGGTACCTCTATGCCACCTGTACAAAGGTCCAAGGAGATAAATCACATTTGATTTCTCGTTTTTGATAGATCTCAACTTGAGGACATCCATACCGGGACAATATAGAAAATAGATGATGGACTCCTCTTAAATGCATAAGCATATTCTCATAAGAGATTGAGGATTAAGTCCAAGCTAAAACTTCCACCATGATGCATGGCTTTGGTTGGCGGCCCAATGTTCTTCTCTAACAATATGCATATTCATTCAACCCACGGCAAATCACCCTTACTTCAGACAAGACGAACATGCATAGCAACTCACATGATATTCAACAAAAGTGTGACAGTTGATGGCGTCCCCAGAAACATGGTTACCGCTCAGCAAGCAACTTATAAGAAATAAGATACATAAGCAACATATTCTTTACCACAATAGTTTTTAAGCTACTTTCCCATGAGCTATGTATTGCAAGGTTAGTCTGCTTAGTACAGGTGGAGGTTAGCAAAAGACTGGGAGCGACCAACTAAGAGAGCAATGACGGTCATAATCATGCAGAGCAACAAAGCAATATTGAATCAGGCATGGTAGTTATATCGCTACTCAGAAATAAAAGATCATCAAGGCTTGACAGACTTTCTTTACAGTCTTAAATATGCGTGAGCATACGCCAAGTCAATCAAAATAAATTCTCGAAGGAAAATATTACTAAACCATACCACATCATTGGCAAACAAATCAAGTTGGTATTCCAATAACACATTGGGAATCCCCCAGCTATTTGAGACTAGCCATAAGAAAACCTGAACTACTAAGCACCATTATGCACGTAGCATATTTATCATAGACATATTAACCAATGCAACGGAAGCAAACTCTCTTAATAAGGTGAGCATGATAATTAAAGAGAGTTCAAGCAACCAACTAAACAAAAGCTCTTTGAAAAGATAAGCATGATAGTAGCTATTAAAAGACAAAGAACACACACAGCAAAGATAGATATGAAAATTCTATGTTATGTTCTAGGTAGAAGTGGAGCGTGTTTCTCTCCCACATAAAGGATGCTGAGTTCCGACTCGTTATGAAAAACTAAAAAGAAAACTAAAAGCAAGACGCTCCAAGCATAACACATAACACATGAAGTGATAAAAATATAGCGAAACGAAAGAAGAACTGATAATGTTGATGGAGAAGGGGATGCACGGGGGCATCCCCAAGCTTAGACGCTTGAGTCTCCTTGAATATTTCTTGGGGGTGCAAGGGGGCATCCCCAAGCTTGAGCGCTTGACACTCCTGAATCTTTTTATCATCTTCCCTCGCACACTTGAAAACTCCCTTCATGCATAACTCATCATAATCTGATTAGCGAGGTTAGTACCCTTAATAAAATAATTATAACTTGCTGGAAATAAAGATATTCTTGAAGTTCTACTGTTTTGCAAGATTGCCAAAAGGTTTTTGCAAAGAAAAAGCAAGCTCTTGATTTGCAAAATGAAGGAAAGGCAAAACAGGACAGAATCTGTGAAAAACAGAAAAGCAGGTAGTAATTGATCTGTTCGGGATACTTCTGCAACTCAAATCAAAAAACTCAGAACAGACGCACGAAAGAAAATTATATAGAGAACGCTGTCAAAAAAATTCAGACCAAAAAGATGATCTGGTGATTTTATACGAATTTTTCTATCCAAGGACAGAATCTGTTTTCTGGACAGCACCTCACAACTTTTGAACTTTCTAGCAATCAGAGGCTATACTTGGCACAAATATGAAAAGAAAAGATACAATGATGATGCTACAGCAGTAAACAACATCAAGACACAACAAAAGCAAAAAAATTATTCATGTGGGCTGCCTCCCAAAAGAGCTTTCTTTTATGCCTTTAAGCTAGGCATAATGCATAGAGGAATCAATAACCATCATAATAATCGGAGTTATAAATTGATTCATAAGGTTCCTCAACAAGTTCACTCTTGTTCCTTCTAGGAAAGGGGTACACACCTTTTGCCTTCCCGCATAAGCGGATTTGTCCCTTACCTATATCGATGAAGCCTTTTACCGCTCGGAGGAAGTCCCTTCCAAGCACTATATTTCCTTGGTTTGGCTCCATGATGAAGAAATCAATCATTGCAATCCCTTTAAGGAATTTAACTGGCACGTCTTTTATTCTTCCCTGGATTTCAGAAATATTTCCATTAGTGTGTTCATGATAAGATGATAATCTATCCATGTTAGATTTTAAAGAATCATGAACAATTTTTGGCATAGTAGAAACCATAGATCCAATATCACAATAAGCAAGGAAGTCTTGATTAGAGATGCTAATCCTAACAAGAGGCTCCCAGTCATTATCTATTTCCAAAATATCTCTCTTATTGGGTTTGGGTTTCTCTACCTTCATTAAGTCTAGAGCATCCATTCTTTTTTCAATAGTAGCAAGTCTATCTATGACAGCATCAAGATTATGATCATAAACAAAGTAACTAGATAGACCATGTATAATTTCAAGAGCTCTAGCTTCATCACACTCTAGGAAATCTCCCTCGGCTATAATGTCAAGAGAGTGTTTACACCATTTAAAAAGACCCTGGTAAAAATTTCTAAGCACAATTTTTATAGGTATCCAAGGCATAATTCTCCTATGTGCATCAGAAATTCTGTCCCATGCCTTCTTCATATTTTCTCCATCCCTTTGATGGAAATCTAGAACTTCTGATTCCCTCAAAGCACCAAATCCTAACATGTTTAGCTAAACAGATAGGACTACTAACAAAAAGGTAAAAAAAAAATTATGATTTTTGATAAAAGACACTAAAGCAAAAACTGAAAGGTAAACTAACAAGACTAAAAAGCAAAGGTAAAAGATAGCGTGCAACTCCCCTATCCTGAAGAGTGGAGTCCCCGGCAACGGCGCCAGAAAATACTCCTTGATGGGCCGCGAACCTCTCGTTGGTTACCCCAAGTGGAAGGTGTAAGATGCAGTATGTAGAAGTGTTTTCCCTTAGTAAAGATACCAAGGATCGAATCCCCAGAGACTCCTAGGTTCAACAAGTAGGTGTCAATTGCTAACGGCGCAATTAGCAATCAACGTGGACCTGCACACAGATACAAATAACTTTGCTCCCAACGAGTAAAGAGAGGTTGTCAATCCCTCCGGCCTTGTAGTTCACAAAGGGTTAAAAGCAATATGATAGTAGTGATAGATAGTGTCTTGCAATACTAAATAAATAGCGAAAAGTAAATAGCGGGTGTGATCAATGATGGTAATACGGACCGGAGTCTCATGATGTTCACTAGTGATGTCTCTCTCCCAAAAGACGATAAAACAGCTATGTGAGGTAAACAAATTACAGCTGGGCAATTGACAGGACCACGAACGCAAACCAATGCTGATTACATTGCAGAAAGGTTGAGGTTCAAAGCATGGGCGGTACGCCAAAATAAGTAGACCAAAATCCATCAATATCTACTACTAATCATCCACCTTGAGATATCTATCCAGAACATCTCGCTGGTATTAAGTTGCGAGCCCCACCCATAGTGTAAACTCAATGCAACAGACAACTGCATTAAAAGAACTTTGCGTAAAGTAAACAATCCTTGCACCCGCGGGCACAAGCACCGTTGTTTTCCCCCCTTGTGGCAACAGCACATCCCCTAGACTCATGTTTCTGTCACTCAAGCTAGTCATCGAGGGGCATGAACCCACAATCGAGCATAACGTTCCCTCTTGGAGTCACTACGTATTACTTGGCCAAAGCAATAGATAACAACGGAGAACATGCAAGAATTACTTATGAACATAAATATAAAAGAGGTAGATCAAATATATTACTCAAGATCAATCAGAACATAATCCCATAATCCATCGGATCCCAGCACACTCAACATAGCAACAGCATAATGATTACATAGGTGCCTCAATCATGTAGGGCAGCTCACGAGGACTAATTAGTGAAGCACAAGAACGGGAGGAGAACATCACATAGCTACTGGTCATGGACTCATGGTCCAAGGGAGACTACTCACGAGTCATCCGGGAGGCGTCAATGGTGGTGGAGAAGCTCCCGGTGGTGATCCTCCCCTCCGACAGGGTGCCGGGAAGAGTTCTCCTGGTGCTCCCGATCTTGGAAGCGGCGGCGGCGGCGGAACAGAGATGGGATCGCGAAAAGAGTTCCTGTTCTGAGGGTTTCGGAGGACGCTTTAAATATATGCCAAAGGGGAGCATCGGGGAAGCTTCGGGGGGCCCAGGCGCCCCCCCGGCGCGGCCCAGGGGGGGCGCGCCGCCAGGGCGCCTGGAGCCCTGGTGCCCCCCCCCCCCGGCTGCCCTTCGGACGCAATGTTGTTTCCGGAACGCTGATTTTTTATATAATTTTTCTGGATTTTTCTGGGCAGTTCTCGTAACGTGAAAACCTGAAATACAAAAACAGCCGAAAACAGAAACTGGCACTGGGGTGCACTGGATTAGTAAGTTAGTCCAAATATGATCAAAAGTGTATGGAAGTGTATGAATATCATAGCAATATCACCCAAAAGTGGCATGGAGCAAGCAGAAATTATAGATACGTTTTGGACGTATCAATGATGCGCTCTGCTTGGATATCAACATTTAATCCGCAGTTCTGATGAGTTAAAAAATAAAACACATTACACAAAAAGAGAGAATGCAGTTCACTAATAAAACGGACCATGAAGCTCGCATGAAAAATAAAAATACAACACAAAATGCAAATTCTCTATACTCACCAGAGAAGCGTCGCCTTCCATCTCTTTACACTTGTCAGCCTCGTCGTCCTTGCCAGCGTCACCCTCTGCCTCCTTCCCATGTATTTCCACGTTTGATTCGCCATCCTAAAAACAAAAAACATAAATAAAACTATTATCCAAAATGCAGTTCTACAACTAAAAAGCCAACACCACATCATGCAGTTCACTGCTAAAAGATGATGCTTCTTCTCTAAACAACAACTGTAGTGCACTACCACTACTGGTGCACACTACAAAAAAGTTAAAAACTGCAGTTCGTTGCCACTGCTGGTGCAAATATATGATTGTTTGTTTTGGACACTACAAAAAATTAAACAATGAAGTTCACTGTAACAAAAAAATAGGAAGAAATCAAACCTTGTCGATGACGCCTTCGTCAAGAGGATTGTCTTTGGCAGCTTCGTCAACAGGGGACAATGGCCTGTCAAACAAATAATCAGAATCAACACCGTAGTGGTCCTGGTGGTCATCATCACGACAAGCGTTAGCATTAGAAGATTCTCCTCCACACTGCGAAAAGAACAAAAGGATGCGAAAACAAATAGTCAATGCCACAACACACAGAAAAAATAGGTAACAAAAATGGGTAAAAAAAACTGTTCACATATGAAAAAAAGACATACATCCACAGCTGCGGGGTCAGGCAAAGAAGGCCGGACAACATCTTCATGCCTGTTCATTTCCTTCACAATTGCCTCAGCTTCCTGCTCATACCTAGCACACTTGTCGACCTGAGACTGCTTAAACTGAACAAATGAAGACTTGATATTCGTAACTGTCTGCTTAAGGAATTCAAGCTGCCCACGGTCAAAGTTATGAGCGGCCTCGATTTCTGCTTCAGAAGGGCCTTTGCCTTCAGGAAACAATCCAGCAATATTCCTCATCCTGGAACCGGATGTTGGGAAATCAGAAGTTAAATTGATGACCCTGTCGAGAAGCTCATCGACCTGAACAAATTTATTGCGATCAGCAGAAGCCTCGCCAGAAAATCCTCCAGCAGCCGCCCTAGCAAGAGGCTCATAAAACATTTCAGGCACTTCGGCAACTGCAGTCCACTTGTACACAATGTCCGCTTCCGCCTTCAACTGAACAAATTAACAAAAAAAGAGATGAAGTTCACAAAAAAAGTACATAAGAGGTTCACATTTAGCATGGCGAAAAAAGGAAATAAACAAACACAGAGGCTGGCTATGCACTGACCGGCAGCTTGCCAAACTTGTAAGTGTCCAGGTGTATCTTTCCCCTAACAATAATGTCGGCGTTGTGAATCTTCTTCAACTGCACATGGGACAGTATTGCAGCGCGTGGCGTGCGTCTATCCATAACCAATACTTTTCGAAGATTCAACGAATCGAGGTACATGAACAGGGGCACGATGGTGCAACCCTCAACGCAGTTCTGCTTGCTCCCTTTAGAATTCCACTTGTACACAGCAGCCTGCAGCTCGTCGACAACAAGCTGACAAAAGTCCATGCTAGCCATAGATGCAAAATCCAAGTTTTCAACCATAGCAACTACCCTGGACAACCGAGTTGCAGGGCTGGGACAAAGCAAGCTCTAGAAAACAATGAGAAAAAACCTTCATAGTCTTATTAACCTTCGCAGGGTCCGCAGCCAGCGTGCGAAGTAAAATAAGCAGGTCCTTCACATCTATGCTACGAGAACGGTTGAAACCAAGTTCATCCTTCAGATTAGTCAACGAATCATCATGGCCGCTGGCAGCAGGCCTGGGAGCAGTGTGAGAACCCATAGGGAAATCTAAAACGTGATGGACAGCCTCACGATTGATTTCCAGAACCTTGTTTGACCCGCAGTCCAATCTCATCGTATCAGGGTCGATCTTTCCCATGCGCTTGCACATAAGAACACGAGAAACATTCTTCTCTAATTTCAGGTCGAAGACAATGCCAAAACCTGCTTGCCGCACCAAATATCTGTGCGGCTCACCCAACAAGGCGACAGCTTTGCATACGTTTGGAATGGACAGCCGAACAGTCTTGTTAAAACGCCATTCATGCGCAACATCATCTTCCGACCTCTTCCTCTTGGTACTCTTAGCAGTCTACAAAAAAAAGAATAAAAAATGTAGTTCACATCAGCAAACTCATGCAAAACAACTTAAAATACAGAAGAAAAAATAAATAAACAGTGTATACCTTCCTAACATCAACATCCTCCTCATCAGAATCACTGTCGAGCGCTTCTTCAGCTACATTTTCCCGCGCCAGCTTAGATCGATGCCCAGAATAAACACCGGAGCGATCATCCGCGTGTCTCCGCTTTCCTTGAATCCCATCCACATCAACCTCGGCATAATTAGGCCTCTTTGAGTAATTAACACACCGGCTCCGCCGTGGAGAACTTAAACCTTGATCTACAACAGTGTTGAGTTTTCTCTTCACAGGATTCTTTGCGGGGGCAAACTTAGCAGACTTCTTTGAATCTGCAATCCTCCTTCCTATCTCCTTACCCTTCTAAAACTTTACTTTCTTCGCCTTATGAGCCTTCACGAAAGTATTACCGAGCGCAATCGCTTTCTGCCTTTTCCTCTCAACATCAGCTGCAATCTGATCTGGGACCATCCAATCCTGTGTAACTGGTTTTGTGCCATCAACAGATTGCGACTGGGTTCCACTCAATTCAGGTAGAATGCTGCCCTGATCAGATGTCCCGCCACCGACAACATCGGCTGTGATATAACGTGTAATCAAATAGTTAACACCACCACCCCCGGACCCACCAGGACATAAAACTGTGGGTAAGAAAAACATAAGAAAAATATGTGTGTGAGAGGGAGACCTAAACTTAATGCAGCTCATATCAACTTGGAAACACAATGTAGAAATGTAGTGCTCTTTTCAGCAGTTTATGTTTAACAATTAAAACATAACAGAAAACCTAATGCAGTTCATGTCGCTTGAATATCAATTTGCCGCGTGTCTGAAAATGGACATTGGTAAAGTGATATATGATGAAGTGCACTAATTCGTTCAGTAACCAATTGACCACATATAAAATGAAGTGCGCTTAGATATACAAAACAAAACAAATTAATGCAGTTCTGTGAGAGGCAAAAACTAAAACTTAATGCAACTCATATCAATTTGGCAACCGCATAGTGGATAGACAAAGAAAAATACAAAGCAATGTCCAAATGCAGTGCTCTTTTAGCAGTTTATGTTTAACAATTAAACATCACAAGTAACTTAATGTCATTCCAAAAAATAAAAACAATTAACTTGAGGCAGTTCATATCAGTTTGCCACATGTCTGAAAAAATGGGCCTTGCTAAAAAGGAATCTATGATGCAGTGCACTATTTCGTTCAACAAAAAGCAATTGACCGTGTATGAAAAATGCAGTTCACTTTGATGTAGTACCAGATGGGGAAACCGTGCTAACTGGTGAGGCATCAATTGGGGAGGAAGAAGCCTAGTTGTGTCTGCAATCAGAAAGGGATAATAATTAAACCCTAGACAGCAAACCCAAAATCAGGTAGATAAAAACTTTCAATCCATAGGGTGTTGCAATTTCAAGCATACAAACCAAACTTAAGAAGAGGATGCTGGCTCGAAAAATAACCCTAGCACAAGATCTGGAATGGGTTGGGGGCGATTTGGGGCTCACCGTGAGACGATGTGACGGCCGGAGGAGGCGGCTGCGGACGGCGACGGCGGAGGAAGCGCCCCTACGGACGGCGGCGGCTGCAGGCGTCGTCGCTGTCCACCACGAGAGCGCCCCTACGGACGGCGGCGGCTACGGGCGTCGTCGCTCTCCACCACGAGAGCACGAGGGCAGGGGATTTTTGTGCGGGGGAGAGGAAGGAGAAGGGGGACTGCAAGAAACATAGAAGAAAAGAGAGGCTTAATGAATAAAAGGCCCACAGGCCCATAGGTCATAGACAAAAAAAATAAAAAAACGGCTCGGTTGTAACACGATGCAGTTCGGTTACAAAAAACGGCTCGGTTTCAAAACGATGCAGTTCGCTTACAGAAAACGAATCGGTTCGCCTGCCCGAAATATACGCGCCCACGATCGCCCGAAGCGCCGCGCGCCCGCTCCTCTATCCGGCCAGTTGGAAGACGCGCGAAGGCCACGATCATCACGAACACACGATCACCATGACGGTTGGAGGACGAGATCGTGCCCTCGGCAGAAGTTGCTGCCGCTCCCCTTTAAATTCCGCGCTCCATCACCCTGATCGTTCGCAGAAACACACAACGCTACACTTCCTCCTCCTATTCCTCCTCTTTCCAGCCATGCCGTTCACCAAGACCTACGACGATGTCCTGGCGCACGGAAAGACCAAGCTCAAGGTGGTCTACAACAACGACGTGGACTCCATGGCGACGTACGTCGAAGAGTACAAGGTAGTTCTCCGGGGGCGCCGCGAGAAGATCATCGGCATCGACCTCGAGTACACACCCGAAAAGAGCAGAGCGGTCGTGATTCAACTCTCCATCGGCAAATATCACCCAGTGCTGCTTTTCCAAGTATGCACTACAATGGGCGATAGATGCATCACCTTCGACAAGTTCCTCGGCGACCCAAGGTAAGCCATTCTTTCTGCTCAGTAAAATATAGTTGCATGCCGATGGGTCTCTCCTTTTCATCCGTGTTGCAGTTCTATATGTCTCTGTATGCAGTTCCGAAAAGTATAACTTGTGGTTCACTTCGATTAGGTACGAGTTCGCTGGTTTCTCCATCGACCAGGACAAGGAGAAGCTTTCACGCTGCAACCTCCACATCCCCAACTTCGTCGACATTCAGGCGAACTGGAGGGTGCCTGATGGAACGAAGCCACTGGACTCACTTGGCGATGTATCTGCTGCCATCATCGACGACGAATACGCAAACATGAAGAAAAAGATGACAGACCACGACCACCGCTAGTGGACTTCGATTCTCAGCATGAAGCACGTTGAGTATGCTGCCAATGACGCCTACAGTGCGTTCGAGATATGGAACCGCATCACCACAATGCAGAAAGGCCTCACCCGCTCTGCAAAAGAGAAGACGAGGAAGCGCCCGAGATCATCCTGGAGGTGGCGGGCAAGGGGGGATCAACTTCCACCTCCACCTCCCACGGGTGGAACTGGTGAAGCAGGCCAGATGCTGATAGCCAAGGATTCCTGTCACAATTGCTCGATTTGTTTCCTTCTGCTTATGTAGATTAGTTTGCTTTCGTTGTAATTTTCTTTGGCACAATGTTTGCTTATGTTGCATTAGTTTGCTTGATGATGTACTTTGTTAATTATGAGCGCAGAACTTTGGTTTGTATCTATCAACAATATGCAGTTCTCAGTAGTTTGTTTTCAGTATGTATATTGCTTCAACTGCTGCTATAGCTAGGATACACATAAAAAACTATCTATGAAAGCAGTTCACAGAGAGTTTTCTTTCACAAAACTGATGCTACTATAATGGTTCATGCAGTCCTCTTTTATTAAGCACTCTAGTTCCGTATGTGGGTTAAAAGAAAAAAAAGCTCAGTGGGTGTTTCCAGTCTGTATATTGCTTCAACTGCTGCTGCTGATAGGATGCACATGAAAAACTATATGTGAAAAGCAGTTCACTTATACTCAGATTTTTATCGAAAATAAACTAGAAGCCACACAAAAATGTCAAATTATTACAACAAAATTGTCTCATGCTGCTGCTGCTCAAGCAAGACTGATCTAAAGCAAATTTAACTTGATTTCCAAACACTTTGCATGCCTATAAAACAAAGCCATGACAACATCCCCAGCCTGAAGACCAGCTTCCTCCACAAATTCCTTCCAGCCATCTTTGAGAACCAAACAATCATCAGAGCCAACAGAATACATAACATCAACATCATGATATCCATTCTTGCTAACCAAGACCAAATTAACACAGCTTTCTGTTACCCTGACTAGACCAGAAGGGAATTTCTGCAAGCAAGTCAACAAGAACAGAAAAAAGAAGAACAAATAAGAAAAAGATTACAATCTTCAGAAACTAAATTGCTGCTACAATCTTCATAATAAATATTGATGTCAACATATAATAATATTGACTAGACAAAATTGCTGCTGCTCCTACAATATTCATAATAAAACTACTATGTGAAAAGCAGTTCACTTATACTTAGTGAAAAATGTTTCTTCAGAAACTAATACTGCTACAAATATTCAGATAGTGTTAACTACACACAACACATGAAAAAGACTATGCGAGAAATACATACCCATGAATCAATGACATCATCGTCAGTCATCTGATGGATGAATGGAGCCCGAAATCCAATACCTGAAGAATAGAGAAGGGAACAGAGCGCGCTGTGCCGCTGCCTCTGGTTCAGAACCAACCCTTCAGAAAAAAAATGCATGTATCCAGCATGGGCTCCAACCTTGCCAGGCAGCCGCACGCGCAATCCATTGCCAGGCGTAGGGTCTGGTTGTGAAGAAGACAGATCGAGGAAGAGTGGCAAAAAGAGCAGGCAATGTTCGCCGCCAGGGATAAGGTGGGATGGGAGCCGCCAGGGATAAGGTGGGAGGGGAGCCAATTGACCCACCAATATATATATGTACAGACACAACCCAAAAAAAAAGTAAAATGACAAATAAAGCAGTGCGGTAACATGACAATGTGCATTTCGCATTGCATATTACTACAGTCCACCGTGCTTGACCAAGCAAAAAAACTTATTAAACTAGTCCCCCACCCCCCCTCCGTGGCTGTAATGCAGTTCATACAGGCTCGCATTGCATATTACTGCAGTTCACCGCGCTACAAATATTCACGGCGCATTGCATATTAATGTAGTTCACCCTTCCACGATTCGCAGATGAAAAACACAGGCTGTAATGCAGTTCTAACAACTATATAATGCGCAAAATCTCAAAAAACATCTTGAGTAACGACCAAAGCCAGTGGCGCCCGCTCGAACAAAAAAAACATGGAGAAAAGTTAAATTCTTCAAAATTAACAACTTAATCCGCTGCAATTCATACGGATAGGTGCAAGGTAGCACATAATTGCCGAAAACAACAGAAAATTACATAAAAAACACAACAATTTCGATCCGGACGGGGAAGGATAGAGACCTTGCCGTTTTTGCGCTAGAACAGAGAGATACTCGACCAATTATCCTAAAATTTCAATACTATTAGCAAATTAATCTGTCGCGGAATAACACAAACATGAACGCGAAATTAGTAACACACTAGGATCACGCTATAAAATCGAATATGAACCCGCCAGCAGGATGCGAAGCTCCTGCACGTGCGGAAGAACAGAGGCAGATCCGCCAAATCAAACGATTTTCGTCGTTTTCTCGCAGAATTGTGTGTTCAATCACATATTAAATCAGCGGACACACAAATAAAAAAATAGAAATCGATCAAACTAGCCAGAAACGCTGCTCCGTGAAGGTTTGCTACTGCCCCGCTATGTGGTTCGGAACAGAAGAAGGAAGCAGTGCGCATAGCTTTCCAATGCAGTATCACAATGCAGTTCGGAAGTGTTATGAGAATATTATTCTCATAATGTTATGAGAATAGACCAGCTATATATATATATATATATATATATATAACTTAAGTGATCAGGGTTAACTAAACTGATAAACTAGATTAGTTAATTTAAATACTTAATTAGTAAATGAGTCAATGACACGGGGGCCCCACCCCTGGAACCACATGTCAGCCTATGTACACTTCTGTGTGCACCGTGTTGTGTGCACTTAGAAATTTTTCATTTATTTTCTAATTAATAATAATTTTAGAATATTGTTTATAAACTTTGAAAAATCATAGAAAATAAATCGTAGCTCGGATGAAAATGTTTTATATATGAAAGTTGCTCAGAACGACGAGATGAATCCGAATACGGAGTATGTTCGTTCACCACACGTCCCTAGCATAGCGAACCTGCAACCTTTCCCCTCCGGTCCATCTGTCCGAAAACGCGAAACACTTGTAATATTTTCCCGGATGTTCCCCACTTCGCCAGTATCACCTCCTACTACGTTAGGTCACCTGCCAGGTTACGCTTTGTGATGCTTTGATTGCTATGTTATATATTATGTTCCCCCTCCGTTACTCCTTTCCGGTAGACCCTGAGACCGCTGCCGATAACCCCGTGATCGACTACATCGACGACGATGACTCCTACTTGCCAGAGCAACCAGACAAGCCCCCCTTGATCACCATATATCGCCCATTCTCCTCTCTTATTCTTGCATCAGGTTTGTTACTATTGTTGATTCGATAGCTCCTATTCTGTTGCATAGCCTGTCATTGTTGCTACAATTGTTGATACCTTTACCTGCTATCCTAATGCTTAGTATAGGATGTTAGTATTCCATCAGTGGCCCTGCATTCTTGTCCGTCCGCCATGCTATACTATTGGGCCGTGATCACTTCGGGAGGTGATCACGGGTATATACTATACTATTACATACTCATGATGATGAATCGGAGATGGGGGCTGAAGGGGCAGGTTGTTCCACACAGGTAGTGGTGGGCCTGGGTTCTCGGCAGCCCCTTGATGGTTACTTTGTGGCGGAGTGACAGGGCAGGTCACGATCACCTAGGAGACAGGTGGGCCTGGCCCTGGTCGTTGTCCATTGTTATTTCATAATAACATGCTTAACGAGATCTTGGTATTTGATCTGAGTCTGGCCATTGGCCTATGCGCACTAACCAGCTACGTGGGAATAGTTATGGGCACCCGACGTCGTGGTATCAACCGAAGCCTTCTTGACGTCAGCGACTGAGCGGCGCGCGCCGGATTGGACTGGAACGCCGCTTTGGTATTAGGAGCGGCTAGGTCTGCTTACTGGCCTCCCTCGCAACGTGCAGGTGTGTAATGGGCAATGGGCCCAGACCCCTGTGCGCTTAGGACTTAGACCGGCGTGTTGACCTCTCTGATGTGCTTACGTAGGGCTGCGACGTGTTGATCTTCCGAGGCCGGACATGACCCAGGAAAGTGTGTCCGGCCAAATGGGATCGAGCGTGTTGGGTAATGTGGTGCACCCTTGCAGGAAAGTTAATCTATTCGAATTGTCGTGTCCCTTGGTAAAAGTACGACCCGGAGTTGTACTCTGACCTCATGACAACTAGAACCGGATACTTAATAAAACATACCCTTTCAAGTGGCAGATACAACCCGGTGATCGCTTTCCCATAGGGCGACGAGGGGAGGATCGCCGGGTAGGATATTACTATACGATGTTACTTGGTGAACTTACCATCTACTCCCGTTACTGCTGCAAGACGGAGGCTGACAGAAGCGAGGATACTTGTTACTTTCCAGCTACTCTCTTCTACTGCTCCAAGATGGAGGTTGACAGAAGCGTAGTCTTTGATTGGATTAGCTATCCCCCTCTTATTCTGGCATTCCTTGGTTTAGCCCACAAATATTACCCCTTTACACAGATATCATTGCATATGTAGTGTAGTTCCTTGCTTGCGAGTACTTTGAATGAGTACCAACGGTTGCTTTGCTCCCCCTTTTTCCCCTTTTTCCTTTCTTCTCGAATGACGCAACCAGATGGTGGAGTCCAAGAGCCAAAGGATCCCGAGGATGTTTCTACATGGAGTTCGTTTTCGAGGAGTAGTTAGGAGGTCCCAGGCAGGAGGCCTTGCATTTTCGATCGTTGCTACTTTTGTGCTAGCCATCTTATGGCACCTTGTTTAACTTACGTCTGTACTCAGATATTTTTGCTTCCCCTCACTCTTGTGTTGTCGAGCTTATGTATTCTAGCCCTCGAGGCCCCTGGCTTGTAATATAAAGCTTGTATTATTTTATTTGTGTCTGGAGTTGTGTTGTGATATCTTTCAGTGGGTCCCTGATCTTGGCCGTACACATTTGCGTGCATGATTAGTGTACAGTCAAATCGGGGGTGTCACAGGTTTCGACGTTCTAGTGAATTATTGAATTTTCTGCATTGGGCGCAAAAGTTTCTGTTTTCACCAAAATCAAATTAACGATCAATGTAAGCCATCACAAAGGTCTTACTTGGCTCAAACACTAATTAAAAGACCAAAACACAATTACAACAGAAGTAATAATGTGTAAAAATTGAAAAAAGAACAAAAAAGTAAAAAAGCAAAAATAAAATTGGGTTGCCTCCCAACAAGCGCTATTGTTTAACGCCCTTAGCTAGGCAAAAAACGCAAACATATCTAGGTATTATCAACTTTGGTATGCAATCCATAGGTACCTCTCATAATAGATTCATAAGGCAATTTAATTTTCTTTCTTGGAAAGTGTTCCATGCCCTTGCTTAATGGAAATTTAAATCTAATGTTTCCTTCTTTCATATCAATAATTGTACCAATTATTCTAAGGAAAGGTCTACCAAGAATAATAGGACATGTAGGATTGCAATCTATATCAAGAACAATGAAATTTACAGGCACATAATTCCTATTTGCAACAATAAGAACAACATTAATCCTTCTCATAGGTTTCTTAATAGTGGAATCCGCAAGATGCAAACTTAAAGAACATTCATCAATTTCACTGAAACCTAGCACATCATATAAAGTTTTTGGAATCGTAGAAACACTAGCACCCAAGTCACACAAACCATGGCTCTCATAATCTTTAATCTTAATTTTAATAGTAGGTTCCCACTCATCATAAAGTTCTCTAGGGATAGAAACTTCTAGTTCAAGCTTTTCTTCAAAAGATTGCATCATAGCATCAACGATATGTTTAGTAAAAGCTTTAATTTTGATTATAAGCATGAGGAGAATTCAACTTGGATTGCAACAACGAAATACAATCTATTAAAGAAAAATTATAATAATTAAATTCCTTGAGATCCAATCTAGTGGGTTCATCACTACTTAGGGTTTTGACTTCATCAATCCCACTTTTATCAATTTTTGCATCAAGATCTAAAAACTCCAAATTATTGGGACGCTTCTTAACTAAAGTAGACTCATCTCCAGGCCCATGTTTATCTAGATTTATTTTGGAAAACAAAGATTCAATAGGAGTCACATCAATCACTTTAAGATCTTCGTCATTATTTTCACAGGAACTACAAGAACATGTTTTTATAAACCATTCTTTTTTGCACGCATCTTAGCGGTTCTTTCTTTGCACTCATCAATGGAAATTCTCATAGCTTTGAGAGACTCGTTGATATCATGCTTGGGTGGAATAGATCTAAGCTTCAAAGAATCAACATCAAGAGAAATTCTATCCATGCTCCTAGCCAAATCATCAATCTTAAGAAATTTTTCTTCAATCATAGCATTAAAATTCCTGTGGGAACTCATAAATTCTTTAACACTATTCTCAAAATCAGAGGGCATCTTATTATAATTTCCATAATAATTGTTGTAGGAATTACCATAATTATTAGAGGAATTACTAGGAAAAGGCCTAGGACTAAAATTTCCCCTATAAGCATTGTTACCAAAATTGTTCCTACCAACAAAATTCACATCCATAGATTCATTATTATTCTTAATCAAGGTGGACAAGGTCATATCATCAGGATCAATATTAGTACCCTTCCTAGAAAATAAATTCATAAGTTCATCCATCTTTCCAGTCAAAACATTAATCTCTTCAATAGCATGCACTTTTTTACTAGTGGAAGATCTTTCTGTATGCCATTGAGAATAGTTAACCATTATATTATCTAGTAGTTTAGTAGCTTCTCCTAAAGTGATTTCCATAAAAGTACCTCCCGCGGCTGAATCTAAAAGATTTCTAGAAGCAAAGTTCAATCGGGCATAAATGTTTTGTATAATCATCCATAAATTCAAACCATGTGTAGGACAATTTCTTATCATAAGTTTCATCCTCTCCCAAGATTGTGCAACATGCTCATGATCAAGTTGTTTAAAATTCATAATATCGTTACTATGGGAGATGATCTTAGCAGGAGGAAAATACTTGGCAATAAAAGAATCTTTGCACTTATTCCAAGAATCAATGCTATTTTTAGGCAAAGACGAAAACCAAGTTTTAGCCCGATCTCGTAGTGAAAACATGAAAAGCTTTAATTTAATAAGATCATTATCCACATCTCTTTTATTTTGCATATCACACAAATCAACAAAATTATTCAGATGGGATGCGGCATCTTCACTAGGAAGGCCAGAGAATTGATCTTTCATGACTAGATTCAGTAAAGTAGTATTGATTTCACAAGATTCCGCATTAGTAGCGGGAGCAATCAGGGTGCTAATAAAATCATTATTATTGGTGTTGGAAAAGTGACTTAATTTGGTATTTTTTTGAGCCATCATGACAAAGCAAGCAATCCAACACACAAGCACACAAAAAGCTAGCGCACAAGACGAACGAAAGAAGGGCGAAGAAAAAGGCAAATATTTTCGAAAATCGTTTTAGAAGTGGGGGAGAGGAAAAAGAGAGGGGACTGGCAAATAATGTAAATGCAAGGTATGAGAGTTTAATGAAGGGTACTTGGTGGGTCTTGACTTGACGTAGATCTCAACGGCACCAGAGATTGGCGAGTTGAAGAAGACAAATCTTGACATGACTTGGTGTAGATCTCCTCGGCAACGGCGCCAGAAATTCTTCCTGCTACCTCTTGAGCTAGCATTGGTTTTTCCCTTGAAGAGGAAAGGGTGATGAATCAAAGTAGAGTATGCATTTCCCTCAATTTTGAGAACCAAGGTATCAATCCAGCAGGAGATTACACACAAGTCGCCAAATAACTGCACAAACAAACAACAAACTTGCACCCAACGCTATAAAGGGGTTGTCAATCCCTTCTAGGTTATTTGCAAAAATGAGATCTGATAGAGATAGATGAACTAGTAAAGTAAATATTTTTGGGTTTTTCGTTTATATATTTAAATGTAAAAGATTGCAAAATAGTAGATCTGAAACTTATAAGATGTAAAGTAGACCCGGGGGGCATAGGTTTCACTAGAGGCTTCTCTCATGATAGCAAGTATTATGGTGGGATAACAAATTACTGTCAAGCAATTCATAGAAGAGTGAATAATTATAATGACATCTATGGCAATGATCATGAATATAGGCATCACGTCCGTGACAAGTAGACCGACTCCTACCTGCATCTACTACTATTACTCCACACATTGACCGAAACGATTCTGCATCTAGAGTATTAAGTTCATAAGAATAGAGTAACGCATTAAGTAAGATGACACGATGTAGCGGAATTAACTCAATCAATATGATGAAAACCCCATCCTGTTATCCTCGATGGCAACAATACAATATGTGTCATGTCCCTTTCTGTCACTGGGATTGAGCACCGCAAGATTGAACCCAAAGCAAAGCACTTCTCCCATTGCAAGAAAAAACAATCTCACTGGGATTGAGCACCGCAAGATTGAACCCAAAGCAAAGCACTTCTCCCATTGCAAGAAAAAACAATCTAGTTGGCGAAACCAAACCGATAGTTCGAAGAGAATTACTAAGATATTAGATCATCCATAAAAGAATTCAGAAGAAACCCAAATATTATTCATAGATAATATGATCATAAACCCACAATTCATCGGATCTTGACAAACACACCGCAAAAGAAGATTACATCGGATAGATCTCCAAGAACAACGAGGAGAACATGGTATTGAAGATCAAAGAGAGAGAGAAGAAGCCCTCTAGCTACTAGCTATGGACCCGTAGGTTTGTGGTAAACTACTCACACTTCATCGGAACGGCAATAGGGTTGATACAGATGCCCTCCATGGTTGATTTCCCCTCCGACAGAGTACCGAAAAGGCCTCCAGATGGGATCTTGCGAGAACAAAAGGTTACGGTGGCGGAAAAGTGGTTTCGATGGATGTTCTGGGATTTTCTGGAATATATGTGAATTTATAGGCGGAAGAAGTAGGTCAGGGAGGCACGAGGGGCCCACAAGGTAGGGGGCGCGCCCTCCACCCTTGTGGCCTCCTCGCAGATCCCCTGGCATGTATTCCAAGTCCATCTGGTGTCTTCTGGTCCAAGAAAAATCCCCGTAAATTTTCATTTCGTTTGGACTCCGTTTGATATTCCTTTTCTGCGAAACTCTAAAACAAGGAAATGACAGAAACTAGCACTAGGCTCTGGGTTAATAGGTTAGTCCCAAAAACCATATAAAATAGCATAAAAATAAATATAAAACATCCAAGATACGTTGGAGACGTATCAGAGGAAGGTTAATGATGACGACGGCGACGAATTCCACTTCCCAGAGCCCCGAATGGACTCCGGATCAGCTGAACAGGAGGCAGCGGCTTGGTATCATAAATGCGATGAATCCTTCTCCTTGAATTTTCCCCCCGAAAGTGAATATATAGAGTTGGAGTTAGGGTCGGAGCAGCTCCAGTGGCCCACAAGCCAGGGGGCGCTCCCCCAGGGCTTGTGGCCTCTGGGTGCCCCCCTCTGGTAACTTCTTGCACCAGTATTTTATATATATTCCAGAAAAATTCTCCGTAAATTTTCAGGTCATTCGGTAACTTTTATTTCTGCACAATAATAACACCATGCCAATTCTGCTGAAAACAGCTTCAGCCCGGGTTAGTTCCATTTAAATCATGCAAATTAGAGTCCAAAACAAGGGCAAATGAGTTTGGAAAAATAGATACGATGGAGACGCATCATTGATGCATGGACTTGCATAAATTTCATAAAAATCACCTTGAGAGAAATCTCACAAACCACCCAATGGCTGCCACTAATGCCCTTGGGGTATGAGGATGAGCTAGGTCACTCCTTGATGGAGAAGTCCTGCATCGAGGCAAGTTCAATGAGTTGTTCCAGAAAATGGATTAGATTTAAGACTTGTTGACTGTCCCAACTGAACACATACAACCACACAACCCCTTATGGGATGGGGCATTATTGATTACCTAGTTCGTGCTAGAATGGATGCCCGCATTACTAGTGACGGGAGTGGCATGGTCACTTGCTACCTCTTGAGCAGGCGTTGGTTTTCCCTTGAAGAGGAAAGGGTGATGCAGCAAAGTAGCGTAAGTATTTCCCTCAGTTTTTGAGAACCAAGGTATCAATCCAGTAGGAGACTACACGCAAATCCGTAGTACCTGCACAAACAATTAAGAACCTTGCAACCAACGCGATAAAGGGGTTGTCAATCCCTTCACGGCCACTTGCAAAGTGAGATCTGATAGAGATAATAAGATAAATATTTTTGGTATTTTTGTTGTATAGATTGGAAAGTAAAGATGGCAAAATAAAAGGACGGTGGTAGAAATTGGCAAGTTGACGGGAAACTAATAGACCCGGGGGGCATAGGTTTTACTAGTGGCTTCTCTCAAGATAGCATATTTTACGGTGGGTGAACAAATTACTGTCGAGCAATTGAAAGAAAAGCGCATAGTTATGAGAATATCTAGGCATGATCATGTATATAGGCATCACGTCCATGACAAGTAGACCGAAAGGATACTGCATCTACTACTATTACTCCACACATCGACCGCTATCAAGCATGCATCTAGAGTATTAAGTTCATAAGAACAGAGTAACGCATTAAGCAAGATGACATGATGTAGAGGGATAAACTCAAGCAATATGATATAAACCCCATTTTTTATCCTCGATGGCAACAATACAATACATGCCTTGCTGCCCCTGCTGTCACTGGGAAAGGACACCGAAAGATTGAACCCAAAGCTAAGCACTTCTCCCATTGCAAGAAAGATCAATCCAATAGGCCAAACTAAACCGATAATTCGAAGAGACTTGCAAAGATAATAAATCATGCATATAAGAATTCAGAGAAGAACCAAATATTGTTCATAGATAATCATGATCATAAACCCACAATTCATCAGATCTCGACAAACACACCGCAAAAAGTATTACATCGAATGGATCAAGAAGATCGAGGAGAACTTTATATTGAGATCCAAAGAGAGAGACGAAACCATCTGGCTAATAACTATGGACCCGAAGGTCTATGGTAAACTACTCACACATCATCGGAGAGGCTATGGTGTTGATGTAAAAGCACTCCGTGATCGATTCCCCCTCCGGCGGAGCGCCGGAAAAGGCCCCAAGATGGGATCTCACGGGTATAGAAGGTTGCGGCGGTGGAAATAGGGTTTCGTGGAGCTCCTCGATGTTTTCAGGGTATATGAGTATATATACCCGAAAGAAGTAGGTCAGTGGAGCTACGAGGGGCCCACGAGGGTGGGGGGCGCGTCTACCCCCTGGGCACGCCCTCCTGCCTCGTGGCCGCCTCTTTGCTTCCTTCACATCCACTCCAAGTCTCCTGGATTGCGTTTGTTCCAAAAACGATCCTTACGAAGGTTTCATTCTGTTTGGATTCCGCTTGATATTCCTTTTTTGCGAAACACTGAAATAGGCAAGAAAACAGCAATTTGCACTGTACTTTGGTTAGTAGGTTAGTCCCAAAAATAATATAAAAGTGTATGTTAAAGCCCATTAAACATCCAAAACAGATAATATAATAGCATGGAACAATAAAAAGTTATAGATACGTTGGAGACGTATCAAGCATCCCCAAGCTTAATTCCTGCTCTTCCTCGAGTAGGTAAATGATAAAAATAGAATTTTTGATGTGGAATGCTGCCTACCATAATTTTCAATGCAATTTTCTTTATTGTGGCATGAATGTTCAGATCCGAA
Source organism: Secale cereale (assembly GCA_902687465.1). Lineage (NCBI taxonomy): Eukaryota > Viridiplantae > Streptophyta > Magnoliopsida > Poales > Poaceae > Secale > Secale cereale. The sequence goes on along the minus strand of LR738709.1, from coordinate 406,957,259 downwards.
AGATTCAAGACAAAAGTTTAATATTAACATAAGAATAACAATGCTTCAAGCATACTAACAAAGGAATTATGTCTTCTCAAAATAACATGGCCAAAGAAAGTTCAACCCTACAAAACCATACAGTTTGGCTATGCTCCATCTTCGTCACACAAAATACTCAAATCATGCACAACCCCGGTTTCAGCCAAGCAATTGTTTCATACTTTAATTTTTTCAAACTTTTTGAACTTTCACGCAATACATGAGCGTGAGCCATGGACATAGCACTATAGGTGGAATAGAGAGGTGGTTGTGGAGAAGACAAAAAAGAGGAAGATGATCTCACATCAACTAGGCGTATCAATGGGCTATGGAGATGCCCATCAATAGATATCAATGTGAGTGAGTAGGGATTGCCATGCAACGGATGCACTACATCCATAAATGTATGAAAGCACAACAAAATAAACTAAGTGGGTGTGCATCCAACTTGCTTGCTCACGAAGACCTAGGGCATTTGATAAGCCTGTTGTTGGAATATACAAGCCAAGTTATATAATCAAAAATTCCCACTAGTATATGAAAGTGACAAAATAAGAGACTCTCTATCATAAAGATCATGGTGCTACTTTGAAGCACAAGTGTGGAAAAAAAGATAGTAGCATTGTCCCCCTTTTTATTTTCTTTTTTAGGGCCTTCCTTCCTTTTTTATATATTTGGCCTTTCATTTTTTGCCTTTTTTTATTTGGCCATTCCTTTTTTCGGGACAATGCTCTAATAATGATGATCATCACGCTTCTATTTAATAACAACTTAAAGATTACAACTCGATACTGGAACAAAATATGACTCTATATGGATGCCTCCGGTGGTGTACCGGGATGGGCAATGAATCAAGAGTGACATGTATGAATTTTTTTTTGCATGGTGGCCTTGCCACAAATACGATGTCAACTACATGATCATGCAAGGTAATATGACAATGATGAAACGTGTCAAAATAAATGGAACAGTGGAAGGTTGCATGGCAATATATCTCGGAATGGCTATGGAAATGCCATAATAGGTAGGTATGGTGGTTGTTTTGAGGAAGATATATGGTGGGTTTATGGTACCGGCGAAAGTTGCGCTGTACTAGAGAGGCTAGCAATGGTGGAAGGGTGAGAGTGCGTATAATCCACGGACTCAACATAATTCATAAAGAACTCACATAATTATTGCAAAAATCTACAAGTCATCAAAACAAAGTACTACACACATGCTCCTAGGGGAAGGGTTGGTAGGAGTTAACCATCACGCGATCCCGACCTCCACAAAAAGGATGACAATCAAAGAAATACCTCATGCTTCAAATTTTACACACAACGGTTACCATACGTGCATGCTATGGGACTTGCAAACCTCAACACAAGTATTTCTCAAATTCACAACTACTCTACTACCATGACTCTAATATCACCATCCTCATATCTCAAAACGATCATCAAGTATCAAACTTCTCATAGTATTTAACGCACTTTATATGAAAGTTTTTATTATACCCATCTTCGATGCCTATCATATTAGGACTAATTTTATAGCCAAAGAAAATTACCATGCTATTCTAAAGGATTCTCAAAATAATATAAGTGAAGCATGAGAGATCAATAATTTCTATAAAATAAAACCACCATCGTGCTCTGAAAAATATAAGTGAAGTACTAGAGCAAAATTATCAAACTCAAAAGATATAAGTGAAGCACATAGAGTATTCTAATAAATTCCGATTCATGTGTGTGTCTCCCAAAAGGTGTGTACAGCAAGGATGATTGTGGTAAACTAAAATGCAAAGACACAAATCATACAAGACGCTCCAAGCAAAACACATAGCATGTGGTGAATACAAATATAGCCTCAAGTAAAGTTACCGATGGACGAAGACGAAAGAGGGGATGCCTTCCGGGGCATCCCCAAGCTTAGGCTTTTGGTTGTCCTTGAATTTAACCTTGGGGTGCCTTGGGCATCCCCAAGCTTAGGCTATTGCCACTCCATATTCCAAAATCCATCAAATCTTTACCCAAAAACTTGAAAACTTCACAACACAAAACTCAACAGAAAATCTCATGAGCTCCGTTAGTAGAAGAAAACAAACCACCACTTTAAGGTACTGTAATGAATTCATTATTTATTTATATTGGTGTTAAAACTATTGTATTCCAACTTCTCTATGGTTCATACCCCCCGATACTAGCCATAGATTCATCAAAATAAGCAAACAACACACGCAAAACAGAATTTGTCAAAAACAGAACAGTCTGTAGTAATATGTAACTTTCAAATACTTCTGTAACTCCAAAAATTCTGAATTAAATTGGTGGACGTGAGGAATTTTTCTATTAATCATATGAAAAAAGAATCAACTTAAAAGTACTCTCCAGTAAAAACATGGAAGCTAATCTTGTGAGCGCAAAAGTTTGTGTTTTTTACAGCAAGATCGCAAAGACTTCACCCAAGTCTTCCCAAAGGTTCGACTTGGCACAAACACTAATTAAAACACAAAACCATATCTAACCAGAGGCTAGATGAATTATTTATTACTAAACAGGAACAAAAGCAAAGAAAATAAAATTGTGTTGCCTCCGAACAGGCTCTTTCTTTATAGCCGTTAAGATGGGCTTTAGAATTCAATGATGCTCACATGAAAGATAAGAATTGAAGCACAAAGAGAGCATCATATAGCATGTGAACATTACATCTAAGTCTAACATACTTCCTATGCATAGGAATTTTATAGGCAAACAAATTAGCAAGACAAACAAGATCTAGCATATGCAAGGAAGAAGAAAGAAACAATAGCAATCTCAACATGACGAGAGGTAATTTAGTAACATGAAAATTTCTACAACCATATTTTCCTCTCACATAATAATTGCATGTAGGATCATAAGAAAATTCAACAATATAGCTATCACATAACATATTCTCAACATGGTCCACATGCATGCGAAGTTGACACTCTTCCAAAATAGTGGGATTAACATTAACTAAAGTCATGACCTCTCCAAACCCAATTTTATCAAAAAATTCATAAGATTGAACATTCTCCAAATATTTGGGATCTAAAGTTGACACTCTTCCAAACCCACTTTCAATATTATTGCAAACATTATAATCAATCTTACATTCATCATGGGGATTAAATAAATTTTCAAGATCATAAGAAGAATCACCCCAATCATGATCATTGCAACAAGTAGTGGACATGGAAAAATTAGCATCCCCATGCTTAGGGTTTTGCATATCATTAACACAATTTACATTAAGAGAATTTATAATAACATCATTGCAATCATGCTTTTCATCGAATGAACTATCAAGTATGGATGCAATAGCAACGATCTCATGTCTAACGTAGGGAACTATAGCAAATTCATCTTCATAAATATTGCCATCATGGCCACAAGAATAGCAGGCGTCATGTTCATCAAGGGATATTTCAATCAAATCATCAGAATCATAATTATCTATAGATTCATGCATATCATTATTTTTTCTGAAGCAGCAGTCATTCTTTCAATAAATTCTTTGACATAGACATTATTATCATAGTTTTCATAGCAATATTTAAGTATGTCAAAATTTTCAGATTCGTAGAGAGTAATATCATACTTTTCAATCAAAGAAGCAACTTCATAAGCACCCTTAAAAGCAACAAATTCTACAATTTGTTCGATAACATAGTAACTATAAACACCCTTTGTATAAGAAGATAAGATTTCATTATCATTAAACTCACATATGTAGGGGAGGTGTTTTTTAGGGTTCTTAGAGCAATAAGTAAAATCATAAATTTCACAAAGATTACAAGCATAACACAGCAATCTGTTTATTTGATCCCATAAGAGTCTCCCTTTTTCAGACAAACGGTGACGCACAAAATGAGCGTGCTCATCTAAAGATTTCCCATCAACTAGGCTAGTTGGGGTTTCAGCACGAGCGCATAAGGATCAAAGATGATCCAAGTAGAACACTCTAAGTGGATCCATATCAATATATTTCTAGCAAGCAAAGATGCAAGCAAATAGAAGGCACGTGGAAACACAAACAAAGATACATACGGGAAGAAGGCGAAGAAAAGGCAAAGGTTTTGAAAAATCGTTTTAGAAGTGGGGGAGAGGAAAACGAGAAGTGAATGGCAAATAATGTAATGCGAGGGATAAGAGTTTATGATGGGTACTTGGTATGTCTTGACTTATGCGTAGATCTCCACGGCAACGGCGCCAGAAATCGGCAAGTTGACGGGAGTTCAAATCTTGACTTGACTTGGCGTAAGTCTCCGCGGCAACGGCGCCAGAAATCCTTCTTGCTACCTCTTGAGCATGTGTTGGTTTTCCCTTGAAGAGGAAAGGGTGATGCAGCAAAATAGCGTAAGTATTTCCCTCAGTTTTTGAGAACGAAGGTATCAATCCAGTAGGAGACTACACGCAAATCCCTAGTACCTGCACAAACAATTAAGAACCTTGCAACCAACGCGATAAAGGGGTTGTCGATCCCTTCACGGCCACTTGCAAAAGTGAGATATGATAGAGATAATAAGATAAGTATTTTTGGTATTTTTGTTGTATAGATTGGAAAGTAAAGATTGCAAAATAAAAGGATGGCAATAGAAATTGGCAAGTTCACGGGAAACTTATATGATGGAAAATAGACCCGGGGGCCATAGGTTTCACTAGTGGCTTCTCTCAAGATAGCATATTTTACGGTGGGTGAACACATTACTGTCGAGCAATTGGTAGAAAAGCGCATAGTTATGAGAATATCTAGGCATGATCATGTATATAGGCATCACGTGCATGATAAGTAGACCGAAACGATCCTGCATCGACTACTATTACTCCACACATCAACCGTTGTCCAACATGCATCTAGAGTATTAAGTTCATAAGAACAGAGTAACGCATTAAGAAAGATGACATGATGTAGAGGGATAAACTCAAGCAATATGATATAAACCCCATCTTTTTATCATCGATGGCAACAATACAATACGTGCCTTGCTGCCCCTGTTGTCACTGGGAAATTACACCGCAAGATTGAACCCAAAGCTAAGCACTTCTCCCATTGCAAGAAAGATCAATCCAGTAGGCCAAACTAAACCGATAATTTAAAGAGACTTGCAAAGATATTAAATCATGCATATAAGAATTCAGAAAAGAACCAAATATTGTTCATAGATAATCTTGATCATAAACCCCACAATTCATCGGATCTCGACAAACACACCGCAAAAAGTATTACATTGAAAAGATCTCCAAGAAGATCTAGGAGAACTTTGTATTGAGATCCAAAGAGAGAGAAGAAGCCATCTAGCTAATAACTATGGACCCGAAGGTCTGTGGTAAACTACTCACACATCATCGGAGAGGCTATGGTGTTGATGTAGAAGCCCTCCATGATCGATTCCCCCTCCAGCAGAGCGCCGGAAAAGGCCCCAAGATGGGATCTCACAGGTACAGAAGGTTGCGGCGGTGGAAATAGGGTTTTGTGGTGCTCCTCGATGTTTGCAGGGTATATGAGTATATATAAGTGAAAGAAGTAGGTCGGTGGAGCTACGAGGGGCCCACGAGGGTGGGGGCACGCTTACCTCCCTGGGCGCGCCCTCCTGCCTCGTGGCCGCCTCTTTGCTTCCTTGACGTCCACTCCAAGTCTCCTGGATTTCGTTTGTTTCAAAGACGATCCTCGCGAAGGTTTCAATCCGTTTGGATTCTGTTTTATATTCCTTTTCTGTGAAACACTGAAATAGGCAAGAAAACAACAATTTGTACTGAGCCTTTGGTTAGTAGGTTAGTCCAAAAAATATTATAAAAATGCATATTAAAGCCCATTAAACATTCAAAAAGATAATATAATCGCATGGAACAATCAAAAATTATAGATACGTTGGAGACGTATCATCACTCTCGGGATGGGGTCGTGCTTGGATAAGCTGTCATGACTGTTTTTACAGGGCACCGGACAGACCGTTGGTACCTCCGTGCGTGTTTATGTGATATGTCTCGGAGCGAGGCTCCACAGATAATAATAAAATTGTGAGAATGTTTGGCACGGGGGTTGTTACCAATCGAGTGGACTCTATGTTAGTCACGACTAGGGAAAGGTAGTGATCAGGTGCTCACCCCGGGTACTTGAGGTACCGCGGATCGTGGCTGACACGGGAGTTCCTGATGACCCACAAGTGTAGGGGATCTATCGTAGTCCTTTCGATAAGTAAGAGTGTCGAACCCAACGAGGAGCAGAAGGAAATGATAGGCAGTTTTCTGTAAGGTATTTTCTGCAAGCACTGAAATTATAGGTAACAGATAGTTTTGTGATAAGGTAATTGGTAGCAAGTGACAAAAGGTAAAAGTAAATAAGGTGCAGCAAGGTGGCCCAATCCTTTTTGTAAAAAAGGACAAGCCCGGACAAACTCTTATATAAAGTAAAGCGCTCCCGAGGACACATGGGAATTATCGTCAAGCTAGTTTTCATCATGATCATCTGATTCGCGTTCGGTACTTTGATAATTTGGTATGTGGGTGGACCGGTGCTTGGGTGCTGCCCTTACTTGGACAAGCCTCCCACTTATGATTAACCTCTAATGCAAGCATCCGCAACTACAAAAGAAGTATTAAGGTAAACCTAACCATAGCCTGAAACATATGGATCCAAATCAGCCCCTTACGAAGCAACGCATAAACTAGTGTTTAAGCTTCTGTCACTCTAGCGACCCATCATCTACTTATTACTTCCCAATGCCTTCCTCTAGGCCCAAATAATGGTGAAGTGTCATGTAGTCGACGTTCACATGACACCACTAGAGGAGAGACAACATACATCTCATCAAAATATCGAACGAAGACCAAACTCACATGACTACTAGTAGCAAGACTTCTCCCATGTCCTCAGGAACAAAAGTAACTACTCACAAGACATAATATTGTTCATGATCAGAGGGGTATTAATATGCATAATGGATCTGAACATATGATCTTCCACCAAATAAACCAACTAGCATCAACTACAAGGAGTAATCAACACTACTAGCAACCCACCGGTACCAATCTGAGGTTTGGGTACAGAGATTGGATACAAGAGATGAACTAGGGTTTGAGAGGAGATGGTGCTGGTGAAGATGTTGATGAAGATAGCCCTCCCCAAGATGGGAGAGTTGTTGGTGATGATGGCGGTGACGATTTCCCCCTCCCGGAGGGAAGTATCCCCGATAGAAAAGCTCTACCGGAGCCCTAGATTGGTTTGTGCCTCGGTTCCGCCTCGAGACGGCAGCGTCTGGCCTCGAAAGCCTTCTTATGATTTTTCCCAGGTCAAAACACCTCATATAGGAGAAGATGGGCATCGGGGGCTTGTCAGCTGGCCAACGAGGCAGGGGGCGCGCCCTGGGAAGGGGGGCGCCCCCCCCCCTCGTGGACAGCCAGTGGCCCCCCTCGTGGGTTTCTTTCGCCGGATATTTTTTATATATTCGAAAACGATGTTCTGTTGAGTTTCAGGGCTTTTGGAGTTGTGCAGAATAGGTTTCCATAGTTTGCTCCTTTTCCAGCCCAGAATTCCAGCTGCCGGCATTCTCCCTCTTCATGTAAACCTTGTAAAATAAGAGAGAAAGGCATAAGTATTGTGACAAAACATATAAGAACATACCATAATGCAATAAATATCAACATATAAGCATGATGCAAAATGGACGTATCAACTCCCCCAAGATTAGACCTCGCTTGTCCTCAAGCGAAAGCAGAAATCGAAAAATATGACCACATGTTTAGAGATAGAGGTGTCGATAAAAACAAAATACGGACATGAGGGCATCATGATCATTCTCATAACAACAACTTATATAAATATTTTCATACGATTCTTATGCTAAAGTAACAATTCATCCACAATATCAAGTATGAATCATAAACTTCATTGAAAGTAACAAACTTTGATCTCGGTCATTGAAGCAATTGCAATTTATTGTAATATCGGAAAGAGTCAATGTAAGAGATTTTGAGCAAGCCTACATACTTACCTATCATATAGTCTTTCACAATTGCTCACACTCACGCAATACTTATGTTTATGGAGTGTTAATCGGACAAAGAGAAAGTTAGGGGCTTATGGTGTTGCCTCCCAACCTTTTACCTCAAGGGTAATGTCAACAGTAATAGATCATGAAAACCTACATCCAAGTGGGTATATATGTCAGGATCTTTCCAACACAATGTGCTTGCCAAAGGATAAAATGTAAAAAGGAAAGGTGGATTTCACCTTGACACTTATAAGACAGGAATAATAGATAGGCCCTTCGCAGAGGGAAGCAGAGGTTGTCATGTGTTTTTATGGTTGGATGCACAAAGTCTTAGCATAGAAGAACTTCACTTTATATTGCCACTTGTGATAAGGACCTTTATTATGCAGTCTGTCGCTTTTATTACTTCCATATTAGAAGATCGTATAAAGCTAATTTCTCCCACACTAATAAATCATACATATTTTAGGAGATTTGCAACATGACAACTTACTTGGAAGAATCTTTCTCAATCCATACGTAGGTATGGTGGACTCACATGGCAAAATTGGGTTTAAGGATATATGGAAGCACAAGTAGTATCTCTACTTAGTGCAAGGAGTTTTCGCCAGCGTGAGGGGGAAAGGCAAGCTCAACATGTTGGATGATCCATGACAATATACTTTATTTTGGATATAAGAAGACATAACCCATTATGTTGTCTTCCTGGTCCAACATCAACTCTTTAGCATGTCGTACTTTAATGAGTGCTCACAATCATAAAAGATGTCCAAGATAGTATATTTATATGTGAAGCCTATCTTCTTTTATTACTTCTTGTTAATTGCAACGATGACCAAAACTATGTTTGTCACCTCCCAACAACTTTTATTTATCATACTCTTGTATGTGAAGTCATTACTTCCCACAAGATTGATATGATCTCTTTGCTACTCTTTATGTTTTCCTTTTATCATGACCCAAGTGAGGAAATCAAGCCCTTGACTCAACACTAATCTTTATTATATAGCTCACGGACTCGATTACAAAGGATAAAGCTCACAAATAGATCATGCTAACTTTATTCTAATATATCAAGATACTACCAAAAGGATCGAACTAAGTAAAACGGTAAAGATAGGAGTGATGGTGATACGATACCGGGGTCACTCCCCCAAGCTTGGCAGTTGCCAAGGGGAGTGCCCATACCCATATGATTATGTCTCCTTCTTCAGGGGTGGTGATGATGGAGTTGCAAGTAGTGACGGGGGATCCTCATATATCGAGCGTAGGAGATCTTCCAGCTTGCGGATAATACCTTTGAGAGCAGCTATGTAATCCTTCAACAAAAAAATTTCAATTGTGAGATGTTTGTTTCGAATCTGAGCTAACTCAATCATCCTGAAAGCTTCTCGCTCAGTTGAGGTAAAGAGATTAGGAAGGGATTTAGAGGTGTCTTCTTCTCCCGCTGCCGGAGCCAGATCTTCCACCTCCATCTTGATCTTCTTCTCCTTGTGGATCTCCTCGGGTCCTTCCCTCTTCAGATCTATCTTCATTAGCCAAGCATCATTGCCTTTGTTGTTGGAGGAGGGAGACGACATGATGCCTGGCTTCGCAAACCCTAACAGAAAACAACTCGAAACGAGAAGAGAGGATTTTTGTGTGGTACAGAGGTCAAAACCTTCGGGAGTATATATAATGAATTTTTCCCGAACAAAAGGAGTAACCCACAAGAAAACGGAGTCCGGGGGACACACGGGGTGCCCACGAGGCAGGGGGCGCACCCTCCACCCTCGTGGATGCCTCGTTTCTCTTCCGGACTGCGGTTTATTTTTCTATTTTTCTAAATATTCCAAAACGAAGAAAAATTGCCTTTAGAACTGTTTTGGAGTCGGTTTACTTACCGTATCACGTACCTCTTCCTTTTCGGAGGCTGAATCGTTCTGGAAAGTGTCCCTTATGTATTCCTCCGGGGTTACGGTTTCAATAATATTGGTTTCAACATTTATAGGATTACCTGAGATGTAATGTTTGATTCTTTGACCATTCACCACCTTCGGATTTGTGCCTTCGAAGTTGTTGATTTTTATGGCACCGGAGCGATAGAACTCCTCGATAACGTAAGGTCCTTCCCACTTGGAGAGAAGTTTTCCTGCAAAAATCTTAAACGAGAGTTGTATAGCAAGACATAATCACCTACGTTAAACTCACGCTTTTGTATCCTTTTATCATGCCATCTTTTAACTTTTTCTTTAAACAGCTTGGCATTCTCATAGGCCTGGGTTCTCCACTCATCACGGCAGCTAATGTCAAATAACCTCTTTTCAGCGGCAAGTTTGAAATCATAATTGGGCTCTTTAATAGCCCAATATGCCTTATGTTCTAGCTCGAGAGGTAAGTGACAAGCTTTTCCATATACCATCTTATATGGAGACATACCCATAGGATTTTTGTATCCAGTTCTATAGGCCCATAATGCATCATCTAGTTTCTTGGACCAATTCTTCCTTGACCTATTAACTGTCTTTTGCAAGATTAATTTCAACTCCCTATTACTTAGTTCAACTTGACCACTAGTCTGTGGGTGACAAGGTGATGCAATTCTATGGTTGACATCGTACTTAGCAAGTATCTTACGAAAAGCACCATGAATAAAGTGTGAACCACCATCAGTCATTAGATACCTAGGGACTCCAAACCTCGGAAATATAACTTCTTTAAGCATCTTAATAGAGGTGTTATGATCAGCACTACTAGTTGGAATAGCTTCTACCCACTTAGTAACGTAATCAATAGCAACTAAAATATGTGTGTACCCATTAGAGGCAGGAAAAGGTCCCATATAATCAAAGCCCCAAACATCAAATGGTTTAATAACAAGTGAATAATTCATAGGCATTTCTTGACGTCTACAAATATTACCAATCCTTTGACATTCATCACAAGATAAGACAAACTTACGGGCATCCTTGAAGAGAGTAGGCCAATAAAAACCGGATTGCAATACCTTGTGTGCAGTTCTATCTCCCGCATGGTGTCCTCCATAAGCTTTGGAGTGGCACTTGCGTAGGATCTATTCCTGTTCATGCTCAGGTACACAACGTCTAATAATACCATCTACTCCTTCTTTATAAAGATGTGGGTCATCCCAGAAGTAATGTCTCAAATCATAGAAGAAGTTTTCTTTTGCTGGTATGTGAAGCTAGGAGGTATAAACTTAGCAACAATATAGTTAGCATAATCAGCATACCATGGAGCAGTACGAGAAGTACTTATGACAGCTAATTGTTCATCAGGAAAGCTATCATCAATAGGTTGTGGGTCATCAAGCATATTTTCTAACCTAGACAAGTTATCTGCAACAGGGTTCTCATCTCCCTTTCTATCAATAATATGCAAGTCAAATTCTTGCAGCAAGAGAACCCATCTAATAAGTCTAGGTTTAGCATATTTCTTTTCCATAAGATATTTGATAGCAGTATGATCGGTGTGAATAGTTACTTAAGAAACAACGTTATAGGGTCCAAACTTATCACAAGCAAATACGACTGCTAAAAATTCTTTCTCAGTAGTAGCATAATTTCTTTGGGCACTATCTAGAGTTTTACTAGCATACTAGATAACATTCAATTTCTTATCAACTCTTTGCCCTAAAACAACTCCTACAGCATAATCATTAGCATCGCACATAATCTCAAAGGGTAAATTCTAGTGAGGAGGCTGGACAATAGGTGCAGAGATTAATGCTTTCTTAAGTATTTCAAATGCTTCTAGACAATCATCATCAAAGACAAAAGGAATATCTTTTTGTAAAAGATTAGTCAGAGGCCTGGAGATTTTGGAGAATTCCTTAATGAACCTCCTATAAAACCCGGCATGACCAAGGAAACTTCGTATACCTTTGATATCCTTAGGGCATGGCATCTTTTCAATAGCATCAACTTTAGCTTTGTCAACTTCAATAACTCTTTCAGAAATTTTATGTCCCAAGACGATGCCTTCATTAATCATAAAGTGGCACTTTTCCCAATTCAAGACAAGGTTAGTGTCTTCAAATCTCTGCAAAACTCGATCAAGGTTACTTAAGCAATCATCAAAAGAAGTTCCGTAAACGGAGAAATCATCCATGAAAACCTCAACAATCTTTTCACAAAAATCAGAGAATATAGCCATCATGCATCTTTGAAAGGTAGCAGGTGCATTACATAAACCAAAAGGCATACGTCTATAAGCAAAGGTACCGAAAGGACAAGTAAAAGTGGTCTTTTCTTGATCCCCTTTTGACACAGGTATTTGAGAGGAACCAGAATAACCATCTAGAAAGCAGAAATGAGTATGTTTGGATAACCTTTCTAGCATTTGATCAATAAATGGCAAGGGGTAATGATCTTTCTTGGTAGCTTATTTTTACTTACAGAAATCAATTACCATCCTATAACATGTAACTATTCTTTGCGGGATCAATTCATCTTTATCATTAGGGACAACAGTCATACCTCCTTTCTTAGGAACACAATGGACAGGACTTACCCACTGGCTATCAGTAACTGGATAGATAATACCTGCCTCTAGAAGCTTTAGAATTTCCTTCCTTACCACTTCTTTCATCTTAGGATTTAACCATCGCTGATGATCAATAACTAGTTTAGCATTTTCTTCCAATTTTATCTCGTGTTGGCATATAGTGGGACTAATGCCCTTAAGATCATCCAGAGTATATCCAATAGCAGCACGATGCTTCTTCAGAGTTTTCAATAAATTTTTTTCTTCCTGCTCTGAAAGGTTAGCACTAATAATAACAGGATATATCTTCTTTTCATCAAGATAAACATACTTAAGATTATCAGGAAAAGGTTTAAGTTCAAACACGGGATCACCCTTGGGTGGAGGAGGATCCCCTAGGATTTCAACATGCAAGTTGTTTTTCAGTACGGGTCCCTGTGTAAGGAATATTTCATCTATTTCCCTTCTCTCACTCATATGCATATCATTTTCGTGATCTAGCAAGTATTGTTCTAAGGGATCATTAGGTGGCACGGTAATAGAAGCAAGACCAATAATTTCATCCTTACTGGGTGGTGCCTTTTTGAGGGGTTGTCTACGGAATTTAGCAAAGTTAAAATCATGAGACATGTCCCCTAATCCAACCATGACAATATCTTTAACGCAGTCTATCTTGGCATTAACAGTATTCAAGAAGGGTCTACCAAATATAATGGGACAGGATGCATCTTGTGGGTAACTAAGAACAAGAAAATCAGCAGGGTATTTAACCTTCCCACACAAGACTTCAATATCTCTAACAATCCCAACTGGTGAAATAGTATCTCTATTGGCAAGCTTAATAGTGACATCAATCCCTTCTAACTCAACAGGTGCAATATCATGCATAATTTCGTTATACAGATCAAGAGGGATAATACTTGCACTAGCACCTACGTCACATAAACCATGATAGAAATGATCTCCTATCTTGACAGAGATAACAGGCAGGCCTACAACTGGTTTATGTCTATTCCTAGCATTGGGTTTGGCTATTCTAGCAGATTCTTCTTGAAGGTAAATAACATGTCCATCTAAATCTTCTACCAAGAGATCTTTAACCATAGCAACACTAGGTTCGACTTTAATTTTCTCAGAGGGTGTAGGTGTCCTAGTATTACTCTTACGAACTACAGTCGAAGCTTGAGCATGATCCTTTATCCTAACAGGGAAAGGTGGTTTCTCACTATAAGCGATAGGTATAACAGGATCAACATTATAAGTGATAATCTTTTCTTCAAATTTAATAGGTTCAACTACTTTTACTTCAATAGGGGGATGGTATTTAAACCACTTCTCCTTGGGGAGATCAACATGAGTAGCAAAAGATTCACAGAAAGAAGCTACTATCTCAGAGTCCAGTCCATATTTAGTGCTAAACTCACGAAAAACATCGGTATCCATAAAAGCCTTTACACAATCGAACTTAGGGGTCATACCTGACTCCTTACCTTCGTCGAGATCCCAATCTTCAGAGTTGCGTTAAATTCTTTCCAATAAATCCCATTTGAAGTCAATAGTCTTCATCATATAAGAGCCAGAACAAGAAGTATCGAGCATGGAGCGATTATTGAGAGAAAGCCGATCATAAAAATTTTAAATGATCATTTCTCTTGAGATCTCATGATTGGGGCATGAATATAACATTGACTTAAGCCTCCCCCAAGCTTGAGCGATGCTTTCTCCTTCGCGAGCCAGAAAGTATAAATATAATTACGATCACGATGAACCTGGTGCATAGGGTAGAACTTCTGATGAAATTCCAGCTTCAGAAGATTATAGTTCCATGATCCCATATCATCGCATAGCCTAAACCATGTCAATGCGTCTCCCTTCAAAGATAAAGGGAAGACCTTCTTATTGATAACATCCTCAGGCATACCTGCAAGCTTAAACAATCCACAAACTTTATCCACATAGATAAGGTGTAAGTCGGGATGCAATGTTCCGTCTCCTGTAAAGGGATTTTCAAGCAGTTTCTCTATCATACCCAAAGGAATCTCAAAGCAAACATTTTCAATAGGAGCAGTAGGTTGAGGAGCAAATCTTTGCTCTTCTGGTTGGGGTGAAGATACCCCGAACAAGCCCCTCAAAGGATTTTGAGCCATAGTAACAAGTGACAATAAATTTCAGCACACTATATAAATTTTTCCTTACCAAAGGTGCTTCACTCCCCGGCAACGGCACCAGAAAAGAGTCTTAATGACCCACAAGTGTAGGGGATCTATTGTAGTCCTTTCAATAAGTAAGAGTGTCGAACCCAACGAGGAGCAGAAGGAAATGATAGGCAGTTTTCAGTAAGGTATTTTCTGCAAGCACTGAAGTTATAGGTAACAGATAGTTTTGTGATAAGGTAATTGGTAGCAAGTGACAAAAGGTAAAAGTAAATAAGGTGCAGCAAGGTGGCCCAATCCTTTTTGTAACAAAGGACAAGCCTGGACAAACTCTTATATAAAGTAAAGCGCTCCCGAGGACACATGGGAATTATCGTCAAGCTAGTTTTCATCACGATCGTCTGATTCGCGTTCGGTACTTTGATAATTTGGTATGTGGGTGGACCGGTGCTTGGGTGCTGCCCTTACTTGGACAAGCCTCCCACTTATGATTAACCTCTAATGCAAGCATCCGCAACTACAAAAGAAGTATTAAGGTAAACCTAACCATAGCCTGAAACATATGGATCCAAATCAGCCCCTTACGAAGCAACGCATAAACTAGTGTTTAAGCTTCTGTCACTCTAGCAACCCATCATCTACTTATTACTTCCCAATGCCTTCCTCTAGGCCCAAATAATGGTGAAGTGTCATGTAGTCGACGTTCACATGACACCACTAGAGGAGAGACAACATACATCTCATCAAAATATCGAACGAAGACCAAACTCACATGACTACTAGTAGCAAGACTTCTCCCATGTCCTCAGGAACAAAAGTAACTACTCACAAGACATAATATTGTTCATGATCAGAGGGGTATTAATATGCATAATGGATCTGAACATATGATCTTCCACCAAATAAACCAACTAGCATCAACTACAAGGAGTAATCAACACTACTAGCAACCCACCGGTACCAATCTGAGGTTTGGGTACAGAGATTGGATACAAGAGATGAACTAGGGTTTTAGAGGAGATGGTGCTGGTGAAGATGTTGATGAAGATAGCCCTCCCCGAGATGGGAGAGTTGTTGGTGATGATGGCGGTGACGATTTCCCACTCCCGGAGGGAAGTATCCCCGGCAGAAAAGCTCTACCCGAGCCCTAGGTTGGTTTCCGCCTCGGTTCCGCCTCGAGACGGCGGCGTCTGGTCCCGAAAGCCTCCTTATGATTTTTTTTCCGAGTCAAAACACCTCATATAGGAGAAGATGGGCATTGGGGGCCTGTCGGCTGGCCCACGAGGCAGGGGGCGCGCCCTGGGAAGGGGGGCGCGCCCCCACCCTCGTGGACAGCTGGTGACCCCCCTTGTGGGTTTCTTTCGCCAGATATTTTTTTATATTTTCCGAAATGATGTTCTGTTGAGTTTCGGGGCTTTTGGAGTTGTGCAGAATAGGTTTCTAGAGTTTGCTCCTTTTCCAGCCCAGAATTCCAGCTGTCGGCATTCTCCCTCTTCATGTAAACCTTGTAAAATAAGAGAGAAAACTCATAAGTATTGTGAGAAAACATATAAGAACAGCCCATAATGCAATAAATATCAACATATAAGCATGATGCAAAATGGACGTATCAGTTCCCAGGATCTTGTGGGTAAAGTGTGCAACCTCTGCAAAGTGCCAAACTATTCGAATAGCCATGTCCACGGTCAAGGACAGTTGGGTGGTGCTGCTTAGACTATGTACATATGTTTCTGAAGAACAACACGAATTAGTAATATTATTGTTGACATGAATCGTTAGGAAGGTCATGATGGAATTGAGAAGGAGTTGTGGATAACTCTCTCTGGTTATGTTGATATATGTAACCTCTTATTGCATGTTGGAGACACATGCATGACCCCCAAAAAGTTATTGATCATACTGGTTGCATGATGAAACTTGTATTCCTAGAGATGCCAACTTCGAATTGAAACCATGCATGTTTATCTTATTATCACTCATGGGTTGCTTGCGAGTACATTCAAACGTACTCATTGGCTTGTCCCTGGTTATTTAATTGGCCAGGCCTAAAAGAGAAAGTATGCAAAGAAGAGTTCTTTGGTGATGATCACGCAAGCTAAGATGCTTTCCCGGTCAGAATGCTTGCAGGGTTAAGACAGATGTCGTGGGTCCAAGTTATCGACGAAGATTTCCGTTGCGATGATATACTCAAGACTTGACCATAATGGTCATAATTTGTCTAAACCTGTATGTATGGATGTAAGACTCTTGTTACTCGTCTTTTATGTGTTCAGTGAGCATTGATCTCTAGGATCACTGTACACGTGCATTCGGTGGCTTCGACTATGTAAGTCGGGGTCCCCACAGAGCTGGTATCAGAGCCTTCCTGACTGTAGGAAGCCTTAGTTAGCATTGTTGTTAGTTAGGGTGAAACTATTTTCAAAGCTATCACTGTTTTTAGAACTATCTCCACCTAAGATTGTCTTCTCTTTATTAACCTCCCCCCTTCAAAACTTTTGTAAATTGCCGCGAAACCCGAAGACCTCTTGACCACCGGATTTCCCGTGCTTGTCTAGGATAGCTTCCAAAAAAAATCAGATTCACTAAGCCCCACTTTCACCCACCATGAGCACTAGCCGACGACACCGAGATGGAGTACCATGGAAGTTGTCATGAAGGAAAATGACTCCCCGGCAAGCTGTTTCTTCAAGTGACCCTAGTAGGGCGACACTGGTTCTCGTTGTCCAGATAGCAACACCAATTGATGGTAAGGGGCTACCGTAAGCTCTTCATCACATCACCGGCAAAGAAACGACATGTTGAGCTCCTCCAATACCCCACCCCCTCAAGTGACAAATAAGCATAGAAAAATGACGACGAGGAGGAAGACCCAGAGGAGCCAGAATTTGCGGTCGAGCATTCCACCACATAGGCACCATTCGAGACTAGGATATGCCAGTCTGTAAGCCCTAGGGTAGGATAGGTCGTGTAACCCCCATGAGAAGTCGAGTCCTTGTGATGGCATAGAGGGAACCATGCTATGTTGTGTTTGCTTTTGTGTGCATTTTGATGGAAGTCGTACTTTCCCTCTCGGGACTTGAGAACGACTGCATCACCTATTTGGTTTTTTTATGATGTGTTTGGCCCTTCTGGCCCTTCTGGCCCTTCCTTAAAATAAATTTGCAAAGTACCAACCCCCTTAATAGGCATCCCTAAATCCACCTCGTTTTCCCTTTCGTCCGCCCCAATCATGAGCCGTTGACCACCCCACAAGGATGTCGGTCATGACTGCACTAACATCGCTAACCGACAAGGAAATAGAACTTCTGGATGCGATCATAACTCGACTTTTCCGAGCCTCCAAGAGGAGTGCCAAGCCAACACTACAGTCCTTACCAGATGATTGCTCAAGACGTCGCCAACAGCTCAGAGCAAGCAAGAAGAAGATGAGGATCGTTCTATCTGGCGGAGTTCAAGGAGCATGCATCTCCAGCCTTCATTAAGGCTACTAACTCCTCGATCGGAGTAGCTCCTTGCAGACCCTATTTTCTTGAGATCATGAGGTTGTACGTGGTCTTAGGAATGAGTTAGCTCATCAAGTATCATGGCTTGCTAGACTGTGTCAACCATACTAACACCCTGACCTATGACCAACGAGTCGAAGTTAAGTTTGCCCCCAACCCCTCCTCTGCTCAAGTCACCCAAGTCAAATGTCTGTGAGAAGTTGGATTGGAGCAAGTGCCAGTAGTATGTGAGTACCCCGATGCTTTTCCTGATGAATTACCGGGAATGCCTCATAACCGTGACAACGAGTCCATTATTGAGCTCATGCCTGGAGCAGGCCCCATCTAAAAGAAGCCTTATAGAATGGGATCGGAGGTCTTGACAAAATTGAAGAACAACTAGCTGAGAAGTTGAGGAAAGGATTCATCCGCCCTAGTGCCTTACTTGGGCGCTCACCTGTTCTATTTGTGGAAAAACAGGGATGGTACCATCCGATTATGTGTTGAATATCATTCCCTTAACGATGTCACAATCAAGGACAAGTATCTGCTCCCCAAGATTGAAGACATGTTTGATCAGCTAAGTGGAGCCAAAGTGTTATCCAAGATTGATCTCAGGTCTCAGTATTATCATCTAAAAATCAGACCTCAAGATATTCCAAAGATGGCATTCGTATGGCCCCTACGAGTGCACTATCATGTCAATAGGATTAACCAATGCCCCAGCCTACTTCATGTGCCTCATGAACAAGCTTTCATGGAATATTTGGACAAGTTTGTTGTTATCTTCATTGATGACACTCTTGTCTAATTTAAGACAGAAGAAGAGCATGAGTATCACACCCTGATTTTTTCATGCCACAACACTTAAGCTAATAATCATGCTAAAATGAGGTTTGGCAAAAACTTTGGGGTGTTCTTGTCTTTGCTTGATTGATTTTCTGTCTGCTGTTTGTTAGTGCTCTAAAAATCAAATAAATCATCCAACTCATATACTTCATCTCCTTGATCCAAAACCTTTTCCCAATGACCATGCCATGTGTATAGACCAGTATAGTATTTTCTTATAAAAATATTTTGGCCAAATAGTATTTTCTAAAATTAGTTTTCCCAAAACCCCTGAATTGAGGTTTGCACTACAAGTACCTTATTTAGGGTGTGAAAAATCTTTCAGAAAGTATATTTGAATCCTATTAGGTATAGGACTCCCATAAACCACAAAATTATAATTTTAAAAGTTATTTTTATATTTTATTTAAAAGCTTTTTCTTAAGGCCAGAGATGGTCTTTAATAAGGAAAAATTATTTAAGTATTTCAAAAAATATTTGCCAAAATTCAAGGAAACTCATAGGACATATATTGTCCATATATAAGAGTTTCAACACATGGTCATGTTCAAAATATTGGGCAAATCTTTCATTAACCCTTTCTGGATATTTCAAGCTTTTGAAATATTTACAAAGGAAATATTCTCCAAAAATTCCAGGGAAATTCTATCATGTCAAATATGACATGTTTGATGATCTTACAAAGCCTCATGCCTTGAAGATCAAGGAAACATCATCTAATCCCCTCAAAACCATTTCTGTCCACTTTGAAGTTTGAGCAACTTTACATTGCCAAACTTGTCCAAATGCTCTCAAACTTGGTGCACATGCTCAAATGATGTAAATATGCATCTATGACAAATGGCACAAGTTTTGGAGAAGGATAACTTGATTTAAATGCCCCAAAACCCTTTCTGACCAGATCCAAATTTGAACAATTCTACATTGCCAACTTTTTACTTGGGGCCTCAAATTTTGTGGACATGCTCACAAACCCAGATGATGACACTACACCAAGTGGTGCATCAAGGAGAGATGATTTGCTTAACCTAATCTTGAGAAATCCATTTCTGTTGATTTCTAGAGTACACCAAAGTTGCATTGGCTACTTTGCCCAAATGAGCTCAAATTTGGTGGAAGGGCCTAAATGTATGTGACATTTGATCCTGTTAAGTCTCATGTCAATTGGAAGTCATTTGCTTGCCCAAAACTACATCAAACACCTTCTGCCATTTTACCAAAACCACTTTTTGCCCCCTTTTACTATTCTACTTGAGCTCAACTTTTTACCACAGCTGCTCCTAGTCACCCTCTACCTCCAGGAACTCCTTCCCCTCATCAGCTCAATGATTGAGGGGGGGGGGGTAAAACCCCATTTTACATCTCTGGACCTCCATTTTCACCTTGTCTCTCAGCACACTCCCCTTCTAGAAGCTCACCAGGGCATCCAAGACAACCAACCATTTGTTTACTCCTCATCTGACCCCCTAGACACTATTGGCCACGCCCTGGATGCCAAGGCGATGCCAATGGCAGCCATATGCGTGCTCTGGAGCGCGCTACATTGCTCTGGCGCACTGTAGCCGCCCCCCATCCCGATGCCCCGACAGCCTCGGGCCTCCCCAGCATGTCCCACGAGGTCGCCTCGACGTCTGGGACACGGCACGTCGCCGGCCCCCACCTGACCCTCTCTCATCTCCCCTCTGTGAAGCTCGCCCGTGCGCGCCCTGGACCGCGCCCACGGTGCACCAACGCGCACACCATATAGAGCCTCATTGGACTCTCTCTCGACTCCTCTCGCTCTCCCACTACTCCAGCAAACCCCGAGACAACCCATCTCTCTCTCTCTCGAGCCCTCTCTCTACCTCCATGGCCGTCGGCCCCTTCCACGGCCATTCGGCCCTTCACCTCTTCGGACCCCCCCCCCCAACCTGCCTTGGGCGTCTGGATGGATGCGACACTTCTTTCTGAGCACTCCGGTGTGCCGCACACTGCCGGAGGTGGCCGGAATCGCCGGCACGGGCGGCAGCCGGGCCCTGCTCCGACCTCGTCTGCGCACGCACGAGGGAGGTGATGCCTCTCTCCTGCCTCCTCCTTCGGGCGCGGCCGAGCCGCACGGCACCGCTCCCATCACCGGCCGGCGCAGGCGGGCGGTGTGGCGCTGGCGGCCAGCAAGGCCGAGC
>LR738709.1:406774061-406935880 GCA_902687465.1 Secale cereale | reverse complement strand
CCTGTGCGCGCGGCCGAGCCGTTGGGTCAGCCCAGTTGCTATACGGCTATCTTCCGCTCAGTGTGCAGTATAGGGGTATAAACCTTTCCCTTTCCCTTTTTCTTTTTCTGTAAACTTCAAAAATCCATAAATAATTCAAATGAACTCCAAATTTGATGATTCAAATTTCTGGTAGTTTCTAAAATCATGATCTACCTGTTGGTGCAGCATGCACATTTTTCCAGAGACCTTTTCTTCACAAATATTTATCAAATGTCATTATTCCATTTTCTATGATGAACTTTAGAAAATCACAGAGAGCTCAAATTTGATCCAAATGCAATGGTTCAAATTCTTAGATGATTGTAATATTAAAACTTAGTTTTGAACATTTTTCCTAATACTTTATGTACCCCACCAAATAATGGACCATTTCTTCATATTTATCAACTTTGCAAAATCCTAGGAAATTAATTTGAACTCCAAATCCAGTGAAACCAACTCCTAGATGCTTCTAAAATCATGAGTTGTTAAATGGGTACCTTTGCTCATTTTTGAAAAATATATTTCTGTACACTTCTTTCAAATCCATAAACCCCTTGATTCCATCATATTGAAATGTTCCAAACTATCCATTGATCCAGTAGCTATGAAAACACGTTGGTCATTTCTCATATGACCAGAGGTATCCTAGAAAAGTCCAACTCCTATTTTTAGAGCACTTTTATTTTTGCCTTGTTGTGTTGCTTATTATGATTGTTTCCGTCGTTAGTTGACGAATAAACGGAGTACTTGAAGATGGACCAGAAGGTTTGAAGACTCGGAAGGACAAGGCAAGCAACCCTTTGACCATGTTTGAGAAACCTTTTTATGCATGTCATATAGTACCATAATATTGTTGTTACGGAATCATGATGAGGTGGAACCACTTTGATGGATTGCCACTGCACTTCCTCGTTGATACTTGCATTGAGCATGACCCTACCTTCTTATGAGGGTCATGCCGGTGGGAACAGATAGATGTGTGTTATAGTAGTTGGCTACGCAAATGGGTCAGGGTTATGCATTGAGAGAAACAAGTGTGGTTTGACATACTTGCAAATGACCCAGTGGGTGCCACTAATGCCCCTGGGAGACGATGAGGAACTAGGGCACTACTTGGTGAAGAAGTAGTGTACCGAGGCTTGATGAAAGTGTTGTTTACAGAGATGGATTAGATTTATGTGTGACTACCGTCCCAACCAAACATGTGCAACCACTCTACCCCTTATGGGACGGGGCATTATTGATTACTTAGGCTGACACTAGCATGGTGCCCACATCACTAGTGACGGGGGAGACTTGAGGTCACTCCCGGGACGGGATCGTGCTTGGATAGGCGACCATGACTGTTTTTACAGGGCACCAGACACACCCTTGGTCCCTTCATGTACGCGTGACATTGAAAAAGGGCAAGCCGAGGGCCGTGCACCAACGAGTGGACCCTATGTTAGTGTCGTATAGGGAAAGGTAATGACCGGGTGCTTCCCCCGAGTGCTTGATGTACTGCGGGATCGTGGGTGACACAAAAGCTTCCCGAATCTTGTGGGTAAAGTGCGCAACCTCTGTAGAGCGTCAAACTATTCGAATAGCCGTGTCCACGGTCAAGGACAGTTGGGTGGTGCTGCTTAGACTATGTCCATAAGTTTCTGGAAAACAACACGGTTTGGTAAATCTGTTGATGTAACTGGGAGAAAGTCACGATGAGCGTGAGCAAGAGTTGTTCATGACTCTTTCTCGATATTGATGTCTGAAACCTCCTGATACTTGTTGCAGACACATGCATGTCCATGTTATATGTTGATCATACTTGCATATGAAAAGCTAGCTTTCCGCAAAACTGCCAATTTAGCAGTAGAGCCTTGCATAATTATTCTGTCATCACACTTGGGTTTCTTGCGAGTACATTCAAAGTACTCATTGGCTTGCCACTGGTTATTTTATTGGCCAGGCATGAGAGAACAGGATATGATGAAGATTTCTTGGTGACAAACATGCGAGCTAGGACGCTTCCCAGTCAGAATGCCTGTAGGGTTAAGGCAGATGGCATGGGTCCAAGTCGTTATTGAAGATTTCCGCTGCGATGTTATACTCAAGACTTGACCTTAATGGTCCTATTTGTGTAATACAGTATGTATGGATGTAAGACTCTTGTTATTCAGCTTCTGTGTGTTCAGTGAGCATTGATCTCTGGGATCACTGTACACGTGCATTCGGTGATCACGACTTACGAGTCGGGGTCCCCACAATAAGCAACACTTGAGGATGGTCCTAGACAAGCTTTGACGACACCAACTGTATGCCAAATTCAATAGATGTGAGTTATGGCCACACAACATTGGAGTCTTGGGGTCATGTCCTGACTGAAGGAGGATTGTTGTACCCCGTGGCAATCCCCAACCACCGACAAGGAGGCTAGAATCTTCCTCAGACAGGCGGGATACTACCGCAAATTCATGGAGGAATTCTCCAGTATTACCCGACTAATGACTCAGCTCTTGAATAAGGACAAGAAGTTCGAATGGATGCCCAAGTGTGAAGAGATCTTCCAAGATCTCAAGAAGAGATTGACAACAACCCCAGTTTTGGCCACCCTCGATATTCACCAAGAGTTTGTGAAATATTGTGAAGAATCGAGAACAGGGCTTGGTGGTGTTCTAATGCAGGAAGGCAGAGTCGTAGAATATCTATCTAGACATCTACGTCCCCACAAAGAGAACCACGCCACTCATGATCTTGAGCTAGCAGTAGTGGTCCATGCCTTGAAGACATAGTGACACTACCTCTCCCAGGGAAGTGATATGAGATATACACATATCACAAAAGTCTGAAGCATATCTTCACTCAAAAAGAATTGAACATGAGGCAGAGAAGATGGATGGAATTGATCAAGGATTATGACCTCAGTGTTTAATACCACCACAGGAAGGCTAACGTGGTAGCATACGCCTTAAGCAAAAAGGCTTGCTCCCTGAACGCCATGATCAAAGAAAGGCAGGCAACCCTATTTGAAGAGCTAGAGCAATTTGGCTTAGAGTAGGTTACATATGGATATCTAGACAACCTAGAAGTCAAGCCTACCTTGATGGACCACATCAAGGAAGCGCAGGAAGGACATGCCAGCATCGAAGGCATTAAGAGGAAGATGAAGCAAGGCAAGGCCTCAGGATTCTCCGAAGACGGGCATGGAATTGTGTGGTTCTAGACTCGTGTCTGCATGCCTAACAAGAAGGATCTGAAGGATTTGATCCTATAAGGGGCCCACAAGACCCCATACTCCACTCATCCTGGAGGAACCAAGAAGAATCAAGACATGAAGATTAGCTCGCACCAACTTCCCCATGCCCCTATAAGATCACCGCAAGACGAGGAGAAGTCACTTGTCAGGTAAAGATGCCACTAGAGTTATTCGTTCAGCACGACGTTTTCTGCATATCACAAACTTGGGTGTGTCTCCAAGATCCTAACAAGCCCCATCGCTATGAGGACATCGAACGCCGAGCCATCGACCTTCAGCCAGATCTGATCTATCATGAGCGATCAATTCGTTTCTTCGATCAGCCAGAACAATGAGCATAGACTCACACCATCAAGTCCTTCAAGGTTCAATGGAGCACCACACGGAAGCAGAAGCAGTATGAGGACGTGAAGACTACCCCAACTTTAAGTTTTTGTATACCTTTCCACGCCTAGTTTCAGAATCTCAAGGACGAGATTATTGTAAGCGGGGTAGGTCTGTCACGCCTTGATTTTCATGCCACAACACTTAAGCTAATAAATCATGATAAAATGTGGTTTGACAAAAACTTTTAAGTGCTTTGGACTCTGCTTCATTGAATTTTTGTCTCTTGTTTGCAAGTGCTCTAAAAATCAAAATAAATCCTCTAACTCTTATACTCCATCTCCCTGATCCGAAAACTTTCCCCAATGATCATGCCATGTGTATAGGGCGTAGTAGTATTTTCTTACAAAACTAATTTGGCCAAAAATATATTTTCTAAATTAGGTTTTCCAAAAAAAACTAAATTGAGACTTGAACTACAAGTACTTAATTAAGAGTGTGAAAAAATCTTTCAAAACTTATATTTGACTCCTATTAGGAATATGACTCCCTAAAACCTCAAAAATATTATTTAAAAAGTTATTTGCTATTTTATTTAAAGGTTTTTTCTTAAGGACAGAAATGGTCTTTAATAGTTAAAATTATTTGAGAAAAATCAGGGAAGCTCATTGGACATATATTGTCCATATATAAGAGTTTCAACACATGGCCATGTTCAAAATATTGGTCAAATCCCTCAAAAACCATTTCTAGATATTTCAATTTTTGAAACATTTACAAAGGAAATATTTTCTATAAATTCCAAGAAAATTCTAGCATGTCACAAATGTCATATTTGATGATGTCGCCAAGTCTCATGTCTTGGAGAACAAGTTAACATCATCAAAATCCCTCAAAACCATCTTTGTCCAGAACCGATTTGAGCAACTCTACATTGCCAACAATATCCTTTTGACCTCAATTTTTGTGGGCATGCTCTAATACCCAAATGATGAAACTACACCAAGTGGTGCATCAAGGAGAATAGATTTGCATGACTAAATCTTGGGAAACCCATTCTGTTGATTTCTAGGGTTAGCCAATTGTCAACTTTCTTCAAATGAGCTCAAACTTGCTGACCAACCTCATTTCTATATTCTTTTTTATCTTTTTAAGCCTCAAGGCAAGGAGAATCTTTTTACTTGCCCACACCAACATCAAACACCTTCTGGTCAATTCCAAAAATCACTGGTTTCACAGCTTCTACTACTCTCCTTTGCCTCAACTTTTTTACCACATATCCTACTAACCCTCTTCTACCTCCAGTAAGTTTTTCTTGGCCATAGCTCAATTATTGATGGGTGAAATCCCCACTTTCTCTCTCTGGAAAGCCCCATTCTCTCTCTTTCTCAACCCCTCCCTTGTTACAGAAGCTTTCTAGGGCATCTGAGGCCACTTTCCTATTGTTTACTCCCCCCTAAAGCTCCCAGACACGAGTGGACGCGCCCACTTCACAAAAGTCATGCCCATGCTGGCCAAAGACGCGCTCTGGAGCACGCTATTGTGCTCACGACCGTTGACGCCGCGTCCCCCTACCACCTCGGGCCTCCCACGCGCCTCAGTCGAGGACATCAACGTCCGCAACACGGATGACGCATCGGCCCCCTCCTCTCTCCTTCTCTGTCGCCCATTGCGGCGCGTGCCCAGAGCCGCCCGACTCATCCTATGCATGTGCAAGCCCGTGGCTGCATCAGGAGCTCACCCCGTGCTCTCTCTCCCTCCCCCATGTCCTACACTACGCCCACGAGCGCCTCACTGAGCTCCACGCCCCTCCCTTGGCCACCACGGCCGTTTCCACGGACACCCGTAGGCCGCGTCCACGTTGCGCCTTGGTCTCGCCATATAAGGACATTCCAAGCCCTCCTCTCCACTCTATTTGCCCCTCTCCCTCCTAGAGTCCCCCTGGACCAAGCCAACCCACTCCCCGTGCCCTTCATCCTCCTCCATGGCCGGCCTTCTCTCAAATTTGAGCGAGTTGGAGCTCCTCCCCCCATCCTCTACCCTCCAGAGTAGTCCCGAGCCACCATAGAACCTCCCCGTCGAGCCGTTCATCCTCGGGTGCATCTGTTCAGACACCCCAGAGATGGCCATCCCCGCCGTCCGACACAGCCATAGTTCTGCGCGGTCCTGAGCTCTCTGGCAGGCATACGACACCCAGGCGGACGAGGCTCATCCCCCTGAGCATGCTGGTGGCTGGAGCACCAAAAACGGTGGCCGGTAGCGCCAGCTGCCGGCGTTGAACGCCTCATCTATCTCCCGTCATGCCCGTGCGGGAGGTTGAGGATGTACCCGCCAGTGTACTCAGCATGTCGGACAAACAGCGAGGCAGGGGCCATTGAGAGGTGGACCTCGCTTGCATAAGTGGGGGCAAACCTAGTCGTTTCCGTGTCACCACAGCGAAGACGCCCGCGCGGAGTACGCCATCGATGTCTCCTCTGCTCGCGCCGGCTGAGCCTCTGGGCTCGACCCAGTGGGCGTCATTTAGTCATATCCCACCCGGAGCGCGCTGCCGCCACTGGTTTTGGCCCTTTTAGGTATATTCCTTTCCCTTTTTCTTTTCCTAGCAGTTTCAAAAGTTTTCCACATAGCTCATTTTAAATCCAAATTTGATGATTCAAATTTCTGGTGACTACTGATGTCGCCTGAGATGCGTCGGTATTTCCCCAAGGAATAAGGGAGGATGCATCACAACAACGGTAATGTATTTCCCTCAATGATGAGACCAATGTTATCGAACTAGTAGGAGAACGAAGCAATACTATGTAAACGATACATGCACACAAAGAACAACTACTGGCAACCCGACGCGTTAAAGGGTTTGTCAATCCCTTTCGGGTAACGATGCCAAAAAGTGACGTAAGAATAGGATAAAATTGTAGTAGATTGAAAGATGCAAATAAAAGCAAATAAAATGCAGCAAGGTATTTTTCGGTTTTTTGATAATATAGATCTGAAGATAAAAGTTGCAAATAAAAGAAAAGGCAAATTGGCAATATAGATCTGAAAGTATATATTTTGGAAAATAGACCCGGGGGTCGTAGATTTCACTAGTGGCTTCTCTCAAGATAATAGCTTGCGGTGGGTAGATAAATTATTGTTAGGCAATTGATAGAAAAGCAAATAATTATGACAATATCCAAGACAATGATCATGCATATAGGCATCACGTCCAAGATTAGTAGACCGACTCCTGCCTGCATCTACTACTATTACTCCACACATCGATCGCTATTTAGCATGCATCTAGTGTATTAAGTTCATGGAAAAACAGAGTAATGCAATAAGAACGATGACATGATGTAGAAAAGATCTATTCATGTAGGAATACACCCCATCTTTTTATCCTTAATAGCAACGATACATGCGTGCCTTGCTGCCTCTTCTGTCACTGGGAAAGGACACCGCAAGATCGAACCAATTACAAAGCACCTCTTCCCATTGCAAGATAAATAGATCAAGGTTGCCAAACAAAACCCAAATACTGGAGAAGAAATACGAGGCTATAGTAATCAAGAATGGATATTAAATAAAGGAAAATCTGATCATAAACTCACAATTCATCGGATCCCAACAAACACACCGCAAAAAGTCATTACATCAATGGATCTCCAAGAGACCATTGTATTGAGATACAATGTGACACCCCGAGACCGGTGCGCCAGGTGGCAGTCAGCTATTCGTCGTTGTTGCCTTGTCATCTGCTTGCGTGTTGCATCTTGCCATGTCATCATGTGTGTTGCATCAGCATGTTTTCAAAACTTGCATCCGCCCGAGTTCGCCCGTCCTTTCCGTTGTCCGTTCTGAGCCCAGACACACTCACACGCGCCCGCGGCGCCTCCGAATAATTATTTTATAAGTGGCCGAAAAACGTTCTCGGAATGGGTTGAAACTTGGCGTGTGGTCTTATTATATCATAGGTAGACCGCCTGTCAAGTTTCGTCGCGTTCGGAGCTCGTTTGATAGCCCAACGGTTAACCATGTTAACCGCCGGAGGCCTTTTCTCTTTTGGCCCAGCTCCTCTTTCACACAGCCCACCTAGCCATTCTAACCCCCTCCTTGCTCTTGGCCGTTCGATCACGATCACGTGGCCGCGAATGGCTCCTCATTTGGACACTCCTAGCTCCCTCTAGCTATAAATAGGTGCCTCCCTCTTCATTTTCGCGCAGATCCAATCCTAAAAATGCTCCTCCCCGCGCAGCCGGACATGTCCACTTTGCCTGGACATGTCCATCCCCACCTTCCACGTCGCCGCAGCCAATCGGTGCCCGCCACATCAGCGCCGCCGCCACCTCCAGCCAACGGGCATCCACCATGTGGCCCGCAGCTCTCCCACCGCCGCCGCGGCCCGCGGGACCCGGATCGGGCCTGCGCGAGCCCGGTCGCCGCCGCCGCAGGTCTACGCCCCGAGCCACCGTTCCTCCGCCGCCATTCCTCTAGGCCGCCGCCGTCGCCCGGCTCCTCCGGCCGGATCCCGGGCGGACCCGCTCGGATCCACCCCACCGAGACCTGCGTCGCCCTTTCCTCGGACCTCGCCGACGACCAACTCCTCCTCACCACGCGAGCTCGCCGCCCCGCCGATCAGTGCCTCCTCACGCCGGGAACGGGATCCCGCCGGCCCTCCGCGCTCGGATCTGGCCTCCACGCCCTTGCCAGCCTCCTTCTCGCCTCCCTGCGGGCGGGCGCCGCCGCCCCTGCCATGGCTGCCGCTCGTGCTCGAGCAAGCAGGGAGGACGACGACACCCGACGCCACCCTGGGCCAGCCTTCCCCTGTGTGTGGGCCGTGGCCCCGCCGGCCCAGCAGCCCTAGTACTGCCCCAAGGCCCGCCAGATCGGCAGGCTCAGCCGCTGCCTCGCCTCTCCACCGTCGACATGGGCCGGGCCCTCTGGTGAGCGCCGCCCCACTAAAACCCGGCTCGGTCACATTTTAGTATCATGCGCTCAGTTTTACTTAGTAGAATTTCTGCTAAGTCCCTGTTAAACAGTTGTCTGATGCATTCTTGTGGAGCTAATAACTTTTTGTGTGCTTATCCAAATTGAGTGAGTGTTATGTCAAAATGATCGTGTTGATATGCTCTACACTTTGTTCCATTGTGCCATGCTCATTTGAGTTCATCTAGATGCTCTAATATCTGTTGCAAGAGTGCTACTTGTTATAAACTGCTGCTACTTGTTATTTTGTTGCTATGTTTGTGATATGATAACTTGGTGCATGTTTATCCAAATGATGCAAATGATATGTCAAAATGTTCGTCATGAGATGCTCTACATGTTGGTTGCTATATCATGCTTGTTTGAGTTCATATTGCCATGTTAATCTCTGTTGCAAAAGTACATGTGGCTGCTAGCTTTTGTAACTTGTTACGAGATGCCTAGTTGAGGAGCTCGTTGCTATTGATGTGTTTGTCCCCATGTCACATGCCTAGATGTTTTAGAATCTCCATGATGTGGTCTTTGAGATGGTGCATTTAACTTTCCATGATATGCCTTGTGTTGACCTAAACATGCTCACAAACATGCCATGTTGTTATTGCTGTTTTAACACTTGGTGAAATTTCACTAAGTGTGGAATCTGTAATATCCTGATGCTATGTTTGCTTGATGCCCTAGGCAAATACATGTTAGTTTTGCGGTGGCCATTGATCATTCCTTGTTGTATATGTTGTTGTCTATCCATTCATGCCTTCACTTGCTCATTTGAGTTGCTGTAGCTTATTTAATTCTTGCTCCCAAGTTGCTATAAAATATTGCTGTCAGGTTTTTAGTGTCATGATCAAAATGTTGTAGCTTGTTGCTATTGATCCATGCCTCCTATGGAGATGCTCCAATGGAGTTGTTTGCTGTAGGATATGTCTACTTCATGTCCATGCTTCTTGTCACCATGTTTGAGTGTTGTAGCATATATTTACCTTGCTCCAAAGTTGCTATGTGGCTGTTAATTTCAGCTTGTTGTTATATCTTGTTTCATGTGTATCTTTTAGCCCGTTGCTCCGTTTGGAGTGTTCCTTATATGAAACTTGTGTGATTTTGCATGTAGAATCATAATATCATATTGTTTACATGTTTGGAGTATGTTTGCTTGATGTTTGGGTGCATCTTGCACTGTTGCCATGCTTAACTTGTTTTGCTCGTATCTTCTAGGCCGTAGCTCCGAATTAAACAAACTTTATATGAAACTTGACTAGAATTACGTGTAGATCATGTTGGTGCATGTTAAATTGCTGTTTAACAACTTTAACTTAAGGTTTGTGCAGATCTGGACTAATTTCAAACTATGCATATGAGGACTTACCGGATTTGTCTTAAGTAGCTTCCGGCCTCATTTAAACTTGTTGTTCTTATGTTGCTTTTCTGTGCTTCCTACCTTGTCATGTTTTGCATCCTATATGGGTCTGTCTTGCATCCTACTTGCTTGAGCATATTGTCTTGTTCTTGTGTTGTTCTGGTGTGCTTCCTATGTTGCCATGTAATGCATCCTACATGCATCTGCAGTGCATCATACCTTGCCATGTAATGCATCATATTTAAACTTGTGTTGTTTTGTTGTGCTTCCTACCTTGCCATGTATTGCTTCCTGTATAGACTTGTCATGCATCATACCTTGCCATGTAAAGCATCATATATAGACTTGTGTTGTTTTTCTGTGCTTCCTACCTTGCCATGCTATGCTTCCTGTATAGACTTGTTGTGCTTCCTGTATAGACTTGTCATGCATCATACCTTGCCATGTATTGCATCATATAGACTTGTGTTGTTTTTCTGTGCTTCCTACCTTGCCATGTTTTGCTTCCTGTATAGACTTGATGTGCATCATATGTAGACTTGTCGTGCATCCTACTTGGTAGTGCATATTGTCATGTTCTTGAGTGGTATATATAATAACACACCTATATACTGGGCATGGGTGGAAGGCTTGGCCTTTTGCTCGGTGTTTTGTTCCACTCATGCCACCTTAGGCGCCGATAAACCGGCATTATGTTCCTTGATTTTGCGTTCCTTACACGGTTGGGTATATGGGGACCCCTTGACAGATCGTCTTTGAATAAAACTCCTCCAGCAAGGCCCAACATTGGTTTTAATTTGCTCATAATAACAACTTAATTAATTAATTAAATTGCATAGGGAGTTAGCGCTACCCGAGGATTCTTTCTACATAGCAGGGGGGCCAGTGCTGATGGTGTTGGTCCCAAACGGGGAGTATGTGGGGCCACCTTGGGGAAACCCGAGGGCTGGTTTTACACGTATAATCGCCCATCCGGTCGTGGCCTGAGACGAGATACACGCGGCTACTATCAGGGTATCGGCACGCCGGGACGTCTTGCTGGACTTGTTTTACCATTGTCGAAATGTCTTGTGCACCGGGATGCCGAGCCTGATCGGATTTTCCTAAGATAAGGGGTATTGATATTATATTTATCACTTTAGCTGATCGTGAGAGCTTGTGATGGGCTAAGTTGGGACACCCCTACAGGGTTATGATCTTTCGAAAGCCGTGCCCACGGTTATGTGGCAGATTGGAATTTGTTAATGTCCGGTTGTAGAAAACTTGACAGAGGATACGAAGTAAAACACACAACTGTGTGAGTAAGCGTGACTGTCTCTTTTCACTTTGAGAAGAGAACACGGTGGGGTCATGTTTGACTCGTAAGTAGTTCAGGATCTTTAGCGATCATTACTAGTTTGCGACCGTTTGCTTAGATGCTCTTCTTATTCTTGTACTCGTAAGTTAGCCACCATATATATTGCTTACCCGCTGCTGCAACCTCACCACTTAACCTCTCCTTTCCCATTAAGCTTTGATAGTCTTGTTACCCATAGTTATGGGATTGCTGAGTCCTCGTGGCTCACAGATACTACAACAACAGTTGCAGGTGCAGGTTTCCAATGTCTTGACGTGAGAGCGATGATCGTTGTGTTGGAGTTCTTTCTTCTTCTTCTTCTTCTTCAGTCTTGGGTTAGGTTCCGGGTCAGCAGCCTAGGATAGCAGATGGATGTCGTTGTTCTTTTCATGTTTGCATCCGTAGTCGGATGCCTTGTATTGATGTTGTTGTATTCATGTGACTTGTATGTATTGTTGTATCCCCCATGTATGTATGTAATGGTATGATGTAATGATATCCATCTTGCTAAGCGCCCGAAATGCGGTTGTGCCCCAATCACGTAAGTGTCACGTGATCGGGATAGAATCGCATCTTGGGCCTGACATACAAAGAGAGAAGAAGACATCTAGCTACTACCTACGGACCAGTAGGTTTGTGGTAAACTACTCACGCATCATCGGAGAGGCTCCAATGAGGATGATGAACCCCTCCGTGATCGTGTTCCCCTCCAACAGAGTGCCGGAAAAGGGCTATAGATTGGATTTGATGGTTCTGGAACTTGCACCGGCTGGAACAAAATTTCGTCGACTCCCCTAGGGTTTTTTGAGGATGGAGGTATTTATAGAGTGAAGAAGTGGTGCGGGAGGCCATCGAGGTGGGCACAACCCACCTGGGCGCACCTGGGGGCCCAGGCACGCCCTGGTGGGTTGTGCCCCCCTTGGGGCACCCCCAGGTGCTTCTTAGGCCCATCTGGTGTCTCCTGGTCGAAAAAAATTCACAAAAAGTTTCGCTGCATATGGAGTTCGGATGATATTATTTTTCTGCAATGTAAAAAACAATCAGAAGACATCAATTGGCACTTGGCACTATGTCAATAGTTTAGTCCCAAAAAAGATATAAAATGATTGTAAAACATCCAAGGATGATAATATAACCGCATGGAACAATCAAAAATTATAGATACATTGGAGACGTATCAACTACATGAATGAAGTCCAATTTAATGATCCATAGTGCACATTTTTATTATGCCTTGTTTCCACTGGATCTATTAAATATGTCATTTATCCTCATGAGCCCACTTCAAAAATCCATAGGATATTCATTTGGACTCCAAATCAAGTGATGCCTTGTTTCCACTGGATCTATTAAATAGGTCACTTATCCTCATGAGCCCACTTCAAAAACCCATAGGATATTCATTTGGACTCCAAATCAAGTGAAACCAACTTTTCAATATTTCTAAAATCATGCCTTGTTTAATGAGTGCCTTTGCTCATTTTACAAAAATATATTCCTGTAGACTCCATGCAGATCCATTAAATCCCTTGATTCCATCATATTGAAATATCCAAAAATCCTTGTTGATCCAATTCCAATGAAACCACTCTGGTTATTTTTCATATAACCAGAGATTTCCTAAAAAGTGGAATTCATATTTTTAGAGCACTTTTATTTTTAGCCTTGTATGTTGCTTATTGTGATTGCTTTCAAAGTTAGTTGACAATGTAGAATGAATGCTTGGAGAAGGACCAGAGGAGTTGAAGACTTTGTTGCGCCAGGCAAGCGGCCTTTTGACCATGATACACATGTTTTGTTCATTACTAAATTTCCGTGTGCATGATGATGATGATGTTGATGATGAGCTTGCTATGCATGTTTCATTGATGCACGGTCCGTTTATACTTGCATGATTCATAGCTCTATTTTGTGCTTAGAGGTACGATGGTGAACCAAAGTTGTTGATGCATGGACCTGCGTAAATTCCATGAAAATCGCCTTGAGAGAAATCTCACGGAAGCCCCAATGGGTGCCACTAATGCCCTTGGGGGATGATGATGAGCTAGGTCACTACTTGAAGGAGAAGTAGTGCACCAAGGCAAGTTGAACGTGTTGGTCCAGAAAACGGATTAGATTTAATACTTGTTGACCGTCCCAACCGGACATGTACAACCACACTACCCCTTATGGGACGGGGCATTATTGATTACCTAGTTTGTGCTAGCATGGATGCCCGCATTACTAGTGACGGGAGTTGTGTGGTCACTCTCGGGACGGGGTCATGCTTGGATAGGCGGCCATAACTATTTTTACAGGTCACCGGACACACCGTTGGTACCTCCGTGCGTGGTTATGTGATATGTTTGGGGGAGAGGCTCC
The DNA here is from genome assembly GCA_902687465.1 of Secale cereale. Lineage (NCBI taxonomy): Eukaryota > Viridiplantae > Streptophyta > Magnoliopsida > Poales > Poaceae > Secale > Secale cereale. The sequence goes on along the minus strand of LR738709.1, from coordinate 406,922,284 downwards.
GTAGACAATAATAAAATTGTGAGAATGCTTTGTACGGGGTTGTTACCAATTGAGTGGACTCTATGTTAGTCACGACTAGGGAAAGGTAGTGATCAGGTGCTCACCCCGGGTACTTGAGGTACCGCGGATCGTGGCTAACATGGGAGTTCCCTGGATCTTGTGGGTAAAGTGTGCAACCTCTGCAGAGTGTCAAACTATTTGAATAGTCGTGCCCACGGTCAAGGACAGTTGGGTGGTGTTGCTTAGACTATGTCCATATGTTTCTGAAGAACAACACGGATTGGTAATATTATTGTTGATATGAATCGTGAGGAAGGTCACGATGGAATTGAGAAGGAGTTGTGGATAACTCTCTCTCATTATGTTGATATCTATAACCTCTTGTTGCATGTTGTAGACACATCCATGACCCCTAAAAAGGTATTGATCATACTGGTTGCATGATGAAACTAGCATTCCTAGAGATGCCAACTTCGAATTGAAATGATGCATGTTTATCTTGTTATCAGTTATGGGTTGCTTGCGAGTACATTCAAACGTACACATTCGCTTATTACTAGTTATTTAATTGGCCCGGCCTGGAAGAGCAAGTATGCAAAGAAGAGTTCTTTGGTGATGATCACACGGGCTAGGATGATTTCCCAGTCGGAATGCATGTAGGGTTAAGGAAGATGGCATGGGTCCAAGTAACCGATGAAGATTTCGGTTGCGATGATATACTCAAGACTTGACCATAATGGTCATAATTTGTGTAAAACGGTATTTTTGGATGTAAGACTCTTGTTACTCAGCTTCTGTGTGTTCAGTGGGAATTGATCTGTGGGATCACTGTACACGTGCATTCGGTGGCTTCGACTGTGTAAGTCGGGGTCCCCACATATAACCAACGGTTTCTGGGTCATGTGGAAAGGACCCCTCCCCCCATCATGCACATAGGCAAGGCGACGGTTTAAAACTTTGTCACGAAAAGGGGTTAGAAACCGTTTGTATATCATGTCGCTACACTAGTGGGTATAGTCTTGTGAAAGTTCATCACTTGCAGCGTTATTTGATGGCTTAGAGCTGGCCTGTGAGTTGCATTCAAGAATGTCAATTTCTTCATCAACTGATACACTGTAATCATCATTTACTTCCAAAGCTAGAGAATCCTCTTTAGGATCAGCAAGCTGTATGACTGAGTTTTATCCAGCAGTCAGGTTGACACCAAAAAAGAGTTGTCTTCCTCTTCTAAAACATGGGAAACATTTTTGGCCAATAACTAAGAGCATCTCCAACAGCGGCACAAAAAATCGGCGCCCAAAAAAAGTTTTAGTGCGCCACTGTAGCACTTTTAGCGCGCCGGACCCAAAATTGCTTTAGCAGATGGCCAAAAACGCGCGCCCAAAAAACCACGCAGTGTAAATTGTGAAGCGCGCGCAATCCGGCGCCTCAAATTTACAGCTTTAGATGGCGCTTTTCAGCGCGCGCCCAATCCTTTTGCGCGCCCGCACTATTTTACAGCTTCTGTTGGAGCTGCCCGGCACCCAAAAAACTCAAATTTTAGCGCGCGGAGCACTTTTTGGGCGCCTGTTGGAGATGCTCTAAGGTCTTTCAACAGGAGTTGCAGCCAGAGAAGTAAGTGTTGGAAGTATCAAATTCAGGTTAATCCCTCCGTGTGTCTGGTTTTCATGTAGTGGCTCAACATCAATATTTGGGGATCGAGAGCAAAAAATTCAGCGGCATGTAACTGAGGGCTAGGTAGTTGTGCATGTGAAAATTGCTGGTCATTCAACATGGGTTGGTGGGCTTCAATGGGCCCTAGCACAAGGTTGTGATCAAGCAGCCCATTAAAGATCTCCTGGTCCTAGCCCGTGCATTCAAATTCCCATTTCCCTCCAAATGCTGCATGGGTAAATCTTCATTATTTACAACTTCTATCCCATAGGATCCCACTGAAAGAGTAATACCAATGTTCGTGTCCATATCAAGGAGCCCATTAGGCAGGTGTTATTCATCCAGAGGCTGCATCAAATCATCCATATCCAAGAATTCACCCTCCTCGATTTCTTGATCAATTAAGTCATCTTCTACATGCATGGCCCAGTGGACACAACCAGGCAGTTCCTTTCCATCTTTTAGATTCTCATCCTCCTCATTAACATTCTACAATGCTTGTTGGTGGAAGTTCCCTTGATGGTTTATCATATTATCTTGTGCTTGATGTTGTGGAACTGGCCCAAGAAAGTGATTGAACTGGTTTGGATGGAAAAGGGGATTTGCAGAGGGTCCTCATCTGGAGGGCCACCACCTAAAGTTTCTTGGTGCACAATAACTAGAGGAATTGTCCATGATTCAGAATTGAGGTCCTCTGATTCCCCCGCCACTATGCTTGTTGGATCATCTCTTGGTTCCTCCACCCTGATCTTAACAACAAGAGTTGCCTTGGTACTTCTAGCTCTGTCCCAAAGCAATAATTTCCCAAAGCTTATGATAGCATTGGCTAGCTCACGAATCTTTCTTTTATCAAAGGGGAAACCTACATGCAGTGCCCAAATGTCTTTGTTGAGAGCAAGGCCTCTCCAGCTGAGTCCTTGTTATGGCACTGAAAAATAACATGCACAACCTCAAACGAGTGGGGGTTATGAAGGACCATGGCATCTCGATCAAAGGGAGAGTTGAAACGAATGTAAGCTTGGCCAAACGGGCACAGACAGATCTAAAAAAAGGCCAGATGCTTAACCTCGGTGATGAACTCCCTAATGACTTGCCTAACATTAGGGAAGCCTACATGTTGATTTGGAATTGGAAAACCATGGCAATGGCCCATTGCTTGTGCATTGGCACAAAAGCAGACAAGATGAGTCGAACACGGGCTAATCTTCCTGCAACCTGGATTCCTGGTAATGCGTCTGAAGAAAAGGTGCGGGGTCGAATGGAAAGTTGGCCATGTCTTTGTTGAAAAGCTCTCCATGGCCTGCAGCCGCTTCAACCAAAATATTGGATGCCAGAGGGGGTGGCGAAGGGAGCGATGTCGGGATCAAAGGTTGTTCACGATTGAGCTCTATAGCGTTAGGTGAGGAAGTAATGGGCAAACCCCAATTGCCTGCAATCTCGATTATGTTTCTCGAGGAAGGCGCGACAATCGCTCCATTGGCAGGGGAGCAATAGAAGGAGCATATACTAAGGTTGACTGCCGATTTGATGTAGCAAGGGGCTGGAATGCCGAGCAAGAGCCACTGGAAATGTGGCCCCACACCTTGCAATTAAGACAGCGGATTCTTTTGCTACAGGTCGTCCTTTCATGACCCAGAAGGAGGCATCGAACATAGAGGGCTCTAGGCTGGGCCGCCGAGTTTGGCCCAGTGCCCCGAATTGCGACTGGAACAGCTCCCTCTCTGTTATTTTGAATAGGCGGATTTCCCGCCCCATTGAAGCCAGAGTTTACAGGGAATTGAAGTATGTGGAACACAGTGGTAACTGCCACTGTAGATTGAGTCTTTGTTCTTCCTTGGTGGGTGGGATTGCTTCGGGGTTGATCGAAGAAACGTGGGGTGCGAACAACACCTTCATAAGAATTCTGCTTTCTAGATCTCGAGACCAAGGTCCAACCCTCTTCAAGTTCATGATTAGCTAAAGGATGACATTTAGGACCATTTGGTCCCAAAGAAGAAAACCCAACTTGAACTCTGGCAGAGAGATGTTTCCTCCCTTGTAAATGGTGAATCCAACATCTAGGGAAGAAACAAAGAACTTGAACAGATAATCATGTAGTTTGCAAACCTTGAAAAGCGAGGGACGCCCACCGAAGCAGGAGAGGAGAATTGTGACCACAGTCTCCTTCGTGAGTGTGATCCTTGAACTAGTGAATTCAGCAACAAGAAAGAATTCTCGAAGCCCGCTTCTTTCAGTAAAGTTGGTTGGGAGATGGAGTGTATTCCAGATGCGGTCTTCAAAGGCATGCCCCTGTTCAAAACGAATATCTGCCTGAGACATAATTGGAGGCCGGTGCCGGAGCGACGGACAGAAGGGACTTGGTGGCCGCCGCAGTCGGGGCAATGTACGGCGTGAGGCTGGTGGCCGCGGCGGCCAGGCGGAGGTGGCTGTTTTAGTTCAAATTGTTAAAAGAAAAATGTGCACATCTCACCTATATGAGTTTCACTTGTGTTACTAGGTTTGAATACATGGATAAGTTCGTGTGGATCATCATGCCGAACAAATAAAATTTGAATTGGAAAGAAGATATATCGTGGTCTCAACTTGTCATTGGCCATTATGCATGTGATTATAATGGGTCGAGATTATGTTATCCATAGAGGCCGCTATGCACATGCTATTTTTGTTCGTAGTCAACATTCATGGGAAGATACGGCATAGACTGCAATAGCAAATTAGGGAGTACCACTTTAAACTTATGATTGGGAGTGCTATGATCAGTAGCTATCTATGATCGAGCATGCAAACTCAGTCAGAAACTTAGCATGAAGGCCACATTGATATGTTAATTTGGAGCTCTATAATTGAACTATTGAGGGCGATTGATATGCCAGTGCACGTTGGTAAAAGGATGTTGCCTTCAATGCAGTACCGAAATTAACCAATCGATGCCCGAAGGACCAGCAAGAATCTTCGATTTGCCGCGGATGACCCTGCCTGCATCTTCGGTCGTACGACTTGCCTCCTATCGGGGAGTATAGAGGCAACGAATGCATGCCAATGGCGACCCCTGTTCGGTTGTATGTGCCCTTCAGATGACTCGTAATTCCAGAACGAACATGTACCAGCCCTACTATACTAATCAAATGTGTTAAGCTCAATCCAATGCCTATGGAAAGCATAATTTAATTAGCATTTATCCGCAGTTCTATAGGATTAGGACCTAACATGGGAATGTACGTAATGCGTGACGTAAACGAAATGTCGCACGCTGGCGCTTGTATTAACTATTCCTTGACCAACCAGATAACAGTATTGTGTAGGTCAGAGATCCCTTATTGGCTAAGCACATGCATGCAGAAACCGTTAATAATTCAGGTCGTCGTGGATACCTGTTCATCGCTGGACCCTGTACGTACGTGGCATGAGAGCGTGCCCGCCTGCAAGCTTGCAGCTACAGGCAGACGAACAGTCCCCAGCTTGCCATCGGTAGTCAACCAAAATATAAATGTAGGACCAATTATTTGTCAAACTATCCTGAAAAACAAGGTGTCAACGTACTATCATTTACCTCATAAGCACATATGTAGACGACCCCAAGTTTTTATTTATGCTTTTCTCCATCGAAAGCAAAGTTTTTGCTAATACTAATAAATAGTAGTACCTCCACATTGCTCTTTCGATTCAAAGGGGCCAAAAGTACATCTTTTATAGATAAAGAAACGGCAGTAGAAATGCAAAGGAAAAAAAAAACAAGAGTTGAAATACTTCGTATAAACACATAAAATCAATGGAAGATCGGTGCACTCCCACTGAAGTGCCAAGGGACGGGGCCGGGCACGAGTCTAAATCAAACGACTGAACTTGCGCTATAGTTAAACACTTGTCCTTTTTCTTTACTTTTGACACCGGCCAATGTCTTTGGAGCTCGAAACGCAGCGAGACACGTAAGGAGGCCTCTGGCGTTTTTATTTAGTCATCTGCGGCTGCTGCACCGATGGATCGATGCAAACTATGCTTCCGAAGGCCAATGAAATCCAAGCGCCGATCGTCCTCGTTCTATATAGATCGATCGCTGGATCAGATCGATCCACCTATCGACCGATTTGCCGCGCGCGGTGGGTTGGCCTCTCCATCGATCCGGTAGCTCTTTTTGAGTACCAGAGGCCGGGCGTGCCGGCTCCGATCATCTATCTCTGCTGATCTCTCGCTGTTAGGGCGTCGTTCATCTTCAACAACAGCAACAAAAAACGACCCGATCCTAAAACTATCCTACGGCGGTGGTGTCCGGCGTCCAAGCCATGTCGTCCTTCGCCCGCCGTCTTCATTAGCACCGACGATAAGATCAATGAAGTGAAAATGCGGTCTGCGGCGAGAAAGAGTAGAACACAGAAGATAGATCGTGTCACATGGAACACCAGGCCGCGGCGCCTCCCATGCACTACTAGGCAAAAGCCTAGCAGTAACATGGGTTAAATGTTATCAGTAGCGCGGGTGGCCGCGCTACTAATACGGCGCTACAGCTAATGCTTATCAGTAGTGCGATTTTACCCGCGTTACTGCTATCAAGGGATAGCAGCAGCGTTGCTCCGTAACAAGCGCTGCTGCTAATAGCTGCAGCGCCCTTGGACAAAAAGCGCTACTGCTAAGAATTCGCTGCTGCTAAAGTCATACCCCGCGTTACTGTTATTAGTTTTCGAAAAAAAATTGCTCTATATTTTGTGCTGCTGAATTTTGTTTAGGGCTTTATACAATAATCTCTAGCATATCATACACATACAAATGTAATCATGGCATATACATACAAATAGTCTCATCAAATCTTGTCATCATCATAATCATCATCCAACACAAAGTGGTCTCTCGTCACCATCTTGAAAATAGCGATACAAGTCTCGAATACTTGCAACTACATTGTCATCCATCTAAACAATGATATACGCTAGAAGAGCTATCACTATGAGTGAGAGCGGAACTATGTAGTACATGAGGCGGTTGCTACGAGTCCTCTCTCGCGCTAGTGTGAACCTCAAGTAACTAGTTTCTGCTTCTTGTCTGCTTTTGAAGCCTTTATAGCTAGCGCCCGAGACCCCATCCACTTGCGTCTGACACTCAGGTCACTCGTCATACATTCCCAGAACCTTCGCTTTGTACACGGCATAGCACTGCTTCTTTGTCATCAAGATTCTAGGTACCTGTTAGAGATGCATCTTCATCAAGAGAATGTACGATCATATGCAACAAAATATACTAGAGCAACACGAAAAAGAAAGGATTAGCAACTAGATGCAACATATAGTACACAAACTAATTAACTAGAGGTACGCAGGTCATCGTACCCAAACTAACAAAGTAGCGTTACGCAAGTTCGGCAGGGACCATGGGCATAACAAAGTTTCATCGCTACAGAAAGTATACGAGTTCAACCGACAAATATCATCATCATCGGCATCGTAAATCACTAGAGGTTCCATCCTTCCATATCATCAAGGATGGACCCTAGCTTCTTGAATGGCGTGAGGTCATGACATTGCATGCCTATGTGAGTTCGGACGTCCGCTCGCATTATAGGGCCGTGGTGGAACATCCCCTTCTCATCGACGACTTCTTTCATGATGATCGTCGCAATGTTCCTCCGGATGCGAAAGAAGTCATCTCTAAGTTTATAATCCGCTTCTCCATGAGATTCTACCCACTTGCGGATATGATCATTGTTTCTGCTTGTCATGCAAAGCTTTTGGTGATCCGTGCTGAACTCAATCATGAGATGGAGGAGGTAGAATCCATCTTTTTTGCTTGGTTTTAGGACATGGATGCAGCATAAGTTAGTTTTATGCGAGAAACCCAACTTCTTGTTCCTTTGATTCCTGATCTGTAGGTTGCCACCCCTAATGTTGAAGCCTATGAGAGCATCATCTAGAATATTCATTATGTGGGTGTAGTCCTTCTTCTCGTAGTTTCTGGTAGGGTCGAAATAAATGGCGTGGGAGACTCGCGGGTAAAGAACGATAAGGACGGCGCGCCCGTTGCTGCGGGAAGAAAGACACCTCAAATTATTCTCCATATGAGCGAGAAGGAATGATTGAAATGTACGAAAGGGTTGTCCGAAACTGACTTACTTTGGATGATAAGGTAGGAGGACAATTTCCTGGTCCTTATTCTATACCATGAAGTTTTGGAGGTACTCCCTAGCAGTTTCACGCTCAAAGCCGCCGAGACTCAAGAAGGACTCATGCATGTAGTATGGATCCGCCACACAGATTTGCGAGACTTCTTCTCTCTTCATGATGGAGCTCATATGTAGCGCAAAAAGGTGGACGATTGTAAAATCGAGCCGCCTTGTTAGAAGCATCTCGAAGATATGGTCAAACCACAGGAAGAACACCTCTGCGGGTCGTGTGTCGACGTAGCACTTCCCCTCAGGCACACGAGCCGCCTATGTCGGATATCATGGATCCTTCGAGGCTAGTAGGCTTTTCGCAGTCGACAGCGCATGGTCGTGCATTCTCCTGAGATCCCCTGATAGTGCCTCCAGCGGTTTCGGCGGTAGCATCGGCTCGCCCGTGACATCGAACATGGCCACACCTTTGACGGGTACACGCTCTTCCAAATCCACCGTCTGGCTGATATGTGCTTTGGCTTGTTTGTAGGCAGCTGAGCCTATCTTCCCCGGTCTCTTCTTCTCCTTTTTCTTGGGCACACCTTCCAGACCTTTCCTTAACCCCTGGCCCAGTGTTGCCGAGCTAAGCATTGTATGACCCCCGGCTAGTTGAGCCTGTGTTGAGGCGGCATCTTCAGGCGTGTCTTGTGAGGATTTCATGAAGAAAGACTTATTGCAATCCCTGCTAGGACGTTCCTGCCCGGGCAGATCATCCAAATCCTCATCAGCATGCTGATAGCCCGAATTGTCATATGGCTGACTCATCATCATATCTAAGTCACCCGCATAGGCGCCTGTAATGAGGAAACCATTGGGTCCTCGACCTCCTCCATCTCATCATCCATTCTTTGTTCTATGGGGCTGATTACATCAGCCACTATTGGACCACCTTCATCACGTCGTCCGCCGCTTTCAACTAGGGGCTTCAGCCTAGGGCGCCACTCATCGGCGCCTGATTCGGAGTCACCTGTGAGTGAGATCCTCCCTTTCTTGGATGCCTCTGCCTCCAGATCGGCGGACGCCCCCCTTTTCTTCTTTCCTCCCTTCAGGGGAGAATTACTCTATTCTTCCTCCCCTTCGTCTTCGTTGGGAGAGGAGTGAGTCTCAGTGTCCTCGGACACTACGTCCGAAACACCTTTACGGCGGAGGCCGCTTTTGGCCTCCTGGCCCTTCTTCTTGGCCTTCTTTTCCGGCGCCTGATGTGGCGCCGGAACCAGCGTCCTCGTTAGTAGAGGGATGGCTGGGTCTTCGGGTAGCGGAGTCGGACAGTGAATCCGCTCCGCTTTCTTTGCCCACCCCTATGGGAAGAGTGGAAAGCTTAGTATGCCCCTTGGATTTACCAATAGTAAAATTATCATGAAAACTTACGGGAGATGCCACGTGAGTACAATCTAGGTCGAGGTCTTCGGTCATCTTCGGCTAGTTCTTTTGGGTCTTGAACAGCAGTTTACACATATCTTCATGCTTCGTGCTGAAGAATCGCTGCAGTATCCGGGGACAAGCCGGGTAAAACTCCCACATGCACTGAGTCCAGTCCTGGCAAGACAGAATCCGGCGGAAAAGCATTATCTGGATCACGCTAGCGAGACTGGTATTTTTGTCTACCATGTTCTTGATGCGCTTCTGTAGCATCGTCACTTCATCGAATGACGCCCAGTCGAGGCCCTTATTGAGCTAGGATGTCATACGTAGGGGAGGCCCGGACTTAAATTCGTGGGTAGCGGCCCATGTGGAGTCACGGGGTTGCGTGACGTAGAACCACTTCTTCTACCACCCCTTCACGGTCTCCACGAAGGTGCCTTTGGGCCAAGTGACGTTGGGGTGTTTGCTCACCATACCGCCGCCGCACTCCGAGTGTTGTCCGTCCACCACTTTTGGCTTCACATTGAAAACCTTGAGCCAAAGGCCGAAGTGGGGAGGGATGCAGACGAATGCCTCACACACGATGATGAACGCCGAGATATTGGGAAAGGAATTCGGGGCTAGATCATGGAAATCTAGCCCGTAGTAAAACCTAAGGCCGCGGACAAAGGGATGGAGAGGAAACCCTAGTCCGCGAAGGAAATGAGGAATGAATACTACCCTCTCATGGGGCTCCGGAGTAGGAACAATCTGTTTCTTGGCTGGAAGCCGATGGGCGATTGCCTCGGCTAAATACCCCGCTTCCCGGAGCTCCTTGATGTTCTCCTCTGTGACGGAGGAGGGAATCCACTTGCCATGCGATCCGGATCCAGACATGGCTAGAATGTTTTCTGGGGACGGGGGGAATCGAAGCTTGGGCGCTGGAGCTCGAGGGCGGATGGGCTAAGGAAGAAGAAAGGCGTGGGATGAAAAGGTGGATTGTTCTCCCCTTGTAAAGGCCGTGAATATAGAGCATCCCTCCCACAAGCCTTAAAACTCGCTTGTTCCCAAGGGGTCGTGCTGGCGGCACGGTTGGATTACCCAAGCCCGTATTGATGAAAATCCCGTGATAAGGGGATACGATCTCTGTTCTGACAAGACGTGTCACTCGAGGCTGCATCTCGAAACGTGAAACATGAAGTTGAAAAACAATTTGAAATGATGGAAAGGCCAGACTTGACGTCTCGCTAGCAAGGGATGTCAACAAAGGCATATTATGTTTTTAACTAAGTGTAATACCCTTGTGGCAGTGGGTTGTAATTGTTTAATAGAGCCGGACATAGTTAAATGTTGATTAGCTATCCTGAAGTATTCGGAGGAGGAACCCGCCTTGCAATGTCGAAGACAATCTGCGCGCCGGACACATCGTCATTGAAGCCTGGTTCAGGGGCTACTAAGGGAGTCCTGCACTACGGGGTCCTCGGGCGTCCGGGCTACGTAACGTGTGCCGGACTAATGTGCCATGAAGATACAAAATGGAAGACTTTCCCCCATGGCAGGATGGTACTCTCCCTGGTGTGGAAGGCAAGCTTCGCATGCGGATATGAAGATTCTTTCTTTGTAAACCGACTTTGTACAACCCTAGCCCCTATGTCTATATAAAACGGAGGGTTTAGTCCATAGAGGCATTCACAATCATACAGACTAGACATCTTGTAATGCCCAGGATGGAGCTATATCTCCTACGTGTCGAGGCACGACTTAGAGACATAACCCCATGCTGGAATGATCGCAAGTCTGGTACCTTTGCACAACTCATGTAAAAAGGGGATGGAAAACATAAAAAAATAGTTGGCTTACACTCGCCACGTCACACAAATACAATACATGTCTCAATCATCATACATTAAAACATCACAGCCCTCTAAGGGTAAAATCCAAAAGATAAGATACCAAACATAATTAAATCCACAGGTCGGATCGAATCCTAGTAGAAGTCTCCACTACTGATCATCAGGATAACGAACATAGTATCGACTATGCTCCTCGTCGTACTCCCAGTCAAGCTCGGTGCCATCACCTGGATAGCTCACCACTGGACCTGCATCTGGTGTGGTGAAGTAACTGTGAGCCACAGAGGACTCAGCAATCCCGTTCCCGGGTAACAAGACTATTCAAGCCTTGGGAAAGGATAAGGCTGATGAAAAGAATAAGTGTCTGCAGCAGCAACTAGCAACTAGCTTACGTGAGAGAGTGCGAGAAGAGAAAGCCTCGGTCGAGAGATGATCACGAAGTGATCCTAGCTAAAGCTCAACAAACATAACCCCACCGTGTTCAACTCCTGAATCCCTATTCGGAAATTGACAGTCACGGAACACACGCTGGTAGTGTATTGAAACATTGTGTCAAGTTATCTACAACCGGATATTAACAAGCTCCCATCTGCCACATAACCGCGGGCACGGCTTTCGAAAGTTCATAACCCTGCAGGGGTGTTCCAACTTGACCCATTACAAGCCCACGATCCGCGGAGTCGCAACTCCAAAGTGGGAAGACCCGAGTATTCTCGGAATCCCGTGCTCAAGATAATCCGAACTAAGGTAAGGCTAATCCAGGAAATCCTCCCGGCGTGCCGACATCCTGATAGTAGCCGCGCGTATCTCGTCTCAGGCCACGACCGGATGGGCGATTCTACAGGTTTTTACCAAACCTCGAGTTTCCTTGAGGTGGCCCCGCAGAACCCCCGTTTCGGACCAACACTCATGTGGAGCACTGGCCCGGGGTTGTTGAATTAAGAAAGAGGGTTAATTACTCCCTATGCAAGTTTATTTAGTTATTAGGCAAATAGTACCAATGTTGGGACTTGCTGGAAAAGACTTAGCACTTAGCGGTTTATCAAGGGGGTCCCATACACCCCAACCGTGTTAGGAACTCATAATCAAGGAACATAACATCGGTTTATACGGTTCCTAACGGCATGAGTGGAACAAATCACCAAGCAAAAGGCTTAGCCTTCCACCCTTGCCAATATATAGATGATTTCATTTTTAAGCATTTATATAATGTGATATAACCCACAAAAACTTCAACATGAAGCAAGCATCTTCGATCTTCACCTGCAACTAGCAATGCTATAAGAAGGGCTGAGCGAAGCGTACTTAGCCAAGCAACGGTTTGCATAGGTAGGGTGGTTAAACATGGTAATGGTTACAAGTAGGAGGCTGACAGGAAGAACATGGGCATCGAGGCAAAACTATAGAGCGGAACTACTAGCAATAGGAAAAGATAGTAATGTTATCGGGGTTCGGTCATCTTGCCTGAAGTGTAGTCGTTCGGATCGTAAGAAGGGTCCTCGTGCTCAACCTCGTTGGTAACCTCGTGCTCGTACTCGTACTCGGTCTCAGCTTCCAGCTCTAAACAATACAATCACACAAGGCACAAATCAACAAGATGCAATGCGCACACCAAAATGATGGATGCATGATGGATGCACTAAGAGAGCACACGGAGCACGAAAATAGCACTCAAGTAAAACACTTCAAAACATGGCAACAATAGGAGATTATGAATCTACACGGAAAATCAATCAAGTTTCATATAAGACTCGCTGAAAACGGAGCTACGGGCTAAAAGTTATGCCCGAAACAAGAAATAGGCGAAAGCTGAAAATTACAGCAACATAGCAACTTCGGAGCACTAGAAATATAAGCTACAGCACTCAAACAACATGGCAAAGAGCATGAACAGAAACTAGACATATCCTACAGCAAATAATTCCAAAGGTGCACCCCCAAAGGAGCCACGGATCAATAGCAATAAGCTTGGACATATTGAACTTGACAATAAAATTCTGACAGCAGAATTTTATTGAAACTTTGGAGCAAAAGTTAAACATGCTACAGCCACTTAAATAAGCATGTGAGTACATGAATGGAAAGCCAACAATATCTACTACAAGGAACCATCAAGATCCACCCCAAAACTATCATGGTTTGTCCTAGAGCAGCAAGCAAACATGGCATCGGAACGTTACAGATTTCAGACTTAGTGAAAATCCACTAAGTGTAAAAACAGCAGATTCATCATGGCATCTAAAAGAGCAAGTTTAAGTCACCTCGAAACTAAACATGGCAAGTGGTAAGCACCACATCAAAGTACACATGATGGTGATTCCGAAACACACAAGCATGCATCAAGGAGATAAACACAACGATAGCAATGAGCTCAACAAGATGGCATTTCATAACAAGTGAAACAACATCACAGCCACATGACACTTTGCAACGAAGATATACATGGCAAGAATAAATCTATCATGCAACCTAACACAATCAACATGTAGAGCATGGCAAGACGAACACGTGGACATGTCATTTGCATCATTCGGACAAACGAGCTATAAGATATCACATAGCAAAGATGGCATAAAAACATCACATAGCAGCAGTTTTTATCACGATGCACTAATGCAACAGAAAAACAAGCACCTAGACGATCTCTAACATGCATGACACAAAAAGATAAAACGTAGTGCTAATCACCACGAACGTCTCGACATGCTATTTGCGCAAAACGGAGCTATGCACAAAAAGATATAGCAGTTTGAAAATAGCATCAGCAAACAATATCACAGGGACTTAGGATTTAAAAAACAACCTAGATCTGAGAAAAACGGGCTCGGGCCAACAGATCTGGCCCGGTGGAGGCGAAGACGGGCCGGCGCGGCGGCTCGGGGTGGCCCGTCTGGCTGCTGGCGACTGGAGGGCCTGGGAGAGGCGGCGGCTGGGCCGGGGCGATCGGGCGGCTCACTTCGGGGCCCAGGCGGAGGAGGCCTGGTGGAGGGAGGCGGGCCGCGCGGCGGCTGGAGTGGCGACGGCCCAGGCGAAGGATCTGGGCGCCGGCCTGGAGACCTGGCGGTGCAGGAACCCGGCTGGCGAGCGGGAGGCCCGGGAAATGGGTCGTCGGAGGCCTGGCGAGCGGGATCCTGCGGGAGGCTCGGCCTGCGAGCGGCGGCGCGACGCTGGCCTTCGGGCGATCGAAAGGATCCAGCCGCGGATCGACTTGGCGATGCGGGCGACTGGGCCGACGGGCGAAGTGGTCCAGGCTCGGAAGGCTTCGGCTGGAACGAAGCGGTCGGCTGGATCCTTCCGATCCAGTCGCTGGCGGGGAGCGTTGACTTCGATCTGGTCAGGCGATCCAGATCGGGACGACCCGATCTTGAAGCTGCGGCGGCGCTAGCTTCCTTCGAAGCGAAACGGCGGCGGGGAAGCTGCCAAGTGGCGAATTGGAAGGAGAATGGCACGGAATTTGAGGGGAGGTTGGGGGAAGAAGTTAGAGATGCCCAAAATGGACATAGGGGTCTATAAATAGCAGATTTTGCTAGGGTTAGGGTTTTTTTGGGGTTTTAGAGCCCTCCGATCGCGATCTGACGGATCCGATCGCGAGGGGAGTTAGGATGGGCCAAGAGGAGGTAAGTGGGCTGTTGTAGGGATGTCTTGGGCCACAAAGTGGAGGCACTTTGGACCCACACGAATAATTGTTGGGATAGCAAACGGACTCGAAACACGACGAGATTTGACAGGCGGGTTACACACACCAAAGCAACAACACACGACAAGTCTCGCGCCACACCGGTAACGTTACACGGCCGAACAACAAAGTAGGTCTACGGGACGCCACGGACACGTGAGGGAGCTCCGGAACGCGAAACGGACAACGGGAAGGAACGCGTGGAACCGGATGCAACCGACAACACAAATGCAATGCGATGCACATGTCTACATGATATGAATGAATGCCACACACGCTCACAACAAAACGACGAAAACCCGAAAGACAAGGAACCCGAAAAGGAATAGATGAAGCCGGAGATATATTATATGCCCAAAAGGGAAAGTATTACATCCGGGGCATTACAAACTCTCCTCTACTACAAAAAGATCTCGTCCCGAGATCTAGGACTGGAAAAAGGAAGGGTACTCGGAACGAAGATGATCTTCTCGGTCGGTGTGATGTGACCACTTGACTTTCAAGAATTTGATGGACTTGTTGCGGGTCTTGCGTTCGGTTTCTTCGAGAATAGCAACGGGATGCTCTCGGTAGGACAAGTCTTGTTGAAGATCAATCTCTTTAAACGGAATCATGCGCTCAGGTGCCTTGAAGCATCTGCGGAGTTGAGACACATGGAACACATCATGAACATTGGCGAAGTTTGAAGGTAGCTCAAGTTGATAGGCTAGGTCGTCTCTCTTGCCAAGAATCTTGAAAGGCCCGACGTATCTAGGAGCAAGATTTCCTTTGATACCGAATCTTTGGGTGCCTTTCATCGGAGAAACACGGAGATAGACATGATCACCGATGTTGAAGGCCAAATCACGATGCTTGCCGTCATAGTAGCTCTTCTGACGCGACTGAGCGGCCTTGAGATTCTCACGTATGACTTTGCACATTTCTTCGGCTTCTGAGATCAAGTCATTGCCAAGAAGTTGACGTTCGCCTGTTTCAGACCAGTTGAGAGGGGTACGGCACTTTCTGCCATAGAGGATTTCAAACGGAGCTTTTCCGGCACTTGCTTGAAAGCTGTTGTTGTAAGAGAACTCGGCAAATGGAAGGCAGTCTTCCCATTTCATGCCGAAAGATATGACACAAGCTCCGAGCATGTCTTCTAGAATCTGATTCACTCGCTCGACTTGACCACTAGTCTGAGGGTGAAAAGCAGTGCTAAACCTGATCTTAGTGCCCATGGTGGACTGAAAGGAGTCCCAGAACCTGGATGTGAACAAGCTTCCACGGTCTGAGGAGATTGTTGGGGAACGTTGCATGGGAAACAAAAATTTTCCTACCGTTCACCAAGATCAATCTAGTAGATGCAACTACGAGGGGAGAGTGTGATCTATGTACCCTTGTAGATCGCTAAGCGGAAGCGTTATGAACGCGGATGATGGAGTCGTACTCGCCGCGATTCAGATCGCCGAAGACCTAGCACCGAAGCAACGGTGCCTCCGCGTTCTTCACACGTACGGCTCGGGGACGTCTCCTCCTTCTTGATCCAGCAAGGGGTGGAGGAGAGGTTGATGGAGAACCGGCAGCACGACGGCGTGGTGGTGATGGTGGAGGAGAATTCCAGCAGGGCTTCGCCTAAGCACCGCGGGAGAAGAAGATGTTGTGGGAGAGGGAGGGCAGCACCGAGGCACAAACTGTGTTGGCTGCCCTCCCTTTGCCCCACTATATATAGGGGGGGTGGAGAGGTGAGGGCGCCCTAGGGTTTCCCCCTAGGGGCCGGCGGCCAGGGCAAGGGGAGGGGGCGGCGGCCAGGGCAGGAGGGGGCGGCCAGGCCCTAGGGTTTCCCCCCCTAGGTGCCTTGCCCCCCAAGGCCAAGGGGTGCGGCCAGCCCTAGGGGGTCCCACCCCCTTAGCCGCATGAGGAGAGGGCCCAGGGGGGGCGCACAGCCCCCTGAGGGCTGTGGTGTTCCCCCTTGTGGCCCACTAGGCCCAGAACTTCTTCCGGACCCCGAAAACCTTTCCGGTACTCCGCCGATTTCCCGATGCTCCCCGGAACACTTCCGGTACTCCGAAACCTTTCATCCTATATATCAATCTTCGTCTCCGGACCATTCCGGAGACCCTCGTCATGTCCGGGATCTCATCCGGGACTCCGAACAACCTTCGGCAACCATGCACTTTTCTCACTAACAACCCTAGCGTCACCGAACGTTAAGTGTGTAGACCCTGCGGGTTCGGAAACCATGTAGACATGACCGAGACACTCCCAGGTCAATAACCAATAGCGGGATCTGGATACCCATATTGGTTCCTACATGTTTCTCGATGATCTCATCGGATGAACCACGATGTCAAGGATTCAGGCAATCCCGTATACAGTTCACTTTGTCTCGTCGGTATGTTACTTGCCCGAGATTCGATCGTCGGTATCTCTATACCTAGTTCAATCTCGTTACCGGCAAGTCTCTTTACTCGTTACCGTAATACATAATCCCGTGACCAACTACTTAGTCACTTTGAGCTCATTGAGATGACGTATTACCGAGTGGGCCCGGAGATACCTCTCCGTCACACGGAGTGACAAATCCCAGTCTCGATCCATGTCAACTCAACAGACACCCTCGGAGATACCTGTAGAGTACCTTTATAGTCACCCAGTTACGTTGTGACGTTTGGCACACACAAAGCACTCCTACGGTGTCAGTGAGTTACATGATCTCATGGTCATAGGAACTTATACTTGACATGCAGAAAACTATAGCGATAACTGACACGATCAAAAGCTATGTTTACGTTTGGGTCTCGTCCATCACATCATTCTCCTAATGATGTGATCCCGTTATCAAATGACAACTCATGTCTATGACCTGGAAACCGCGGTCATCTTTGATCAACGAGCTAGTCCTGTAGAGGCTCACTAGGGACACAAAATCTGTCTATTCATCCACACGTGTATCTGAGTTTCCAATCAATACAGTTATAGCATGGATAATAAACGATTATCATGAACAAGGAAATATAATAATAACTCTTTTATTATTGCCTCTAGGGCATATTTCCAACAGAGATAACTTGAGGAATGCCATGTAAGGACACAATTATGGAAGTGTACAGCTCTGCTAATTGAGCTGCATTGATTGATTCTTTGACTGGCAGGAAGTGAGCGACTTTGGTAAGCTTGTCAATCACCACGAAGATAGAATCATTCCCTCTCTTGGACTTAGGAAAGCCAGTGACGAAGTCCATTTCAATGTGGTCGAACTTCCACTCTGGAATAGGAAGAGGTTGGAGAAGACCGGCTGGACGTTGATGTTCTGCTTTCACTCTTCTGCACACATCACATTCATTCACGAATTGGGCAATCTCCCTTTTCATGCGTGTCCACCAGTAAGATTGCTTGAGGTCTTGGTACATCTTGGAACTGCCAGGATGAATGGAAAGGAGAGAATCATGTGCTTCTTCCATTATGAGCTTCCTGAGATCACCTTTGGGAACAACGAGTCTGTCCTCAAAGAACAAGGTATCTCTCTCATCAACACGAAAGCACTTGTATTTCGGAATGCCCTTTGCAATAGCATGTTTCACCTTCTTCACCATGGTATCGCTGAGTTGGGCCTCACGGACCTGATCTTCCAAGGTAGGAGCAATTTGAAGATTTGCAAGAAAACCCTGCGGAACAACTTGGAGGTTGAGTTTCCTGAATGCTTCACAAAGCTCAGGCTGGTACGGCTTGATAAGAAGGCTGTTGCAATATGCCTTTCTGCTCAAAGCATCTGCAATCACATTCTCCTTGCCAGGAGTGTATTCAATGCTGGAATCATACTCTTGGATCATTTCAACCCAACGAGTCTGGCGGAGGTTCAGATGCGGTTGTGTGAAGATGTACTTCAAGCTCTTGTGATCAGTGAAGATGTCGACTTTTCTGCCCAACAACAGATGTCTCCACGTAATCAAAGCATGTACCACAGCTGCTAGCTCGAGATCATGTGTGGGATAGTTCTTCTCACTTGGCTTCAGCTGACGAGAAGTATATGCCACAATTCTCTTATCTTGCATAAGCACACCACCAAGTCCTTGAAGAGAAGCATCACAGAATACTTCATAGGGCTTGGATTCATCTGGAGGAGTCAGAACTGGAGCAGAGACGAGCTTTTCTTTGAGAGTTTTGAATGCCACTTCACACTCTAGAGACCAAAAGTATTTGACATTCTTCTGAAGCAAGTTGGAAAGAGGCTTGGCAATCTTGGAGAAGTTCTCAACGAACCTTCTGCAATAGATGGCAAGACCCAAAAAACCGCGGAGCTGCTTGACGTTCTGAGGAGCTTCCCAGTTGACAATTGCTTCAACTTTCTCGGGATTTACCGCAATGCCGTCAGCTGAGATGATATGGCCCAGGTACAAAACCTTATCGAGCCAAAACTCGCACTTGGAGAACTTGGCATAGAACTTATGCTCTCGGAGTCGATCAAGAACCAGACGTAAGTGCTTTTCGTGATCTTCTTCATTCTTGGAAAACACCAGAATATCATCTAGATACACAAGCACGAACTCGCCAGTATAGGGGTTGAAGATGTAGTGCATCATCCTCGAAAAGGTAGGAGGAGCATTGGCGAGACCAAAGGACATGACAGTATACTCGTATGAACCGTAGCTCATTCTGAAGGCTGTCTTGGGAATGTCTTCCTTGCGAATGCGAATTTGATGATAGCCCATTCGGAGGTCGAGCTTAGAGAACACTTTAGCCCCTTTGAGCTGCTCGAAGAGTTCGTTGATGTTGGGGAGCGGATATTTGTTCTTTATTGTCTTCTTGTTCAATGGCCGGTAATCAACACAGAGACGCTCCGTGCCATCTTTCTTCTTGACAAATAAGACACCAGAGCCCCAAGGAGACGTACTAGGCCTGATGAGACCCATACTCTCCTGTTTATCAAGCTGCCTCTTCAATTCCTTCAATTCATCCGGAGAGAGCTTGTACGGACGCCGGCATGCTGGCTCAGTACCCGGCTCGAGTTCAATGACAAATTCCACCTGACGGTGTGGAGGCATGCCTGGGAGTTCTTCAGGAAAGACGTCTTGATATTCGTTCACCACCGGAATTTGAGATATGGCATTAATTTCGCCCTTATCATTGAGAGAGAAAAGTCTGATAGTGTTATCCTTGGAGGCAAAGATAATCACATCTTCATCGGAATGAGTCATCTTGACTTCCTTCTGTGCACAGTTAATCTGAGCATCATGCTGAGAAAGCCAGTCCATTCCGAGGATAAGGTCGATGTCAGAATTTCCAAGAACCACCGGATTAGCCAGAAAGCGATAATCACCCATGCAAATGGACACATTCAGAGCATATATACTGGAATGCATCTGCTTTGCCGGAGAAGAAATTGCCAATTGCCTTGGTAAAGCTGCTGTGGTCACACTATGCTTGGATGCAAATGGGTATGACATGAAAGAATGTGAAGCACCCGAATCAAATAACACTTTAGCTGGAAAAGAGTTAACTGGAAGGTTACCCAAAATGACATCAGAAGAATTCTCCGCTTGTGCTGCATTCATCAGATTGGCCCTTGCTGCCTTTGGATCATGCCTGACAATAGCTGAACTCACAGGTGGAGGAGGTGGAAGACGCTTTGGGTTCGGACATCTGTTGGCATAGTGACCCTTCTGGCCACACTTGTTGCACACCACTTCTGAGAGAGGACGGAAATGAGAGCCACTTGACTTGGAGCCTTGAGACTGAAACTGGTTCTTCTACTTGTTGCTCGGGTTGGGTGGGTGGGAGAAACCACGTCCACCGGAGTTCTTGTTGCTGTTGGAGTTGTTGGAGTTGTTGTAGGGAGCTCGAATCACTGGAGGAGGAGGAAGCCAGAATTTCTGTTATTTCGCAGCCAACTGAGACGATGAGGAAGAGTGAACGGCATCTCGAATCCTCTTTTTAGAAGCCTCCATCTTAAGCTGAGCTGCCTCTTGTTTCAAAGCCATGTTATAGAATTTGTCGAATTCATCGGGCTCAAACAAGGTGAGAGCAAGTTGAAGTTCATCTTTCAGACCTCCACGGAACTGGTAGATTTTGCTCTTGGCGTCAGGAATGTCTTGCTTAGCATAGCGGGCGAGGTTTTGGAACTTGACATTATACTGATAGACTGTCATAGAGCCCTGCTCCAGGTTGCGGAATTGCTCACGCATACCCTCGATGACACTTGTTGGAATGTGGTGAGAGCGAAAGTCCTTGCAGAAATTCTCCCAAGAGATCACCTGACCTGGCCTAGAGTCTTTGTACTGCTGCCACCAGTCAGCTGCTTGGTCTTTGAGTTGGAAGGCTGCAAACTTCACATAATCCTCTTCTCTTACGTTACTGCACTCAAAATGCTTCTTTATGTCGGTTAACCAATCTTTAGCATCAAGAGGGTCGACACAGTAACTGAAAGCTTTTGGATTATTGGCCAAGAACTGGTTGAGAGTAGCATGGTGCTGCTGGTTGAAGAAGTTGCCTTGATTCCCTGGAACACCCTGATTAGCTTGATTAGCTTGCATCTGTTGCATCATCTGCATCAACATCTGAGTGTTCTGAGCTGTAGTCTGCATAATCGCTCTCCAAGCCTCAGACGGAGGAGGAGGGGAAGGAGGACGTTCTGGGACCTCTTCACCCTCTGGGTTAGCGTTGGGAACCCTTTTCGGAGCCATCCTGAAAGAGATGACCACGAATCAGCAATCGATTGACAGAAGGTATAAGCTGAATCAATGGAATGAATTGCAACAAGTCTTCTCAATAATCATTCGAACAATAGGAACGAATGAAATCATTCGAACAAGAGGAACGAATGAAATTCTCAGTTAAATGATAACATCAATCTTCACGAGAAGCCACATAGGGGACAAAAGGATAAAATTAAGAAAACAACAAGGTACAGACGGGAACAAACACAAGATAGGAGCTTCGTTCTAACATCTTTGTGCTGAAAGCATATGAACGCGTTACGAAAGGGTTTTGCAATCCCTGGATCAGCATAGCCAAGGACCCTTTAAGATGCAACTCCCGATCGGAACATCGTTCATAATACCACTTCACTCAATGTAGAACCCCAAACTCGCAAACATGCATTCGTTGGAAGAATCCCTACGATCTACTGGAATAACCCACCTATAAATTTCCGAAAGATTCCAGTTATGCAATCAGGTGTTGGGGATACACGGGAAGCACCGCGCAATCAGCTCTAAACCTACATCCAGGTGTATCCATCCTTCAACACATAACCAGTCTTTCTCGGAAACTGTGTACCTCGGACCTTCGAAAAGCATCCACTATAACAAGCTATGGCAATACTCCCGAACTACCTCCCCAGTACTGGGTGATGTCGGGGTTATCTTGCCACTGGCCGTATAGGAGAGATTTTCGATGTCGGCCATCTTAAGTATTTAGTACTGCCGCGATATGCTTGTGATGACAATACCCCGAAGCTCAACTCCCCGGGACACTGCCACAACCCCTAATGTCAGGAGGCATCGAGAACAATATCCTCGTCACAAGAACATCGAAACAATCCCAGAATACTCGCGAGATTCCTAAAAAAATTTGGTGCAATTTTTGAAGATAGAAGAGACAAGAGTAGTCGTCAGGAGTCCTCACCAGAGAGAAAGGGGATGAGAAGCAAAGAAATCGTACTCTCCGATATAATATATAGGACTCAAAATATTTTCATTGTGTGCCTAGACTCGACCGTCAACGATTCGATCAATCAGTGGGGGCTCCTAGGTCGGAGAAGGCTCTGAATACCAACTTGTAATGCCCAGGATGGAGCTATATCTCCTACGTGTCGAGGCACGACTTAGAGACATAACCCCATGCTGGAATGATCGCAAGTCTGGTACCTTTGCACAACTCATGTAAAAAGGGGATGGAAAACATAAAAAAATAGTTGGCTTACACTCGCCACGTCACACAAATACAATACATGTCTCAATCATCATACATTAAAACATCACAGCCCTCTAAGGGTAAAATCCAAAAGATAAGATACCAAACATAATTAAATCCACAGGTCGGATCGAATCCTAGTAGAAGTCTCCACTACTGATCATCAGGATAACGAACATAGTATCGACTACGCTCCTCGTCGTACTCCCAGTCAAGCTCGGTGCCATCACCTGGATAGCTCACCACTGGACCTGCATCTGGTGTGGTGAAGTAACTGTGAGCCACAGAGGACTCAGCAATCCCGTTCCCGGGTAACAAGACTATTCAAGCCTTGGGAAAGGATAAGGCTGATGAAAAGAATAAGTGTCTGCAGCAGCAACTAGCAACTTGTTGGAGATATGCCCTAGAGGCAATGATAAAAGTATTATTATTATATCTCCTTGTTCATGATAATCGTTTGTTATTCATGCTTGAATTGTATTGTACGGAAACAGCGATACATGTGTGAATACACAGACCACAATGAGTCCCTGGTAGGCCTCTAGTTACCAGCTCGTTGATCAACAGATGGTCACGGTTTCCTGACCATGGACATGAGATGTCGGTGATAACGGGATCACATCATTAGGAGAATGATGTGATGGACAAGACCCAAACTTGAGCATAACACGAGATCGTATAGTTCGTAATGCATAAGCTTTTCGGTGTCAAGTATTTATTCCTTAGACCATGAGGTTGTACAACTCCCGGACACCGTAGGAGTACTTTGGGTGTGCCAACCGTCACAACGTAACTGGGTGGCTATAAAG
Source organism: Secale cereale (assembly GCA_902687465.1). Classification (NCBI taxonomy): domain Eukaryota; kingdom Viridiplantae; phylum Streptophyta; class Magnoliopsida; order Poales; family Poaceae; genus Secale; species Secale cereale. The sequence continues at coordinate 406,898,926 of LR738709.1, read as the reverse complement.
GTACGCATCGGGTATCTCCGAAAGTGTCTATTGAGTTGGTACGAACCGAGACTGGGATGTTGTCACTCCGTATGACGGAGAGGTACCTCTGGGCCCACTCGGTAAGACATCATCATAATGAGCTCAATGTGACTAAGTAGTTAGTCACGGGATGATGGATTACGGATCGAGTAAAGAGACTTGCCATAACGAGATTGAACAAGGTATCGGGGATACCGACGATCGAATCTCGGGCAAGTACCGTACCGATGGACAAAGGGAATAACATACGGGATTGAGTGAATCCTTGACACAGTGGTTCATCCGATGAAGATCATCGAGGAACACGTGGGAACCAACATGGGTATCCAGATCCCGCTGTTGGTTATTGACCAGAGAGTGGTCTCGGTCATGTCTACGTGTCTCCCGAACCCGTAGGGTCTACACAGTTAAGGTTCGGTAATGCTAGGGTCGTAGAGATAAATGCACGTGGAAACCCGAAAGTTGTTCGGAGTCCCGGATGAGATCTCGGACGTCACGAGGAGTTCCGGAATGGTCCGGAGGTAAAGATTCATATATGGGAAGTCCAGTTTCGGCCAACGGGTGATCTCCGGGGGTCACCGGGAGCGTCCCGGGACCACCGGAGGGGCCCCGGGGGTCCACCGGGTGGGGCCACCCCTCCCGGTGGGGCCCCTAGGCCACGAGGGGATGTGTGCAGCCCTCTGGGCTGGCGCACCACAAGGTGGCCCACCTCCCCATGCGCCTAGGGTTAAAACCCTAAGGGGAGGGGGGCCACCACTTGCCTTGGGGGAGGAGGACTCCTCCCTGGCCGCCGCCCCCCCTTGCAGATTGGATCTGCAAGGGGCTAGCGCCCCCCCTGGCCCCCTATATATATGTGGGGGGGAGAGGGAAGCCGCACCTCAAGCCCTGGCGCCTCTCCCCCTCCCGTCACACCTCCCAACTCCCACGCAGGGCGCCCGGCGAAGCCCTGCTGCAATCTCCACTGCATCCGTCATCACGCCGTCATGCTGCCGGATCTCTGACGACTTCTCCTCCCCCCTTGCTGGATCAAGAAGGAGGTGACATTGCTGCACCATACGTGTGTTGAACGCGGAGGTGCCGTCCATTCGGCGCTAGATCATCGGTGACGAAGAACGTGAAGAGTACGACTACTTCATCCTTGCTTCGTTGAAAGCTTCCGCACGCAATCTTCATAACGGTATGTAGATGCACTCTTAGTTGCTCGTTGCTAGATGTCTCCATAGTTGGATCTTGGTGAAGACGTAGAATTTTTTTGAATTATGCTACGTTCCCCAACAGTGGCATCTGAGCCTAGGTTTTATGCGTAGCATCTTGCACGAGTAGAACACAAAGCAGTTGTGGGCGTATGATCTTGTTCAACTTTCTTACCGTTACTAGTCAATCTTGATTCGGCGGTATTGTGGGATGAAGCGGCCCGGACCGACCTTACACGTACGCTTACGTGAGACTGGTTCCACCGACAGACATGCACTAGATGCATAAGGTGGCTGGCGGGTGTCTGTCTCTCCTACTTTAGTCGGATCGGATTCGATGAAAAGGGTCCTTATGAAGGGTAAATAGAAGTTGACAAATCACGTTGTGGTTTTGGCGTAGGTAAGAAACTTTCTTGCTAGAAATCCTATAGAAGCCACGTAAAACTTGCAACAACAATTAGAGGACGTCTAACTTGTTTTTGCAGCATGTGCTATGTGACGTGGTATGGCCAAGAACGAAGATGTGATGAATGATATATGTGATGTATGAGATTGATCATGTTTTTGTAATAGGGAATCACGACTTGCATGTCGATGAACTTGACAACCGGCAGGAGCCATAGGAGTTGTCTTAATTATTGTATGACCTGCGTGTCACTGAATAACGCCATGTAATTACTTTACTTCATTGCTAAACGTTAGCTATAGTAGTAGAAGTAATAGTTGGCGTGACGACTTCTTCAAGACACGATGATGGAGATCATGATGATGAAGATCATGGTGTCGAGCCGGTGACAAGATGATCATGGTGCCCCGAAGATGGAGATCCAAGGAGCAAGATGATATTGGCCATATCATGTCACTATAATTGATTGCATGTGATGTTTATCATGTTTTTGCATCTTGTTTACTTAGAACGACAGTAGTAAATAAGATGATCTCTCACTAAAATTTCAAGTAATGTGTTTCCCCTAACTGTGCACCGTTGCTAAAGCTCGTTGCTCCGAAGCACCACGTGATGATCGGGTGTGATAGGTTCTAACGTTCGCATACAACGGGTGTAAGACAGATTTACACACGCAATACACTTAGGGTTCACTTGACGAGCCTAGCATGTACAGACATGGCCTCGGAACACGGAAGACCGAAAGGTCGAACACGAGTCGTATAGAAGATACGATCAACATGAAGATGTTCACCGTTTTTGACTAGTCCGTCTCACGTGATGATCGGACACGGACTACTCGATTCGGATCGTGTATCACATAGATGACTAGAGAGATGTCATTCTGAGTGGGAGTTCATTAAAATTTGATTAAGATGAACTTAATTATCATGAACTTAGTCTAAATTCTTTACAATATCTCTTGTAGATCAAATGGCCCATGCTCCAGTTTCCCTCAACTTCAACGCGTTCCTAGAGAAAACCAAGCTGAAAGACGATGGTAGCAACTATACGGATTGGGTCCGTAACCTGAGGATTATCCTCATAGCTGCCAAGAGATCATATGTCCTAGAAGCACCGCTAGGTGATGCACCTGCTCCCGATGCGGACCAAGACGTTTTGAACGTCTGGCAGTCGCGTAGTGATGATTACTCCCTGGTTCAGTGCGGCATGCTTTACAGTTTAGAATCGGGGCTCCAAAAACGTTTTGAGCACCATGGAGCATATGAGATGTTCGAAGAGCTGAAAATGGTTTTCCAAGCTCATGCCCGAGTCGAGAGATATGATGTCTCCGACGCATTCTACAGCTGTAAGATGGAGGAAAACAGTTCTGTCAGTGAGCACATCCTCAAGATTTCAGGATTGCACAACCGCTTGTCTCAGCTGGGAATGAATCTCCCAGATGAAGCGGTCGTTGACAGAATCCTCCAGTCGCTCCCACCAAGCTTCAAGAGCTTCGTGTTGAACTTCAATATGCAGGGGATGGAGAAGTCCATTCCCGAGGTGTATTTAATGCTGAAATCAGCGGAGGTTGACATCAAGAAAGAACATCAAGTGTTGATGGTCAATAAAACCACTAAGTTCAAGAAAGGCAAGGGTAAGAAGAACTTCAAGAAGGACGGCAAGCAAGTTGCCGCGCCTGGCAAGCCTGTTGCCGGGAAGAAGCCAAAGTATGGACCCAAGCCTGAAACAGAGTGCTTTTATTGCAAGGGAACGGGTCACTGGAAGCGGAACTGCCCCCAAATACTTAGCAGACAAGAAGGCCGGCAACGTCAAAGGTATATTTGATATACATGTTATTGATGTGTACCTTACCAGCACTCGTAGTAGCTCCTGGGTATTCGATACCGGTGCAGTTGCTCACATTTGTAACTCAAAACAGGAGCTGCGGAATAAACGGAGACTGGCGAAGGATGAGGTGACGATGCGCGTCGGGAATGGTTCCAAGGTCGATGTGATCGCCGTCGGCACGCTGCCTCTACATCTACCCTCGGGATTAGTTTTAAACCTCAATAATTGTTATTTAGTACCAGCTTTGAGCATGAACATTGTTTCTGGATCTCGTCTTATGCGAGATGGATATTCTTTCAAATCGGAGAATAATGGTTGTTCTATTTATTTGAGAGATATGTTTTATGGTCATGCCCCGCTGGTCAATGGTTTATTTTTGATGAATCTCGAACGTAGTGATACACATATTCATAGTGTAGATGCCAAAAGATGTAAAGTTGATAATGATAGTCCCACATACTTGTGGCATTACCGCCTTGGTCATATTGGTGTCAAACGTATGAAGAAGCTCCATTCGGATGGACTTCTAGAGTCTCTTGATTATGAATCATTTGACACGTGCGAACCATGCCTCTTGGGCAAGATGACCAAGACTCCGTTCTCCGGAACAATGGAGCGAGCAACCAACTTGTTGGAAATCATACATACCGATGTGTGCGGTCCAATGAGTGTTGAAGCTCGCGGAGGCTACCGTTATGTTCTCACCCTCACGGATGACTTGAGTAGATACGGGTATATCTATTTGATGAAACACAAGTCTGAGACCTTTGAAAAGTTCAAAGAATTTCAGAATGAGGTTGAGAATCAACGTGACAGAAAAATAAAGTTCTTACGATCGGATCGTGGGGGTGAATATTTAAGTCATGAATTTGGCACACACCTTAGAAGCTGTAGAAATGTTTCACAATTGACACCGCCCGGAACACCTCAACGTAACGGTGTGTCCGAACGTCGAAATCGTACTCTGTTGGACATGGTGCGATCTATGATGTCCCTCACCGATTTACCGCTATCTTTTTGGGGTTATGCTTTAGAGACTGCCGCATTCACTTTAAATAGGGCTCCGTCAAAATCCGTTGAGACGACTCCATATGAACTTTGGTTTGGCAAGAAACCGAAGCTGTCGTTTCTGAAAGTTTGGGGTTGCGATGCTTATGTCAAGAAACTTCAACCTGAAAAGCTCGAACCCAAATCGGAGAAATGCGTCTTCATAGGATACCCAAAGGAAACTATTGGGTACACCTTCTACCACAGATCCGAAGGCAAAGTCTTTGTTGCCAAGAATGGATGCTTTCTGGAGAAAGAGTTTCTCTCGAAAGAAGTGAGTGGGAGGAAAGTAGAACTTGATGAGGTGACAGTCACCCCTCCTGGAACGGAAAGTAGCGCAGCGCAGGAAACTGTTCCTGAGGTGCCTGCACCGACAAGGGAGGAAGATAATGATAATGATCATGAAGAAACAGATCAAGTTACTACTGAACTTCGAAGGTCCACAAGGGCACGTTCCGCACCAGAGTGGTACGACAACCCTGTCCTAGAAATCATGTTGTTAGACAACGGTGAACCTTCGAACTATGAAGAAGCGATGGCGGGCCCAGATTCCAATAAATGGCTTGGAGCCATGAAATCCGAGATAGAATCCATGTATGAAAACAAAGTATGGACTTTGGTGGACTTGCCTGATGATAGGCACGCCATAGAAAACAAATGGATATTTAAGAAGAAGACAGACGCGGATGGTAATGTGACCATCTATAAAGCTCGGCTTGTCGCTAAGGGTTATCGACAAGTTCAAGGGATTGACTACGACGAGACTTTCTCTCCCGTAGCGATGCTGAAGTCAGTCAGAATCATGTTAGCTATTGCCACATTCTATGATTATGAGATATGGCAAATGGACGTCAAAACAGCATTCCTTAATGGCTTCCTCAAGGAAGAGTTGTATATGATGCAACCGGAAGGTTTTGTTGATCCAGAGAACGCTAACAAGGTATGCAAGCTCCAGCGCTCGATTTACGGGCTGGTGCAAGCATCTCGGAGTTGGAATATTCGCTTTGATGAGGTGATCAAAGCGTTTGGCTTTATACAGACTTATGGAGAAGCCTGTATTTACAAGAAAGTGAGTGGGAGCTCTGTGGCATTTCTCATATTATATGTGGATGACATATTGCTGATGGGAAATGATATAGAATTCTTGGAAAATTTAAAGGCCTACTTGAATAAAAGTTTTTCAATGAAGGACCTTGGAGAAGCTGCTTACATATTAGGTATCAAAATCTATAGAGATAGATCGAGACGCCTCATTGGTCTTTCACAAAGTACATACCTTGACAAAATATTGAAGAAGTTCAATATGGATCAGTCAAAGAAAGGATTCTTGCCTGTTTTGCAAGGTATGAGATTGAGTAAGACTCAGTCGCCGACCACGGCAGAAGATAGAGAAAAGATGAGTGTCATTCCCTATACCTCGGCCATAGGTTCTATCATGTATGCCATGCTGTGTACCAGACATGATGTGAACCTTGCCATAAGTTTGGTAGGGAGGTACCAAAGTGATCCCGGTACGAAACACTGGACAGCGGTCAAGAACATCCTGAAGTACCTGAAAAGGACTAAGGATATGTATCTCGTTTATGGAGGTAACGAAGAGCTCGTCGTAAAGGGTTACGTCGATGCTAGCTTCGACACAGATCTGGATGACTGTAAGTCACAAACCGGATACGTGTATATTTTCTATGGAGGGGCAGTCAGCTGGTGCAGTTGCAAGCAAAGCGTGGTGGCAGCATCTACATGTGAAGCGGAGTACATAGCTGCTTCTGAAGCAGCGCAGGAAGGAGTCTGGATGAAGGAGTTCATCACCGACTTAGGAGTCATTCCAAGCGCGTCAAGCCCGATGACTCTCTTCTGTGACAATACTGGTGCTATTGCTATTACCAAGGAGCCCATGTTTCACAAAGAAGACCAAGCACATCAAGCGCCGTTTCAACTCCATCCGGAATTATGTTCAGGATGGAGACATAGATATTTGTAAAGTGCATACGGATCTGAATGTTGCAGACCCGTTGACTAAACCTCTTTCACGGGCAAAACATGGTCAACACCAGAACTCTATGGGTGTTCGATTCATCACAATGTAACTAGATTATTGACTCTAGTGCAAGTGGGAGACTATTGGAGATATGCCCTAGAGGCAATGATAGAAGTATTATTATTATATCTCCTTGTTCATGATAATCGTTTGTTATTCATGCTTGAATTGTATTGTACGGAAACAGCGATACATGTGTGAATACACAGACCACAATGAGTCCCTGGTAGGCCTCTAGTTACCAGCTCGTTGATCAACAGATGGTCACGGTTTCCTGACCATGGACATGAGATGTCGGTGATAACGGGATCACATCATTAGGAGAATGATGTGATGGACAAGACCCAAACTTGAGCATAACACGAGATCGTATAGTTCGTAATGCATAAGCTTTTCGGTGTCAAGTATTTATTCCTTAGACCATGAGGTTGTACAACTCCCGGACACCGTAGGAGTACTTTGGGTGTGCCAACCATCACAACGTAACAGGGTGGCTATAAAGGTACGCATCGGGTATCTCCGAAAGTGTCTGTTGAGTTGGTACGAACCGAGACTGGGATGTTGTCACTCCGTATGACGGAGAGGTACCTCTGGGCCCACTCGGTAAGACATCATCATAATGAGCTCAATGTGACTAAGTAGTTAGTCACGGGATGATGGATTACGGATCGAGTAAAGAGACTTTCCATAACGAGATTGAACAAGGTATCAGGGATACCGACGATCGAATCTCGGGCAAGTACCGTACCGATGGACAAAGGGAATAACATACGGGATTGAGTGAATCCTTGACACAGTGGTTCATCCGATGAAGATCATCGAGGAACACGTGGGAACCAACATGGGTATCCAGATCCCGCTGTTGGTTATTGACCAGAGAGTGGTCTCGGTCATGTCTACGTGTTTCCCGAACCCGTAGGGTCTACACACTTAAGGTTCGGTAACGCTAGGGTCGTAGAGATAAATGCACGTGGAAACCCGAAAGTTGTTCGGAGTCCCGGATGAGATCCCGGACGTCATGAGGAGTTCCGAAATGGTCCGGAGGTAAAGATTGATATATGGGAAGTCCAGTTTCGGCCAACGGGTGATCTCCGGGGGTCACCGGGAGCGTCCCGGGACCACCGGAGGGGCCCCGGGGATCCACCGGGTGGGGCCACCCCTCTCGGTGGGGCCCCTAGGCCACGAGGGGATGTGTGCAGCCCTCTGGGCTGGCGCACCACAAGGTGGCCCACCTCCCCATGCGCTAGGGTTAAAACCCTAAGGGGAGGGGGGCCACCACTTGCCTTGGGGGAGGAGGACTCCTCCCTAGCCGCCGCCCCCCCTTGCAGATTGGATCTGCAAGGGGCTGGCGCCCCCCCGGCCCCCTATGTATATGTGGGGGGGAGTGTAATGCCCAGGATGGGACTATACCTCCTACGTGTCGAGGCACGACTTAAAGGTATAAGCCCATCCTAGAATGATCTCAAGTTTGGTATCTTTGCACGACTCATGTAAAAGAGGGATTAAATTGCAAAAGGAGATAGTTGGCTTACACTCGCCACTTCACACAATACATTACATAAGCAATACATCATTCAAAACATCACAACCCGTCTACGGGAGAAGATCCAAAGAAAGATACCAAAACAACATAAAGCCACAGGTCAGGATCGAATCCTAGTAGAAACCACTACTGATCGTCGAAACGTCACAAGCATACAGCCACTCTCTTCATCGAGCTCCAAGTGAAGTACTTGAACCAGCTCCTGCATCGAACTCGGCTGAACCTGCATCTGGTGTGGTGAAGTAACTGTGAGCCACAGAGGACTCAGCAATCCCGTTCCCGGGTAACACGACTATTTAAGCCTTGGGTGAGGACAAGGCTGAAGAAAGAACGAGAGGTGAAGGAACAACAAGAGTCTGCAGCAGCAACTAGCACTAACTTACGTAATAGAGAGCGAGAAGAGAAGTGCCTCGGTCGAGAGATGATCACGAAGTGATCCTAACTAAGCCGATCAAACATAACCCCACCGTGTTCAACTCCCGAATCCCTATTCGGAAATTGACAGTCACGGTACACACGCTGGTAGTGTATTGAAACATTCTGTCAAGTTATCTACAACCGGATATTAACAAGCTCCCATCTGCCACATAACCGCGGGCACGGCTTTCGAAAGTTCAAATCCTGCAGGGGTGTTCCAACTTGACCCATTACAAGCCCACGATCCGCGGAGTCGCAACTCCAAGGTGGGAAGACCCGAGTATTCTCGGAATCCCGTGCTCAAGTTAAACCGAACTAAGGTAAGGCTAATCCAGCAAATCCTCCCGGCGTGTCGACACCCTGATAGTAGCCGCGCGTATCTAAGTCTCAGGACACGACCGGATGGGCGATTCTACAGGTATACCAGATACCTCGGGTTTCCCCAAGGCGGCCCCGCAGACTCCCCGTTTGGGACCAACACCATCAGCACTGGCCCCCCCTGCTATGTAGAATTAAGAATCCTCGGGGACGCGACCCCCTATGCAAATTTAATTAATTAATTAAGTTGTTATTATGAGGCAAATAGTACCAAATGTTGGGACTTGCTGGAAAAGACTTAGCACTTAGCGGTTTATCAAGGGGGTCCCATACACCCCAACCGTGTTAGGAACGCATAATCAAGGAACATAACACCGGTTTATACGGTTCCTAACGGCATGAGTGGAACAAAACACCAAGCAAAAGGCTTAGCCTTTCACCCTGCCAGTATATAGATGATTTCATTTTAAGCATTTATATAGTGTGATATAACCCAACCAAACTTCAACATGAAGCAAGCATCTTCAATCTTCACCTGCAACTAACAATGCTATAAGAGGGGCTGAGCGAAGCGTACTTAGCCAAGCAACGGTTTGCATAGGTAGGGTGGTTAAGCAGGTTCATGGTTACAAGTAGGAGGCTGACAAGAAAACATGGGCATCGAGGCAAAACTAAAGAACGATACTCTAGCAATAGGCAAAGATAGTAATGATATCCGGGTTCGGTCATCTTGCCTGGGATTCCACAAGGGAGAAGAACGGATCCACGAAGTAGACGGAGCAACACAATCGAGCGAATCCTCACAACTCCGGAACGAAACCGAAGCTAACAAGAGAAGCAACCGGAAAGAAAGAAACAACTCGGTAAACACACAAGCATAAACATGGCATACGATGCACGTCCAAATATGATGCATGTCCGGTTTAAATATGCATGGCATGGCAAAGCGCACAAACAAAACTACAAGTTAAGTGGAGCTCAATATGCAACGAATTGCATATTGACAAAACACCACATTATAATTATTTAATTGACTCTCGTTATTTACAAGACAAGATTAAATGTTTTTAACATGGCAAGAGGTGAAGCATAATAAAACTACACTATTAAGACATTTTAAATGAGGCCGGAGAATAACAACAACATATTCCAGAAAATCCTCATGAGCATGTTTAGTAATTATTAAAGCAACAACAAACACACATTATAATGTTGTTAACATGATGCGGATGACATGATCAAGTTTATGCAATTTTTAGTTAAAGGTTAACATCAATGTTGGGGATATCGCTTATCGGGAACTTATCGGTCGACCCATGATAAGGGGTAAATCAGCCAGTTTATCGGCATATCGGCCGATTTATCGCCATATCGGCTGATTTATCGGCCGATTTATCTTATCGGTCAGACAGCGGTAAGCGATAAATCGGCCGATTTATTGGCATATCGGAAGATATCTTGAACAGTGGTTAACATGAAGATGATAAGAAGCATCGTCACCGTGGTGGAAGGAAAAGGGTGCCACGGCAACAATTCCGAAAATGATGCCACGGCAACATATCGGTTCCGTAACTCGTTGAGAGGCCGGTGCAAAAGGAAAGATGGCATGGTCGAGTCAAACGAGATGAAAGGTGGGGCGACCCCGTTGCCGGGTTCCCACGAGTCGGCGACGAAGGCAACCGAGGAACATGACAAAAGGTCGAAACGGGCACGACGGGCACGGTGCACACAAGGGGAACATTCATACAACACAAGCATCACACGGGTCATCGGCTCGGCGGTTATACCTTCGGGACAACGTTTCGGAGCGGTTCGAGTTCGTAGAGGAAGAAGTCGTTCACGTTCGGAGAGGAAGTAGCCGTAGTAGTGGAAGTAGTGGTACACGAGTCGTGGTACACGGGGCGACGGTAGTGGTACATGCCGTAGAGGGAAGTAGTTGTTCTCGTTTATCGGAGAGGAAGTAGTTGTACACGAGGTCGCCAACGAGTAGTCGTTCCGTTCATAGAGGTACTTGAGGGTCTCGGCGACGGTAGTGGTACTTGTCGCGTCAAAGTTGTCGTCGGGGTACACGTTCATGTAGTCGTTCTCGAGGTCGTCGACGTCGTGGTACTTGGTGTCTTCGGACTCGCCGGTCTTGATAAAGTGAAGGGGTACTTGATGATTCCTCGTGTAGTCGAGCTTGCCGAAACTTGGGGTCCTCGTGCACTTGGCGAAAACAAAAAAAAACAGCAGCAACAAAGGGGCGACGAGGCCATGGCAGCGGCTTGCTGTGCGCCATGGCAAGGAGGTGCCACGCGCGGACGCCGGAGACGGGACGCCGGCGCTGGACGGTGGCGCTGCTGGAGAGGATGGCTCGGAGGAGGGGCAGCAGGCCTCGGGCATGCAGCGACGCACGGGAGGAGAGGCGCTGGAAGGGCGCGGCGCGGGGCAGCCAGGCGAGGAAGGCCATGGCGAGGCTCTCGGGGTGGAGCGGTGCAGCCCCGCGGCGCTGGAGAGGAGGGCCAGAGGGGACAGAGGCGAGGGCCCCTGGCCGGCCGGCTCGGGCCATGGCGCTGGCGACGGAGGCTGCTCGGGGCGCCGGGGCTCCTGGCCGGTGGAGACGAGGGCCTGGCCGGCGGGGCCGTTACCTGCGCGGAGGAGGCCGCGGGCCGGTGGCGCGGTCGAGGGAGGAAGCGGGGCCGAGGGGAAAAGGAGATCGGGGCGAGGCCAGAGGGGCTCGAGGCAGATTCCCTCGAGGGAATCGAGGCTGCAGCGGGCGAGCGGCACACGGGGTGAAGCGAGAGAGCGGGGGGGTCGAGAGGAAAGGGCTCGAGCGATGGGGAAGGAAACGGACGAGAGGTGCGGCGGCGCTCGGGAGGAAAGGAGAGGAGCGGGGGCAGCCACTAGGGTTAGGGGGAGCTGGTCGGGCCAGATGGGCCTAGGAGCTGGGCCGGCTGCGCTAGAGTGGAGATGGGCTGCGGGGGAAGTGGCCTAGAGGCTGAGAGCCTGGCTGGCTGCACTTCTTATTTCCCTTTTAAAACAAACTAGAAAAAGAGAAAGAAAAGAAAGAGAAGGTAGGGGAGGAAATTGTGCATGGGGATAAATTCCCTAGACTCGCAAAAATGCAAGGAATTTAAATAAAATGGCTGAAGGGTTTTTGGAAGGACCTCGAAAAACGGGATAAGAATTATTGGCAAGGTTTGGAAAGAGAAGCTCGAAGTGAAAAAATAGACATGGGGAAAATATGCAAGTGTGTTGGGTTAATTCCAACGAATGGAATATTTATTATATAGCTCCCTAAATATTGAGAGACTTTTATATGTTATAAAGAGAAGTCGCCTTCCCTCGATTTAAATAGACCGAAGGTCCACACGATTTATTTAGGTTGAGATGCAAAAAGATTAAAATGATATGATGGCATGATGACATGATGCAATGCAAAAAATAAATAAAGCAAGCACAACTGAAACACACGGGAGAACCCGGAACATCTGGAATCTTCTGGAATCTTCTGGGACGTCGGTCTCGGGCGTCACAGGGAGAGGGCAGCCGCACCTCAAGCCCTGGCGCCTCTCCCCCTCCCGTCACACCTCCCAACTCCCACGCAGGGCGCCCGGCGAAGCCCTGCTGCGATCTCCACTGCATCCTTCATCACGCCGTCGTGCTGCCGGATCTCTGACGACTTCTCCTCCCCCCTTGCTGGATCAAGAAGGAGGTGACGTTGCTGCACCGTACGTGTGTTGAACGCGGAGGTGCCGTCCGTTCGGCGCTAGATCATCGGTGACGAAGAACGTGAAGAGTATGACTACTTCATCCTTGCTTCGTTGAAAGCTTCCGCACGCAATCTTCATAACTGTATGTAGATGCACTCTTAGTTGCTCGTTGCTAGATGTCTCCATAGTTGGATCTTGGTGAAGACGTAGAATTTTTTTTAATTATGCTACGTTCCCCAACACAACTAGCTTACGTGAGAGAGTGCGAGAAGAGAAAGCCTCGGTCGAGAGATGATCACGAAGTGATCCTAGCTAAAGCTCAACAAACATAACCCCACCGTGTTCAACTCCCGAATCCCTATTCGGAAATTGACAGTCACGGAACACACGCTGGTAGTGTATTGAAACATTGTGTCAAGTTATCTACAACCGGATATTAACAAGCTCCCATCTGCCACATAACCGCGGGCACGGCTTTCGAAAGTTCATAACCCTGCAGGGGTGTTCCAACTTGACCCATTACAAGCCCACGATCCGCGGAGTCGCAACTCCAAAGTGGGAAGACCCGAGTATTCTCGGAATCCCGTGCTCAAGATAATCCGAACTAAGGTAAGGCTAATCCAGCAAATCCTCCCGGCGTGCCGACACCCTGATAGTAGCCGCGCGTATCTCGTCTCAGGCCACGAACGGATGGGCGATTCTACAGGTTTTTACCAAACCTCGAGTTTCCTTGAGGTGGCCCCGCAGAACCCCCGTTTCGGACCAACACTCATGTGGAGCACTGGCCCGGGGTTGTTGAATTAAGAAAGAGGGTTAATTACTCCCTATGCAAGTTTATTTAGTTATTAGGCAAATAGTACCAATGTTGGGACTTGCTGGAAAAGACTTAGCACTTAGCGGTTTATCAAGGGGGTCCCATACACCCCAACCGTGTTAGGAACGCATAATCAAGGAACATAACACCGGTTTATACAGTTCCTAACGGCATGAGTGGAACAAATCACCAAGAAAAAGGCTTAGCCTTCCACCCTTGCCAATATATAGATGATTTCATTTTTAAGCATTTATATAGTGTGATATAACCCACAAAAACTTCAACATGAAGAAAGCATCTTCGATCTTCACCTGCAACTAGCAATGCTATAAGAAGGGCTGAGCGAAGCGTACTTAGCCAAGCAACGGTTTGCATAGGTAGGGTGGTTAAACATGGTAATGGTTACAAGTAGGAGGCTGACAGGAAGAACATGGGCATCGAGGCAAAACTATAGAGCGGAACTACTAGCAATAGGCAAAGATAGTAATGTTATCGGGGTTCGGTCATCTTGCCTGAAGTGTAGTCGTTCGGATCGTAAGAAGGGTCCTCGTGCTCAACCTCGTTGGTAACCTCGTGCTCGTACTCGTACTCGGTCTCAGCTTCCGGCTCTAAACAATAGAATCACACAAGGCACAAATCAACAAGATGCAATACGCACACCAAAATGATGGATGCATGATGGATGCACTAAGAGAGCACACGGAGCACGGAAATAGCACTTAAGTAAAACACTTCAAAACATGGCAACAACAGGAGATTATGAATCTACACGGAAAATCAATCAAGTTTCATATAAGACTCGCTGAAAACGGAGCTACGGGCTAAAAGTTATGCCCGAAACAAGAAATAGGCGAAAGCTGAAAATTACAGCAACATAGCAACTTCGGAGCACTAGAAATATAAGCTACAGCACTCAAACAACATGGCAAAGAGCATGAAAAGAAACTAGACATATCCTACAGCAAATAAGTCCAAAGGTGCACCCCCAAAGGAGCCACGGATCAATAGCAATAAGCTTGGACATATTGAACTTGACAATAAAATTCTGACAGCAGAATTTTATTGAAACTTTGGAGCAAAAGTTAAAAATGCTACAGCCACTTAAATAAGCATGTGAGTACATGAATGGAAAGCCAACAATATCTACTACAAGGAACCATCAATATCCACCCCAAAACTATCATGGTTTGTCCTAGAGCAGCAAGCAAACATGGCATCGGAACGTTACAGATTTCAGACTTAGTGAAAATCCACTAAGTGTAAAAACAGCAGATTCATCATGGCATCTAAAAGAGCAAGTTTAAGTCACCTCGAAACTAAACATGGCAAGTGGTAAGCACCACATCAAAGTACACATGATGGTGATTCCGAAACACACAAGCATGCATCAAGGAGATAAACACAACGATAGCAATGAGCTCAACAAGATGGCATTTCATAACAAGTGAAACAACATCACTGCCACATGACACTTTGCAACGAAGATATACATGGCAAGAATAAATCTATCATGCAACCTAACACAATCAACATGTAGAGCATTGCAAGACGAACACGTGGACATGTCATTTGCATCATTCGGACAAACGAGCTAAAAGATATCACATAGCAAAGATGGCATAAAAACATCACATAGCAGCAGTTTTTATCATGATGCACTATTGCAACAGAAAAACAAGCACCTAGATGATCTCTAACATGCATGGCACAAAAAGATAAAACGTAGTGCTAATCACCACGAACGTCTCGACATGCTATTTGCGCAAAACGGAGCTATGCACAAAAAGATATAGCAGTTTGAAAATAGCATCAGCAAACAATATCACATGGGACTTAGGATTTGAAAATCAACCTAGATCTGAGAAAAACGGGCTCGGGCCAACAGATCTGGCCCGGTGGAGGCGAAGACGGGCCGGCGCGGCGGCTCGGGGCGGCCCGTCTGACTGCTGGCGACTGGAGGGCCTGGGAGAGGCGGCGGCTGGGCCGGGGCGATCGGGCGGCTCGCTTCGGGGCCCAGGAGGAGGAGGCCTGATGGAGGGAGGCGGGCCGCGCGGCGGCTGGAGTGGCGACGGCCCAGGCGAAGGATCTGGGCGCCGGCCTGGAGACCTGGCGGTGCAGGAACCCGGCTGGCGAGCGGGAGGCCTGGGAAATGGGCCGCCGGAGGCCTGGCGAGCGGGATCCTGCGGGAGGCTTGGCCTGCGAGCGGCGGCGCGACACTGGCCTTCGGGCGATCGAAAGGATCCAGCCGCGGATCGACGCGGCGATGCGGGCGACTGGGCCGACGGGCAAAGTGGTCCAGGCTCGGAAGGCTTCGGCTGGAACGAAGCGGTCGGCTGGATCCTTTCGATCCAGTCGCTGGCGGGGAGCGCTGACTTCGATCTGGTCGAGCGATCCAGATCGGGATGACCTGATCCTGAAGCTGCGGCGGCGCTAGCTTCCTTCGAAGCGAAACGGCGGCGGGGAAGCTGCCAAGTGGCGAATTTGAAGGAGAATGGCACGGAATTTGAGGGGAGGTTGGGGGAAGAAGTTAGAGATGCCCAAAATGGACATAGGGGTCTATAAATAGCAGATTTTGCTAGGGTTAGGGTTTTAGAGCCCTCCGATCGTGATCCGACGGATCCGATCGCGAGGGGAGTTAGGATGGGCCAAGAGGAGGTAAGTGGGCTGTTGTAGGGATGTCTTGGGCCACAAAGTGGAGGCACTTCGGACCCACACGAATAACTGTTGGGATAGCAAACGGACTCGAAACGCGACGAGATTTGACAGGCGGGTTACACACACCAAAGCAACAACACACGACAAGTCTCGCGCCACACCGGTAACGTTACACGGCCGAACAACAAAGTAGGTCTACGGGACGCCACGGACACGTGAGGGAGCTCCGGAACGCGAAACGGACAACGGGAAGGAACGCGTGGAACCGGATGCAACGGACAACACAAGTGCAATGCGATGCACATGTCTACATGATATGAATGAATGCCACACACGCTCACAACAAAACGACGAAAACCTGAAAGACAAGGAACCCGAAAAGGAATAGATGAAGCCGGTGATATATTATATGCCCAAAAGGGAAAGTATTACATCCGGGGCATTACACATCTAGGGTTTAGTCATTACGATCTCGAGGTAGATCAACTCTTGTAACCCCTATACTCATCAAAGTAAATCTAGCAGGAAGTAGGGTATTACCTCCATCAAGAGGGCCCGAACCTGGGTAAAACATCATGTCCCCTGCCTCCTGTTACCTTCGATCCTTAGACGCACAGTTCGGGACCCCCTACCCGAGATCTGCTGGTTTTGACACCGACACCCACGCTACTGCTAATTAGCAGTAGCGCCTGTTTTTCTCCCATGCTGCTGCTAAGATTCTATGTATAAGGTTTTCCCTAGTAGTAATGGCCTACTCATCCTCGGAGGAGTCTGGGCCTTGTCCGTCGCTGGTGGATGTGAGGTCCTTGAGGGAAATGGTGGCGCCAACGCTAACTGCCGCTTCCCGGTGAGCGACAGATTGAGTGCGTACGGCATCGTAGATGGCACGCTGCTTCATGACGAAATTTGGGTTCGCCGCGGCCATGGCGGCAACGACCTCCTCGCTCACATGCTCGCCATAGATCTGGCCCTCCACCAACCCGTGTTGCTCCAACAGGAACAGGTTGAACCGTTGTTCCTCCTGCGCCTGCTGGAACACCGACAAAAGTGCCAGCGCAGGCCGCACCTCCGCCATGGAGGCGTTGAAGTGCGCCTACGCCTGCTCTACGCTGAAGCCGGCGTGCACAGGAGGCGCGGGAGCCGGGGCGGAGTCGTCGGAGCCCATCTCCATCGTGGTGTCGTCCTCGTCGCCGGCACCTCGGGCGAGCTGGCCGGCAAGCCGGCCTCGATCCGCCTGGCATGGCGGTGCCAAGGGCGGCCACCACGTCACCACTGCAGGAATTCATAGGAGTGGCGGGTGCAAAAAGCCTTGTAGTGGCGGGCCAAGCTCTCAGGGCCGCCCGCCACCGACCTCCCGCCACTGTTATTATGGCATCAGTAGCGGGTGGACGCCCGCCACTGATGGCAGTGCTGTAGTGGCGGGCATGCTTATAGATCGTCATAACTATAATAGCTATAGTGTGGTCTGTTTGTCTCTACCTTCCATTGCTTTGTCTCTGCCCGCCACGGTTGTGTGTGTCAGCAACGGCAGGCACCTTTATCGCCCGCCACTGGTAGTGATGTCAGCATATAGAGAAATTTTTGCCGCGACTGCGTTATTTTTTTACCATGGCAACATTTTAATGGCGTTGAGGCAGTATTTTGCACTCAATTATCACATTGCATTCAAACAATCATATATTACAATGGTGATACAATAATTAAGAGTATTAATTAAACAAACATACAACATAAGAAGTGTAGGGCAACAAATAAACATGTGTGTCTTAACTCATATAATAAACAACGAATAAATATGTTTAGAAGCAATGCATCACTCGCAATCGATTACCAAAATATGTCTTCTACTCGATGAATTTATTCTTCATCTCACTCTAGCTAGAAGTTAACTTCCCATCCTCATTTACAACATCTTTGTTGATGATTCGGGCCAACACCTTTTGGAGGCGGCCATGCTCTGTTAATAGTTCCCCTATGTCTATGTCCCTCTCCATCTCTTCGGGCCACTTGATGATCTTGCTATGATTACGCAAATATTTGCTTTTCTTTAATAAATCATCCATAACAGCCATGGCACAGTAGCCAGACATATGAGAGGTTTTCATATTCTTTTCTTGATAGCAACAAGCGCTAGTGAATAACTTGAATTCTGAATGTTTTGTTATCGTCTCTCTGAAGTTCTTACACTTGGAGAGAGCATTATTTAGAACATTCTTCAATCTGGTCAATTGCTTTTGAGTGTGCCTCTTAGAATCAAAGAAATAAGCCAAACCCTGCGCCGACAATAGTGCGATTAGGATCCAATGTCGGTTGTTGCGCAAAAAATGAAGAAATTAGCATTGATGAGATCAAACCACAAGGTCATTTATATGTTTCAAAATAAATGAGTGAATGTTAAGGACTTAGTTTTCGCGGTATGGCACTAGAAAGGTGTCCATATGTGGATGATTGATAATAAAGAACGGGAACAGGTGGTCCGAGATGACCTCATGGCCTTCACTGGTTTCCAGGTTGTGCCAGTGCATGTAAAAAATATCAGGTAAGAACACTTTACATGCAGGAGTAGGGGATCTGTAGCTCGATGAAGTACAGCAAAGCCTCATTAACTCGGGGGAGACTGTGCTGACAGAGAAGATATTTGCACGGATGACCTCATTAAGGCCGGATCAATTTTGTCTGCCAGAAACTCCTGGACAAAACTATAACCTTTTATCACCTTAGCCGTGTATCCATGTTGACCTTCTTTTGATTTATCTACCACATGGGAGTGTATAATTTGAAGATCAATTGAGAGGGTCTTCAACATAGAGTCAGATAGAAGCAGTTCCCCAAGCTTATACATATTCATTTTCCGCCCTTCGGGGATGACAACAGGCATAGGTGGTTTGTCCACGGATGGTCTGCAATTGTCACGTGCATTCTTCTCCCATGAATGCGGATTATCTGGCACTACATCTTCGGCGTCGGCATATCCTTGGGGAATCTCCTCTATATCATTCATTGGCCACTTAAGCAGGTAGCGTTGGGCCACTTTACATAACATAGTGACACCCTCTTTAGGGTGGATAGGGCAATGACCAATATTCGAAGCCATGTCAAGTGGCAGGACGGCCCGTGCATAATTCTGCTACCATCGGTAAACGGGATGATTTGACCCTTGGCAACCCTTTTATTTATCGTGTCCAGGTTGGCTTGCAGCCAGCATGGGATAAAGTGGACGCTCGTGGCTGTTGGGAGATGCTAGGTGTATGATGTTGGGTAGGACTTCGCACCACGTGCGGAAACATTTCTGCTAACCTGTTATCGAGTGTTGCATCTACTACTACATCTAACTTAGTTTTGCTTATATACTTCCTTCTGTATTTTTTAGTTCTTTAGTTTTGGGGTAAGCATCGTCCCACAGCATCTTACCCCCTCCCAACGCACCCCCAGTCTTGGAATTCCTGTTAACTCCAAACCCTTGTTCACTGCCCGAGTAAGAGAGTCATCATACCTATAGCCGCGGGGAGATTCATGAGAACCCGGTCCAAATTCCTGCTTTATTTTTCTCAACAAAATTTACATGTGTTTTGGTAAACTATTAGTAAGGTACATAATAATTAAGTTGTGGGTACTAAATTATTAGTGGTGATTGACGTTACCAAGTTCTCCTCCGTCGAGTGAAGTTCCTACGTCAGGGGGACCAACTCCTTACTATCTGGGTCTTGCATTGCACGGGTCGTGAGAAAACAGAAGTCCCAAGCTTTGTAACCACCAAGAACGAAGGAGGTTTACCTGCGGCTATAAGACGGTGGCCTCCTTCTCCCACTTGGGTTCTGCAGCTTTGTAACCACCAAGGCACATACGGTGGTTACCTGACAGATTTTTTCGTAAATTACGGAAAAGATCGATTATATCTTTGCTTGACTCGCTACCAGAGGATTCACAAAACTTCATCCATTCTTCGGGATCCATAGTATGATTGAGTCGTTTAACGCTCTCGAAGTCCTTACGCACTAGATTGCAACGGGCACTGCTCTTCCAGTCCCTGAGCATCTTTGGCCATTTTGACATGGCATAATCTTCTGCTAACTTCTTGAGGTCATACGGAAATTCATAACTATGGTTTAACGCCAGTAGTAGATTCTCCTTGTGTCTAACCAAATCCTTGCTACCGATCGGGACGGTATTTTGCAAGATGCAACCTAGCATTTTGTTATACCTTTTTGTTGCATCCTCTAGGGTGACGGGATTGCCTTTCGGGCCAACTGTGATGATTCTATTTATACCTTTGTGAAGCATGTTTGGATCCCTTGCTTTTCGGTTGCTCTTATTTGTGGCGGCCGTGCTGGATGAAGTCCCGTCAGTGTGGCTCATGTCCCCTAGCCTGGTGATCGATTCAACTTGTTGGTCGTTGCCCATCTCGATGTCAGGGATGGCCGAATCCACATCGGGGCGCCTGTCTCAACGTCATGGTTGGTGTACTGTGGTTCCTTCTGAGATGATGTTCCGGCGTTGGGATCCATTTGTCCAACTTTAATATTGTAACAAAGAGTTGTGATTGAACATAGAAAGAAAATGGCGACTAAAATTTTTGGCATGACCTTTGCTAAAAGTAGGGCATATTGAGTACCAAAAATTTGACAAAACAGGAACAAATCAATGTTTTGTCACAACATTGGCACTCGTATTAAGTCCTACAAATCAAACACGACCATCTGGTTGTACATCGAATGACACCAGCCCATGCACGTGTTTACAGGTACATCTAAGAACATCTAAGATCTAAGTCCTTTGTGTGGCATTTCTTCGAACATGTTACAGTCATCTACAATAGTGGAACATATATATGGGAAATCTAGTGAAATTGTACCTTGAGGTAGATGTGAATCGGAAACTTGTGACACTGTCGATGGTGTTGACGAGATGGTCGGGTTCGTTGCGACGGCCACAGGGTTGCAAAGGTGCCCACACACGGGACCCTATGGGGGAAAACTACGGCCGTGGCGGTAGTGGACCAGAGCGCGCCAGAGGAGGGACTAGTGCGTGAGGCCAGTGGCGGTTGCGGTGGTCGAGCGCGTGAGAGGTGAGAGAAAAGGGGAGCGGATTAGGTAAGCTTCGAAATTATGCATGAGGGGCGTGTTTTCGGTAACCACACGACGTAGTCTACAACGCCCGCCACTGCAAATATTACCTATGGCGGGCGCACAGGGTGGCCCGCCAGCCCTAATCCTACGCACATAAAATATATCTTTTATAAATATTTGGTGTGTAAAAATATGGCAGCACGCGCATATTTGAACTTGAAACTTTTCCATGAGTAATATATGCCATCAGAAGCCCCTGACAGAACTTTACAACTTTTGGAGTTGTTTTGCTATTTTCTCGGCATTAACTAAATTTCTGGCAAGTAAAAAAGACAAAACAAATTTTGGCTATGCTAACGCTGTCAAATTTTTTGAAACTTTGCATGGCATGTTCATTATACACCTCTAGGATGTGGTAAAAATTTGAGATCGGTACGACCAAAACCTGATGCACATCGTGTACAAACAGGACACTCTTCCGCCAAGTGTAAGGCTTTCGAAATGACAACCTCACACATAGAACTCAAATTTAAAAAAATGAAATTCAATCTTTTTACATGAGTAATATAGGCCATCAGAAGCCCCATGCTAGAATTTTACAACTTTTGGAGTTGGTTTGTTATTTTCACGGCATTAACTAAATTTCTGGCAAGTAAAAAAGGCAAAATAAACTTTGGTCATGCTAACAAGGTCGAAAATGTTCCAAACTTTGCATGGCGTCTTCATTGAACACATGTAGGTGTGGTAGAAATTTGAGGTCATTATGACCAAAACATGATGCAAATCTCGTACAAACAGAACAATTTTCCTCCAAGTGTGAAGGTTTTGAAATGGCCACCTCACCAAGAACTCATTTTTTAAATTATTTTAAACTTGAACCTTTTTCCATGACTAATATACGCCATCAGAAGCCCCGTGCTAGAATTTTACAACTTTTGGAGTTGGTTTGCTATTTTCGCGGCATTAACTAAATTGCCGAGGAAAAACAGATTTTGGTCGTGCTTGTTAGACTATTCCTTGGATCACAAGTTTTCTAGTCCAAGTCGGTTTGTAATACCTAGTCTAAGTTGGTTTGTACCAATATATATAGCCATGTACCCTGTACTAAACATAATACAAGCAACGGTTTTATTCATCTATCATGGTATCAGTTTTTCGATCCTAGAGTTTAGGGTATGGCTCCACCCACCCCATTAGTGTTGCCGCCACCCGGCTACTTCAGCCGGGCTGCTGTCATCGTCAGAGCCGCCGCTTCCGCGGCTCTTCCTCCTACGCCGTCTCCATCAGTGCCTCACATGCCAGCTCCTGCCGCCACGCCACCCCTGACGCCATCCGTGCTGCAACCTCCAGGCTGGCGCCCCAGTCCCAACTACCGCGGCAAAGACCCCATCTACAGGCTGCCCTCGACGCGCTCGGCGCCTCCTTCGACACCGTCGCCTTCAAACCCTACGCCGGATCCGAGTGCTCCACCTATGGCTCCATCCTGGCGTCCTCCGCATGATCCATGGAGCGGGCTTGTCCAAGCATGGCATATGCCCTGGTCTGCCCCGCCCCCCCTTGACGCTCCACCTGCCTACATTGGTGCTTGGCAACCCGGCCTTCGTCCGCATACTGGTGCCCCTAGGTTGCTTACCCCTCGCAACCAGCGAACGCATATCATGCCGCTCCATCGTATGCTCCTTACGGTGCTCCCTTGCCCTCTCGTGCTGACAAAAGTCTCTACTACATGTCCTCATCAGCTCTCCTGCCTTCACCGGCATATCGGCCGACGCTGCTGCCCACACCAACCACACCTGCACCACCGAGCCGGGATCAAGTCGCCTTTCTCCAGGCCATGGACAACTTTGCTGCTTAAGGAAACTCATGTACGGATTGGATTTTTTATTCTGGTGCCTCTTGTCATATGTCTGCATCAAGTAAATTCTTTTCTTCTTGCACTCCTTCTTCGTTTCCGTACATTACTCTTGGTGATGGTTCATCTAATCCCATATAATGTGTAGGTCAGGCTCAACTTACCTCTCCCACTAAACCACTTCTTCTTCAAGATGTTCTTGTTGCACCCGCTCTTATTAAAAACCTAATTTATGTTCGCCAATTTACTCGCGACAATCTAGTTTCTGTTGAGTTTGACCCTTTTGGTTTGTCTGTGAAGGATTGCCACCAAGGCCGAGATCGCCCACTTTAATAGCTCCGGTGAACTCTACTCTCTTCATGGTGTCCCTGCCGCCGCTCCTCCTACATCCGTGGTGGCCTCCATCGACCTTTGGCACCGTCGTCTAGGTCATCTCAACCCTGCTGTTTTAGCATCTATGCTTAGTGAATTTTCCATACCATGTAATCATGATTCGCACAATTCTTCGTTTTGCATGACTTGTCAGTTAGACAAACATGTGCATCTTCCCTTTAGTTCCTCTAGCTCTTCTAGCACTTATCCTTTTGAATACATTGTGATTTATGTACATCACCTGTTGCAACTGTTTCTGGTTTTAAATACTATCTTATCATGCTAGACGATTTTACTCACTTTGTATGGACCTTTCCTCTCCGCAACAAATCTGATGTTTACCCTCTTTTTTAAAAAATTCAGCATTATGTTTATGTCCACTTCTTCCTCCCTATTCGTTTCATTCAGTGTGACAAGGGCCATGAGTTTGACAACATTCAAAATCGTACCTTATTTTTAATACGTGGCATCCTTCTTTGATTCTCTTGTCCCTACACTTATCCTCAAAATGGTAAAGCCGAGCATTCTCTTCGTACCATCAATGACATTGTTCGTACACTTCTCGTTCAATCCTCCATGCCATCAAAAATCTGGACAGAAGCACTCCACACGGACACCTTTCTTGTCAATATTCGCCCCTCCAAAACCAATCCAAATATCACTCCCTATTACTCTCTTTTCCTTGCCATCCCAATTACTCTGAGGTTCATGTTTTTGGTTGTCTTTGCTTTCCAAATGCCTATGCCACCTCTGAAAACAAACTTTCTCCATGATCTATCCCATCTGTCCTTCTTGGTTTTTCCAACGAACACAAAGGTTACCGCTGTCTTGACTTACACACTGGACGGGTACACATGTCTCGCCACGTTATATTCGCCGAACATATTTTTCCTTTTGCTCAACGCACCGATACACCATCAATCATCCCTACCTCCATCGCCACCTCTTATCCCGTCCATTCCACCTCTACACTCCTGTCACAGCAGCCCAACCTGCTGCACCTACTGCCACGGTAGCACCACCCAACCCGCCATCAAACACCCCGACACCACCCAACCCGCAACCAAACAACTCGCCACCACCCAACCCGTAACCACACACCCTAACAGCCAACCCACAACCACACATCCCAACACCACCCAATCTGCCACCACCCCACCCACCGTCTGCATCTTCTCCTACACCAAAACCCCCCGTTTTCATCCTATCAGCTAAAGTTGTTCCTACTGTCGCCCATGTCAATGATCATGGCATGCGTACTCACGCCAAATCAGGTTTTTGTCAGCCCACAGATCGCCTGAACCTACATGCTACCACATCTCTCTCTTCCATTGACAGAACTTACAAAACTGCTCTTCTTGATTCGAATTGGGTTGCTGCCATGCAAGAAGAATATGATGCTTTAATTGAAAACAATACTTGGCATTTAGTTCCTCGCCCTTCCAATACAAATATCATTTTTGGCAAATGAGTCTTTCGCCAAAAATTTCACTCTGATGGGAGCCTCTCCCGCTATAAAGCCCGTTGGGTATGTCACGGTTACTCTCAATAACATGGCATTGATTATGATGAGACATTCTCTCATGTTGTCAATCCCAAGACCATTCGTACCATTCTTAGCATCGTTGTTTCCTCTGCATGGCCCATCCATCAACTAGATGTAAAACATGTTTTCCTCCATGGTTCTCTTCAAGAGACCATCTATTGTCAGCAACTGATACGTCTCCAACATATCTACTTTCTAAACACTTTTGCCATTGTTTTGGACTCTAACTTGCATGATTTGAATGGAACTAACCCGGACTGACGCTATTTTCAGCAGAATTGCCATGGTGTTATTTTTTAGCAGAAATAAAAGTTCTCGGAATGACCTAAAAATCAACGGAGAATATTTTTGGAATATATAAAAAATACTTGCGAAAGAATCAAGACCGGGGGCCACACCCTGTCCACGAGGGTGAGGCGCCCCCCTATGCACGCCCCCCTGTCTCGTGGGCCACCTGAGGCTCCACCGACCTCAACCACAACTCCATATATTCATTTTCGAGGAGAAAAAATCAGAGAGAAGGATTCATCGCGTTTTACGATATGGAGCCGCCGCCAAGACCTAATCGATCTTGGGAGGGCTGATCTGGAGTCCATTCGGGGCTCCGGACAGTGGAGATCGTTATCGTTGTCATCATCAACCTTCCTCCATCACCAATTCCATGATGTTCACCGCCGTGCGTGAGTAATCCCATCGTAGGCTTGCTGGACGGTGATGGGTTGAATGAGATTTACCATGTAATCGAGTTAGTTTTGTTAGGGTTTGATCCCTAGTATCCATTATGTTCTAAGATTGATGTTGCTATGACTTTGCCATGCTTAATGCTTGTCACTAGGGCTCGAGTGCCATGATTTCAGATCTGAACCTATTATGTTTTCATGAATATATGTGAGTTATTGCTCCTATCTTGCAAGTCAATAGTCACCTACTATGTGTTATGATCTGACAACCCCGAAGTGACAACAATCGGGACCATTCTCGGTGATGACCGTAGTTTGAGGAGTTCATGTATTCACTAAGTGCTAATGCTTTGGTCCGGTACTCTATTAAAAGGAGGCCTTAATATCCCTTAGTTTCCTATAGGACCCCGCTACCACGGGAGGGTAGGACAAAAGATGTCATGCAAGTTCTTTCCCATTAGCATGTATGACTATATTCGGAATACATGCCTACATTACATTGATGAACTGGAGCTAGTTCTGTGTCACCCTAGGTTATAACTATTACATGAGGAATCACATCCGACATAATTATCCATCACTGATCCAATGCCTACGAGCTTTTCACATATTGATCCTTGCTTAGTTACTTTTCCGCTGCTACTGTTACAATCACTACAAAACTGCTACTGTTACTTTTGCCACTGTTACCGTTACTTCCATATTACTTTGCTACTATATAATTTGCTGCAGATATTAAGTCTTCTAGGTGTGGTTGAATTGACAACTCAACTGTTAATACTTGAGAGTATTCTTTGGCTCCCCTTGTGTCGAATCAATAAATTTGGGTTGAATACTCTACCCTCAAAAACTGTTGCGATCCCCTATACTTGTGGGTTATCAAGACTATTTTCTGGCGCCGTTGCCGGGTAGCATAGCTATATTCTTTGAGTCACTTGGGATTTATATCTGTTGATCACTATGAAGAACTTGAGAGATGAAAAAACCAAGATCTTTCCCTCAACTACGAGGGGAGGTAAGGAACTGCCATCTAGCTCTACACTTGATTCACCTTCTGTTATGAGTAAATTTGCGACACCTACACCTGCTATTGAATCTGTTATGTCGCATGTTCTAGATGACGCCACTTCTGCTATGCATGATACTTATGATGAAACTACTTCTGTTCTTGATAATATTGTGCCACTAGGTGAATTTCTTGATGAACAAATTGCTAGGGCTAGAGAGAATGAAATTATTTAAACGGATAATATTGATGAAAGTGATGATGAAGATTCTCCCCCTAGATATGAATTGTCTGTTGTGCCTGAGGGTTATGTTATGGATGAAGAAACTGCTAGAGATCTTTTAGCTTGCAATGATAGATATGATCTTAAGAAACTGTTAGCTAAGCTCAAAGAAAGTCTTTGAATGCTAGAATAAAATATGACCTTGCTTTTGCTACTTCACCTATCTGTAGTTCTGATAAGGATTATGATTTCTCTGTCGATCCTGAGTTAATTACTTTGGTTGAATCTGATCATTTCCATGGCTATGAGTCTGGAACTGTTGTGGCACATCTTACTAAACTGAATGATATAGCCACCCTATTCACCAATGAGGAAAAAAATTGTTACTACTATATCCTTAAGTTATTTCCGTTCTCCTTAAAGGGTGATGCTAAAACATGGTTTAATTCACTTGATCATGGTTGTGTGTGTAGTCCCCAGGATATGATTTATTACTTGTCTGCTAAATATTTTCCGCTCATAAGAAACAAGCTGCCTTAAGGGAAATATATAATTTCGTGCAAATTGAAGAAGAGAGTCTACCACAAGCTTGGGGGAGGCTTCTCCGATTACTCAATACTTTGCCTAATCATCCTCTTAAGAAAAATGAAATATTTGATATCTTTTATAATGGACTAACCGATGCTTCCAGAGACCACCTGGATGGTTGTGCTAGTTGTGTTTTCAGGGAAAGAACTGTCGATCAAGCTGAATTTCTATTGAATAATATGTTGAGTAATGAAAATACTTGGACACTTCCTGAACCAACTCCTAAGCTAACTCCGAATAAAGGGGTATTCTATTTCTCAGTCCTGAAGATATGCAAGAGGCAAAGAAATCTATGAAAGAAAAAGGTATTAAAGCTGAAGATGTTAAGAATTTACCACCTATTGAGGAAATACATGGTCTTGATAACCCGACACAGGTTGTAAAGGTAAATTCTCTCTATAGATTTGATGAAGGTGACATTCCTCATTATAAGTCTGCTAGCCAATGCTTAGATGAGTTTGATAATTTTATTGTTAAATAAGAAAACTTCAATGCTTATGTTGGTAGATAATTGAAACATAATGCTTATATGATTGAACACTTGAGTGATTATATATCTAGAGTTAAAGATGAACTTAAACTCATTAGTAAACATGCTTCTATGGTTACCACTCAAGTAGAACAATTACTTAAAGCACAAAATGATTTGCTCAATGAATTAAATAGTAAGAGAAATGATAATATTGTTAGAGTTGTGACTAGAGGGGGTAGAATGAATCAGGAACCTCTGTATCCTGAGGGCCACCCTAAGAGAATTGAGCAATATTCTCTCAGAATTAATGTTGATGCACCCAGTTCTTCTAAGAAGAAGAAAAAGAAAAATGATAGGACTTTGAATGCTTCTAGTGAACCTGTTGTTGACACACCTGAGAATCCCAATGATATTTCTATTTCTGATGCTGAAACACAATCTGGTAATGAACATGAACCTAGTGATAATGTTAATGATGATGTTCATGTTGATGCTCAACCTAGCAATAACGATGATGTAAAGATTGAACCTAATGTTGATCTTGATAACCCACAATCAAAGAATCAACGTTATGATAAGAGAGACTTCATTGCTAGGAAGCACGGTAAAGAAAGAGAACCATGGGTTCAGAAACCCAAGCCTTTTCCTCCTAAACCATCCAAGAAAAAGGATGATGAGGATTTTGAGCGCTTTGCTGAAATGATTAGACCTATCTTTTTGCGTATGCGTTTGACTGATATGCTTAAAACAAATCCTTATGCTAAGTATATGAAAGATATTATTACAAATAAAAGAAAGATACCGGAAATTGAGATTTCCACCATGCTTGCCAATTACACTTTTAAAGGTGGAATACCAAAGAAACTAGGAGATCCAGGAGTACCAACTATACCTTGCTCCATTGAAATAAACTATGTTAAAACTGCTTTATGTGATCTCGGAGCCGGTGTTAGTGTTATGCATCTCTCTTTATGTCGTAGACTTGATTTGAATAAGTTGACTCCTACTGAAATATCTTTGTAAATGGCAGATAAATTAACAGCTATACCTGTCGGTATTTGTGAGGATGTGGCTGTTGTGGTTGCAAACGTTACTATTTTAACGAACTTTGTTATCCTTGACATTCCCGAGGATGATAGTATGTCTATTATCCTTGGTAGAACCATTTTGAATACCGCGGGGGCTATTATTGATTGCAACAAAGGCAATGTCACTTTTCATGTTAATGGTAATGAGCATACGGTACACTTTCCGACGAAACAACCTCAAGTCCATAGTATCAATTCTATTGGAAGAATTTCAACAATTATTATTGGAGGTTTTGAATTTCCTCTTTCTACTGTCAAGAAGAAATATGATATTCTTATTGTTGGGGACATACATATCCCCATTGAGGTAACCTAGTGTTATTCGAAAATTCTCCGGTTTCATGTTACTCGGAAAGAGTTTGTTAACAAGACTTGATCAACCTTGTTAATGGATTCCTTTTGATGAGCATGAGATGGATGAAGTTACAAGACACAACCCTCTATATCCTCCTTTTACTTTCTGTTATTTAGATTAAATAAAGCAAAAATAGGATATTTTTTTGTCTGTTTTCTGAGTTATCCTTGCAATAAAAAAATACCCCGAAAATACAAGTTCTTTGAATGTCCCGAAAATGAAATATGATTTTTCTAGAATATTTAAGAATATTTGGCACTGAAAACACATCAGGGGGCCACAGACCCTGTCCACGAGGGTACAGGGCGCGCCCTACCCCCCTGGGCGCGCCCCCTGTCTCATGGGCCCCACGTGGGCCCCCTCCACTTATTCCAGCACCCACACACTTCATCTTCCTCGAGAAAAAATCCTCTCGTAGCTCAAACTCGTGTTCTAGCTCATCTTGCTACCATTTTTGATCTCCTTGCTCAACGCTCCATTCACAAAACTGTTTGGGGAGATTGTTCTTCGGTATGTGACTCCTCCAATGGTTCAATTAGTTTTTGTTCTAGTGCTTTATGTATTGCAAATTTTTGCTGCCAAGGTGACCCTGTTCTTGAGCTTGCATGTCAAATTTGTGTGGTCTCAAGTAGTTCTAATGCATGATATAGTCTCTAGGCACTTGTGGGAGTATTTTCTATCAATCTTGTTGAGTTTGGTTCACTTTTATTTTGAGTCACTAAAAGTTTCAGAAATTGTTTAGAGAAAAAAATGCATAGGAAAATCTACCAAGGTGGTTCCTCAAAGAAGCAAGGACCAAGGCTCGCGATACGTGAGCCAGATGATGAACTACCAAGGGAAGCTCAAGTGTGGCCTTGTGAATGGCCGTCGGAGGAGTTTATGGTCCAGGCAGGCATCAAGGAAGAATTTGACACGTATGTGCGTAATGCTGATCTTGAGGACTTCGTGTCAGATAAGTGCCCATAGTACCACTACTTAACTGACTCCTTTGTGATAAGATTTAAATTTACATCCTCACGCAATTCTCACACTTTCTTATTTGATCTTTATGATAAATCATATACCATGGACTTAGAAGATTTTAATGATGCTTGTAAACTTCCGCAGTGGGGAAATGTTAGTGAACCTCGCAAATCTGAATATAAGGACTTCCTAGCTAGTATCACTGTGGGGGAATCTAGAGAAATCACACAAGCTACCATAGGGAGCATTCATTTTCCCTTCCATACATTATTTTGCTCTCTTCATTGGTAGATGCATTAACGGTAAAGATGAGGCTTGCCACATGTGCGTTCCAGATCTTTGTGTCCTCAAGAGTGCGATATTGGGTGATAGATAATATAATTTGGGGGACATTGATGCACGAAGGTTGCATCTTAACGGTTTAAGTGGAGATTTGTTTGGTGGAATTTATGCAACTCGTGTGGCTAATTATCTTCATGTACCCATACACGAGAATGATATGAAGTTGCCACTCACTTATCTAGACTATAATGCCATGGTTCGCCATCAGTTTGTTGAGAGGTGATACGTCTCCAACGTATCTACAATTTTTTATTGTTCCATGATATTATATATTCTGTTTTGGATGTTTAATGGGCTTTATTATACACTTTTATATTATTTTTGGGACTAACCTACTAACCCAAGGCCCAATGCAAATTGTTGTTTTTTGCCTATTTCAGTGTTTCGCAGAAAAGGAATATCAAACGGAATCCAAACGGAATGAAACCTTTGGGAGAGTTATTTTTGGAATGATATCTTCACGAGAGACTTGGAGTACAAGTCAGAGAAGAAATGAGGTGCCCACGAGGGGGCAGGGCGAGCCCAGGGGGTAGGCGTGCTCCCCACCCTCGTGGGCCCCACGTTGCTCCACCGACGTACTTTTTCCTCCTATATATACCCATATAACCTGAAAACATCGGGGAGCATGAAGAAACCCTAATTCCACCGCCGTAACCTTCTGTTCCTGTGAGATCCCATCTTGGGGCCTGTTCCGGAGCTCCGCCGGAGGGGGCATCGATCACGGAGTGCTTGTACATCAACACCATAGCCCCTCCGATGAGTTGTGAGTAGTTTACCACAGACCTTCGGGTCCATAGTTATTAGCTAGATCGCTTCTTCTCTCTCTTTGGATCTCAATACAAAGTTCTCCTCGATCTTCGAGGAGATCTATTCGATGTAATCTTTTTGCGGTGTGTTTGTCGAGATCCGATGAATTGTGGGTTTATGATCAAGATTATCTATGAACAATATTGGATTCTTTTCTGAAATCTTTTATGTATGATTATAATATCATTGCAAGTCTCTTTGAATTATTGGTTTGGTTTGGCCTACTAGATCTATAGTTCTTGCAATGGGAGAAGTGCTTGGCTTTGGGTTCAATCTTGCGGTGTCCGTTCCCAGTGACAGTATGGGCAGCAAGGCACGTATAGTATTGTTGCCATCAAGGATAAAAAGATGGGGTTTACATCATATTGCTTGAGTTTATCCCTCTACATCATGTCATCTTGCTTAAGGCGTTACTATGTTCTTATGAACTTAATACTCTAGATGCATGCTGGATAACGGTCGATATGTGGAGTAATAGTAGTAGATGCAGAATCGTTTCGGTCTACTTGTTACGGATGTGATGCCTATATAC
Source organism: Secale cereale (assembly GCA_902687465.1). Lineage (NCBI taxonomy): Eukaryota > Viridiplantae > Streptophyta > Magnoliopsida > Poales > Poaceae > Secale > Secale cereale. Next base: position 406,867,060 of record LR738709.1, on the reverse strand, counting down.
AATGATCATGCCTAGATATTCTCATAACTATGTTCTTTTCTTTCAATTGCTCGACAGTAATTTGTTCACCCACCGTAGATTCTCCTATCATGAGAGAAGCCACTAGTGAAATCTATGCCCCCCGGGTCTATCTTCATCATATTACTTTCCTTTCAACTAGCCAATTTCTGTTGCCATTGCTTATTTGCTTTATTTACTTTCTGTTCTTATACCAAAAATACCATAAATATTATCCTATCCTATCTATCAGATCTCACTCTCGTAAGTGACCGTGAAGGGATTGACAACCCCTTATCGTGTTGGCTGCGAGGTTCTTATTTGTTTGGCATGTGCGAGGGACTCATGCGTGGTCTCCTACTGGATTGATACCTTGGTTCTCAAAAACTGAGGGAAATACTTATGCTACTGTGTTGCATCACTCTTTCCTCTTCGAGGGAATACAACGCAAGCTCGAGAAGTAGTAAGAAGAATTTCTGGCGTCGTTGCCGGGGAGATCTACGCAAAAGTCATATACCAAGTACCTATCACAAACCCTTAACCCTTGCACTACATTATTTGCCTCTCGTTTTCCTCTCCCCCACTTAACCCTTGCTGTTTTATTCACCCTTCTTCTTCCATGTGTTTTACCGTTCGCTTGCCTCTTGTTTGCTTGTGTCTTGGATTGCTTGCTTGTCACTATGGCTCAAGACAATACCAAATTGTGTGACTTCTCCAATACCAACAATAATGATTTTATTAGCACGCCGATTGCTCCTATCTTAGATGCTGAATCTTGTGAGATCAATGTTGCTCTGTTGAATCATGTCATGAAAGATCAATTTTCTGGCCTTCCTAGTGAAGATGTCGCTACCCATCTGAAAAACTTTGTTGATTTGTGTGATATGCAAAAGAAGAGGGATACGGATAATGATATTGTTAAATTGAAGGTATTTCCGTTTTCACTTAGAGATCGTGCTAAAACTTGGTTCTCCTCTTTGCCTAGTAATAGTACTGATTCATGGAATAAGTGCAAAGATGCCTTTATCTCTAAGTATTTCCCTCCCGCTAAGATTATCTCTCTTAGAAACGATATTATGAATTTTAAGCAACTAGATCATGAGCATGTTGCACAAGCTTGGGAGAGAATGAAATTAATGATACGTAATTGCCCTACACATGGTTTGAATTTATGGATGATTATATAAAAACTTTTATGCTGGCTTGAATTTTGCTTCTAGAAATCTTTTAGATTTGGCCGCGGGGGGCACTTTTATGGAAATCACTTTAGGGGAAGCTACCAAACTCCTAAATAATATTAAGGTTAACTACTCTCAATGGCACACCGAAAGATCTACTAGTAAAAAGGTGCATGCTATTGAAGAGATTAGTGTTTTGAGTGGAAAGATGGATGAACTTATGAAATTATTTGCTACTAAGAGTGCTTCTTCTTATCCTGATGATATGCCTTTATCCACGTTGATTGAAAATAATAATGAATCTTTGGATGTGAATTTTGTTGCTAGGAATAATTTTGGTAACAATGCTTATAGAGGAAACTTTAATCCTAGGCCTTTTCCTAGTAATTCCTCTAATAATTATGATAATTCCTACAATAACTCTTATGGAATTTTTGGTAACATGCCCTCAGAATTTGAGACTAGTGTTAAAGAGTTTATGAATTCGCAAAAGAATTTCAATGCTTTGCTTGAAGAAAAATTGCTTAAGATTGATGAGTTGGCTAGAAACATGGATATAATTACTCTTGATGTTGATTCTTTGAAACTTAGATCTATTCCACCTAAGCATGATATCAATGAGTCTCTCAAAGTCATGAGAATTTCCATTGATGAGTGCAAAGAAAGAACCGCTAGGATGCGTGCTAAAAAAGATTGCTTTATGATAGCGTGTTCTTCTAGTTATCTAGAAAATAAAGATGAAGATCTGAAAGTGATTGATGTGTCTTCTATTAAATCGCTGTTTTCTAGTATGAATCTTGATAAAGATGGGACTAAAGATGAATCTACTCTAGTTAAAAGGTGTCCCAATAATTCGGAGTTTTTAGATCTTGATGCTAAAATTGTTAAAAGTGGGATTGAAGAGATCAAAACTTTGCATAGCGATGAACCCACTATCTTGGATTTCAAGGGATTTAATTATGATAATAGCTCTTTAATAGATTATATTTCCTTGTTGCAATCCGTGCTAAATTCTCCGCATACTTATAGTCAAAATAAGGCTTTTACCAAACACATAGTTGATGCTTTAATGCAGTCTTATGAAGAAAAACTTGAATTAGAAGTTTCTATCCCTAGAAAGCTTTATGATGAGTGGGAGCCTACTATAAAACTTGAAATTAAAGATCATGAATGCTTTGCTTTGTGTGATTTGGGTGCAAGTGTTTCCACAATTCCAAAAGCTTTGTGTGATATGTTAGGTTTCCATGAACTTGATGATTGTTCTTTAAATTTGCATCTTGCGGATTCTACCATTAAGAAACCTATGGGAAGGATTAATGATGTTCTTATTGTTGCCAATAGGAATTATGTGCCCGCGGATTTCATCGTTCTTGATATAGATTGCAATCATTCATGTCCTATTATTCTTGGTAGACCTTTCCTTAGAACGATTGGTGCAATTATTGATATGGAGGAAGGAAATATTAGATTCCAATTTCCGTTAAGGAAAGGCATGGAACACTTTACTAGAAATAAAATCAAATTACCTTATGAATATATTATGAGAGCCACTTATGGATTGCCTACCAAAGATGGCAATACCTAGATCTATTCTTGTATCGTGCCTAGCTAGGGGCGTTAAACAATAGCGCTTGTTGGGAGGCAACCCAATTTTATTTTATTTGTTTTTGCTTCTTTTTAGGAATAAATATTGCATGTAGTTTCTGTTTAGATGTGGTTTTGTGTTTTAATTAGTGTTTGTGCCAAGTAGAACCTTTGGGAAGACTTGTGTGAAGTTTATGTGATCATGCTGTAAAAAACAGAAACTTTAGCGCTCACGAGATTGGCTGTCATTTTTTACTGGAGAGTTCTTTTTACTTGATTCTTTTTGCATATGATTAATATACAAATTCCTCACGTCCATCAATTTATTTCAACTTTTTAAGAGTTACAGAAGTATTCGAAAGTTACAGATTACTACAGATTGTTCTATTTTTGTCAGATTCTGTTTTTCGTGTGTTGTTTGCTTATTTTGACGAATCTATCAGTAGTATCGGGGGGTATGAATCATAGAGAAGTTGGAATACAATAGGTTTAACACCAATATAAACAAAGAATGAGTTCATTACAGTACCTTTGAGTGGTGGTTTGTTTTCTTATACTAACTGAGCTCACCAGATTTTTGGCTAAGTTTTGTGTTGTGAAGTTTTCAAGTTTTGAGTATGGATTTGATGGACCATGGAACAAAGAGTGGCAAAAGCCTAAGCTCGGGGGTGCCCAAGGCACCCCAAGGTAAAATTCAAGGACAACCAAAACCCTAAGCTTGGGAATGCCCCGGGAAGGCATCCCCTCTTTCGTCTTCGTCTATCGGTAACTTTACTTGAGACTATATTTTAATTCACCACATGATATGTGTTTGCTTGGAGCGTCATGTATGATTTGAGTCTTTGCTTTTTAGTTTGCCACAATAATCCTTGCTGGACACACCTTTTGAGAGAGATAAATATGATTTAGGATTTATTAGAATACTCTATGTGCTTCACTTATATCTTTTGAGCAAGATAGTTTTGCTCTAGTGCGTCACTTACGTCTTTTAGAGCACGGTGGTGGTTTTATTTTGTAGAAATTATTGATCTCTCATGCTTAACTTATATCTATTTTAGAGTCTTTTAGAACATCATGGTAATGTGCTTTGGTTATAAAACTAGTCCTAATATGATAGGCATACAAGATGAGTATAGTAAAAACTTTCACATAAAGTGCATTGAATACTATGAGAAGTTTGATACTTGATGATTGTTTTGAGATATGAGGATGATGACATTAGAGTCATGCTAGTAGAGTAGTTGCGAATTTGAGAAATACTTGTGTTGAGGTTTGCAAGTCCCGTAGCATGCACGTATGGTAACCGTTCTGTGACAAATTTGAAGCATGAAGTATTTCATTGAGTGTCATCCTTTGTGTGGAGGTCTCGATCGCGTGATGGTTAACTCCTACCAACCCTTCCCCTAGGAGCATGCGTGTAGTACTTTGTTTTGATGACTTTTAGATTTTCGCAATAAGTATGTGAGTTCTTTATGAATAAAGTTGAGTCCATGGATTATACGCACTCTCACCCTTCCACCATTGCTAGCCTCTCTTGTACCGCACAACTCTCACCGGTACCATACACCCACTATATACCTTCCTCAAAACAGCCACCTATCATGGCATTTCCATAGCCATTCCAAGATATATTTCCATGCATCTTTCCACCATTCCGTTTGCTATGACACGCTTCATCATTGTCATATTGTCATGCATGATCATGTACTCCCTCCATTCCTAAATGTAAGTCTTTTTAGAGATGTCAATACAAACTACATACGGATGTATATAGACATATTTTAGAGTGTAGATTCACTCATTTTGCTTTGTATGTAGTCCCTCATTGAAATCTCTAAAAAAGACTTATATTTAGGAACGGAGGAAGTAGTTGACTTCGTATTCGTGGCTAGGCCACCATGCATAATTTTTCATACATGTCACTCTTGATTCATTGCACATCCCGATACACCGCCGGAGGCATTCATATAGAGTTAAACTTTGTTCTAGTATCGAGTTGTAATATCGAGTTGTAAATCAATAGAAGTGTGATGATCATCATTATTAGAGCATTGTCCCAAAAGAAAAGAAAGAAAAAAGAAAAAAAGGAAAGGCCAAAGAAAAATGGCCCAAAAAAGAAAAAGAAAAAGAAAAAAGGACAATGCTACTATCTTTTTCCACACTTGTGCTCCAAAGTAGCACCATGATCTTCATGATAGAGAGTCTCTTGTTTTGTCACTTTCATATACTAGTGGGAATTTTCATTATAGAACTTGGCTTGTATATTCCAACGATGGGCTTCCTCAAATGCCCTAGGTCTTCGTGAGCAAGCAAGTTGGATGCACACCCACTTAGTTTCTTTTGTTGAGCTTTCATACATTTATAGCTCTAGTGCATCTGTTGCATGGCAATCCCTACTCACTCACATTGATATCTATTGATGGGCATCTCCATAGCCCATTGATACGCCTAGTTGATGCGATACCATCATCCTTTTTGTCTTCTCCGCAACCACCACTCTATTCCACATAGTGCTATGTCCATGGCTCACACTCATGTATTGCGTGAAAGTTGAAAAAGTTTGAAAAAATTAAAGTATGAAACAAGTGCTTGGTTGAAACCAGGGTTGTGCATGATTTGAGTATTTTGTGTGACGAAGATGGAGCATAGCCTAACTATATGATTTTGTAGGGATGAACTTTCTTTGGCCATGTTATTTTGAGAAGACATGATTGCTTTGTTAGTATGCTTGAAGTATTATTATTCTTATGTCAATATAGACCTTTGTCTTGAATCTTTCGGATTTGAACATTCATGCCACAACAAAGAGAATTACATTGAGAATTATGTTGGTTAGCATTCCACATCAAAAATTTTGTTTTTTATTATTTACCTACTGCTACTTCTCGAGCTTGCGTTATATTCCCTCGAAGAGGAAAGGGTGATGCAGCACAGTAGCGTAAGTATTTCCCTCAGTTTTTGAGAACCAAGGAATCAATCCAGTAGGAGACCACGCGCGAGTCCCTCGCACCTACACAAACAAATAAGTCCTAGGCATGATCATTATATATAGGCATCACGTCCGTGACAAGTAGACCGAAACGATTCTGCATCTACTACTATTACTCCACACATCGACCGCTATCCATCATGCATCTAGAGTATTAAGTTCATAAGAACAGAGTAATGCTTTGAGCAAGATGACATGATGTAGAGGGATAAACTCAAGCAATATGATATAAACCCCATCTTTTTATCCTCGATGGCAACAATACAATACGTGCCTTGCTGCCCCTGCTGTCACTAGGAAAGGACCCCGCAAGATTGAACCCAAAGCCAAGCACTTCTCCCATTGCAAGAACTATAGATCTAGTAGGCCAAACCAAACCGATAATTCGAAGAGACTTGCAAGGATATTATAATCATACATAAAAGAATTCAGAAAAGAAAAACATATTTCTCATAGATAATCTTAAGCATAAACCCACAATTCATCGGATCTCGACAAACACACCGCAAAAAGATTACATCGAATAGATCTCCTCGAAGACCGAGGAGAACTTGGTATTGAGATCCAAAAAGGGAGAAGAAGCCATCTAGGTACTAACTATGGACCCGAAGGTCTGTGGTAAACTACTCACAACTCATGGTGGGGCGATGGTGTTGATGTAGAAGCACTCCGTGGAAGATCCCCCCTCCGATGGAGCTCCGGAACAGGCCCCAAGATGGGATCTCATGGGAACAGAAGGTTGCGGCGGTGGAATTAGGGTTTTCTCTGTTGCTTCGATGTTTTCAGGGTACATGGGTATATATAGGAGGAAGGAGTACGTCAGTGGAGCAATGTGGGGCCCACGAGGGTGGGGACGCGCCCAAGGGGAGGGGGCGCGCCCTGGACCCTCGTGGGCACCCCGTATCTCCTCTGCCTTGGTGCTCAAGTCTCTCGTGGAGATATCGTTCCAAAAATAACTCTCCCGAAGGTTTCATTCCGTTTGGACTCCGTTTGATATTCCTTTTCTGTAAAACCCTGAAATAGGCAAAAAAGAGCAATCTGGAATGGGCCTTTGGGTTAATAGGTTAGTCGCAAACATAATATAAAAGTGTATAATAAAGCCCATTAAACATCCAAAACATCATATATAATAGCATGGAAGAAAAAAAATTATAGATACGTTGGAGACGTATCACCTACTCGAGGACGAGCAGGAATTAAGCTTGGGGATGCTTGATACGTCTCCAACGTATCTATAATTTTTTATTGTTCCATGCTATTATATATTCTGTTTTGGATGTTTAATGGGCTTTATTATACACTTCTATATTATTTTTGGGACTAACCTACTAACCCAAGGGCCAGTGCAAATTGTTATTTTTTGCCTATTTCGGTGTTTCGCAGAAAAGGAATATCAAACGGAGTCCAAACGGAATGCAACCTTCGGGGGAGTTATTTTTGGAACGATATCATCACGAAGACTTGCAGTACAAGTCAGAGAAGAAACGAGGTGCCCACAAGGGGGCAGGGCGCACCCCCCACCCTCGTGGGCCCCATGTTGCTCCACTGACATACTTTTTCCTCCTATATATACCCATATACCCTGAAAACATCGGGGAGCATGAAGAAACCCTAATTCCACCGCTGTAACCTTCTGTTCCCGTGAGATCCCATCTTGGGGCCTGTTCCGGAGCTCCGCCGGAGGGGGCATCGATCACGGAGGGCTTCTACATCAACACCATAGCCCCTCCGATGAGTTGTGAGTAGTTTACCACAGACCTTCGGGTCCATAGTTATTAGCTAGATGGCTTCTTCTCTCTCTTTGGATCTCAATACAAAGTTCTCCTCGATCTTCGAGGAGATCTATTCGATGTAATCTTTTTGCGGTGTGTTTATCGAGATCCAATGAATTGTGGGTTTATGATCAAGATTATCTATGAACAATATTGGATTCTTTTCTGAAATCTTTTATGTATGATTATAATATCCCTGCCAGTCTCTTCGAATTATTCGTTTGGTTTGGCCTACTAGATCTATAGTTCTTGCAATGGGAGAAGTACTTGGCTTTGGGTTCAATCTTGCGGTGTCCTTTCCTAGTGACAGTAGGGGCAGCAAGGCACGTATAGTATTGTTGCCATCGAGGATAAAAAGATGGAGTTTATATCATATTGCTTGAGTTTATCCCTCTACATCATGTCATCTTGCTTAAGGCGTTACTCTGTTCTTATGAACTTAATACTCTAGATGCATGCTGGATAGCGGTCGATGTGTGGAGTAATAGTAGTAGATGCAGAATTGTTTCGGTCTACTTGTTACGGACATGATGCCTATATACAATGATCATGCCTAGATACTCTCGTAACTATGCGATTTTCTATCAATTGCTCGACAGTAATTTGTTCACCCACCGTAGAATTTTGCTATCATGAGAGAAGCCACTAGTGAAACATATGGCCCCTGGGTCTATCTTCATCATATTACTTTCCTTTCAACTAGCCAATTTCTGTTGCCATTGCTTATTTGCTTTATTTACTTTCTGTTCTTATACCAAAAATACCAAAAATATTATCCTACCCTATCTATCAGATCTCACTCTCGTAAGTGACCGTGAAGGGATTGACAACCCCTTATCGCGTTGGCTGCGAGGTTCTTATTTGTTTGTGCAGGTGCGAGGGACTCACGCGTGGTCTCCTACTGGATTGATACCTTGGTTCTCAAAAACTGAGGGAAATACTTACGCTACTGTGTTGCATCACTCTTTCCTCTTCGAGGGAATACAACGCAAGCTCGAGAAGTAGCAAGAGGAATGCACAATTCCTTCAGTACTGACTAATCTTTGACAGACGTCGCACTGTCCATATTGCTCTCCTTGTGTAATGCCCAGGATGGGACTATACCTCCTACGTGTCGAGGCACGACTTAAAGATGTAAGCCCATTCTGGAATGATCTCAAGTTCGGTATCTTTGCACATCTCATGTAAAAATGGGGATGAAAAACAAAAGAGATAGTTGGCTTACACTCGCCACGTCACTCAATTCATTACATAGCAAATCATCATTCAAATAACATCACAACCCGTCTACGGGTGAAGATCCAAATGAAAGATACCAAACATACATAAAGCCACAGGTCCGAATCGCCCCTAGTAGAAACCACTACTGATCATCGGGATAGTGCACATAGTAACGGCTACGTTCCTCATCGTACTCCCAGTATAGCTCTGTGTCGTCACCTGAGTAGCTCACCATGGTACCTGCATCTGGTGTGGTGTAGAATCTGTGAGCCACAGAGGACTCAGCAATCCCGTTCCCGGGTAGCAAAACTATCTAAGCCTTGGGTGTGGAACAAGGCTGAAGAAAGAATAAAAGGCTGCAGTTGCACTAGCACTAGCTTACGTAATAAGAGCGAGAAGAGAAGTGCCACGGACGATAAGGTGATCAAGAAGTGATCCTATCTAAACACGTCAATCATAACCCCACCATGTTCACTTCCCGAACCCCTTTCGGAAAATCACCGTCACGATACTCACGCTGGTAGTGTGTTCTGAACATGGTGTCAAGTTTTCTACAACCGGATATTAACAAATTCCCATCTGCCACATAACCGCGGGCACGGCTTTCGAAAGTTCAAAACCCTGCAGGGGTGTTCCAACTTGGCCCATTACAAGCCCACGATCCGCGGAGTCGCAACTCCAAGGTGGGAAGGCCCGAGTATTCTCGGAATCCCGTGCTCAAGATACTCCGACTAAGGTAAGACTAATCCAGCAAATCCTCCCGGCGTGCCGACACCCTGACAGTAGCCGCGCGTATCTAGTCTCAGGCCACGACCGGATAGGTCAGCCTACAGGTATATACGAATCCTCGAGTTTCCTCGTGGTGGCCCCGCAGTCTGCCCAGTTTGGACCAACACTCATGTGGAGCACTGGCTCGGGGGTTGTTAATTAAGAACTCGGGTTTGCAAAGCCCTATGCAAGTTTTAGTTATTAGGCAAATGGAGTACCAAAGTTGGGATTTGCTGGAAAAGACTTAGCGCTAAGCGGTTTATCGAGGGGGTCCCATAACCCCAACCGTGTGAGGAACGCATAATCAAGGAACATAACACCGGTTTATACGGTTCCTAGGGCGGCGTGAGTGGAACAAATCACCAAGCAAGAGGCTTAGCCTTCCACCCATTACCAATATATAGATGATTTCATTTAAGAGTTTATATAGTGTGATATCCCAACAATAGCTTCAACATGAAGCAAGAATCTTCAAATCTTCTCATGCAACTAACAATGCTATAAGAGGGGCTGAGCGAAGCCTACGTAGCTAATCAAAGGTTTGCATAGGTAGGGTGGTTAGACAGATCATGGTTACAATAGGAGGCTGACAACCAAACATGGGCATCGAGGCAATAAGCTAAAGAGCGAGACTTCTAGCAATAGGCAAAGATAGTAATGATATCTGGGTCAGGTCATCTTGCCTGTCGAGTCATCGATGGGATCGTAAGAGGGCTCCTCGTTCTCAACCTCGGTAGTAACCTCGTTCTCGTACTCGGCCTCGGCTTCCGGCTCCACTCAACACAAGAACACACGAGGCACAGAATCAAACAAGATGCAAAGCGCAGACTACAGGATGCATGGCTGATGCTCTAAGGAAGCATTGCAGATGCACTTAGGATGCACAGCAAGACAACATAGGAAGCACAAAGAGAACAACACAAGAAACATGACAACATACTCAAGCAAGTAGGATGCAAGACAAGTCCATTTAGGATGCAAAACATGACAGGGTAGGAAGCACAGATAAGCAACACAAGAAACAGCAGGTTTAAATGAGGCCGGAAACTACTTAAGACAAATCCGGAAAGTCCTCATGAGCATAGTTTGAAATTAGTCCAGATCTGAACAAACCTTAAGTTGAAGTTGTTAAACAGCAGTTTAACATGCACCAAGATGATCTACACAAAATTCTAGTCAAGTTTCATATAAAGTTTGTTTACAACGGAGCTACGGTCTAGAAGATATGATCAAAACAAGATAAGCATGGCAATGGTGCAACATGCACCCAAACATCAAGCAAACATACTCCAAACATGTTAACAAGATGATATTATGAATCTACATGCAAAACCACATAAGTTTCATATAGGACTTGCTCAAACATGAAGTAGACATATCCTACAGCAAACAACTCCATTGGAGCATCTCCATAGGAGGCATGGATCAATAGCAACAAGCTACAACATTTTGATCATGACAATAAAAACCTGACAGCAGTATTTTATAGCAACTTGGGAGCAAGAGTTAAATATACTACAGCCACCCAAATGAGCATGTGAGGGCATGGATGGATAGACAACAACATATACAACAAGGAATCATCAATGGCCACCCCAAAACTAACATGGATTTGCCTAGGACATCAAGCAAACATAGCATCAGGATATTACAGATTCCAGACTTAGTGAAATTTCACTAAGTGTTAAAACAGCAATATTATCATGGCATGTTTGTGAGCATGTTTAAGTCACCTCAAGGCATAACATGGCAAATGGTTTGCACCACAGCAAAGAACACATGTTGGGGAATCCAAAACATATAAGCATGCACCATGGGGACAACCACAACAATAGCAACGAGCTCCTCAACTAGGCATCTCGTAACAAGTTACAAAACACAACAGCCACATGAACTTTTGCAACAGGGATAAACATGGCAATACGAACTCTAACATGCAAGCTAAAGCAACCAACATGTAGAGCATCTCATGATGAACATTTGGACATATCATTTGCTTCATTTGGATAAACATGCACCAAGTTATCACATCTCAAACATGGCATGAAAACAACTAATAGCAGCAGTTTATATCCTATAGCACTCTTGTCATGAAGATTAAGACATCTAGATGGACTCAAACATGCATGACACAATGGAACAAAACATAGTACATGTCACCACGATCATTTTGACATATTATATGCATAAATCGGACAAGCACAGGAGAAGTTATCATCATCACAAAAGTGCATCAAACAAAGAAAAACACTAAAAGACTTAGGGAAAAATATCAACCTCAGGGTCAACGGGTTAAACGGGCGCCGGGTCGTGGGTCAAACGGGTCGGAGCGGGTCGCGGGTTCCGGGTCGCAGCCCGTTAGGGTTCCAGGCGCCTGGCTGGATCTGGCTCTGGATCGAACCCTCGATCGAGAGCTGCGGCGGCTGGATCGATCGATCCCGTCGGTGGCCGGAGCTTGACGGCGGCGCGAGGGGGCCGGCGAGCCTGGCGGCGAGGGGCCCCGCCGGAGGAGGCTGAAGGACGGCGGCCTGGTGGAGATGGCCGGCGGCGAGGGCTTGGCTCGGACCGGAGGAGAGCTCGGGGCGACGCGGGCGAGCTCCCGACGGCGGCACGGTCAACAGAGGCGGCGGGGACGCGAAGCGGCGCGGCGGCGGAGGCGATGCGGGCCACGGGGGCCGGCCTCGGGCCCGGCGGGCCCGCGCGGTGGGAGCGGTGGCGGAGGAAGACCTGTCCGGCCCGGGTCGGACACGTCCGCCCGGCACGGATTTCGGGGCGGGGGCTGGAGCTAGGAGGAGGCTAGGGTTTTGGACGAAAATGGCAAGGGGGACGTTTTTTATAGGCACAAGGAGCTAGGAGACTCCAAATGGGGAGCGGTTTTCGGCCACGCGATCACAATTCAACGGCCGAGATGATGGAAAGGGTTGTGCTGGGTTGGTAGGCTGTTGTGGAGGGGGTCTTGGGCCTCAAAGAGGAGGTACTTTTAGCCCACGAGGTTAACTGTTGGAGTACCAAACGAACTCCAAACGCGATGAAACTTGACAGGCGGACTACACGCACCAAAACAACATCGCACGACAAGTCCCACGCCATTCCGGAAACGTTACACGGCCAAACACGAAATAAGGACTCGGGGATGCCATGGGCACGTGTGAGAGCGTCGGAACTCGAAACGGACAACGGGAAGAGACGAGTGGGACCGGATGCAAATGACAACACAAATGCAATGCAATGCACATGACAACAAGACATGGATGGAACGCACACACGCACACAACAAAACGACGAAACCCGAAAAGACGAAGAACCCAGAATGGAACTGATGAAGCCAAAGTTTATATATTGCCATATAGGGAAAGTGTTACATCCGGGGCGTTACAAACTCTCCTCTACTACGAAAAGATCTCGTCCCGAGATCTAGGACTGGAAGAAGGAAGGGTACTCGGAACGAAGTGATCTTCTCGTTCCCACGTAGCTTCTCGGTCGGTATGGTGTGACCACTTAAATTTCAAGAACTTGATTGACTTGTTGCGGGTCTTGCGCTCGGTTTCTTCGAGAATAGCAACGGGACGCTCTTGGTAAGACAAGTCTTGTTGAAGATCAATCTCCTCAAACGAAATAGTACGTTCAGGTGCCTTGAAGCATTTGCGGAGTTGAGACACGTGAAACACATCATGAACATTAGCGAAGTTGGAATGGAGCTCAAGTTGATAGGCTAGATCGCCTCTTTTGTCAAGGATCTTGAAAGGGCCCACGTATCTAGGAGCAAGCTTGCCTTTGATACATAATCTTTGAGTGCCTTTCATAGGAGAAACACGGAGATAGACATGATCCCCAATGATGAAGGCCAAATCACGATGCTTGCCGTCATAGTAGCTCTTCTGACGCAACTGAGCGGCCTTGAGATTCTCACGTATGACTTTGCACATTTCTTCGGCTTCTGAGATCAAGTCATTGCCAAGAAGTTGACGTTCACCAGTCTCGGACCAGTTGAGAGGAGTACGGCACTTTCTGCCATAGAGAATTTCAAACGGAGCTTTGCCAGCACTTGCTTGGAAGCTGTTGTTGTAAGAGAACTCGGCAAACGGGAGACAGTCTTCCCACTTCATGCCAAAAGAGATGTCACAAGCTCTGAGCATGTCTTCTAGAATCTGATTCACTCTCTCGACTTGACCACTAGTCTGAGGGTGAAATGCAGTGCTGAAACGGATCTTAGTGCCCATGGCAGACTGAAAGGAGTCCCAGAACTTGGATGTGAACAAACTTCCACGGTCTGAGGAGATAACTTGAGGAATGCCATGTAAGGACACAATTCTGGAAGTGTACAACTCTGCCAGTTGAGCTGCATTGATGGATTCTTTGACTGGAAGGAAGTGAGCTACTTTGGTAAGCTTGTCAATCACCACAAAGATAGAATCATTCCCTCTCTTGGACTTGGGAAACCCAGTGATGAAATCCATTTCAATGTGGTCGAATTTCCACTCGGGAATCTGAAGAGGTTGGAGAAGACCGGCTGGACGTTGATGCTCTGCCTTCACTCTCCTGCAGACATCACATTCATTCACGAATTGGGCAATCTCCCTTTTCATGCGAGTCCACCAGTAAGATTGCTTGAGGTCTTGGTACATCTTGGAACTTCCAGGATGAATCGAAAGGAGGGAGTCATGTGCTTCGTTCATTATGAGCTTCCTGAGATCACCCTTGGGAACCACAAGTCTGTCCTCAAAGAACAAGGTATCTCTCTCATCAACGCGATAGCACTTGTATTTGGGAGTACCCTTTGCAATACCATGTTTCACTTTCTGCACCATAGCATCACTGAGCTGGGCCTCACGGATCTGATCTTCCAAGGTAGGAGCAACTTGAAGATTTGCAAGAAAACCTTGCGGAACAACTTGGAGGTTGAGCTTCCTGAATGCTTCACAAAGCTCAAGCTGAAACGGCTTGATAAGGAGACTGTTGCAATATGCCTTTCTGCTCAAGGAATCTGCAATGACATTGGCCTTGCCAGGTGTGTATTCGATGCTTGGATCATACTCTTGGATCATCTCAACCCAACGAGTCTGGCGGAGGTTTAGGTTCGGCTGTGTGAAGATGTACTTCAAGCTCTTGTGATCGGTGAAGATGTCGACTTTTCTGCCCAACAGAAGGTGTCTCCACGTGATCAAGGCGTGTACCACAGCTACTAGCTCAAGATCATGTGTGGGGTAGTTCTTCTCACTTGGCTTCAATTGACGAGAAGTGTATGCCACAATTTTCTTGTCCTGCATTAGCACACCACCAAGTCCTTGAAGAGAAGCATCACAGAATACTTCATAGGGCTTGGACTCATCTGGAGGGGTAAGAACTGGAGCAGAGATGAGCTTTTCTTTGAGAGTTTTGAATGCCACATCACAATCCGGAGACCAGTTGTACTTGACATTCTTCTGCAGCAAGTTGGAGAGAGGCTTGGCAATCTTGGAGAAGTTCTCAACGAACCTTCTGCAATAGCTAGCAAGACCAAGGAAGCTTCGGAGTTTCTTGACATTATGAGGAGGTTCCCAGTTGACAATCGCTTCAACTTTCTCGGGGTTGACCGCAATACCGTCAGCAGAGATGATATGGCCCAGATACAAGACCTTATCGAGCCAGAATTCGCACTTGGAGAACTTGGCATAGAACTTATGTTCAAGGAGTCTGTCGAGAACTAGACGGAGGTGCTTTTCGTGATCCTCTTCATTCTTGGAGAATACCAAGATGTCATCCAGATACACAAGCACGAATTCGTTGGTGTAGGGGTTGAAAATGTAGTGCATCATTCTCGAGAAGGTAGGTGGAGCATTAGCGAGGCCAAAAGACATGACTGTATATTCATAGGAGCCATAGCTCGTTCTGAAGGCAGTCTTGTGGATATCTTCTTCATGAATGCGAATTTGGTGATAACCCATTCGGAGATCGAGCTTTGAGAACACTTTAGCTCCTTTGAGATGCTCGAACAATTCATGGATGTTGGGGAGCGGATACTTGTTCTTTATTGTCTTCTTGTTCAATGGCCGGTAATCAACGCAAAGGCGCTCCGTGCCATCCTTCTTCTTGACAAATAAGACACCACAGCCCCAAGGAGACGTGCTAGGCCTGATTAGACCCATACGCTCTTGTTCATCAAGCTGTTTCTTCAACTCCTTTAACTCTTCAGGGGAAAGCTTGTACGGACGCCGGCATGCTGGCTCAGTACCCGGCTCGAGTTCAATGACAAATTCAACTTCACGATGTGGAGGCATGCCTGGAAGCTCTTCAGGGAAAACGTCTTCGTATTCATTGACCACCGGAATTTGAGAGATGGCATTAATCTCGCCCTTGTCATTGAGAGAGAATAGCCTGATTGTGTTATCTCGAGAGGCAAAGATAATAACGTCTTCATTAGGATGAGTAATCTTGACTTCCTTATTTGCAAAATCAATGTGAGCATCATGCTGAGAAAGCCAATCCATCCCAAGAATAAGGTCAATGTCAGAGTTGCCGAGAACAACCGGAGAAGCCAGAAAGCGGTAACCACCCATGCGAATAGATACATTCGGAGCCCTCAAATTTGAAGTCATGTGCTTGCCCGGAGAGATAATTGACAACTTCTTATCCAGAAATACCGAAGTGAAATTATGCTTGGTGAAGAATGTTCTTGAAATGAAACTGAGAGATGCACCAGAATCAAACAATACTTTTGCAGGAATAGAGTTAACTGGAAGATTACCAATTATCACATCAGAAGAATTTTCTGCTTCAGCTGCACTCATTAGGTTCACTCTTGCATGCCTGGGATTGTTCTTGACAATAGCAGTACTGACAGGTGGAGGAGGCGGAAGGCGCCTTGGGTTGGTGCACTTGTTGGAATATGGACTCTTCAGACCACATTTGTAGCAAGTGACCTCAGAAAGTGGACGAGGAGGAGGAACACTTGGTCTTGGAGCTTGGTACTGCGACTTGGACTGATTGCCTTGGTTGTGTGGGTGGGAGAAAGCACGGCCACCAGATTTATTGTTGTTGTTGTTGGGAGCTCGGATCACTGGAGGAGGTGGAAGCCAAAACTTATGTTGCTTCGCGACCACTTGAGAAGAAGAGGAGGAGTGAACAGCGTCTCTGATCCGCTTTTTGGAAGCTTCCATCTTGAGTTGGGCTGCCTCTTGCTTAAGTGCCATGTTATAGAATTTATCAAACTCATCAGGCTCGAACAAGGTGAGAGCAAGTTGGAGTTCATCCTTCAGACCACCACGGAATTGATAGATCTTGCTCTTGGCATCTGGGATGTCTTGCTTGGCATAGCGGGCAAGGTTCTGGAACTTGACATTATATTGGTAGACAGACATAGAGCCTTGCTTCAGGTTGCGGAATTGCTCACGCATACCCTCGATGACACTTGTTGGAATGTGGTGAGAACGAAAGTCCTTGCAGAAATCATCCCAGGAGATTACACGCCCTGCTCTGGAGTCTTTGTACTGCTGCCACCAATCAGCTGCTTGGTCCTTGAGTTGGAAGGCTGCAAACTTCACATAGTCCTCGGGCCTGACATTACTGCACTCGAAATGCTTCTTGATATCTGTTATCCAGTCTTCAGCATCTAGAGGGTCCACGCAGTAACTGAATGCCTTTGGTTGATTTGCCAAGAACTGGTTGAGCGTAGCAAAGTGCGGTTGGTTGAACAAATTGCCTTGGTTCCCATGAGCACCCTGATTTGCTTGATTTGCTTGAATATTCTGCATCATTTGCATAAGCATCTGGTTGTTCTGGTTCGTAGCTTGCATAAGTGCTCTCCAGGCCTCAGACGAAGAAGGAGGGGAAGGAGGACGATCAGGAACCTCTTCACCCTCTGGGTTAGCGTTGGGAACCCTTTTAGGAGCCATCCTGAAAGAGATGACCACTATTAGCCATTGATTGAGAAAGATATATAAGCTGAATCAACGGCTAGAATTGCAACATAGTCTTCACAAAAATCATTCGAACAAGAGGAACGAATGAAATCTCAGTTTAATAGTAACAACAAACTTCACGAGAAGCCACTTGGGAGACAAAAGGTAAATAAAAACAACAAGGTGCAGATAGAACAAACACAAGATAGATGCTTCGTTCGACATATTCGTGCTGAAAGCTTATGGAACGTGTTACAAAAGGGTTTTGCAATCCCCGGATCAGCATAGCCAAGGACCCTTTAAGATGCAACTCCCGATCGGAACAACGGCCATAAAACTACTTCACTCAATGTAGAACCCCCGAACTCCATATCCTGCATTCGTTGGAAGAATGCCTATGAGCTACTAGATGAACCCACCTATTAATTTCTGAAAGTTCCCAGTTATGCAATCAGGTGTTGGGGATACAGGGGAAGCATCGCGCACTCAACTATAATCCTACATCCAGTTGTATCCATCCTTCAACACATAACCAGTTATTTCCGGAAACCGTTTACCTCGGACCTTCGAAATGCATCTACTATACAAGCTATGGCAATACTCCTGAACTACCTCCCCAGTACTGGGTGATGTCGGGGTTATCTTGCCACTAACCGCATAGGAGAGTTTTCGATGTCGGCCGTCTTAAGTATTCCAGAATTGATGCGATATATTTGTGACGACAACACCTCGGAGCTCAACTCCCCGGGACACTGCCAAAACCCCTAAATGACAGGAGGCATCGAGAACAATGTTCTCGTCACAAAGACATCGGAACAATCCAAACAATACTCGCGAGATTCCTAAAAAAAAATTGGTGCAATTTTTGAGAGTAGAAGAGGCAAGAGTAATCGTCAGGAGTCCTCACCAGAGTGTAAAGAGATGAGGAGCAAAAGAATTCCTACTCTCCGATATATATATAGGACTCAAAACATTTTAAGTGTGTGCCTAGACTCAACCGTCAATGATTCGATCAATCAGTGGGGGCTTCTAGGTCGGAGAAGGCTCTGAATACCAACTTGTAATGCCCAGGATGGGACTATACCTCCTACGTGTCGAGGCACGACTTAAAGGTATAAGCCCATTCCGGAATAATCTTAAGTTCGGTATCTTTGCACATCTCATGTAAAATGGGGATGAAAAACAAAAGAGATAGTTGGCTTACACTCGCCACGTCACGCAAATCATTACATAGCAAATCATCATTCAAAAAACATCACAACCCGTCTACGGGTGAAGATCCAAATGAAAGATACCAAACATACATAAAGCCACAGGTCCGAATCGCCCCTAGTAGAAACCACTACTGATCATCAGGAAGTGCACATAGTAACGGCTACGTTCCTCATCGTACTCCCAGTATAGCTCTGTGTCGTCAGCTGAGTAGCTCACCATGGTACCTGCATCTGGTGTGGTGTAGAATCTGTGAGCCACAGAGGACTCAGCAATCTCGTTCCCGGGTAGCAAAACTATCTAAGCCTTGGGTGTGGGACAAGGCTGAAGAAAGAATAAAAGGCTACAGCTGCACTAGCACTAGCTTATGTAATAAGAGCGAGAAGAGAAGTGCCACGGACGATAAGGTGATCACGAAGTGATCCTATCTAAACACGTCAATCATAACCCCACCGTGTTCACTTCCCGAACCCCTTTCGGAAAATGACCGTCACGGTACTCACGCTAGTACTGTGTTCTGAACATGGTGTCAAGTTTTCTACAACCGGATATTAACAAATTCCCATCTGCCACACATCCGCGGGCACGCCTTTCGAAAGTTCAAAACCCTGCAGGGGTGTTCCAACTTGGCCCATTACAAGCCCACGATCCGCGGAGTCGCAACTCCAAGGTGGGAAGGCCCGAGTATTCTCGGAATCCTGTGCTCAAGATACTCCGACTAAGGTAAGACTAATCCAGCAAATCCTCCCGACGTGCCGACACCCTGACAGTAGCCGCGCGTATCTAGTCTCAAACCACGGTCAGATAGGTCAGCCTACAGGTATATACCAATCCTCGAGTTTCCTCGTGGTGGCCCCGCAGTCTGCCCAGTTTGGACCAACACTCATGTGGAGCACTGGCCCGGGGGTTGTTAATTAAGAACTCGGGTTTGCAAAGCCCTATGCAAGTTTTAGTTATTAGGAAAATGGAGTACCAAAGTTGGGACTTGCTGGAAAAGACTTAGCGCTAAGCGGTTTATCGAGGGGGTCCCATAACCCCAACCGTGTGAGGAACGCATAATCAAGGAACATAACACCGGTTTATACGGTTCCTAGGGCGGCATGAGTGGAACAAATCACCAAGAAAGAGGCTTAGCCTTCCACCCATTACCAATATATAGATGATTTCATTTAAGAGTTTATATAGTGTGATATCCCAACAATAGCTTCAACATGAAGCAAGAATCTTCAAATCTTCTCCTGCAACTAACAATGCTATAAAAGGGGCTGAGCGAAGCCTACGTAGCCAATCAAAGGTTTGTATAGGTAGGGTGGTTAGACAGATCATGGTTACAATAGGAGGCTGACAACCAAACATGGGCATCGAGGCAATAAGCTAAAGAGCGAGACTTCCAGCAATAGACAAAGATAGTAATGATATCTGGGTCAGGTCATCTTGCATGTCGAGTCGTCGATGGGATCGTAAGAGGGCTCCTCGTTCTCAACCTCGGTAGTAACCTCGTTCTCGTACTCGGCCTCGGCTTCCGGCTCTACTCAACACAAGAACACACGAGGCACGGAATCAAACAAGATGCAAAGCGCAGACTATAGTATGGATGGCTGATGCTCTAAGGAAGCACTACAGATGCACTTAGGATGCACAGCAAGACAACATAGGAAGCACAGAGAGAACAGCACAAGAAACATGACAACATACTCAAGCAAGTAGGATGCAAAACATGACAGGGTAGGAAGCACAGAGAAGCAACACAAGAAACAGCAGGTTTAAATGAGGTCGGAAACTACTTAAGACAAATCCGGAAAGTCCTCATGAGCATAGTTTGAAATTAGTCCAGATCTGAACAAACCTTAAGTTGAAGTTGTTATACAGCAAGTTAACATGCATCAAGATGATCTACACGAAATTCTAGTCAAGTTTCATATAAAGTTTGTTTACAACGGAGCTACGGTCTAGAAGATATGATCAAAACAAGATAAGCATGGCAATGGTGCAACATGCACCCAAACATCAAGCAAACATACTCCAAACATGTTAAAAAGATGATATTATGAATCTACATGCAAAACCACACAAGTTTCATATAGTACTTGCTCAAATCGGAGCAACGGGCTAAGAGATACACCCGAAACAAGAAACAAAGCAAAGCTGAAATTAACAGCCTGGAGCAATAAATATATAGTCTACAGCACTCAAACATGGTGATAAGAAGCATGGACATGAAGTAGACATATCCTACAGCAAACAACTCCATTGGAGCATCTCCATAGGAGACATGGATCAATAGCAACAAGCTACAACATTTTGATCATGACAATAAAAACCTGACAGCAGTATTTTATAGCAACTTGGGAGCAAGAGTTAAATATGCTACAGCCACCCAAATGAGCATGTGAGGGCATGGATTAAAATAGCAATATTATCATGGCATGTTTGTGAGCATGTTTAAGTCACCTCAAGGCATAACATGGCAAATGGTTTGCACCACAGCAAAGAACACATGATGGGGGAATCCAAAACATATAAGCATGCACCATGGGGACAACCACAACAATAGCAACGAGCTCCTCAACTAGGCATCTCGTAACAAGTTACAAAACCTAACAGCCACATGCACTTTTGCAACAGGGATAAACATGGCAATACGAACTCTAACATGCAAGCTAAAGCAACCAACATGTAGAGCATCTCATGATGAACATTTGGACATATCATTTGCTTCATTTGGATAAACATGCACCAAGTTATCACATCTCAAACATGGCATGAAAACAACTAATAGCAGCAGTTTATATCCTATAGCACTCTTGTCATGAAGATTAAGACATCTAGATGTACTCAAACATGCATGACACAATGGAACAAATCATAGTACATGTCACCACGATCATTTTGACATATTATATGCACAAATCGGACAAGCACAGGAGAAGTTATCATCATCACAAAAGTGCATCAGACAAAGAAAAACACTAAAAGACTTAGGGAAAAATATCAACCTCAGGGTCAACGGGTTAAACGGGCGCCGGGTCACGGGTCAAACGGGTCGGAGTGGGTCGCGGGTTCCGGGTCGCGACCCGTTAGGGTTCCAGGCGCCTGGCTGGATCGGGCTCTGGATCGAACCCTCGATCGAGAGCGGCGGCGGCTAGATCGATCGAGAGCGGCGGCGGCTAGATCGATCGATCCCGACGGTGGCCGGAGCTTGACGACGGCGCGAGGGGGCCGGCGAGCCTGGCGGCGAGGGGCCCCACCGGAGGAGGCTGAAGGGCGGCGGCCTGGTGCAGATGGCTGGCGGCGAGGGCTTGGCTCGGATCGGAGGAGAGCTCGGGGCGGCGCGGGCGAGCTCCCGGTGGCGGCGCGGTCAACGGAGGCGGCGGGGACGCGAAGCGGCGCGGCGACGGAGGCGATGCGGGCCGCGGGGGCCGGCCTCGGGCCCGGCGGGCCCGCGCGGTGGGAGCGGCGGCGAAGGAAGACCTGTCTGGCCCGGGTCGGACACGTCCGCCCGGCACAGATTTCGAGGTGGGGGCTGGAGCTAGGAGGAGGCTAGGGTTTTGGACGAAAATGGCAAAGGGGACGTTTTTTATGGGCACAAGGAGCTAGGAGACTCCAAATGGGGAGCGGTTTTCGGCCACGCGATCACAATTCAACGGCCGAGATGATGGGAAGGGTTGTGCTGGGTTGGTGGGCTGTTGTGGAGGGGGTCTTGGGCCTCAAAGAGGAGGTACATTTAGCCCACGAGGTTAACTGTTGGAGTACCAAACGAACTCCAAACGCCACGAAATTTGACAGGCGGACTACACGTACCAAAACAACATCGCACGACAAGTCCCACGCCATTCCGGAAACATTACACGGCCAAACACGAAAGAAGGACTCGGGGATGCCACGGGCACGTGTGAGAGCGTCGAAACTCGAAACGGACAACGGGAAGAGACGAGTGGGACCGGATGCAAATGACAACACAAATGCAATGCAATGCACATGACAACAAGACATGGATGGAACGCACACACGCAAACGACAAAACGACGAAACCCGAAAATACGAAGAACCCGGAATAGAACTGATGAAGCCAAAGTTTATATATTGCCATATAGGGAAAGTGTTACATCCGGGGCGTTACACCCTGCTCCTACTTTCTTTGACTTTCAGGCAAAAAAAAAGATATGTCATAACCAGGGAGGAGGCTAATGAGTACGAGGAGAGGACGGAGGTGGCTCGTCTTCAAGCTGCAGCTCATCAGGCAATAGCCGCCGCATCGCAATAGAACCCCAACTATGACTTTGGATATCCGTCAGGCCAGTACTAGTCGTAGACCAACTTAGGCCAAAAGCCTAAGCTTGAGGGAGTATGTATTTCTCACCGACACTACATTCATGTTCACACACTCATTCCAGTATTCGGTGCTCGTACTTTTTCATTGTACTATCCATGCTAGTTATTTCTTTTCTAAGTCTTTTTTCTTGTGTTTCAGAAAAACCTTAAGAAAAACCAAAATAAATTAGTTGTAGCTTTTTAGCTAGTTTACTTTTCATGCCTGTAGTAGTAGTAATTAAAAGAAAACCCAAAAAGATTTCTTGTTCCTCTTTTTGCTTGTTGGGAGCTTTCCCGTGTAAATAGTTTTATTTCTTTTCTTTTCTTTGGGGGCCAAGAGGAGAAGACCATGATGAAAATGTTTAGTGGCTCTAATATGCATTATTGTTGATTTAACCAAGAGCCATATTACTTTGTCTTCTCCCTTGTATTAAATGCTTGCAGATTCCAGCTTAGTCCAATGCACATGCACTATTATTATTATTATCCACACCATTCGGTCGTGCGAGTGAAAGGCAATAATGACAATATATGATGAACTGATTGAGATGGGAGAAGCTGGTATGAACTCGACCTATCTTGTTTATGTAAATATGATAGTTCATCATTCCTGATTTAGCCTATTATGAATGAAACATGCTTGCAATGACAATTACATATTTTAGTTGCTCATGCCATGCTTAATTAGCTAGAAGTTTATAATGGTTTACCTTGTGTGCCAACATGCTATTAAAATGGTTGTGATGTGGTATGATAGGGTGGTATCCTCCTTTGAACGATTCAAGTGGTTTGACTTGGCCCATGTTCACACATGTAGTTGAAACAAAATCAACATTGCCTCCGCGATATTTATGTTCATAGTGATTTATATCCTACTCATGCTTGCATTCATTGTTGATTAATTTTAATGCATGTTCACGACTGTTGTCGCTCTCTAGCTGGTCGCTTTCCAGTCTCTTTCTAGCCTTCACTTGTACTAAGCGGGAATACTGCTTGTGCATCCACTTCCATTAACCCCAAAGTTATTCCATATGAGTCCACCATACCTTCTTATATGCGGTATTTACCTGCCGTTCCAAGTAAATTTGTTTGTGCCAAACTCTAAACCTTCAAATGACATTCTGTTTTGTATGCTCGAGCAACTCATGTATCAACTAGGGTTGTCTATATCTTCCATGGTAGGTGGGTTATTCTCACGATGAGTGGACTCCGCTCATCATTCACGAGAAAATGGCCGGTAACCGGGATGCCCAGTCCCATGCTCAAATCAAATCAAAATAATTAAACAAAACTCCCCCAGGGTTGTTGTTGGTATGGACGGTACCCGTTGTTTCAGGCCAGTCGTGGAGTGTGCTTGTTGGTGGTGGGGGAGTATAAACTTTACCATTATGTTTGGGAACCGCCTGTAATGTGTGTAGCATGGAAGATATCGGGAACTCTTGGTTGTTATGTTGACAATGAAAGTATACCGCTCAAAATATTATCCATCTCTATTTCAAAACTCGAGCTCTGGCACCTCTACAAATCCCTGCTTCCCTCTGCGAAGGGCCTATCTATTTACTTTTATGTTGAGTCATCATCCTCTTATTAAAAAGCACTAGTTGAAGAGCACCACTCTCATTTTCATGCATTGCTATTAATTTACATTGAGTATGAATGTGACTGGATCTCTTTTACCATGAATTACAATATCTAGTCAATCCTTGATCTTCAGAGGTGCTCTGCATTTATGCTTTGCGATCTCAGAAAGGGCTAGCGAGATACCATCTTGTTATATCATACTATGATTGTTTTGAGAAAGTGTTGTCATCCGAGGTTTATTATTATTACTCGCTAGTTGATTATGTCATTGATATGAGTAAACATGAGACCTGAAAGTTATTGCGAATGTGGTTAGTTCATAATCTTTGCTGAAAACTTGAATGCTGGCTTTACATATTTGCAACAACAAGAGCAAACAGAGTTTGTCAAAGTTTTTCTTTATCACTTTCAGTTTATCAACTGAATTGCTTGAGGACAAGCAAGGGTTTAAGCTTGGGGGAGTTTATACGTCTCCAACGTATCTACTTTTCCAAACACTTTTGCCCTTGTTTTGGACTCTAACTTGCATGATTTGAATGGAACTAACCCGGACTAATGCTGTTTTCGGCAGAATTGCCATGGTGTTATTTTTGTGCAGAAATAAAAGTTCTCGAAATGACCTGAAAATCAACGGAGAATATTTTTGGAATATATATATAAAATACTGGCGAAAGAATCAAGACCAGGGGGGCCACACCCTATCCACGAGGGTGGGGGCACGCCCTGGGTGCGCCCCCTATCTCGTGGGGCCCCTAAGGCTCCACCGACCTCAACCCCAACTCCATATATTCATTTTCGGGGAGAAAAAAAATTAGAGAGAAGGATTCATCGCGTTTTACGATACGGAGCCCTCGCCAAGCCCTAATCACTCGGGAGGGCTGATCTGGAGTCCGTTCGGGGCTCCGGAGAGTGGAGATCGTCGCCGTCGTCATCATCAACCTTCCTCCATCACCAATTCCAAGATGCTCACCGCCGTGCGTGAGTAATCCCATCGTAGGCTTGCTGGACGGTGATGGGTTGGATGAGATTTACCATGTAATCGAGTTAGTTTTGTTAGGATTTGATCCCTAGTATCCATTATGTTCTAAGATTGATGTTGCTATGACTTTGCCATGCTTAATGCTTGTCACTAGCGCCTGAGTGCCATGATTTCAGATCTAAACCTATTATGTTTTCATGAATATATGTGAGTTATTGATCCTATCTTGCAAGTCAATAGTCACCTACTATATGTTATGATCCGACAACCCCGAAGTGACAACGATCGGGACCACTCTCGGTGATGACCGTAGTTTGAGGAGTTCATGTATCATTAAGTGTTAATGCTTTGACCCGGTACTCTATTAAAAGGAGGCCTTAATATCCCTTAGTTTCCTATAGGACCCCACTACCACGGGAGGGTAGGACAAAAGATGTCATGCAAGTTCTTTCCCATAAGCATGTATGACTATATTCGGAATACATGCCTACATTACATTGATGAACTGGAGCTAGTTCTGTGTCACCCTAGGTTATAACTATTACATGAGGAATTGCATCCGACATAATTATCCATCACTGATCCAATGCCTACGAGCTTTTCACATATATATCCTTGCTTAGTTACTTTTCCACTGCCACTGTTACAATCACTACAAAACTGCTACTGTTACTTTTGCCACTGTTACCGTTACTTTCATATTACTTTGCTACTAAATACTTTGATGTAGATATTAAGTCTTCCAGGTGTGGTTGAATTGACAACTCAACTGCTAATACTTGAGAGTATTCTTTGGCTCCCCTTATGTCGAATCAATAAATTTGGGTTGAATACTCTACCCTCGAAAACTGTTGCGATCCCCTATACTTGTGGGTTATCAGTAACCTCCTGGTTTTGAAAATCCTTCCTATCCAAATTATGTTTGTCTTCTCTAGAAATATCTTTATGGTCTCAAACAAGCTCCACGAGCCTGGTTTCAACATTTCTCTTCTTTTATCCGAATGATAGGTTTCACTTCTTCACTTTCTGACACTTCTCTCTTTGTGTACCACCACAATTCCAAAAACTGACTACCTCCTTCTTTATGTAGATGACATCATTCTCTCCGCATCTTATCAAACCTTTTTAGATCACATTATTACCCTCCTTCGTTCTGAATTCTTTATGACTAATCTTGGTACTCTTCATCACTTTTTGGGTATTACGGTTCTTCGACATTCTTCTGGCCTTTTTCTTTCCCAGCGCCAGTATACTCTTGATCTTCTTAATCGTGTTAGTATGCTTGACTGTCAGTCCTCTCGCACCCCTGTTGATACCAGTTTCAAACTATCAGCTAATGGTGAACCTTTCCGTAATCCTACTTTGTACCGTAGTCTAACCGGGGCTCTCCAATATCTCACTATCACTTGTTCTATTTCCTTTGTTGTTCAACAAGCACGTCTCCATATACATGATCCACGGCTTCCGCATTTTAATCATGTCAAACGTGTTCTTAGGTATTTGAAAGGTACTCTTGATCACGGTCTTCAGATCAATAAGTCCACTCCTCATTCTCTCACCGCATACTCTGATGCAGACTAGGCTGGTTGTCCAGACACTCGACGATCCACATCCGGTTTTTGTGTTTTTCTCGGTAATAATTTGATTTCTTGGTCCTCAAAAAGATAGGTTACGATCTCCCGCTCGTCCGCTGAAGCTGAGTACCGTATTGTGGCACATGATGTCGCTGATACTATTTGGGTTCGACAGTTGCTCTCAGAACTGCACCGACCAATCGAGTAGGCTACTATTGTGTATTGTGATAATATTTCAGCTGTTTACATATCTGGGAATCCTACTCAGCATCGCCGGACCAAACACATTGAGATTGATATTCATTTTGTTCAAGAGAAGGTGGCTCTTGGACAAGTTCGGGTGCTCCTTGTTCCTACTATGGCTCAATTTGCTGACATCTTCACAAAAGGATTTGCTACTAAGCCAACATACATTCCAGTCTCAATGTCATCGAGCCTCCCGTTAATACTGCAGGGGGGTGTTAGACTATTCCTTGGATCACAAGTTTCCTAGTCCAAGTCAGTTTGTAATACCTAGTCTAAGTTGGTTTGTACCAATATATATAGCCATGTACCCTGTACTAAACATAATACAAACAATAATTTTATTCATCTATCAGCGCTAACGAGGTCGGAAACGTTCTAAAGTTTGCATGGTGTCTTCATTGAACACCTGTAGGGTGTGGTAAACATTTGAGATCGTTACGACCAAAACCTGATGCACATCAGGACACTATTCCGCCAAGTGTAAGGGTTTCGAAACGGCCACCTCACACACATAACTCAGTTTTCAAATATATTCTGAACTTGAATCTTTTTCGTGAGTAATATACGTCACTTGAAGCCCCGTGTTGAATTTTTACCACTTTTAGAGTTGGCTTGCTATTTTCGCAACATTAACTGAATTTCCTGCAGCAAAAAATGGCAATAACGGAGTGTGGTGGACACTACTAAGGGCCCGCCACTGCTAACTTCTTGATTTACAGTTTTTTTTTCGCGGGTGACTACATTGCATCAGTGACGAGTACCTTTGTTGCCCGCCACTGCTAACACCTGGATATATAAAAAATAAACAATTTGAGAGGGTCACCCCACTATGTCCGTGGCGGGCGCATTCTGTGCCCGTCACTATAAACCCGCAGTAGCAGTGGCTGGTACACAGCTACGCCCGTCGGTGCCCGGTTTCAACACGCGAGGAAATATGGGAAGTCTAGCTATGGCCGTCGTTCCTATGCACCCGCCATTGCTGCACTATCAACACTGGCGGGTACATCTTGGCACCCGTCGTTGCTGCGTTTCAAAATTTGTTGTGGCGGGTACCTCACTTTGCCGGCCACTAATTTGAGTTAATCTATAAGCCCTTTCTCGGTAGTGTGTGCTTCATCTCTGGCGACAGACTGTCCCACAGTGCTTTTCGTTGGTGATCATGGCGGATGTGGAGGAAAGGAGAAGGATGTGAAGCGGATGTGTTCTGTTGTGGAGATACGGGGTGTGGCCGCCCTTTAATAGCGGATTCCAGTGAGGCCACGCGTCAATGCGGGACGCCGGAGTGGGTTTCTCAGCCGGCGAGCCTGCTTAATAGTGGCATACGGACGAACGGGCATTGAACGGGCGTGGTAGATATCTGTCCAATCCCATCCAGTCACGCATCTTCAGCACTGAACAGGCACGAACACCGGAGAAGTGTCGTGGGTGGTGTCGTGGGCCGGCGAGCTGCTTTAATACCGGCGCCAATGAGAGATCACGTCCGCTCTTCAATGAGGAGCGGTCGTTCCATAGCGGCATGAACGCGGACAACTGGCGCGGGGCGGGAACGCACGCGGGTGCTGGTGGAGGGACTTGGGTGGGCCAGGGTGGTCATAAGCGGGCGTGGGATCGATCGGAACTCCCTTAAAGGCCCATACATTTGTCTTCGGTTTGCGAGAGAAATCGCGTCCGGATCATCCTGCGGACTGATATAGGTCGACGTTGCATGGCTTCCATGGTCCGAACAACGCAGTATAAACATATACGGATGGTTTACGGGTCTGTCTTAGAGATGCCCTTAGCTTGTGTACTTCTTTCAGTTAATTTATTACAGAAAACAATTGTACTTTTTCAGATAGCCGGCGTACATCTACCAATGAAAGCCCACGCAGAGGATAGGCTAGTTGTTACTACTGTTCGTCCATTGTCTATGTTGAGGACGGCACGAACTGATAAAAATGTGATATCGCTGGTACCTGCAGTTGGTCTAAATCTGCTCGCGACATCTGTCGATCGGCATCGCTTGGCCATTCTCTTTGACTTGTTATTCAGCGCCCTACAGGCCCAGTTATTGGACAGGTTTGACTCAACATATATAGCAAATCAATCGGCAAATATTATCAGTGATGTTATAAAGTGAACGTCGGTTGAGAAAGATGGCATTTGCGAACCTTTGCCACCCTCATGCAAAGTAAAATGTCATGAAAAAGGGTCGCAAATCTCACTCCCAGCAAACGTTGGCTGGCTAGAGGGGTCCAAAGTTATACATACTATACTTTCTAGTATCATCGGAGGGGTGTGTGGAGGTTTATCTCCGATAGAACCCACAGAATTCGATCGGCATTTGTCTTCGCTGGATCCATATAAATCTGATATTCGTCGTCTGTTTTCATGTGTCTACAGGTTGAATACTTTCGATCTACGCTTCTCTCAATCGACGACGGATGCTATTCTGCAATGCTGGTCCAATAAAACCTTAGCATGATGATTTTCTCACTGTTTACTACAACAAGGTTTCCCTAGCTCCAATGAGGGAGGGACGATAACGGCGGCACGCCTTCGACTCTCTTCAGTGCTCGTAGTCGTCTATAGGTGGGCTACGGACCTGAATGTATTTTTTTTTTACTTCTGGTGTTCTTTGTATCACCTTGATAGTTGATGAATAGATCAGAAGTTTTCTCCGTAACAAAAAACTCTACACGGCAAAGCATTCGCGTCGGTTCAGCGATTTAGAAATCAAGTCACCAAGTGTCCAAGTTGCTCGATCTCGATCTCCACATGTATGCATATGCAAGCTCCTGCTTCGTCATTGGCCTGTGTGTGTAAAATCCGGGATTTACGGCCAACCAAACCATTATCTTGTTTGGTTGGTTAGCAATGCTGATGTCCTGAAAGGAAAAATGACTGATGCTGACAGCTTACATGCATGCATTTAGCTGGGAAGCTTCATAACACGCAAGCATGCGTATATATAGTACTAAGAACGAAGTCATTTTCCCTTACGTACATGCTGATTCTTTCTTTTCTTTGGTATCTGCCTGCAGATTCCTTCTTGAACTCAAGAAGTGCAGCGATACGCAGATTTCTATAATTTTCACCTATATATATAATGGTATACACAGGATCGAATCGGGTGTTATATGTACGGAGAGAACAAAACGAAAACAACTGTGTCTCCCATTTTAAAACTCGCCTTACAAAACTACAAGTAGTGCAAAATAAATCGTCTTTATATCACAACTTTTTGAGATGTGATGTTTTAGTAAAGTATGACATCTTTTTGAAAATAAAATGTATTACTTCCCTGATTTATATCACAACTTTGTACTAAACCAGCGACAATTAATTTGAATCGGAAGGAGTAGTAAAGTCTACTCTATGACAGACTCTTGAGTAAACTACTTAAGCCTCCTTTGGTTTGGAGGAATTTCATAGAGATTCTATAGAATAGGATTCTTATAGGAATTTTTCCTTTAGAGCTCTTTGGTTCACAGGAATGGATTCCTATTCCTACATAGGATTGGTTCCTATCCTTCACATTCCATAGGGAAATAAAAATGAGCCTAGACTCAATGAAAAAATTCATTTTGTGTGAACCAAATGACATCTCTTTTTCTATTTCTACTCATAAGATTTGAGATACATGTCATCTCATTTCCTACAAATATCCTATTCCTATGATAATCCTATCCTATGAACCAAAGAAGGCCTTAAGAAAGAGCGCATTTCCAACGGATTAATTTGCTTGTCCACCAGAATTATGATGACATCAGAAAACTATTTAAATTTGAGCAATTCACTTCAGGATGGTGCAGAATTAATTTGCATGTTCATGTGTCCATTGTTCAGAAATAACAATGGATGCAGTGAATTCTTAATTTATCACCATATCGTTCTAAAAAACACACCATATACCTTACACACTGAAAATTTGCATGCGTCCTTCTCCAATCATTGATTTGCACGAAAAGTTATTCCGTCAAAAAATGATTGAAAATAGATGCAAATATTTAACTCTTCCAATATGAGACAATATACATGTTTACCTTGTACAAATATTTCAGCAATATCATTCATGTATGTTCTTCCTGTGTGTATAGTGCATCCCTATTCTTTTAGATACTTTCTTTATTCTAGAACCATATTCAAGCCATCCACTCGCACAGTTCATCTTATTTTTCCTCGGTTTCAGTACCGTTCCACTTTGAGGTTTCGGTACTCTTTAGTCGTCTTTTTTTTATATTGGTTTTCCTTTTGTGCAATTAGTTTTCTTTACCTAATATAAAATCATCACTTAGCCCTCTTATGTCACTTCGCAAGTTCATGCCATCATTTTCCCCCAAAAATGCTACTCTTTTTGCCAACTTTTTTATTTTCCTACGGTACATGCATGATGAAGTCTCTCAAATATCCATCCCTCGATTCAACAATTCCATCTTTCTACAGCCAAACCTCAATTTGTAGACAACCTTTGATGGCTTCCTTACAGATTTTTTTTACACGATACCATTACAATTTCGTTCTTCCAACCCAGTGATTTCCGCACCATTTGATTTTAATTTCAATCCTAAGATTTTAGTTCTTGTTTTGAAAAGTTATGTCTTGTGAAACTTATTTTTTATTTCCTCGCGAACTTAGCCCATCCCATTAGTTCTGTCCCTCGGAACTTGCGTCCATTCGGTTCTCTGAAATATTTTATTCCTGCGCGTATCCAACAGATTATCACCCTGAGTTACCTAACATTTATTTTGCGGTGCGCGGTCCACCAATCCAGTAACTTCTTTCTCCCTGCTATTTTTCCCTCATCTTCTTACTTTCTTCTGTCATCTTGTATATCTACTCTCATACTTCTGCTAGACGTTGTTCCCACTTGTTGCCGGGAGCCAACGGCCCCAACCGTCAACACCCGCTACAACTACTCCGGGTGGTCATCTGCATTGCCCTCCAATTTGTTCTATGCGAGGAAACACTAATGAAACTCAATGTAGTTCATGAGATGGAGGTACATTACCACGTATCTCTCTTAATCTCGTACAAATCAGGGTCAATGCTTATTTTCCACTAAACTGGCTATTGGTACTTTTCTAGTGCCCAATCTGTTACGACCTCGGAGGCTTGTGCGGCGATGACAATGTTGTGAAGAACAAGTGATTCTCCCTCCTTTTTTTCTAGAAGATTGCAAAGAACAACAAGTTTCGAATAATAATTCAAATCTTGTTCATGAGATATGTGATTTACTTGTTAGTTCACTATAGAGTATTCATAACTATGTGGGCCTTTGTTGACTGAACAAGATGTGGATCCAACTTATGTCCAATTCAGTTCATATGAAACATTGAATCAAGTGCTATCATTTGCTCATGACTACATAATTTTCCTGATTAGTCCGACACACATTTCCTTTTAATATATACTCATTTCATATAGATTTCAAGCTACAGCTTGTACCATTATTTTACCTACTGCTCCATCACCAATTAACGATACACAAATTCTAGTTTGCATATCAATTACATAATAGCATCTACCTATCTGTATTTTTCACCTTTTGTAACATCACATTTCATTCATTTCAAAATTAAGGCTGCATATACTTATCTCAAAAACACTTTTTAAAGAGAATAATCTCACTGTGATGGCGGTATGCTTGTTGTAAGAACATTGACTTACTATTCCTCTATAAGAACACTCCTTTATTTTCTTTTATTTTTCTCGGGTCATCCCCTGCTTTGCAAGAGATGATTTCTTAAAGAATATCGACATTACAAAAATTGACATAACTCAAGTTACAGCTTCTCTTGAAACAAAAGAAGGTTTCACTTTCGTTGTGAACGTCAGCAATAAACAAGAAAATACCTATTTCACTCGCGAATCGGGGAAATAATTCTTGTAATTGTACCACTGGCGAGTTGATAAGGAAATTCCACTCACCTTAGCTAGCGACCCTGGTCGCTCCATATTTGTCCAGCTGCCCAATGCTGTAGTTACTCATCCATGTATGTACGTTTTTACTATAATTCTATCTAATTTCATTTCTATTACATCCATCTTTGTATAGTATAAGCTTTACTTAATACTTGTATTGATTCAACTTCATTACTACTTGCCTTGAACTCACACCTTACCCTGTAACTAGCTTTTCTTATATACTCCCTCCGTCCCAAAATACTTGTCATCAAAATGGACAAAAAGGGGTGTATCTAGAACTAAAATACATCTAGATACATCCCTTTTTATTCATTTTGATGACGAGTATTTCCGGACGGAGGGAGTACATGTCAGAGCTTACTTCAAACTGGATAAAAAACACACAAACAAATTTGTGAGGAGTATCGATACTACATATGGCACACAAAAATAGAGAAGACATTGAACAAGCAATTAAGTTTATTAAGCATATATATTGAGTGGTTTCTAAACAAATACAAAACTAGATACCCTAATAATCCATACTTTCCACTCCTGCACACTTTGATGAAGTCCAACATTAAGAGCGAACTCCTGGTAAGATTTCTATTCAACATTATGTTTTCAACACACTTGTCTGACTGTATGTATAATTGTTGCTTTCTTACATTACTTTCCCTGTAACAGAAATTGTCAAAATGTGTCATGCCTAACCTAATAGATGAAATATGTATCATCATGATTATTATGCATCCCACTATCAATTGCAGATGTATGTACATGTCTTATGTGGATGATCATGTCATCATTAATGGCTGGCCACATGTACTAAAGGATACCAAATTCAAAGTTGGGAACAAGCTCATGTTCATCAAGCACCAGGATGGTGCTGGGGTTTTCCTGTTTCTCGCTCGAATTGAGTTTGAACTTAAATTTATCTTATGATCTGCCAAGTGTGCCTAATCATGTTGTGACAAACTGTTCATAGACATGTGTTGTTGATGCACAAATGTCAATATATACTCTTTTTTTCTACTCCCATTAGATCTCGTTACCGATCCTGCTTCCCAAGACACTACTTTGTGCATTCTTAATCGTATATCCTTATGTTATTATATTTATTCTTGTTTACTCAAATGTACTTTCAGGTTTGAACATGCTGAAATCCACTATTATGAACTCTTCAACTTGTTCAATATTTTTCCCTTCATCCTTCTTATCATATAAAGTTCATATATTCGTAAAAGACAATTTATAATCAAGAGCAACCATATAATTCCGTATGCTGCCCATACACCTTTCACTAGCTCATAAGCATAATACATATCTTTCGGCAAACATTGTTGTTCAATGAGGTTAATTTTTAAGCACATACTTACAAACCATTGCTTGATACGTGAAAAGCATGACCCTTCCAAGACAGTGACTTCAACATTTCAACCCAAACAAACTTCATGTCAATCCTAATGCTCTGCGCTAAATTCCATCTGCACCTATCAGGTTGCACATTATCTGTACATATTAGAACAAATTATTAGAATTAATATTGATGCATCAAACAAAAATCAGTACATTCCTGTATGTTCAGGTTGTTGAAAATAAATTTCACTTATACAACTGTTATACGTAATAAAGTTTGTAACTAATATCTAATTTTACATAAGTGTAACATGTGCTCAATATCAACAAGTAAATTTCCTAAAATTGGAACTGAATAGAAAAAATAAAACCAAAATTATGAGTCCATAGGCTTGGAATAATTCCAGTCCATAATTATTAGAAAGGCCTTAGCTTCTGGTTTATGGGCTTCTAGGTATTATACATATATTAAAGAAGAATGGTATATGTGTGTGAAATTGAGCTAATTTTTTTAAATAATACATTTTTTATTAAATTTCATAAATATTACGCGGCCAAAAGAATTTTCAAAAATAATACATCATCGGCCCGCAGCAGGCCGACTGGGCCTAGTCGGCCCACAGCTGGCCGACTGGGCTCCAATCAGCTTGTTGCTAGCCGATAGGCCTATCGGCCACGAGCTCTCCAGCAGTCGGCCTGCTGCTGGCCGACAGGAGCTCAGTCGGCTTCCAGCTGGCCGACAGGACCCCTTTTGGCTAGCTGCTGGCCGATTGCATGCAACTAAACACCTCCCATGCATCTTGCACGTTGTTCACTCCTTCCTGCCATATCCCCCCCCCCCCTTGCTCTTTCCCGCCATAGGTTTCCGCAGCTCGTTTCCGCCATATTTTTCCCGCTCTCTACTTGCCTCCCCCTTTGCTCGTTCCCGCCAAATTTTCCCGCTTTGCTCGTTCCCGCCATTTTTTCCCGCTTTGCTCGTTCCCGCCATTTTTTCCCGCTCTCTAGTTCCCGCTAGTATCTCCCGCTACCGAGTTCCCACCTTTCTTTGTGTTGTGAGTCTATAAAACACGCTTGGCAGTAACATTGGTAAGCATTCAGTGGTAGTCTCGTAGTCTCGCCAAGATGTCCGGATATCCTTTCGATCGTAGTTTTCACCCTAGTATGTCCAGATGTCTTCTGGATTTAGCCGCCAATTTCAGGGTAGACAACAAGATAGTTCAATGGGAGAAGCTCATCAGTACTGACACCCTACTGAATGAGCTGTCTCATGCACTAAGTAGGTGCGGGTGGCCTTCCAGGACCTTTGAGGAGATACGGGAAGAACTTCTGAGGTTGCAGGGGAGATGGAAGAAGCAACAATCGAAGGGTGAATCATACCTAAGGTGTGCAGCCGAACATACTTTTCTATGGACTGAGGACAGTGAGGATGATGAGGATATCTTCATGGCGCCTCTTCCGGGTTCTACATATTCGAAGGGTAAGAGTTCAGCATCGTCAAAGGGCAAAAGTTCTCCATCGTCGAAGAGCAAGAGTTCTGCATCGTCGAAGAGCAAGAGTTCTTCATCATCAAAGGGCAAGTGTTTTTCATCGTCGAAGGGCAAGATTTCTGCATCGATGGAGGATGACGATGATGACTTCATGTAGTTTTTATCCTTTATGTTGTCAGTTAAGTTGTATGTGTCGTTTTATTTAGATGTAGTTCTATCTAGTTGTTTGTACTTTCTTGTTATATGAGCATTATATTCTATCTAAATAGCAGAGACTAAAATAGAGTAGTCATATGTCTCATACATAAATACATAGTCATTTGTCTCATACATAGAATAGACATAAGTCTCATACAGAATTAAATGGTCATGTCTCTACTGATAGATAGAAGCGTCACTGACGACGTATGCCCTGGCGCGGAGCCGGATCTTGTGGCATCGTCCATCCGTACCTATGTAGTGGCCTGATGATACGAGGCGGAATCTCAGACTCACACTGGTGATACTATGTATCCTGTGTCGGGCCAGGTGGAGGAGTCGAAAACATGTCCGGCCACTGGATGTGCTGCGACATCTGACCCTGTAAGTTGTCCTCAAGACGTTGATCACTCCCCCATGTATCATGTGATGCATACATAGACGCATGATATCCGTAGGCTCCTGAACGATGGAACATTAAGTCATGCAGAATAAGGTCGCCTAAATTAATATTGAAAACAATACACATACCTGTTGGCTGTGACGGCTGCTCTGGCTGAAACACAAAGCTCGACGAGGGACCCTGTTGTCGTGGCTGTGGAGAAAACACGAAGCTCGACGTGGGACCAAAGTGGTCTGGGTGCTGCCACGTCGAACTGCCAGGTTGGTCAGGAGGGGGTGCCCTCATAGTCGGCTGATGTGCAAGACGCGGACGTGGCTGATGTCGGTGTGTGGAGTGACGCGGCGGCTGCTGCTGGTGCTGAACAACGTCGCTCCTCCGGGTGCACGTGATAGCCTCGTAGACAGCCCGAATCTTGTTCTGCACACGTTCCAAGAAGGGATGTAGCACAGGACGGTGCTGAAGAAGAGGTCCAGACGACAGTGGTCGTCCAAAGATGGTCACGTCGTTGTAGAGTTCGTGTGTCAAGCTAGCCTGCAAATTCTCGCCTTGGTTATTAAGTATGCACGTCAAAAATATGTGACAACTATATTTAAGAACAATATGTCTTACCGCGTACTGTCTAGATCCTGAAGTATCATAGCTCGGGTACATATCCGATGGAGCAGGGTCAGGTATCTCCTCTGGGTGAGAGTGCTCAACGATGCGCAACCGTGTTTCGTTCATGTAGCGCCGCAAATAGAGATTGAATTCATTGAGATCAAAATCATGATTCTGGTGTCATAGATTCGTGTTTGTTGTCTCCCATTCTATAACATACGGCTCTAGTCTAACTAGCCACTCGGCAATTGTCCTATTCGTGCCCTTCCTTGTCGTTCTAAAATAGCGGTGTATTTTCAACAATTATTATGTGCTTGAAAAGAGTACTATGAAAGATAATGCAACATTGAAAAACTGGTAAATACATGTGGATGTGTGCTGGCACCGGGTTCTCTGTAGGGGGCGGCAGCTGTGACTGCAGAAGATCAAATTGCCTCATAACCCTTTGTTGTGACATCTCCTCGACAAAGACATCGAAGATGATCTTCGATTTTGTCATCCAGTAATCTCGGTCCCTTGTGCATAGCACAGACAAACCACCGGGGTATCTCGCTTGTATGGCTGCTTCCGTGTAGGGCTGTCAGATGACCCAAGTGTACGTATCGAACTGCTCATTCAATGTCGTGTATGCCTTCCTTGTCTGATCACTAGCAAATCGCCTCTGCAGAAAACAAAAGTTAGTACCCGGTAGCATAGAATTATCTTTTTCTGCTAAAAAAATTGCATTAAACTATACACCAATACATACCTCACGATGTGTCCAACACAGACCGAAAGTTGGCATGTCGATGCCGTCAGCATCGAACCTGACGTCTATAGGCTGATTCACAAGTACGTCTGGTCGCCCTATAGAGAACCTCTCCCACGACCACAGCTGAAGGAATAGAGGGCGTCCAAGAAGGGCTGGCTTTTTTGATGTAAGTTGACAGCTGTTGCACATACCTCGGTACGTAGCCGCTAGGACCGTCGAACCCCAACTCTTCTGTCTGATATGATCAGCCGTCTGAGCACTCGCTATCTCGAGTTCCATAGGGATGTAGAGCACGCTAATAGTGGTGACATGGTTCTTTGTGAACATCACCTTGCCGAAAAGCCACATTAAGTAGGCCTCCAGGCTCCGTGTGATCTGTTCCGCAGTCATCGGCGCCGGGAACTTTTGTATCTACAGTAAGCATAAAGAAAGTTTTAGTAAGCCACGTGTATTTTCCATAAAACTATGGGCACGATAAGTTGAAGATACTAGGTAGGGAAATTTACCTGGAAATTGAGCAACCACTCATACTTAGGTCCGTGATGCTCCCATACTGGATCCGGAACATTTCAATAAAGAGCATGAAAACGATGTGTAAGACCTCGCTCCCAATCAGCCGGTGCGTCCAACGGTCCTATGGCATGACCTGCCAACGGTAGTCCGAGCAAACGTGACACATCCTCTAGAGTAGGAGCCATCTCTCCCCATCGGAAGTGAAACGTGTGGGTCTCTGGCCTCTAACGGTCTACTAAGCAGCTCAACAAGGAGGAGTCGATGGCGAGGCGTTTGCAGCCCGGGATAGACTCAACCAGACGCGCGAAAGGTAAAAGGCCGGCCCATTTCAACCTTCATCACAGAACATTACAGTTAGTGTCTCCAATTAATATGCATGTCATTGTGCAAATTAAAAAGCATGTACCTTTGTTCCCATCCTCGGTGTATCCTCCAGTGCTCCTTAGGAGTGCGAGTGACCAAAGGCTCAAGCCTCTACTCAGACCAAATCGTAGCCCGATGACCCCTATCAATGTCCCCATACAGCAACCCCATTCCCGACATTCCTGCACATAAAGCCACACTTAATACAAATTTCAAACAATATGCCACACTTAATACAAATTTTCAAACATAGTGCCACACTTAATACAAATTTCAAACATAGTGCCACACTTAATA
Source organism: Secale cereale (assembly GCA_902687465.1). Taxonomy (NCBI): domain Eukaryota; kingdom Viridiplantae; phylum Streptophyta; class Magnoliopsida; order Poales; family Poaceae; genus Secale; species Secale cereale. The sequence continues at coordinate 406,827,917 of LR738709.1, read as the reverse complement.
CAAATTTTCAAACATAGTGCCACACTTAATACAAATTTCAAACATAGTGCCACACTTAATACAAATTTTCAAACATAGTGCCACACTTAATACAAATTTCAAACATAGTGCCACACTTAATACAAATTTCAAACATAGTGCCACACTTAATACAAGTTTCAGAACATAGTGCCACACTTAATACAAATTTCAAACATAGTGCCACACTTAATACAAATTTCAGAACATAGTACTGCTGGCTTAGTTTCTTCCTCTACCTCTTACTCCTCTACCTCCTCTTCGTCCCCGGTTGCCACGTCCACGCCCAGTACCACTGGCTGTGACAAAAGTGGGACAATTAGTGTCCCTATGGCCAAATTCATTGCATAGAATGCATTGAATTGTCAGACCTCCTGCTTCAGATTCATCCATATCATTCCGGATGCGATGACACTGACGTCTGCCTCTACTTGTACGCTTATGCTCTGGGTTTGGAATATAACGCCTTTTAGAGGAGTTGACGGTGTTGAAGTTACCCATTGATCGAAAACCCATCAGCTCACCTGTCCAGATATTCAGGACAGCCTCTTTTAGAAAATATGGAAACACAAACGATATTGCGTCCAATCCAAGCAGCCCGCAAGCAGCAAGTACATGTGAGCAAGGTAGGTGCCACAATTTTGGTTTGTTGCATGTGCACTCACATGTTGGCCAGGCTTCATTTCCAATTTTCACCTCATGTGTCCTCATCTCATTTGCACATCCGAATTTGTTATTGGCTAAGCGGACCTCAAACCTTCTTTCTTGATTACCGATGGCGACTACAGTGTGTGACCTTGCTTTCTGCATCTTGTTCTCCATGTACTTCGTGACTCTTTCACAGTAACGTGTATTCGGGTTGTTCAAGATATGTTGCTCTGTTTTTTGACGTCTATCTCTGAAATACTTCACGGTGCCATGGAAAATACCCTCAACGATGGCTGTAAGCGGCAATGCCCGGTTTCCTCTGAGGACAAAGTTGTATGTTTCAACGAGATTGGTTGTCATGACACCGTACCTTGCTCCATGTGTGTCATGTAGCAAAGACCACCTCTCAAGAGGCTCATGCTCTATCCACTGCTGGAAGGTTTTAATCGACCTCCCGAGCCTTCTCCTAGTATCTGGTGGGTCAAAGCCTGGCAAGTCACATAGCCCAACAGGCTCCTCCTCCACGGCTGATATTCCTGTTGCCAACTATACAGCTACTGCTTCAGCATGTGTCCTCACTGCTGCATCTCTTGCAGCTTTCCTGTCCCTAACATGTCTCTACGTGCACACATTAAGTCTGTCACGTATTTCTAGTGGGGGTGGTGGAGCTCCGGCGTTGCTAGGCGAGTTTCCAGCTCCGGTTCCGTTGAGTGAAGCCCGCCGTTCGTCGTTCGTTTGCACGCTTCAAGGGTATATTTCAACACACATTTTATCTCTCGTAATTGTTTGGTAGTATTTTTTAGGTATGTGAATATTTTTAGGTATGTGAATATTTTTAGTTGGTCCGTGAATATTTTTAGGTATGTGAATACTTTTATGTATGTGAATATTTTTAGTTGATCCGTGAATATTTTTAGGTATGTGAATATTTTTAGTTGGTCCGTGAATATTTTTAGGTATGTGAATATTTTTAGGTATGTGAATATTTTTAGTTGGTCCGTACATATATACATGTCTAATATTTAGTAGTGCGGACATTTGAAAGCGTTGCTTATTATTTGTCTGTCGTTGTTGGAAAAAAATTAGGTGAGCCGAGATGTCTGATGTAGTGAAGTTCATATTTTACTACGATACTGATACTGTCCAGACAACTGAGATGGAAGCTGATCTGAGTGAATTTGTTCATATAGAGGTGGCACTGAACGCGCCTCAAACATGGTCAGTCAGTCAGTTGAAAGAATGGATTGCGGCAAGTTTAGGGCTAGATACTGTAACGCACACAGTCGGTATTCATGCATTGTGGACACGGTCAAGTTCAACAATATATTTTTATTTGAGGCCAATTGAGCGAGACTCGGAGTGGGTGCGATGGTTACAAGGTTGTGAACGCAGGGGATGCAATCCTGTTGCCTTAGTGATTCCCGTCGTGAATGAGGTCACCACACATGAAGGCGAGGGTGGCTACGATCCTGGGCTGAGTAGTGGAGGGAGGCAGTTATCTATGTCAAATGCTGGGCATGCTGGTTACGAACCAGGGCAGAGCAGTCAGGTAGAAGGAGGAAATGCTGCTGGTTATGAACCAGGACAGAGCAGTCAGGTAGAAGGAGGAAATGCTGCTGGTTACGAACCAGGGTAGAGTAGTCAGGTAGAAGGAGAATATGCTGATGGTGATTACATTGGCGAGGTGGACGCTGACGAGGTAGATGGGCACATGCAGGACCAGATGGAAGAAGAAGACACCGGTGTTGATATGGGTCATGCCGATGATTCAGATGAGGAAGACAATGAAGAGATGGCCCCGAATCCTGCATCATGGAATCATGACTTCTCATCTGCAATGATAGTCAACGATGGACATAATTCTGCCTGGCAATATCACCAGAACAATATTGCGACGGAAGCTATGTATCCGAACAAGCAAGCTATGAAGGATGCAATAATTAATTGGGCAATGTCCACGCAAAGGGTTTTCACAGCTCAGGTGTCAAGTCAGAAATACCTCACAATGGTATGCAAGAATGCAGATTGCCCTGCCAAGGTGCACGGCTATCTACCTAAGTATGGCACAAGTTGGGTGATCAGTGACTTAGTGCATCACACTTGTCTTATTCCGTGCATCCCTCAAGATCATGCCAACCTTTCATCGCCGCTTATTGCTCGGTTGTTTTACGATGAGATAGTGCAGGGCAAAGCTATGGAAGTGAAGGCAATCCAGACAAAAGTCTTCACCAGGTTTAAGTACAGAATTTCTTATGACAAGGCTTGGAGGGCTAAGCATTTGGCGCTGGAGAGCAGATTTGGTTCATATTTTGATGCATATGACTCTGTTGTCAAGCTCCTCCGTACACTGCAGCAGCGGAATCCAGGCATCTATATCGATATCCAAGACCCGCATTCATTTTTCCTTGCAATTTTGCGAGATATGTCTAGTCTAGTTTTTTTCTGCTAGAAAACTTTCGATCTATTCATTTTCAATCATGGGAACACTAGAAATAACAAAAATTACATCCGGATCTGTAGACCGCCTAGCGACGACTACAAGCACTGAAGAGAGCTGAAAATGCACCGGCGTCATCGCCCCACCCCTCCCCCCCCCCCTCGTCGGAGTCGGGCAAAACTTGTTGTAGTAGACAGTCATGAAGTCGTCATGTTAAGGCTCCATAGGACCAGCGCAACAAAATAACAACCGTCGCTGATGAAGAGTGGCGTAGATCGGAAGGATCCAACCTGAGAAGACACATGAATCGTAGATGAACTACAACTAGATCGAAGCAAATCACCAAGGACAGGTCCACTGGAGACACACCTCCATACGCCCACAGACGATGCTAGACACACCAACGGATTGGGAGCTAGGCGGGGAGAACCTTATTCCATCTTCAGGAAGTCGCCGTCGTCTCGTCTTCCTAAGCAGGACACAAACCCTAACAAAATTCGAATAAAGATCTGAAAACAGAACCCTCCCGCTGGCAAGGGCCCGAATCCACCGCGCCGTCATGACCTTAACGCCACCGGAGACCACGCGGACCGCTGGCGGGAGGGAAAGGAAGCCTAGACTTATCTCAGGGGAGAATGGCGGCTGCGTATGCTTTTGACCATTAAAAAAATGGACACTTTGGACACTAAATTGTATCCCTCTGCTATCATTTACTTGATCTTCCCCGCTCAGCATTTCTTGTTCTAGATGATGTTTTTTTGTAAACATGATTAAAGTTTACACATTCTGACTTTCACTATATTTTAAAACGAAGAGAGTACATTTATATTTAATAACCAGATGAGCGGGGAAGATATTTTAAAAGGAAGAGAGTACATTTTGTGTCTAGAAGAGAGTAGATTTATATTTACGGACGTGTAAACGGTGCATCGTCCCAGCAGCGGACAGCAATGCTAAGAGCAACTCCAATGGGATGATTCATTTTATCCGTTTGGGTGATCCGGACACAAAACTCAGCTCAACGGGGAGATTCAAACGGACACAGCGTTCGTCTACTGTCCGTTTGGTGTCCGCTCGGACCCATTTTGCGCTCAAATCTGGGAAATTTTGGTCAAAAGCGGACGCAAAGCGGACGTTTTTGTGCCCTCTTCCCCCCTTCTGTTCGGCTGCATGTACCGGCTGGCCCACTTGCCATCCACCCATCTGTCCCATCCCGTCTCTCTCCTCCTTTTCTCTCTCTGGCCCACCACGACCACCCAGCCGGAACACGAGGCAACCACGGGCCGCCGAGGAAGAGCCAGCACACGGCGCGGCTCCGGCGGCCTCCAGCGGCGCGGCTGTGCACCTGCCAGCGCCCAGCCTCCAGCGGCATGACTGTGCTCCCGCCGGCGCCCAGCCTCCAGCGGCGCGGCTGTGCTCCCGCCGCCGTCGACCTCTAGCAGCGCGACGGCGCATCCTCCAATGGCCCTGCCGGAGTTCGGGCGGGTCGTGGAGGCCAGCAACGCAGTGGCGCGGATCCAGTGGCAACGTTGTGGTTGTCCTGGCGAGGAGGTCGTCCACCAGGTGAGTCGGGAGTTTTCTTCTTGCTCGCGTCCGATGTGCGCGTGGTCCGGGCGTGCGTTCAAGCCAAGTCGTCGCGTTGGAACTCGCCGTGCCGCCCTACTCGCGTGTGTCCGCGTTGGAGCTCGCATGCCCGGCCGCCTCCACTCTGTAGCTCGACCGCCGGCTTCGCCTCGCGCCTAGCCGGAGCTGCTCGAGCAGGTGGTCGCCCCCGCCAGGCGCAGAGGCGCCCCTCGTACGAGCTCGTGTGGCTGCAACTTGTCCCGGACATGGTCAACGTGCACCACAGTGCGAGCTACCCTGTCTGCTACGTGTTCGAGGAAATGCTGAGACGGACATGCAAAAAATGCGTCCGCTTCCCGTTGAGCACACATGACGACCCAAATGAAAAAAGGATGCGGACAGGTGGACGGGCGATTCAAACGGACAAAAAACGGATAAAATTGATGTTTATTTGGATCATCTGTTGGAGTTGCTCTGAGGTATCGGCGGTAGGTTTAAATTGGACGTTGGGCTGGGTGGATGCATGCATGCATAGGCGCCAGTCCAAGCCAGCCGACTGGTTCCAACAACGGCGGAGGAAGGACGGCGAATCCATCTGCATGCACACTGCGTTCTCACCTGCGCCCAGTGCCGGCGGTCCGGGCGGCAGCCAACCTCACCCCGGCCGACACGGCGACAGTGACCAGCACGTACGTAATCGTGGCGATCATCACTCGTCCAACACTTATCGTGCGCAAGTGCGTACGTACGTGTGTGCGTGATCCAACCAGCTGCTTTTGCCTGTGCTTTTAACCGCACGTTGTAAGAGAAACGGGTCTAATACTCTAAGTAATTAATTAACCATCGTAAATGTTGGTGCTTTTTTTACCTTGTCTCCGCCAGGTAGTGATAGTTGACTTGGTTCGTAACTTCCACATCCTTACGTTGACCGCTGTGTTCACATGTACACGAGTGCGTGTACATCTAAAACATGCAAGCACTAGAGGCGCACCCGCACATCCAGCGTGGTGATGGTCCGTTAAGCTCTACTAGGTCGTAGCAACTGTTCAACATTTCCTTGTACTACTAATAGTCCAGTGATGACTCGCAGAACAGATGGTCTGTAGTATTTTCAGGAGCAATGCCACATCCACGTAATTATTTACGTAGGTTTACAAACTGATCTGTCGTGGGATTATTTGATTGGATCAAAAGAGAGGGTGAGGCCCATCTCCACATGAAAATCAAGGGGGGAGGGGGATGTTTATATTAGTTGGAGTTTTGTAGGCGTTCGTAGGGTTAGGATTTTCGTATTTTCAGTTGGCAGATGGTACATCATTGTGCAATGCCATTTTATTTCTAGTTGAGGAGCTCACTGCTAATTTCACGTACTCCCTCTGGTTGGGTTTATAAGTTAGGTACAGTTCTTATCATTTTTACCTAAAAAATATTATATTTTGTAAAACTATATCTTGATATTCATCGCCAATGAAGATTCTAACAATATAATTTTGTGGTATACTATACATGCATGTTTTATTTTTATTTTTACCGGAAATACTATACATGTTTTATTAATCAAATAAAAGATCTAAAAAATATGTGCCCCACTTATAAACCTAACTAGATGGAGTATCATGAAACAGATGAACAAGTTGTGTTGAGGGGTTATGTGTGGATGTGGAAGAATACCGTATTTCGTTGTTGGATGAATCTTCTAATCTCATTTTTTTAATATTAAATTCATGCCCTGTTTATTTATTTCAGAAGTCCTTCACCTTCAGCACTCTCCTCGCGTCTAGGCTCCACTAAGCCTTAGTTGTGTGATCAGTATAGGTTGCAACAAAAAGAATAGCGCATTAGTTGGGTCTTCGGCTTAAGACCCCGGCTTCGATACCATGTAAGATTTTTATACAGTAAAGAAATATTTCATTAATTTTAATTAAACAAATAATGGATTAGATTTTTGGACAATGGTTTCTGCACTATCATGTGAGAAAAGATAAAGCACTAGAATATTTCTTTGTTGTATTGATCTCACAAACCGCGGATTCTATTCTACCATATCCAAATACGTATGTCCAATAGGCCATGAATTGTTTATCTTGTCAACGAAGCTATGCTAGCTCTTATTGTTAAGGAGTAGATAGATTAAGACGATGGCGGGGCAGCAACTTGTATGAGCCCTAGCCCTCCTGCCATATTGAAATTCCTAAATTATGCATGTTTATTAGACTATATAACCATTAGATATTCTCTCCATTCCAAAATTTCAAACAATGACAAATATTTTGAAGCTGTGGTATGTAAAATACACATACAGGAAAAAAGAAAAAGAAAAAGGATCCTAATCCTAGGGTTAATACAATTTACAAAGTACTCCCTCCGTAAAGAAATATAAAAGCATTGTAGATCATTTTCTAGTGATCTAAAATGCTCTTACATTTCCTTACAAAGAGAGTATTAGCTACAAGTATTGAATTAATACACTACACATGACACATTGCTTGCGCCCTGCTTAACATGCACCAAAACTGCTAGCTCGTAGCTATACTGACGCATAGCTATGCTTTCATAACTAAGTCTAGCAAACAAAGGAACACATTAACTACTCTCTCTGTCTAGGCGTATAAGTCACCTTACGAAAAAAAAAATTCCAAAACACTTAGGCTGGTTGTAATGGGGAGTATCATATTGAAGTATCATGCTATGATACTACATCTGTAATGCATAGTACTATCATATGTTGGTATCATAGAATAGTACACTTATTGGCATGCATAACATAAAGTAACACATCATTTAATATGATACGGTATCATGATATGATACTCAAGCCTCTATTTCCTCATTTAATTTCATGTCACCTCACCAAAATTGCTTAGTTGGCATGCATGATACTACCTAAGATACTCCCATTAGAGCATGGTTAATAATACAGCCAGCGGTCGGCTATAAGGAGTTGTCATGTGTAACGACCAAACCTCGAAGGATTTGAGTCTCTGTGCTTACCGTGCTAGTCCCTGGATCGAACTCGCTAGCACACACAGTATAGATGAATACCAGAATACAAGTGCATCATTTATTACAACGTATGATCCAGAGTATTATAAAATAAAACAATCTGCATAGCTCATGGCTAGCTATTATTCAATCACACAGCGGAAAGTAGCAGAAAATAACAATGAGTCCCATCATAGCCCAACTGGCGATGCTGAGTGCAGACTCGCAACCCTAACGGTACCTTACTCCTCGTCTGAAAATCCTGCAACATGAGATGTTGCAGCCGTATAGGTCAATACATTGAATGTATTGGCAAGTTACACAGGAGAAGTAATAAAGCAGACCTACATGTATATGCATAGAACAACAAAGGAAGGCTTGGGGGTTTATTTTGCAGAAAGCTGATTTTGTCCTCACAACTACCTAATAGTCAATTTTTCATTTAGATTCTTTAATACTACAATTGAATGCACAAGGTTGAGTTGGCAAAATCAACTCCAACCTACCCAATTATTAAGTTGCCCGCAAATATTATTAAGTGTCACAACTGTCAAGATCATCCAACAACTGTAATGGCATAGTCGCTCAAAATTACCCATAACCGGGGGCACGGCAAATCATGATTAGTTTTATTACTCTGCAGAGTTTTGCACACTTTACCCACTAGACTCAACCCGAAGATTGAGACGAAGCCTTTCAGAAGTAGTCACCTTCACCCCCGGCAGCCGGTACACCTATCCATATCTACATCTGCTAGCATACCTGGGCGAGGATCCCACAACCTACTCAACTAAGCCAGAGCCCATATAGCTAGTGGTCGCGCATGGAAGCTACTAGTCATTAAGTCTGTCTGATCTTTTTGAGCCTGGGCGGCCGTCCACTTACATTCAGAGGGTATAAACCATGATGTTCTTAAGACCACCCATCAATACCACTTCCGCCCAGAGGTGAGTTAAGTCCTGAATTACTACTCAGTTTGTTAAATATTAATAATCCTCACATAAGCTCAATGTATACAGGAACCAACCCCGTCTACAAGCATAGAAAAACTATACCTACCACGATTTGCAAAAGACGGTAGATAGTTCAACAATATAGCTCAATTTATAACAATCCTATAATGCATAAGTTTATAGTGTGGCATAACATACAATGCATAGAAAAACAATAGGTAAAGGATGATCAACATGTAACTTGCCTTGGTTCTGGTTCAAAAAGTCACACTCCTGACAATAGCTCGCGTCGCACTCTGGGCAATCTACACGTTTCACACAATATAACAAATCAATCACCGAAACTCCGATAAAGCCAAAAATAAAGCAAACAGCAAGAAAATCATTTTAAAACTCAAAAACAGCAGCAAACAACATGTACAGATCATCTACACACCACTACGATCACAATGCAAAAAGAATCACTCGATTCCGATAAACGGTTTAAAAGATACGGCCTCCGGAAGTTTTAATTCAAATTCAAATGAATTCAAATTTGAATTGTGCAAACATGTGCAAAATTGGTACTGTGATAAAGATATGATTTTTGTGAGTGCATAGGAAAAAGAGTCACCTAATTTGGATTAACAGAATAGAAGATATGGATATTTGAAGTTTTGAGGAAAAACTGAAAAAGACAAAAAGAAAAACAACAGAAATCGCATGCACTGTGCAAAAGTCCTGTGGCGACTCCTGTAGAACTCGCCACGTGGCAGTTGCCCATTGGCTGAAAAACCCCTGCGCGTGCGTGCTCACCGAAAACAGAGGACGGCGGCGGCGGCTCGGGCGTCGGCGGCGGGGCGTCTCCGGCGGGTCTCCGGTGAAGGCGAGGTGGCGGACGGGTGCGGCGTGGAGTGGCAGAGGCGTTGGTGGTGTCGGACGGCGGCGGGGTGGTCTGTGGCGGCGGCGACGAGCTCGTGAACTCTGGCGGCGGCGGTCGACTTGTTCCTCTCGCTCCGGTGGGTTCCTGGCCAGGTTAAGGTGTCAAACGGATGCGCAAAACCGAGGGGAATCGGAGGGTGCACGCGCTTCTGCGGGGGAGGCTCTTACGGCGCCGGAATCGGCCGGCGAGCGGCGGCGGACGGCGGAGCTTCGCACGAGATGCAAATCGCCCAGGCGGCGCGTGCAGACGAGGAAAGGACGGAGAAGGGGTTGTGGTAGGGTGCCCTAGTCCTTGGCTTGCGTGCGGCGCGTCGGGTGGGCACGAGGTGGACCCGGAGCGCGAGCTCGAGTCGGGCTCGGCGTCCATGCGCGCTCAGCGCGGTTGCGTCTCGCGAACGGCTCGGGCTAGGGGAAGAGGAACAGGGGCGGGGTCCACCTGTCAGCGACTCGCAGCGGTGGGTCGGGTGAGACGCTGCGGGTCGGGCGATGCGGTGCGGCGGCGTACCGCTTCGCGGGGTAGTTGGGCCGCGGTGGTGTGGTGCGGCTGGGCTGGCTGCTGGGCCGCCCAGTGCGCTGCGCTGCTGTCCCTTCTTTTTTTTTTAAACAACCAGTAGAAAAACAAAATAAATAAAATACAAGCACCAATATAAAATCTAAAATAAAATATCTAGACAACCAGTAAAAATAGCCCTATAATTATAAACTTCAGGAACACTAGTTCCAAACTAATGCAAATTTTGTAAAATCATTTTGATGCATTTGGTCACTCCAATAGCAAATAAAATCACAATTAAAATACTTTGAAGATTGCAAAAATTACCAGAGCATAACAAATCAACTGGAAACATTATTCTGGACATTATGAACATTTTTAAAAATAGGAGAGAAGTCATGTTATCTCCACTCTAATTAAATTGCCTTTAGTTGCATAATGAAAAGAATATTGCAGAAAGACAAATAATGCAATAAAAATATGATATGCAAGTGAATGATCTATTAACATCCAAATTAGGAAAATTGGGATGTTACATCATGTCATTAGAGCCAACCTTATAGTCGGCATGTACAATAGTGAGTTATAAATGTGTACTACTTTATTAATAGTTGGCCCATCTTACATCCTCACAAAACGTCTTGGGTCTCGTGTTGCAGCCGGCTACTCACCAAGAGCCCGCTTCTCTTCTCTCTCCTCTTCTCTCTCTTCCAAGTAAGCAAAGATATAATATTCTATTTCTTATAGCCCGCTTATGTCACCTTATTGTACTTGCTCTTACGGGCAGCCTTAGGCACGATGCATTAACTCCCACCTCGTTTCTTGTTTATTAACATAAATAAAGGAATCAACCAATAAGAGATGTGGGGTGTGTAAACTTTCAATGAATTGAGACTAACAAATACTACATGCAGTGGTCAGTTCATTGAATGCAATGTTATTAATTAGCAAATAAATATTAAGTTCTCTGGTTTTCCCTTCGCATTGGTCACGGTGTACAATCTAAGGCCCCTCTCAATGCTTCACCTTGTACAGGTGCTAAACCTTTCACGTAGGCAAAAAATCTGATGTGGCATGTTATTTAGAAGGAGAGAAATGAGTATGATGATCCCAGGAAAAAACGGCTAAGCGCGTGAACCTAGACAAAACATTTAAAAGAAGGAAGCCCATCAATACATGAAGAGGTTTAGTTGCTAAATCATTAAATGAAGCAAGCTTAGCAACCATAAGCTAAGCACCTATGCATTGGGGAGTATAGTTGCTAAGCTATTTAATATGCTTAGCATCTCATCTAGGCTGGTGTCAATGCATGGTTGCTTAGATGAGGTGCTAAGCACATTAAATAGCTTATCAACTATACCCTCCAATGCATAGGTGCTTAGCTTATGGTTGCTAAGCTTGCTTCATTTAATGATTTAGCAACTAAAGCTCTTCATGTATTTGTGGGCTTCCTTTCTTTAAATGTTTTGCCTAGGTTCACGCGCTTAGCATTGTTTCTTCCGGAAAAAAATTATATGAGACCAGGTCTCATATAATGCACGTGAGACCCATTTTGATGGATGACACGTGGCATTCACAAATCACAAAGCATCTAATCTCTCCCCCCTGATTTCAGGTGGGGATGGGGGAGGTGCTTTGTGATTTGTAAATGCCACGTGTCATCCATCAGAGTGGGTCTCACCTGCTAATCTATGAGACCTGGTCTCATGGATTTTTTTTTTCGTTTCTTCCTGGGGTCACCACACTCACCTCTCTCCTCTTAAATAACTTGCCACATCAGACTTTTTGCCTACGTGAAAGGCTTAGCACCTTTACAAGGTGGAGCATTGGGAGGGGCCTAAGCACCCATGCATTGGCAGCAGCCTAAGATTACTACTAAGGATGCTAATCATAATAAAAGAAGGATATAAACTGATGAGTAATTTTGAAAAAAAAACTATTATTACTCCAAATTTATGGAGTTGCATGCCAGTTCCGCAAACCTTCCCTTTTTTGCGGGGTATTCCATATTTGTCTAACATTGCGCGAGGACAGACAAATAGATAGGTTATTCACAAAGTTCCATGTTCCTCAAAGTTCACACTACTTCCATAATTTTGAAAAGGATGTTGTTGCGATATTTTTGAAATGAAATTTTGCAAATTCAAAAAGATGTGGGGTATACTTTTGTAAAATATAGTTCACTTTGAATTGAAAACAGTGTCAATTCTGCAAAAATATGTATATATACTTCATTCATGTATATATAAGTATCTACTTACAATTGAAATACATCATAATGGGAAAAAAATAGACAAACCACCAGTGCCCACCTAATTAAAGTGAAAAAGGTATAACTAGGTAACTCAACACACCTAATTAAGACCATGTAATTACAGGTGTTTTCCTCCAATATAAGGTGGTATCGCACACATGTACGTATGTTGATACACACACACACACACACACACCAACTCATATGAACTCCCCCCAAAAAATGTTCAGACCGGAAAATTGTCTGTCCCCCACGTTCTACTGGCCAGCTAATTACCGTGATTCGTACGCCGACGGCCGTCGTTGTCAAGGCGCGCCGGTCAGCCCTACCACAGTGATGAGCAAGCTGGAGTCCTCGTCGCCGTGGGGCGCCGCAACCTTGACGCACTCGCTCGCGTCTTTCCCACCGTCTCCGTTGACATAGCCTCCGTGTTCGATGTCGTCGGCGACTCCGGCGAGCACCTGCGCCAGCTCGGCCTGCCTGTCCCAGTCCGTTCGCCCGATCACCACGAGCATTACGGTCACGCACGCCGCCTGCGCGGCGAGAAGGCCAAGCCAGAGCCCCTTGAAGTCCATGCCTGCCCAGAACGCGAGCCCGAGGGCAACGGGCATCCCGACGCCGTAGAAGGCGGCGAGGTTGACGTGCGCGCCGTCCTTGGGCCGCGCGCTCCCTCGGAGCACACCGCATCCGGTGGTCTGAGGGCAGTTTCCGAGCTCGCACATCCCGAGGATAGGAAGCACCGACGCCGTGAGCGCGAGGATGGCCGCGTCCGTCGTGAACATGCGCGCCCACACGTTGCGCACAGCCACGGCGAACAGGAAGGAGATGACGCCCTGAAGTGCGCTCAGCGCGAGCCCCGCTGTGGCCACGGCGCGGGCGGCATCTGGACGGTTCGCACCGAGCTCGTTGCTGACCCGGGTCGACACGCCGAAGCTGAGAGACGACGGGAAGATGTAGAGCAGCGATGTCGTCTGGATAAGCACCCCCATGGAGGCGACGGTGGCCTCGGGGTTGGCCAGGAGGCCGCACAGCAGGATCATGATCTCGTACCACCACCACTCGAGGCACACGCTTGCGCAGCTCTCGACGGCGAGCCTGGCCAGCCGCACCCACGCGGCAACATCGTCTTTGAAAAGCTGGTATGACAGCGAGAAGCCACCGGTGGCATGGTGCACGCCGGAGACGTAGACATAACCGAGGAGGAAGAGCACGAGGTTGAGGTTGGTCCAGGCGGAGGCGAGTGCGACTCCTTCGACGCCGAGCCCGAGCACCGATACGAGGAGGTAGTTGATGGGGAGGTGGAGAGCGACGGCGAGCGTGGCGCAGGTGGTGAGCGGGAGGTTTATGGACTGCGTGCGGAGGTAGATACGGAGCGGGTGGAGGAAGGACTGAAAGAGGAGGTCGGGCAGGCAGAATAGAATGTAGCGCTGCGCCGCGGCGGAGACGGCGGCATGCTGGCCGCAAAGCAGGAGAAGCGGCTCCATCTGAACCCAGAGGAAAGCGACTGGCACGGAGACGACGAGGAGGAAGAGCACCATCCGCTGCATGGTGGCGCCGACGAGTGGCAGGTTCTTGGCGCCGACGGCCTGGCCGCAGACGGGTTCCATGCCCGAGGCGAGGCCGGACAGGACTGAGTACCCGGTGATGTTGGCGAAGCCCATGGCGAGGGACCCGCCGGCCAGGGCCAGCTCGCCGAGCCGGCCGAGGAACAGCATCGAGATCATCGGACGGACGTAGAGTATGAGCCCCGTCATGATCATCGGCAATGACAGCCCCAGGATCGACACGGCCTCCTTCGCCGCGTCCTTGGTCAACGACGACGGCCTGTCAGCCAGGACGGGCGCCGACATGGACACAACGACGACAGCGTGGTCGTCGATTGGACAAACGGCCAGGCCGCCGCCGTTATTGGCATTGCACCGGCAAGGCAGCAACGGCCGGTCAATGAGCCCCTCACACATGACGGCTATATCCAAGCAAGGAAGCTCAAAAGTGTGCGGAGCTAGCTTTGGTTTTGGAGGGAAACCGAAACAGGGGAGGCTCAAACCCTAGCAAGGCCACTGGATTTATAGGGAAATGGATATGATGGGTCGATGCAATTGAGAAACGAGATCAAAGCAACCCAATAGTGACTTTAGAGCGGAGCGCTCGTCGTCTTGTTGCGAAGTCCACGTGCCGCTCTCGGCCGGCCGGCGTGCGCTACGACGGGCGACGGCGTCGCTGGGGTGCGCGCACGGGGCGTTGTTGTATCGCGCGGTTCGTAGCCTAATTTGTGCTTCGCTGGAATGGATCGCCTTGGGTGGCTGCCTGGCTGGGCGAGAGAAGGTGTTGTGTGAGGGATGAGGAGAAAAGGAGCAGGGCCGTAGGGGGTATTTATACAACCGATTTGGGCCCATCCCATGCATGGCACTAAGTCCTTTTAATTATCTCAACCCTTTATAAAATTATGAGATTTATCGTGTCTGTGGCTCATTGCTTTCAGTTCTGAATTTCCATGTCGGGTCATCAAGACACAGGAGGGTGCTGCAAAATGGGTAGTATAATGGAGTCAATGGCTGATTCTTCTTTATTCAATTGTTAATCAGAAAGATATTAGTTGAAAACTTGGAATTGTTTTTGATGCTTTCATATACTAATGCTAGTAATTATATTCGTTTTGACTTTGGAAGGTCTATGTGCTATGAAATTGCTTTCGTTCTCAACTTCTTGTTCCCCTTTTCCACATACCTTGTCACATTAAGATAATCACCGTATTAGCATTTGGCCTCTGATTATGGGTCGATATATTGTATACTTCCTCCATCCCGAATTACTTGTCTTAAATTTGTCTAGACACATTTGAAGGGTATAGATGAGCGTGCACCCTTGCCGCACCACCAAATTATCCGTTCAAAAACAGTACCTTTTCTTCACATGGTTTGCTCCTCCTCCTCATGGATGCATCATATACTATTACTTTTCCCGGCACGATCACCTGGTTAGATGAAAACATTGGTTATACCTATTATCTTGGTTCGTCATCAGAAAATGACGTTTAGATCACTCACGCTTTTTGGAAGATTGCACATCTTAAGAAGTGATCTTAGATCACTCGACTGGATAATTGGATGAACAACCTGACCATCTGGCTTCAGGTACTCACAGTCGTGAAAATTTAGGTTGTTGTCATGTCAAAAATATAAGTCACTGCAGTCCCCTAGCTCTTTCCTTTAAAAAAAATAGCACACATCATCCATTCAAAACTTTTGTATACGTTTTGAAAGACCTTGAGTTGAAGTTAGTTGGAAGTTCATGTCATTCTAATTAAAAAGGCCTTTTCCAATTGAAAGCTCTTCATATCAGATTTTTTACTTGATTCTAATGTGATCTTTGTCCCTTACTGAGATGAAAGTCTAACTTACAATGAGATAAAAAGTGGAGGGCATAAGTGCGATGGCATTTTCATTTGTGTAAAGTTATATAGGATGGAGGCCGTGCGCAGAAGACTATTTTGTGTCTTTACTCTTCCTTTTGAAACACTTTTACACATACTCCATCAATTATATATATAATATAAAACAATAGATTGATTACTATGGATAACTCTACATTTCCAATTCCCAGATGGCATATTTTTGTTAAACAATATTGTATGCATCCTATTGTCTTTTGATACTAGATATAACTGGTGTGAAGTCTCTCTACATTTCTTACTTGAGACAGTTTTGCCTGATGTATGACTGTTCGTGGTTTGTGCTTTATTTATAAAGTGGGGGGCGTAAAGCCTTTTTCAGTATAATAGATATAATTGTGCTATGTTCATGAGTTTTCAATAAACAACTCTTCAAGGGAGTTCAAAATCTAGTGGCATATATTATATTTTGGTAAATGTTATTATGACGGAAAAAATGTGATTACATGTGCGTGTTTGCTAGTAAAAACAAATACACTATTTTGATCCTTGTGTTTTAGTTTAATTATCATTCACTTTTTACAACAGAATCGTGTTTAAACAAATCAGACATACCAATTTAATCAGATATTCAGATTTTGAGTTGAGTGTGCACACCACCCTTGCCAATTTATTTATGGTCCTCCGGGACGATGTATGAAGCTATTGTGTACATGAGTATATAACCCGTGCATGTGAATTTATTTTCTTCTTATAAAAATGGTATTATTTTAATACAGTCATATCGACCAATTTATAATGGCGGCTTCAATCATGATGAGGATGGGAACTTATGATCAACTCCGTTCAACAAATGACCATATGTACCAGTTACCTTTCGAGAAGGGTATAAGTTAGATGCCACCTGAATAATTCATCATACGGCTAAAAACATTAAAGATTGAACAACCCTATCAGTTCCTCTTATGAGATTTTATATGTCAGCCCAACGCATATACGAAAGAAGATTCGCTTTGTACTTCAGGTTTCCGAAGTTGGATATTTTGAATAGAGACGTTAGACCGATGAGTGTTGCATACATCGATTGGGTGGACAATGGAACGTATGGATCCTAGTTCCATCTACAATAATGCCGATTGTAAACTAACTGGATATATATATTGTAGTATGATGTGCTAGAATATAAACTACCCAACTATATAATGTAAGAATGTGCTAAATGCTGTCGCAAAAAAAAAAAGAATGTGCTAAATGCTGGTAACCCTACTGTTGGTGAGATAAAAACAATACTTAATAAAACATGGTAATCCTACTTAGGAATTTTAATTTACTGGTAAGACCATGAACTACTTACTTAATCAAAACATAGTCAACAAATCAATCAAAATGTCAACTATTTCTTTTTATGCCAAGAGAAGGAAGTCAGCTGAAAGCTGAACCATTTTGTAATATTATTTATGTTAAGCATACGTGGGCCACATAGGCAGCCAGCAAGGGAGCTCTTCAACATCAGAGTCATAGAATGTTCCATCTTCCTAGATGATTTTAGTCCTTGAAACAAATGGAGTAACACATACCTTTAGAGCATCTACAGCTGGACTCCTCAAACTGACCGGACGGACGCAGAGACCATTGACCAGACATGAGAGAAAAGCAAAAAAGTTGACCCAACCGGACCCCTCAAAGCATCCTGAAATGCCCGGGCTGTCCTACAATCTTCATATTCATCTCATATATGAGATGAGTATGAGGAGTGCTCGGGCGCGCCCGCTCGTGGTCCTGCGTCCGCCACGTAAGATTATAGAGCATTTTTTCTTTATTATTTATTTATTTCTCTCTCTCCTTCTCCATCAATTACATGCATGTGACCGAATATATAAGGAAAAGATGAAGGACATGACTGCGCGAACGGAAAAATAGGGAGTCAAAGCGGACACACGCCCGAGCGCTGACCTGGCGCATCCGCGGGCATTTGAAGGGCCAAATTTGTTCAGTTCGGCTGTAGATGCTCTTACGATTCTTCCTCTTTCTT
Organism: Secale cereale; assembly: GCA_902687465.1. NCBI lineage: Eukaryota > Viridiplantae > Streptophyta > Magnoliopsida > Poales > Poaceae > Secale > Secale cereale. Next base: position 406,810,225 of record LR738709.1, on the reverse strand, counting down.
TCTTTTTCCGAGAGAAAGTAGTTCTAGCTAGTGCTAAGGCGTCCAATTTTTGTATCAGATCAGAAAATGTCAAAGTGGTTCCAGATGGGAAAAATCTAGCGATTGATTACACAATGCTCAACGCGAATAATCAACCATTTGACTTCTGGGGGTCAGAAAGGCCAGGCAGAAATGACCTGCCTTAGATCAACAGCAAGATAATGCACAAAATCTGTTGTTCCATCTATGCCAGCTTTTGGTAGATGAGTTACATGGATTGCTTGGACATAAGAAAATCGCTAGCACCTGAACATCGTCAAATGTCAACTTCTTTCCAACTCTCCTGTGCAGTTTCAGAAAGTGGTACACCTCGTCTCATATTGAAGCTGACCTGTGCGTGTGTTTCATCTCCATGCAGCGCCATTAGTTTGTTGCTTGTAAAGTACTCCCTCTGTAAACTAATATAAGACGTTTTATAGATCACTAAAGCTAAAACGTCTTACATTAGTCTTCTGTTCTTATATTAGTCCTCTGTAAACTAATATAAGAATGTTCATGTCTTATATTAGTCCTCTGTAAACTAATATAAGAATGTTCATGTTCATGCGATAGTACTTTTTTTCAAAAATGATGTTAAACCCCGACCTCTGCATCATAGTGATGCACACAGCCATCATGTTGTTGTAGTAGTAGTACTTGTCAACATAAAACTGTGAGCACGGAATTCCGCTGACATTGGCTTGTTTGTTGGGCCGAGACTTGGATGGCAACATACACTTTAACCTGGCCATACAAAGCTGGTCTTGAGTCTTGGTCCAAATTTCACAGGTATGGGTGGCTAATCAACTGGCGCCACTCAACCCGCGAGCTCGAGCTTTCGCGACTTCGGCTCTGACCGTTCTCAGGCTCTGATCGAGTCACGCAGTCCGTTTCTGCACGAATCTGAGAGTTTCAGACAGAGTATGTCAATTAGGAGTGACACCCGTCGACGCACCCGAGTCTTTTAGGTGCAAACTGCTTGTTCTAGAGTCTAGACTAGACTGCCGGTGCATGTCAGTTTTCACTAGATGGGTATATTGGCCGTGTTCGTCGATCGGGTAAACGAAAATGTGCGTATGAACAAAGAGATACTTGTGACACCTCTCTCCGTCAAAAAAAAAAAGGAACTTGTGACATTTCTCCGTCAAGAGGGAGATGGATGGACATGGAAACCACTTGCCTCCCAAAGACCAACAAACTAAACGGAGGAGAAAGAGGATATGCACAGTTTATTTATTTCTGTGAGACCATATTATGACGATACAGATTAGTCAAGCAAAGCATGCACTATAACCGCTACACTGTAGTGAAATACAACTATGTTTACAGTCATAATACGCATTGCAATTTTACAGGAAATACAACTCTGTCTTCAGATACAGATGTGTAGATCTATATATCCTACTCCATCCGTAATTTAATATAAGAGCGTTTAGAATACTAAAATAGTGATCTAAACACTCTTATATTAGTTTACAGAGGGAGTACCAGACAACTACATGTCGAAATCCTGCTAGTTATTTGTATGTGGCGCTTAATCGTTCTTTCAAATAGTCACCCGCCGTGATAGGTGGAAACCTGAAAAGGCACTTCATGAATTTGTGACAATCAATCTTACCGTGACTACAAAAAAGTTCAGGGTACAAGAAGAGGACCTTGGAGGATATGCTTGGCAGCAACAGCTTTCCAAGCACTGCACCACTAAATCGGGTCTTGCATCCAGAAAGTAAGCCGCCTGCATATGAAAACGTGAGTAAAAGATAACGCGCCAAACATGCTTTAACATTAAACCGTAATATCTATGAGCTGTGATGCTACTTCTATGTTACTGCTGGTGGTTTTCCCACCAAAAAAGAGCAACACCTGACTACTTCAAGAGATGTGTTGTAAACAACGATGGGGACTGAAAACCCTTTATGGAAAAATCTGAATCCAGTGGTTAGGGTACTACTCACAGAATATCGCTCTCTGCCAACTGCAACAACCCGATGAAGTGTAGATCTGCAAGTTACAGAAAAAAAAGTGCATAACGATCAAAGTTCGTACACAAGGTTTGTGTAGACATAAATTAGACCGGAAGTGCATAAGACATCATAATCCAAGAGAACCTTCTGAGCATTTCAGAATTTCAGCAACAACTGCTACTGCAGATATGATGGTTTCCACACAACAACAGGTTCAAGATGTAGTACCTGAAAACACAATTGGTCCACCTTTCCAGCAAATCGCCAATGTTAACAATAAGGGTCCTACACGTTCACAAGATTTGTTAGGATCATTTGTCATACCTGCAACATATATTGTCTAAATGCATGCAAAACAGGGTTCAGCAAGTAGACCGGACCAACAAGCAAATAGAGAAATAGAAGACATTCAAGCTTGAAGCTTCTAAAATAACAATCGCCATAGAAGGCACCAGGCTACATCGCTGTTTATGTAAAAATATTTACCCATCAATATGACGAACATCTTCCCAGAGCTGGGGATGCCTATCCTTCTCCCTGCATATCTGCACACCCACAACAGTGCAAGTATCCAGCATATAAATAATAAAATCAAAAATAATAATGTCATGATTTCTACTTTTCGAAAACAAGATTTATTGTTTGTTGAAGTGGCAAAGGGGGGCACATAGCCCCCTGCTCAACTAAATTTTTTTGAACATATATTTTGTACATGAGTGATTAGCTGCAGAAGAGAAAAAAATATGAAGTTGAAGAATTAACTGAAAGCGTACCTGCAAGCCAGGGGTGCCATCTGTTGCCAGAAGAGTTATCATTCCATAATCTGAATGAGCTGATGCACCATAATTTCCATTATCAGACTCGTTTACTTCACCTACAGTAAACTTTCTATTATTGTCCATTCTTTCTCTCTACAAAACCTCATTTAGAAAGGAAAAAAACTATGTAAGGAAATACTCGCATTATCAGACTTGTTTACTTCACCTAGAGTAAACTTGGAATTCTTTTCCATTCTTTTTTCGCTACAATCCCCTTCAGCTAGGATCCAAATTCAAATTGCTAAGCTAAATCTTGCAGCGCCACTGCCTATGTTAGAACTGCTACTCTTTAGACAACTTGTGTTGTTGGTCAACTACAGGTAATCACTTTTGGGCACGGCAGATTTTTTGCAGGTATGTTTTCTTCAATTTTCAGATTATGTACTATTATCAGACTTCGTCATGATCAGCAGTGCAGCTTTAAGCACCATAATGTATAAGACCTGCTGCTAAAAGAACATAGCTAGAGGTTGCAAGTATGCTTTCTACACTAAATCTGTTGAAGTATCAATGATGTACAGGATTTTAGTTATTAATTAGGTAGTAATACAAGGGATGTGGATGTGGCATGGACAATTGACTGGAGGCGAGAATGTAGTGACAGAAGGCGCGGCATGGAGTGCATAGCGTAATCAGCGTATGTTCGAACAATGTGATCCATGGCAAAGCACGGGTACTAAGCTAGTGTGTGAAAGAAGCCAGCCAAGCAACTATCATCAATCATAAAAATGACGACGAGCAAACAAAAGGCAACATAAATCATGTATCTAGCTCTCCACAGTCCACAGGATATAATTAGAATAGAACTTTCTGATTCTTTCAAATGACATAAAGGAAATGCAATGATGTAACCTGGGTAGTGCAATAACCGAATAACTTCTGAAGAGCAGTCGACTGCACCAATGTTCTGAAAGAATTCAGCTTCTAGGTCCAGACTCAGAGCAATTAGAGAGAGTATCCTTTTGCCAGCAGCCCTGGTTGGTAATAAGAAATAACATTGACTATTGTTATTTTACACAGCTCAATAAAAGGAACATACAAATGCAACACTGGAAATCTCAAGCAATGGTCGTTGTAATACAATAAATTAATCGATTTCATTTTGTTGAGACACTAAAAAAAAATACTCACAGTCCAGCTGCATGGTACAGCTTCATTGTATCCTTCCAAGATGGAAAGCGCTCTGCAGATAATTTAACCAGACAAGGTTTCATTTTGTCCGTTAAAAGAAAGGAAGGCACAAAAAGGAGAAGATTTGAATAACATGGTTGATGTCATCATGTATAGTGCCGTATGACAGTTAACAAACTTATCAGTTGTTAAAAGATCACAAAGCAGATTAAGTAGTAAGTACCTTTAGGAGGCCACTGGTTAGGATCATTCGGCATATCTACGTCCCCCACCACCCCAATGTAGAAACTCTCCTTGAGGTCTCCTGCTCAACATCACAAATGACAAAATTCAGAATCAGGGATCACAATATATCACTAGAAACAGCAGAAATGACCAAGATAAAGTCTACAAGGCGCGGTGGTTGTTTCAAGCTATAGGATGTGAGGAACTGAGGATAATATCAGTGGGTTCTTCAACCCCTATTCTGCTCTGCTACATCTGAAACTAACTAACTCTCTCCCCACTAGAACATCTGAGTCTATGAGTCGCACATAACCTAAACAAAGTAACTGAAGCACGATGACAAATACTTCTAGCTATCCTGGCTTCAAAAGAATCATGTGAATGCTGTACTGCCTGCGGACAAAAGGCCAGAACGAACAAGACGTTCAGCTAGTTGTCAGTTTTAAATGTCACAAGTCCTAAACAATGTTGCTCCAAGAGAAAGCTTTCCCATCTCAGTAAACAATACTATTGCTAACCTGGCACGTATCCTGGCCATAATTTATACTACTTGGATTTAACAGAGAGGTCGATTCAGGTAGATCGAACTGGAGTTAACCCTGGAATTCGGAAGATGCGTCGAGCTTCTCGGCGTAGGGCGGGGTGTAGCCCCGGTGGGCGCTGTTCCTCTGCAGCAACATCTTCTCCTCCAGCGGCAGCTCGAAGAACTTCTTGCTCTCGGCGAACAACGCCTCCAGCAGGCCGTCCGGGATCCCGTGGTTGGTGACGTAGAAGAACCCGCTCTCCACGCATGCCTGCAAAACCAAACCAAATCGCACATGGCGTGACGCTTCTTGGTGGTTCCACGAAATAGGGGAATCATGCGAGCAACCTTCCGGACGGCGTCCACGGCGGATTTGAGGTCGGGGGACGCTAGGTCAACCACGGGGAGGTCCAGGTTACCGCCGGCCATCACCTGCTGTTCTGCTGTTCTGCTGACGCCTGCGTCTGCTATGTCTGAATCTCCGTTAGTCTGGATGGGCTTCGGCGGAAGGCAGCACATATCAGGTGCTCCCGCCGTTGGATCTGAGATCGAATGGTTATGGGAGAAATTCTGGACTGCAGCCAATCTTCTGTATTTAAGAGCATCTCCACTCGTTCGCCTCCGGGGTTTGAAATAGCGCCGTCTGAGGACGCTTCGGCGAAAAAAATCAACGTGGATGTGGTCGGTTTTCCAACCGCCGTTCGAGACGCTGTTTTTTTTAATCAAACTCGGCTAAAATTCGGCCAAACACAACACAAATTCGGCCAAACTAGACGATTTCATTGATTTTTATAAAAATAAAAACTGGAAACATAATTTAAAAACTAAGTAAAACGACAACTACTACTGCGTCGCCGCCGCGGCCCGCCTTCAACACGTCGAGGAGCATGTAGAACTTGGTGTAGTAGCCATCACCGCTGTCGTCACCGCCGTCCTGCGTGCCGTCGCCGTCCCTGCTGCACCCTTGACCAGTGTCGCCGATGCGTGGGGGGTTGGACGGCCCGAGCGCCTCCTCGTCGCTGTCGTCGAGGACCAACCCACCCTCCTCAAGTCCGCGGCACCGAGTGGCGATTTCCTCGAGGGTGCGGCGATGGCGCGCCATCTCCTTGCGGATGTAATCCTCCCGCGCCCAATTGAGGGCAGTCTCGTCGGCGGCGGCCATGGCCGCATGCTCCTTCTTCACGGGGAGCAGCCACGGCTCGGTCTCTGGGCCATCTCAGTAATACACATCATAATAAGCCTTGCAAGCAAATGACTAATGAGTCAGTCTCGGGATGATGTATTATGGAACGAGTAAAGAGACTTGCCGGTAACGAGATTGAACTAGTTATGAAGATACCGATGATCGAATCTCGGGAAAGTAACATACCGATGGACAAAGGGAATAACGTATGTTGTCATAACGGTTCGACCGATAAAGATCTTCGTAGAATATGTAGGAGCCAATATGAGCATCTAGGTTCCGCTATTGGTTATTGACCGGAGAAATGTCTTGGTCATGTCTACATAGTTCTCGAACTCGTATGGTCCGCATGCTTAACGTTTGATGACGATATTGTATTATATGAGTTATGTGATTTGGTGACCGAATGTTGTTTGGAGTCCCGGATGAGATCAGGGACATGATGAGGAGTCTTGAAATGGTCGAGAGGTAAAGATTGATATATAGGACGATAGTATTCGGACACCAGAAGTGTTCCGGAGTGTGTCGGGTATTTATCGGAGTACCGGGGGTTACCGGAACCCCTGAAGGGGTATATGGGCCATATTGTTGGAAATATGTCCTAGAGGCAATAATAAATTGGTTATTATTATATTTCCTTGTTCACGATAATCGTTTATCATCCATGCTAGAATTGTATTGATAGGAAACTCAGATACATGTGTGGATACATAGACAAACACCATGTCCCTAGTGAGCCTCTAGACAACTAGCTCGTTGATCAATAGATGGTTACGGTTTCCTAACCATGGACATTGGATGTCATTGATAACGGGATCACATCATTAGGAGAATGATGTGATGGACAAGACCCAATCCTAAGCCTAGCACAGATCGTGTAGTTCGTATGCTAAAGCTTTTCTATATGTCAAGTATCTTTTCCTTAGACCATGAGATTGTGCAACTCCCGGATACCGTAGGAATGCTTTGGGTGTACCAAACGTCACAACGTAACTGGGTGGCTATAAAGGTGCACTACAGGTATCTCCGAAAGTGTCTGTTGGGTTGGCACGAATCGAGACTGGGATTTGTCACTCCGTATGACGGAGAGGTATCTCTGGGCCCACTCGGTAGGACATCATCATAATGTGCACAATATGTGATCAAGGAGTTGATCACGGGATGATGTGTTACGGAACGAGTAAAGAGGCTTGCCGGTAGCGAGATTGAGCAAGGTATCGGTATACCGACGATCGAATCTCGGGCAAGTGCTATACCGATAGACAAAGGGAATCGTATACGGGATTGATTGAATCCTTGACATCGTGGTTCATCCGATGAGATCATCGTGGAACATGTGGGAGCCAACATGGGTATCCAGATCCCGCTGTTGGTTATTGGCCGGAGAGTTGTCTCGGTCATGACTACATGGTTCCCGAGCCCGTAGGGTCTACACACTTAAGGTTCGATGACGCTAGGGGTATAGGGAAAGTATGTACGCGGTTACCGAATGTTGTTCGGAGTCCCGGATGAGATCCCGGACGTCACGAGGAGTTCCGGAATGGTCCGGAGGTAAAGATTCATATATGGGAAGTCCTGTTTTGGTCACCGGAAAAGTTTCGGGCGATATCGGTAATGTACCGGGACCACCGGGAGGGTCCCGGGGGTCCACCAGGTGGGGCCACCAGCCCCTGAAGGCTGCGTGGGCTAAGTGTGGGAGGGAACCAGCCCCAAGGGGGCTGGTGCGCCCCCCCACCAAGTCCCTAGGCGCATGGAGAGGGGAGGGGGGCAAACCCTAGGTTCAGATGGGCCTTAAGGCCCACCCTAGGGCGCCCCCTCTCTCTCCCCCCCCTTGGCCGCACCCTAGATGGGTTTTCTAGGGCTGGCCGCACCCCTAGGGGTGGGAAACCCTAAAGGGGGCGCAGCCCTCCCTTCCCCCTATATATATGTGAGGTTTTGGGGCTGCTAGACACACGAGAACGTCTCCTTCTTGGCGCAGCCCTACCCCTCTCCCTCCTCGTCTCTTGCAGCGCTTGGCGAAGCCCTGCTGGAGTCCCGCGCTCCTCCACCACCACCACGCCGTCGTGCTGCTGTTGGATGGAGTCTTCCCAACCTCTCCCTCTCTCCTTGCTGGATCAAGGCGTGGGAGACGTCACCGGGCTGCACGTGTGTTGAACGCGGAGGCGCCGTCCGTTCGGCGCTAGATCGGATCTTCCGCGATTTGAATCGCCGCGAGTACGACTCCTTCATCCGCGTTCTTGCAACGCTTCCGCATCGCGATCTACAAGGGTATGTGGATCCAACTCTCCTCTCGTAGATGTACATCTCCTAGATTGATCTTGGTGAGCGTAGGAAAATTTTTGTTTCCCATGCAACGTTCCCCAACACATATGGGCCATGAGAGGGAAGCACACTAGCCCACAAGGGGTGGCGCGCCCCCCTACGGCAGGTGGCCCAATTGGAGAAGGAGAAGAGGGGGTTCAGCCCCCCCCTTCCTTCTCTTCTTCCCCCTTCCTTTCTTCTCCGGTTAAATATGGTGAGGGGCGAATTGGGGAAGACCCCAAGTAGGATTCGGCCTACTGGGGCGCCCCTTGGCTACCTCTCCTCCCCTCCCACCTATATATATGTGGGCAGGGGGGCTCCTAGAACACACAACATCAATTGTTAGCCGTGTGCGGTGCCTCCCTCCACAGTTTATACCCCCGGTCATATTCTCGCGGTGCTTAAGTGAAGCCCTGCATGAATCACTTCACCATCACTGTCACCACGCCATCGTGCTGATGGAAGTCATCTACTTCCTCGACATCTTGCTGGATCAAGAGGACAAGGGATGTCATCGAGCTGAACGTGTGCAAAACTCGGAGGTGCCGTACATTTGGTGCTTAATATGTCGGAGCTAGAAGAAGTTCGACTACATCAACCGCGTTGTCAAACGCTTCCGCTTTCGGTCTATGAAGGTACGTAGACATACTCTCCCCCTCGTTGCTATGCATCCCCTAGATAGATCTTGCGTGAGCGTAGGATTTTTTTTTGAAATTGCATGCTACGTTTCCAATGGGAATCATCATGAGCTAGGTCTATGGGTAGATAATATGCACTAGTAGAACACAAAGAGTTGTGGGTGGTGATCGTCATGCTACTTACCACTAATGTCTTATTTTGATTCGGCAACATTGTAAGATGAAGAGGCCGGACCAACATTACATGTCCACATACATGAGACCGGTTCCATCGTCACATGCAACTTGTTTTGCATAAAGGTGGCTGGCGGGTGTCTGTTTCTCCTACTTTAGTTGAATCGAATTTGATTGCGGACGACCCTTGTTGAAGGTTAAAACAACAAACTTGATAAATCACCGTTGTGGTTTTGTGCCATAGCTAGGAACGGTTCTTGCTAGAAGCCCATAGCAGCCATGTAAAACTTGCAACAACAAAGTAGAGGACGTCTAACGTGTTTTTACAGGGCATGTTGTGATGTGATATGGTCAAGACGTGATGATTTATACGTTATTGTATGAGATGGTCATGTTTTGTAAAATTGTCGGCAACCGGCAGGAGCCTTATGGTTGTCTCTTTATTGTATGAAATGCAAGCGCCATGCCATTACTTTACTTTATCGCTCCGAGTTAGCAATAGTCGTAAAAGCAATAGTTGACGAGACGACCACGATGCTACGATGGAGATCAAGGTGTCAAGCCGGTGACGACGGAGATCATGACGATGCTTTGGAGATGGAGATCAAAAGCACAAGATAATGATGGCCATATCATGTCACATATTTTGATTGCATGTAATGTTTATCATTTATGTATCTTATTTTGCTTAGTACGGCGGTAGCATTATAAGATGATCCCTTAGCTAAATTTCAAGGTAAAAGTGGTCTCCCTGAGTATGCACCGTTGCTATAGTTCATCGTGTTGAGACACCACGTGATGATCGGGTGTGATAGACTCTACGTTCACATACAACAGGTGCAAGACACTTTTGCACATGCGGAATACTCGGGTTAAACTTGACGAACCTAGCATGTACAGACATGGCCTCGGAACACTGGAGACCGAAAGGTCGAACGTTAATCATCATGTTTTGTCGTGTTGAGACACCACGTGATGATCGGGTGTGATAGACTCTACGTTCACATACAATGGGTGCAAGACAGTTTTGCACATGCGGAATACTCGGGTTAAACTTGACGAGCCTTAGCATGTACAGAGATGGCCTCGGAACACTGGAGAACGAAAGGTCGAACGTTAATCATATAGTATATATGATCAACATAGAGATGTTCACCATTGATGACTACTCCATATCATGTGATGATCAGACATGGTTTAGTTGATTTGGATCATGTATCATTTAGATGACTTGAGAGATGTCTATCTAAGTGGAAGTTCTTTAGTAATTTGATTAATTGAACTTAATTTATCATGAACTTAGTCCTGATAGTATTTGCATATCTATGTTGTAGATCAATGGCCCGTGGTATCGTTCCCCTGAATTTTAACGCGTTCCTAGAGAAAGCTAAGTTGAAAGATGATGGTAGCAATTACACGGACTGGGTTCGTAACTTGAGGATTATCCTCATTGTTGCACATAAGAGTTATGTCCTTGATGCACCGCTAGGTGACAAGCCCCCCCCCCCCTAATCTAGACGATGTGAACATCTGGCAGACGCGGTCAGATGACTACTCTATAGTTCAGTGTGCCATGCTTTACGGTTTAGAATCGGGACTTCAAAGACGTTTTCAACTTCATGGAGCATATGAGATGTTCCAAGAGTTGAAGTTAATATTTCAAGCAAATTCCTGGGTTGAGAGATATGAAGTCTCCAACAAGTTCTACAGCTGCAAGATGGAGGAGAACAATTATGTCAGTGAACACATACTCAGAATGTCTGGATATCATAATAAATTGACTCTGCTGGGAGTTAATCTTCCAGACGATAGTGTTATTGATAGAGTTCTCCAATCACTGCCAGCAAGCTAAAAAGGCTTCGTGATGAACTATAATATGCAAGGGATGGAGAAGACAAATCCCAAGCTCTTCGCAATGCTCAAAGCTGTAGAGGTAGAAATAAAGAAGGAGCATCAAGTGTTGATGGTTAAAAAGACCACTAGTTTCAAGAAAAAGGGCAAGGGAAAGAAAGGGAACTTCAAGAAGAATGGCAAGACAGTTTCTACTCCCGCGAAGAAACCCAAGTCTTGATCTAAGCCTGAACTGAGTGCTTCTACTGCAAAGGGACTAGACACTGGAAGCGGAACTGCCCCAAGTATTTGGCGGATAAGAAGGATGGCAAAGTTAACAAAGGTATATTTGATATACATGTTATTGATGTGTACCTTACTAATGCTCGTAGTAGCACCTGGGTATTTGATACTGGTTCGGTTGCTCATATTTGTAACTCGAAACAGGAGTTATGGATTAAATGAAGATTGGCTAAGGACAAGGTGGTGATGCATGTCAGAAATGGTTCCAAGGTCGATGTGATCGCCGTCGGCACGCTACCTCTACATCTACCTTCGGGATTAGTTTTAGATCTGAATAGTTGTCATTTGGTGCCAGTGTTGAGCGTGAACATTATATCTAGATCTTGTTTAGTGTGAGACGGTTATTCATTTAAATCGGAGAATAATGGGTTTTCTATTTATATGAGTTGATGCCAAAAGATGCAAAGTTGATAATGATAGTGCAACATATTTGTGGCACTGCCGTTTATATCATATTGGTGTAAAGCACATGAAGAAACTCCATGCAGATGGACTTTTGGAATCACTTGATTGTGAATCATTTGATACTTGGGAACCATGCCTCATGGGCAAGATGACTAAAACCCCATTCTTCGGAACAATGGAGCGAGCCAATGACTTATTGGAAATAATACATATCGATGTATGCGGTTCGATGAGTGTTGAGGCTCGCGAAGGGTATCGTTATTTTCTGACCTTCACAAGTGATTTGAGCAGATATGGGTATATCTACTTAATGGAACACAAGTCTGAAACATTTGAAAAGTTGAAAGAATTTCATAGTGAAGTGGAGAATCATTGCAACAAGAAAATAAAGTTTCTATGATCTGATCATGGAGGCGAATATTTGAATTACGAGTTTGGCCTTAATTTAAAACAATGTGGAATGGTTACACAACTCACGCCACCTGGAACACCACAACGTAATGGTGTGTCCGAACGTCGTAACCGTACTTTATTAGATATGGTGCTATCTATGATGTCATTTACTGATTTACCACTATCGTTTTGGGGTTATGCATTAGAGATAGTTGCATTCACGTTAAATAGGGCACCGTCTAAATCCGTTGAGACGACACCGTATGAACCATGGTTTGGCAAGAAACCTAAGCTGTCATTTCTTAAAGTTTGGGGTTGTGACACTTATGTCAAAAGGCTTCAGCCTGATAAGCTCGAACCCAAATCGGAGATGTGCATCTTCATAGGATACCCTAAGGAAACAATTGGGTACACCTTCTACCACAGATCCGAAGGCAATATCTTTGTTGCCAGGAATGGAACATTTCTAGAGAAGGAGTTTCTCTCGAAAGAAGTGAGTGGGAGGAAAGTAGAACTTGATGAGGTAATTATACCTTCTCTCGAATTGGAAAATAGCTCATCACAGAAAATCGTTCCCGTGATGCCTACACCAACTAGATAGGAAGCTAATGATGATGATCATGAAACTTCCGATCAAGTTACTACTGAACCTCGTAGATCAACCAGAGCATGATCCGCACCAGAGTGTGATGGCTTCTCGCCCCTCGTTGGTTACCCCAAGTGGAAGGTTGAGATGTAGCGTAGCGGCAAATTTCCCTTGGCAAAGATACCAAGGATCGAATCCCGTGAGACTCCGAGGGTCGACAAGTAGGTGTCAACGGCGCCAAAAACTTAGCGGTTGACAGGACCTGCACACAGATACAGATAACTTTGCTCCCAACGAGTTCAGAGAGGTTGTCAATCCCTCCGGCCTTGTTGTTTACAAAGGATCAAACACAAGAGATAATAATGATAGCTATGACTGCAACTAGGAAATAAAAACATGAAGTAAATAGAAGGTGTGATCAATGGTGGTAATATGGACCGGGGTCCCATGATGTTCACTAGTGATGTCTCTCTCCCAAAAGACGATAAACAGCAAAGCGAGGTAAACAAATTACAGCTGGGCAATTGACAGGATTATGTGCGCAAACCAATGCTAACTATGCTGCAAGGAAAGGTAGAGGCTCAAAAGCATGGGCGGTACGCCAAGGCAAGTAGATCGAAATCCATCTGCATCTACTACTAATTATCCACCTTGAGATATCTATCCAGAACATCTCGCTGGTATTAAGTTGCGAATCCCACCCAAAGTGTAAACTCAAAGCAACAGACAACTGCATTAAAAGAACTTTGCGTAAAGTAAACAATCCTTGCACCCGCAAGTACAAGCACAGTTGTTTTCCCCCTTGTGGCAACAGCACATCCCCTAGACTCATGTTTGTCACTCAAGCTAGTCATCAGGGGGCATGAACCCACAATCAAGCATAACGCTCCCTCTTAGAGTTACTACCTACTACTCGGCCAAAGCAATAAACAGCAACGGAGAACATGCAAGAATTACTCAAGAACATAAATATAAAAGAGGTGAATCAAATATATTACTCAAACACAATCTGAACATATTCTCATAATCCATCAGATCCCAGCAAACTCAGCATAGCAACAGCAGAAATATTACATATGTGCCTCGATCATGTAGGGAAGCTCACGAGGTCTAAACCATGAAGAACAAAAAGGGGAGGAGAACATCACATAGCTACTGAGCATGGACCCATGGTCCAAGGTGGACTACTCACGACTCATCCGGGAAGCATCCATGGTGGTGGAGAAGCTCCCGGTGGTGGTTCTCCCCTCCGGCAGGGTGCCGGGAAGAGTTCTCCTGATGCTCCCGATCTTGGAAGCGCTGCGGCGGCGAAACAGAGGCGAGATCGCGAAAAAGGGTTCCGTCCTCGAGGGTTTCGGGACGAGAGGAATATATATGCGAAAGGGGGCAACCAGAGGCGGAGCAGGGGCCCCAGGCGCCCCCTGGCGCGGCCAGGGGTGGGGCCGCGCCAGGTGGCCGCCTGGGCCACCCCTGGCTCCCCTCTGGCCCCGCTTTGGTTCTTCGCGAAGCTTCCTGTACGCTGATTTTTCCTGTATTTTTCCCGGAATTTTTGGAGCACTTTTAATATGGGGGAAACCTGAAATAGAAAAACAGCAGAAAACAGGAACTGGCACTGTGGTGCACTGAGTTAATAGGTTAGTCCAAATATGATCAAAAGTGTATGGAAGTGCATCAATATCATAGAAATATCACACAAAAAAAGCATGGAGCAAGCAGAAATTATAGATACGTTTTGGACGTATCAACATCCCCAAGCTTAATTCCTGCTCGTCCTCGAGTAGGTAAATGATAACAAGCATAATTTCTGTGGTGACATGCTACCAACCATATAAGAACTTTTTAAGTAAAGCAATCAAGGCATGTAATTCAATTCAAGTCATAACAAGCAAGAGTCTATATTAGCATTGTAACAAGCAACATAAGAACATAAAGGTGCAAGAGCTCTCGCTGTCCATGACTCGAATGTCTCCAAATGGTGTTTGCGTGCAAGAAAGGGGATATAGATATACGAGAGAGTAAAACATAGTTTTTGTATTGTTGAGAACTTAATCTACTAAAGTTTCACACTTGGTCTTCTTTGGAATCTTATCTTGACTCATCCCCAGACCACCAGTCAGGTACAAGTCAAAATGATCCACTCCCTTTCGATATTTTGAGCACTCATGCAATGGATGAGCGTAAGCAAGAAAGTCGACACTTAGGATGGCAAAAAGAAAAAAATGATGAAGGGGGAAGACAAAAAAGGTGTGAAAGGCTCACATCAATGAGGACAATCATAGGCGAGAGAAAGCCAAATGATAGATATGATGTGAGGAGCAGGGATTGCCATGCAACGGATGCACATATGAGCTAAGGTAAGCTCTCCAATGGAACTAGTGGGGGTGCATCCAACTTGCTTGCTCAAGAAGACCTAGAGCTCTTTTGAGGAGGCTCATCATTGGAATATACAAGCCAAGTTCTATAGTGTGAAGGTCCCCACATAGCTATATGCATGAATGATAATCTCTATGGAGTACAAGGTATAAGATGGAGTACGAGTGTGGATCTCTCAAAAGGAATAGTAGTGTGCCCCCTTCTCTCTTTTTATTTCTTTTTCTCTTTTTTCTATTTTTTTATTTTTTTTGTGGCCTCAATGGCTCTTTCTATTTAACTCTCATTTGTCCTCTTTGGTATCTTTTGATTTTGTCCTCTTTGGGATCTTTTGATTTTGTCCTCTTTGGGATCTTTTCCTCACTTTAGGGGCAACACTCTATATATTACAAAGAGTATAGAAGATCTTTCACACTTTACAAAAGTACTCAACATAAAGAAAATGAAACTATCATGATGTATGCAAATGTATGCCTCTGCCAGTGTAGCAGGATATGCAATGATACTAGCGCGTCATGTAGCAATGATTAGGGCAAGACCCAACTAGCATGCAGCTCATCGATCAAGCAAAAAACATGTATAATATGAAGATCAAGTCATGAGAAGATGGATGTTGCATGGCAATGTATCTCGGAAAGGCTATGGAAATGCCTTGATAGGTGAAAGGATCGATAAGGTTGACTAGAGGGGGGGGGTGAATAGGCAACTAACAATTTTTAGCTTTTCTTAACCACTTTAAATTAAGCGACAAAATAAGTTGTCTAGATATTCTACTAGGATGACAACTAAGATAAAGGAGGACAACAACTACACATGCATGCTATAGGAGTTGAACAAGTAAAGCATGCAAAAGTAAAGGTAAGAAATAACCACAAGTGGAACCGGTGGAGACGAGGATGTGTTTCCGAAGTTCCTTCCCTTTGAGGGGAAGTACGTCTCCGTTGGAGCGGTGTGGAGGCACAATGCTCCCCAAGAAGCCACTAGGGCCACCGTATTCTCCTCATGCCCTCACACGATGCAAGGTGCCGTGATTCCACTAGTGGTGCCCTTGAAGGCGGCAACCGAACCTTTACAAACAAGGTTGGGGCTATCTCCACAACTTGGAGGCTCCCAACAAACCACGAAGCTTCACCACAATGGAATATGGCTTCGAGGTGACCTCAACCGTCTAGGGTGCTCAAACACCCAAGAGTAACAAGATCCGCAAGGGATTAGTGGGGAGAATCAAATATCTCTTGGTGGAAGTGTAGATCGATGCCTCCTCAAGCAATCCCGAGCAAATCAACAAGTTTGATTGGCTAGGGAGAGAGATCGGGCGGAAATGGAGCTTTTGGAGCAACAATGGAGTAGTGGGGGAAGAGGTAAGTCTTCTTGGAGAAGAAGACCCCCTATATATAGTGGGGGGACAAATCCAACCGTTATTGAAGTTTTCAGCCCGCAGAGAGCGGTAGTACCGCGCATGAGTTGCGGTACTACCGCTGGCTAAGCGGTACTACCGCTTTGGGAGCGGTACTACCGCTTAGGCAAAAGAGGCGACATGATTGACAACCACGGATGAAATAAATTACATCCGTGGCTACATCCGCAGGGAAAACGGTAGTAGCAAAATGCGACACGGTACTACCGCTTAAGCTAAGCGGTACTACCGCATTGCATACGGAAGTAAAAAAATTACTTCCGCATCCACTTCTTTACTTAGACTCAGCGCCTGGGCCAGATACACGGTACTACCGCTCTGGGGACGCGGTACTACCGTTGGAGCGGTACTACCGTGTCGGCAGGCGGTACTACCGTGTAACTGTGCGGTACTACCGCTTGGTTAAGCGGTACTACCGCTTGCTAGGTAGATGATCAGTTAAGAAGTCACAGTTTTGCATATACGAAAAATGGCCGGTTGGACCTCCAGAGAAGCAAGGAAAGGTGGAGCGGGAGTAGGATGTGTACGTGTTGATTCTACCCAAGACTTTCCGACGCGGACCCCCTCTTAATAGTACGGCTTTCCTATTACTCAAAGCCACCGACAGGGAGCAGAAAGAAAACACCGTCTTCCATAGTATCCGAGGGGCAAATAATCGTCTTGTGCCTAAGGGAGATATACCTGTATGAGCTTAGAGCACACGATCAGTCCGCAAATGCATTGTCATCAATCACCAAAACTACTTAGGGAGAAATATGCCCTTGCAATCTCCCCCTTTTTGGTGTATTGATGACAATACTTGATTTGCATAGGGAAGAAATAATAGAGTAAGCAATGCAAGTCCCAGAGTATAGGTGAGCTCCCCCTGAATGTGTGCCTTCACAAGATTGTGCTTTGGACTGCACAACACACATACAAGGTATAGTGCTCCCCTATAATCTACACGAGATACTCTATGTAAAAACTAACTACTCTGGATAAACATTAACGACAGAATGATAAGTTCAACAATACGGGGCATATGTCTTACACCATATGAAAGTCTCACGCACATGACACAAATACGCAAATAAACCAGAGTTCAAAGAAACACACGAGCACACAGGCACAAGAGACGCAAAGAGACGCAAATCACTCTCCCCCTTTGTCATCGAGACACCACAAAGGGGAAAAAGGACACGAAGACGGGTGGCAGCCCGGGAGAAGCTCAGTCGTCATACTCATCATCAAAGCCCTGTTGCTCCTCCTGATAGTCATCATCAGACCCCTGCTGCTGCTCCTGATACTCCTCATCGGACTCTGACCATTTGTACCCCTGGCGAGCCATCCAGGTAGCCTCAGGTGTGATGTTATCCTCTGATCCATTGGAAACTTCCTCTCCATATAGTGCCAGAATCTTCTTGTCACGCTGGCGGGTCTTCTTGTCAGTCACATGAGCCCGGTATTGCCCCTTAGCCTGCATGCAGAAGAGGGCCTTCATCTTCTGCTGAAGCTTTTTAGCCCAAGAAGGCTTCTCCACAGCAGAGGAAGAAGAAGGGGCAAATCTTCCAGAGCTCACATCAGCAGTCTCATCCACAGGCTCCTCCTCAGTGCCCATCTGGGCAGCAGCAGCCTGAGCACGAGTGGTGGTGTTGGCCCATCGAGTCTTGACGCGAAGACGGATGGGATCATGACGGAAGCAGTCGGCCTCGAACTCCTCCTCAGGATACAACTTCTCCCAAGTCTTGGAGATCAACAAAAACAAGTAAGGACCATAGATGGGTACCTTGCGAGAGTAGATGGCAAAATGGAGCTCATTCCACATGATGTGGGAGATGTCCAGTGGAGTGGTCTGGGATGAGCGAGCCTCTTGACACATCAGAAGCATATCAACCAGGTAGGCATGGACCTTGTCCTTGTCGCCAACACGAGGGAACAAAGTGTTGCGAAAAATCCGATACATGATGTCCAAGAAGGGGTTCAACACCCAAGTCGTTTTGCCACTAGCAAGAGTCTTTGCCTCATAAAATGGAAGCAGTTTTTCCTTGTTTGCTGATTCAGGATTGGCGTGAGGCCGAAAACCAATTGGGTTATGGAGACCCTCATCAGGAAGCTGAAGAAGATCCATGAAGTCCTTCCAAGTAGAGGTCATCTTGTGACCATTGGTCATCCAAGTCATGGGGCGATCCTCCTTGGTTTGGAAATTGACAGAGGCATAGAACTGAGCAATGATTTCTGGATCAAAGTCATTCTGGAAGGTCATGATGTGCTCCAGGCCCAACTGCTCTATCAAATCAAGGGCCTCTGCAAAGTATGCCCGGTTCTTGTCCTTCCTCATGTGACCTACATCCACCCAATGAGCATCCAAATAGAGATTTGCCTTGGTATTGAGCACCTCATGGTAGATGCGAAACTGCTGCTTGGTCCAGAAGATATCATCTCCAGGAAAGTGCTCACGGGGTTCTCCATATGGGTTGATCTTTCTTCGGGCCATGAACTCAGCAGCAGGCATCTCCTCCATAGACATTGATGATTCCTTACGTTTGTTGGCTGAAGTCTTGTACCGGCGCTGGGGATTGGAGCCCTCTGGCACATCACTTGGGGTACGCAGGCGCTTGGATCCGGTGTCGTGGACAGGGTTGGTACGACGACCCTCAAAACCGGAGCCACCACCTAAAAACACAAACACAAGACCACAACAATACAAACACAAGAAGAATCAATACCAAAGCCTCGAAAAACACAAGAAACCAGGAGAAATAGGAAGGAGATCATGCTACGAAGGAAATATGATACAAGCGGTAGTACTGCTGACCCTTTGTGGAAGTAAAAAATTAGTACCGTAGGGTAAGCGGTAGTACCGCATGACAGATGCGGTAGTACCGCATACGCTACGGTAGTAATATTTTACTTCCGCCAGAAGAGGCGGAACTAAAAAATTAGTACCGCAATGTAAGCGGTAGTACCGCATGTGGATGCGGTAGTACCGCGTACACTGCGGTAGTAATGTTTTACTTCCATCAGAGGGGCGAAACTAAAAACTTAGTGCTGCATGCGGAGCGGTAGTACCGCATTGGGTCGCGGTAGTACCGCTCGGCAAGCAGTACTAAATTTTTACTTTCGCCCGAGCGGTAGTACCGCTGAGGACAGCGGTAGTACCGCTCAGGTCAGATCAGATCTGGATTACATCGTGCGGTAGTACCGCGGTTCTCCAGCGGTAGTACCGCACGAAACAGATCTGAGAAGAGCAGATCTAGAGACGGCTAAATAGATCGACACACGGTACTACGGCTGATCATAGTAACTTCGTAGCAACAAATATAATCATATTTCTAGTGCACAAACACTCTCCCACATCCTAAGCATCCATGGATAAGATCACGAAGAACACAAGAACACAAGGCATCTCCCCTAACCCTAAAAACTCAGGCAAGTCAATAAGAAGAAGGGAAAAAGGGGAGAAACCTGCATCCATGGCAAGAGGACGTGGTGGGGATCGATTCCACCGGTCGGAATGCGAGGAGAGTGGACGAGGGAGGAGATCCGGCGAGGTCCTCCGGCGGCGTTCTTGAGAGAGAGAGAGACAGGGACGACGTGGGGGTTAGGAGTGAATGGGTATGGGGGAGATGGAACTCCCCCTGCCTGCTTATAACCCCCACACGTTCGGATATGTGCGGTAGTACCGCGGTCATTGCGGTAGTACCGCTTGCACGGTAGTACCGCTCTCCGGGCGGTAGTACCGCCCTACCAGCGACAGTAAAAATTTACTGCCGTGCTGGAGGTGCGGTAGTATCGTATGTCCTCTGCGGTAGTACCGTAACCAATCACGGTAGTACCGCTCCCCCAAGAAAATGCACGAAAAGGCAAGAGGCTTTAAGCACTAGAGAGGGTAAAAAGCACAAGCAAAACAAGTAACACAAATTCCTCGTAAGAGGGCGGTGGCCGAGGCCACCTATGTTTGATTTTTATATATATGGCACCGCGAAGAATTATCCTTGGGCCCATGATCAAAACTCGACTTGAAGCATTTAAGCCAACTATGTATGGCAAATGAAGAAGCTTTGGTTAGTTTATGCATAATGGGGGGAGGAATAGTTCATTGAGAGAACAGTACTCCCCCTAAGTCCATGCCTACATCTAGACAAGATAGCTATGTCGAGTGTGAGGAGTGTGTGCACAGATTCAAACCACATTGCTCAAATCAATGATATTTAGCTCATGTCTTAACTCGCGAAATCTTGCTTCATCCAGAGGCTTCGTGAAGATATCTGCAAGGTTATCATGAGTGTTGACGTAGTGAAGCTCGATTTCTCCTTGCCTTATGTGATCCCGGATGAAGTGATACCGAATCTCAATATGCTTCGTCTTGAAGTGTAGCACCGGGTTGAGAGAAATCTTGATGGCACTTTCATTGTCACACCAAAGAGGCACTTTGTCACAAGTGACACCGTAATCCTTTAAAGTTTGCCTCATCCATAAGAGTTGAGCACAACAACTGCCAGCGGCCACATATTCTGCTTCGGTGGACGAGAGAGATACACAACTTTGCTTTTTGGAAGACCAACTAACAAGAGAGCAACCAAGAAATTGGCACCCTCCCGAGGTGGACTTCCTATCCACTTTGTCTCCCGCCCAGTCAGAATCAGAGAAACCAACAAGGTTGAAATTTGCTCCTCTTGGGTACCATAAGCCAAAGTTTGGGGTATGAGCCAAATATCGAAAGATTCGCTTGACAGCCACAAAGTGACTTTCCTTAGGTGAGGCTTGGAACCGTGCACAAATTCCCACACTCAACATAATATCTGGTCTAGATGCACAAAGATAAAGCAAGGATCCGATCATAGAGCGATATACCTTTTGATCCACCGCTTTACCATTGGGATCAATGTCAAGTTGGCATTTGGTTGGCATCGGAGTAGTAGCCGGCTTGACATCACTAAGATTGAACCTCTTGAGCATGTCTTGAGTATACTTGGATTGTTTGATGAAGATGCCTTCTCTTCGTTGTTTGATCTCAAATCCAAGGAAGTATTTCAACTCTCCCATCATGGACATCTCAAAATGTGTGGTCATGAGTGCGGCGAACTCATCATTGAAAGCTTTGTTAGGAGAACCAAAGATAATATCATCAACATATAGTTGGCATACAAACAACTCCCCTTTGACCTTCTTGGTAAAAAGAGTGGGGTCGATTTTCCCAATTTCAAACCCACGATCTTGTAACAACTCGGTAAGGTGCTCATACCACGCTCGTGGGGCTTGTTTAAGGCCATAGAGTGCCTTATCGAGTTGATACACATGATTGGGGAACTTAGGATCCTCGAACCCTGGGGGTTGTTTAACATACACCAACTCATTAATGGGACCATTAAGAAATGCACTTTTCACATCCATTTGTTGCAATTTAAAGTTATGATGGGAAGCATAGGCAAGCAACAAATGAATGGATTCAAGACGAGCAACGGGGGCAAAGGTTTCACCGTAGTCGATGCCCTCGACTTGGGAGTAGCCTTGAGCCACCAGACGTGCCTTGTTGCGGATGACAATGCCATGGGCATCTTGCTTGTTCTTAAAGATCCATTTGGTTCCAATGACATTATGGTTCTCCTTTGGTCTTGGCACAAGACGCCACACTTTGTTGCGCTCGAAGTTATTGAGTTCTTCATGCATGGCATTGAGCCAGTCGGGGTCTTCGAGCGCCTCATAAACCTTCTTAGGTTCAACAAAAGAGACAAAAGCTTGATGAGCACAATAGTTAGCTAATTGTCTACGAGTGCTTACCCCCCTTTTGATGCTTCCTAAAATGTTCTCGATGTGATGCTCGTTGGAAGCAAGCCCGGAGGGAACTTTTGCAGCACGACGCTCTAATTGCTCTTCAAGTGATAAGTGAGGAGCGTTGAGTTGATCATCTTGAGCGTCATCATGAGCAAGATCTTTATCTTGAGCTTCCTCTTGACCTTGATCTTGCTCGGGGGACTGAACTTGGCCTTGTGCATCAATTGGTGGTTCTTCACCAACTTGAGATTGATCTTGCACTTGGCCTTGTTCAACTGGCTGAGGGCCTTCACTTTGTTCTTCGGAAGCGTGTGGGTCTTGGGTTGGTGATGGTTCCACTTGAGTGGAACATTGTCCTTCTCCTTCGGCCACAAGGGGTTCCTCAACGGGTAGGATATATCCAACACCCATTCTTCTTATGGCTTGAGGAGGAATTTCATCACCTGCATCACAAGTACCACTTTGCTCCACTTGGGAGCCGTTATTTTCATCAAACTCTACGTTACTCGTCTCCTCTATGAGTCCAGTGGACTTGTTGAGGACACGGTAAGCATGAGAGTTTGTAGCATAACCAACAAATATGCCCTCATGAGCTCTAGATTCAAATTTAGACAAACGAACACCTTTCTTGAGAATGAAACACTTACACCCGAACACCCGGAAGTACTTGAGATTGGGCTTGTTACCGGTAAGAATCTCATACGGAGTTTTGTTCAAGCCTTTGCGGAGATAGAGACGATTTGAAGCATGGCAAGCGGTGTTGATGGCTTCGGCCCAAAAGTTGTATGGAGAGTTGAATTCAGCCATCATGGTTCTTGCAGCATCTATTAAAGTTCGGTTCTTTCTCTCCGCAACACCATTTTGCTGAGGGGTATATGGGGCTGCATATTGATGTTTGATCCCCTCATCACCAAGAAACTCATCCAAGGTGTAGTTCTTGAACTCGGTGTCGTTGTCACTTCTGATCATCAATATCTTTGCTTCATGTTGTCGTTGAGCTTCATTTGCAAAGTTGATGACGGTTTGTTGGGTCTCACTCTTCTTCTTAAAGAAGTATACCCAGGTATATCTTGAGAAATCATCCACAATCACCAAGCAATATTTCCTACCCCCAAGACTATCAAAAGTAGGAGGCCCAAAGAGATCCATGTGGAGAAGCTCCAGGGGTCTCTTTGAATAGATGATAGTCGTGGGAGGATGAGCCTTCTCATGTAATTTTCCTTCAATGCACGCCTTGCAAGCATGATCTTTGGCAAAGCTAGCATTTGTTAGTCCTCGGACATGGTCCCCCTTGAGAAGACTTTGCAAAGATCTCATATTGACGTGGGCCAAACGGCGATGCCAAAGCCATCCCACATCAACTTTAGCCATTAGGCATGTCGCGACCTTAGTGGGTTGCTTCGAGAGTTAACCACATAAAGACCGTTCTCGACATGCCCAACATAGGCTACTTTAAGAGTCTTGCTCCACAAGAGGGCCATAGAATCAATATCAAAGAATGTAGCAAAGCCCATGAGTGCAAGTTGGCGAACAGAAAGTAAATTGTATGCAAGGGACTCAACAAGCATGACTTTCTCGATCGCGAGATCATGAGAGACAACAACCTTGCCAAGTCCCAATACCTTAGAAGATGAAGCATCACCCCATTCGACGTTGGTGGCCATAGATGAACCGAGATGCACGTCCACCATCAAGTCTTTGCTTCCGGTCATATGATTTGTGGCTCCGCTATCGAGCAACCATGATCCCCCACCGGAAGCAAACCCCTACAATAGATCAATGCTTGGATTTAGGTACCCATTTGGTAATGGGTCCTTTGAGGTTAGTGACAAGGGTCTTAGGAACCCAAATGGACCATTCAATGTACTCATAAGACGAACCAACAAATTTAGCAAACACATGGCCATCACTAGCACGACATAAAACATATGAAGGATTAAAATCGCCGGCCATGTTTGATGGTATGGTGGAGTTTTTCTTGACACCACCACTTTTCTTCTTGGTTGACGTGCCCTCTCCTTCTTTCACAAAGGATTGTCGGAGAGGGGGTGGTTGCTTTGTCTTGTTATTCTTCTTCTTCTTGGGCTTAGGAGCAAACCCAATTCCTTCCTTTGCCACAACTACCTTTTGATTGCTCAAAAGGGCGTTGAGGTTCTTCTCACCTTGTATGCAAGTCACAAGGCCTTTCTCAAGTTGCTTCTTTAATTCGGCATTCTCTTCAACAAGATGCACATGCTCACAACATGGGTTAGTAGAATTTGCATTATCAATTAAAACCATGCGAGGAAAGATAGCCTTTTCCTTAGTTAGCGAAACTTGGAGTTGATCATGAGACTCCTTGAGAGTAGCATGCATTCCTTTCAAGGCCTTGTGAGCCTTGTCAAGTATGTCAAACTCCTCTTTGAGTTTAGCATGGTCAACCTCAAGTTTTGCCTTCTCAGAGTTAAGGACACGAGAGACAACTAAAGCATGATCAAGATCTTTCTTTAATTTAGCATGATCATCGTTGTGTGACTCCTCAAGAGTCAAACGAAGACCACGCTCTTCCTCTAGGGCGTTAGAGAGATCCGATATCTCATCGACATAGTCTCGACTATGCCCTTCCATTTTAGTAATGGTTTCCTCGTGAGCCTCGATAATGTCATTGGCCTCACCGAGTTGTTCCAAGAGAGCAACAAAATGCTTCTTGGGTTTGCCCTTGAGATTCTTTATGAACAAATCAAATTCATTTTCTCCCTCCTTAATACCCTCACCCTCATCAATACAATTAGTCAATGAAGGATTAGAAGAGATAGTAGTATTGATGTTTGGGGTTACCTTGTTGGTGGCCTTGGCCATGAGACATTTGGCGGTGATGTTCTCGTTTGGTGAGTTGAAGAGAGATGAGTGCGGAGTGGTAGCAATTGCAATTGTGGCCATAGTGGTCACCTCATCGTCTTCATCATTGTCATCATCCTCCACATATTCTTCTTGAGCCACCAACACTTTTGGAGGAGTCTTCTTGATGAAGTTGTTCTTGTTGGGATAGGACTTTGACTTGTCCTTCCGAATAAGCTTGCCTCCAAAATCTTCTCTCTTCTCATATGGGCAATCCGCAACGAAGTGACTTACATTTCCACAGTTGAAACATGTCCTCACTCGTTGCTTCCCTTTGTTCCCACTAGAGTTGTTCATGTTAAAGTTGGACCTTGTGTTCACTCGTTGCTTCCCTTTGTTCCCACTAGAGTTGTTCCTGTTAAAGTTGGACCTTGTGTTCTTCTTGCCCCAGAATTGCCTTGAAGCAAGAGCCATGTGCTCATGATAGGCATATTTGGTGTCCTCGGGGCAACACTCTTCATCATCTTCCACTTCCTCCTCTTCCACACAAGCCTTGGCCTTCAGAGCAAGATTAGGCTTCTTGGATCGTTGAGCTCTTAAGACCGCATTGTCGGCGGTCACGTCCAGGATCCTCATGGCAACAAATTCATCCAACACTTCATTTGAGGATAAAGTGTGGAAGTCCGGTCTCTGACGAATGACAGAGGACATGGCCTTATGATAGGGCATCATGGCCTTGAGGAACTTGCGCTTGATCCAATTGTCATCCGTATCCTTACTGCCATGATCGCGAAGAGACACTGCAAGAATAGTTAATCTTCGATAAAGTTCCCGAGGATCTTCATCTTCGATCATGGCAAACTCATCAGCTTCATCTTGCACCACTTCATAGTTGGAGCGTTGAATACTGGTGCTTCCCTTGTACATCGTGCCGACATGCTCCCAAGCCTCCTTGGCAACAGTGAAGGGTCGAAGGTGAGCAATGTCTTCAGGAGGGATGGAATCTTGAAGAATGCACAGAGCGGACTCGTTGAACTGATGATCTGCAGTCTATCTTGGAGTCATGTTGTCGAGATCATACAGATAAAAACCTTGCTCAATAATTCTCCAAAGGTTAGTGGAACAATGATTGATATGACGTTTGAAACGAAAAACCCAAGTAGCAAAATCAGTATTTTTAACAAACTTGGGTGGGGGCCCAACAGAGTTTAAATGCGGTGTGGGAACGGGTCCTCCATAGTGAGTAGGAGGAGCAGATTGGGCAAATTTCCCACTCCCATTCTTAGTGACCGGGGCTTGCTCACTACTAGCTTCTCCCTTGTCGGGATTAGCCTCTGACACGTTGGTAGCGGGACGACCCACTTCCAACGGTGAGGTGGATAATTTAAGCCCCTCAAGCATTTCTTTAAACATGCCTTTGACCTCGCTCGCTAGTGATTATTTTAATGTGGTCAAGGCCACATTGAACTCCTCACGAGTGACCGAGGCTCCCCCATCTGACGTAGGCAAGGACGGATTTCCACCGGAATGGTCCTCCGTCTCGACTACGTTGTGAACCATACTCTTCGGACGGTAAAGTCCTTAAAAAGAGACGAGGCTCTGATACCAATTGAAAGGATCGATAAGGTTGACTAGAGGGGGGGGGGGGTGAATAGGCAACTAACAATTTTTAGCTTTTCTTAACCACTTTAAATTAAGCGACAAAATAAGTTGTCTAGATATTCTACTAGGATGACAACTAAGATAAAGGAGGACAACAACTACACATGCATGCTATAGGAGTTGAACAAGTAAAGCATGCAAAAGTAAAGGTAAGAAATAACCACAAGTGGAACCGGTGGAGACAAGGATGTGTTTCCGAAGTTCCTTCCCTTTGAGGGGAAGTACGTCTCCGTTGGAGCGGTGTGGAGGCACAATGCTCCCCAAGAAGCCACTAGGGCCACCGTATTCTCCTCACGCCCTCACACGATGCAAGGTGCCGTGATTCCACTAGTGGTGCCCTTGAAGGCGGCAACCAAACCTTTACAAATAAGGTTGGGGCTATCTCCACAACTTGGAGGCTCCCAACAAACCACGAAGCTTCACCACAATGGAATATGGCTTCGAGGTGACCTCAACCGTCTAGGGTGCTCAAACACCCAAGAGTAACAAGATCCGCAAGGGATTAGTGGGGAGAATCAAATATCTCTTGGTGGAAGTGTAGATCGATGCCTCCTCAAGCAATCCCGAGCAAATCAACAAGTTTGATTGGCTAGGGAGAGAGATCGGGCAGAAATGGAGCTTTTGGAGCAACAATGGAGTAGTGGGGGAAGAGGTAAGTCTTCTTGGAGAAGAAGACCCCCTATATATAGTGGGGGGACAAATCCAACCGTTATTGAAGTTTTCAGCCCGCAGAGAGCGGTAGTACCGCGCATGAGTTGCGGTACTACCGCTGGCTGAGCGGTACTACCGCTTTGGGAGCGGTACTACCGCTTAGGCAAAAGAGGCGACATGATTGACAACCACAGATGAAATAAATTACATCCGTGGCTACATCCGCAGGGAAAACGGTAGTAGCAAAATGCGACACAGTACTACCGCTTAAGCTAAGCGGTACTACCGCATTGCATACGGAAGTAAAAAAATTACTTCCGCATCCACTTCTTTACTTAGACTCAGCGCCTGGGCCAGATACACGGTACTACCGCTCTAGGGATGCGGTACTACCGTTGGAGCGGTACTACCGTGTCGGCAGGCGGTACTACCGTGTAACTGTGCGGTACTACCGCTTGGTTAAGCGGTACTACCGCTTGTTAGGCAGATGATCAGTTAAGAAGTCACAGTTTTGCATATACGAAAAATGGCCGGTTGGACCTCCAGAGAAGCAAGGAAAGGTGGAGCGGGAGTAGGATGTGTACGTGTTTATTCTACCCAAGCCTTTCCGACGCGGACCCCCTCTTAATAGTACGGCTTCCTATTACTCAAAGCCACCGACGGGGAGCAGAAAGAAAACACCGTCTTCCATAGAATCCGAGGGGCAAATAATCGTCTTGTGCCTAAGGGAGATATACCTGTATGAGCTTAGAGCACACGATCAGTCCGCAAATGCATTGTCATCAATCACCAAAACTAATTAGGGAGAAATATGCCCTTACAATAGGTAGGTATGGTGGCTGTTTTGAGGAAGGATATAATGAGGCTTATGATGACAGAGCGTATCGTGCCAATGATTTGGATGCACCGACGAAGTATGCGCCAACTCTCGAGGTGAGAAAGGGAAATGCACGGTACCGAAGAGGCTAGAAAAATATGGCTAGGTGGAAGTGTCAACTTTCGAATACTCACATTAGTCCGAAGAACTCATGCACTTATTATCGGTAACTCTCAATCTAATTAGGAGGTTTACAAAGAGACAAGTACCCCGAGGAGGAGTGTATGGGGGTTTGGTTATCCTTGCGCATCCTCGACTCATGGTACGTGAGTGTACTCTAATATTCGATCCCTCCAAAGATTAGTGATCCATCTAGTAGCTAAAGTTCTCAACTATTCTGTAGGTTTTCGAAAATAAACACGGATTGCCCAAAATACGACATCTATCACTAATAGGCTAAAGCTCTTGACACCAAAAGTTCAGACATTACTCATGGCAATACCTCAAAACTATTGCAAGTTACTACTAAAATTAAATAGCAACCTCAATTACCTACTTTAAGTTAAGACACACAACTCAGTGCAACAGGCAAACTCTCTTAACAAGATAAACATGAAAACTCAAGACAGTTCAGCAACCAACTAAACAAAAGCTCTTTAAAAAGAAAAGCATGAAAACTAAGAGCTAAACATGACAGCAGCTATGGAAAAGAAAAAGAACACACACATCAAAGATAAGCATGAAAATCCTATGTTGTGTTCTAGGTTGAAGTGGAGCGTGTTTCTCTCCCACACAAAGAAAGCTGGGTTCTAACTTGTTATGAACAGCAAGAAAATCTAAGGAAAACTAAAAAAGGAAACTAAGAGCGAGACGCTCCAAGCATAGCACATAACGCATGAAGTGATAAGAATATATTGGAACGAAAGACGAACTGATAATTGTTGATGGAGAAGGGGATGCATGGGGGCATCCCCAAGCTTAGACGCTTGAGTCTTCTTGAATATTTCTTGGGGGTGCACGGGGGCATCCCCAAGCTTGAGCGTTTGACCCTCCTGAATCTTCTTTTAGCATCTTCCCTCGCACACTTGAAAACTCCCTTCATACATAACTCATCATAATCTGATTAGCGAGGTTAGTACCCATAATAAAATAATTTTTCCCTACTAGAAATAAAGATAATCTTGAAGAGCTACTGTTTCTCAAGATTCCCAAAAGGTTTTTTCAAAGAAAAAGCAAGCTCAAGGTTTGCAAAACGAAGAAAAGGCAAAACAGGACAGAATATGTGAAAACAGACCAGCAGGTAGTAAATAATTTTTTCAGGGCACTTCTGCAACTCAAATAAAAAAACTCAGAACAGACGCTCGAAAGCCAATTGTATAGAGCATGCTGTCAAAAAAATTCAGATCAAAAAGATGATATGGTGATTTTATTCGAATTTTTCTGTCCAAGGACAGAATCTGTTTTCTGGACAGCACGTCACAACTTTTGAACTTTCTTGCAATCGGAGGCTAAACTTGGCACGAAGCTGAAAAGAAAAGATACAATGATGATGCTACTGTAGTAACAAACATCAAGACACAACAAAAGCAAAAATAAATCCTAATTCGTTGTGGGCTGCATCCCAAAAGCGCTTTCTTTTATGCCTTTAAGCTAGGCATGATGCAAAAAGAGAAAATCAAGTTTTATCAAGAGTAAGAGAATAGCTAGCCCGTGTAACGGACTCAAAAGGCAACTTAATCTTCTTTCTAGGGAAGTGTTCCATCCTTTTCTTGAGAGGGAATTGGAATTTTATATTCCCCTCTTTCATGTCAATGATAGCACCAACGGTGCGAAGAAAAGGACGTCCCAAAATAATTGGACAAGAAGGTTCACATTCAATATCCATAATAGTAAAATCAACGGGAACATAATTGTCATTGACAATGATAAGAACATCGTCGATCTTCCCCAAAGGTTTCTTTACGGAAGAATCAACAAGATGAACACCAAAAGAACAAGGATCAAAAGGTTTCAATTCAAGCATATCATACATTCTTTTGGGCATAACGGAGGTACTAGCTCCAACATCACATAAAGCATAGCAAGAGAAGTTATTCAACTTAATTTTAATCATAGGATCCCAACTATCTTCTAGCTTTCTAGGTATGGAGGCTTCTACCCTAAGCTTCTCCTCCCTAGCTTTGATAAGAGCATTAGTGATATGCTCCGTGAAGGCAAGATTAAGTATGCTAGTGTGGGGATCTCTAGACATCTTGTGAAGAAAACCAATAACTTCAGAAAGGGTGCAATTATCAAAATCAAGGTCACTACTATCAAGTAAAGTGGTAGTGGTGTCCTTTAGGCTCACTTGTTTGGTAGCTTCTATGGTCATAGGAGTTTCTTCTTCTACGGTTGAGGTCATAGCATCACCATTAATAGGTCCAATGGGACTAGGAGTGCATTGGGTGCTAAGAGTTTGGATATCCTCAACAACTTGGATAGTAGCAACAGTGTGGTGGGTAGGAAGGCTCTTAATTCTATCTTCTTCCTCCTTTTCTCTAGCACATCTCTCTTTAAGTTTAGCCATCATCCTAATGTTTTCATTAATTTGCACTTGAATAGCATTCATAGGAGTGGTCTTCCTCTCCTCAAGAGGAGAAGTTCTAATTTTAAGCAACTCTACCTCATGGGCTAAATTGTCTACCTTCGAAGAGAGATTATCTAGTTTGTCTAGTTTTCCTTCTACACTCTTATTGAAGGCCTTTTGGGTAGTGATGAAGTCTTTAAGCATAATCTCTAGTTCATAAGTGGAGTTCTTGGTGCTAGGATAAGCATTGTTGTTCCCATAGGAATTAGAGAGGAACGGTCTAAGGTTGCTACCAAAATTACTCCTATAAGCATTGTTATTGAAATTGTTTCTAGAGATAAAGTTCACATCTACTTGATCTTGAGCAATCAAAGAATTTAAAGGAACATCATGAGGATCAATAGAAGCTTAGAAAGTAGAGACATGATCAAGTCAACCTTTTCATTTGATGAAATCTCCTCGACAGAGTTTACCTTCCTACCTGTTGGAGCGCGTTCGGTGTGCCATTGGGAATAATTGGTCATCATCTCATCGAGAAGCTTCGTGGCAGCACCAAGTGTAGTTGACATAAAGGTTCCTCCCGCGGCTGAATCTAACAAGTTCCGCGAGGTAAAGTTCAAGCCTGCATAAAAAGTTTGGATAACCATCCAAGTAGTCAAACCATGAGTAGGGCAATTCTTGACAAGAGATTTCATGCGTTCCCAAGATTGGGCAACGTGTTCATTATCCAATTGTTTAAAATTCATTATGTTACTCCTTAATTGGATAATTTTAGCAGGGGGATAGTACTTCCCAATAAAGGCATCCTTGCACTTGTCCCAAGAATCTATACTATTCCTAGGCAAGGATTGAAACCAGATTTTAGCTCCTCCTCTCAAGGAGAAAGGAAAAAGCTTAAGCTTAACAATATCACCATCTATTTATGTGTACTTTTGCATATCACAGAGCTCAACAAAATTATTTAAGTGCAAAGCAGCATCATCTCCAGCACCGGAGAATTGATCTTTCATAACTAGGTTCAGTAAAGCAGGTTTAATCTCATAAGAAGGTGCTGAAGTGGCAGGTGTAGCAATAGGCGTGCAGATAAAGTCATCGTTGTTATGACTAGTGAAGTCACACAACTTGGTGTTCTCGGTGGAACCCATAGCAGCAGCAAGCAAGATAACTATTTTTGTGATTTTTGGTAAGGGACACTAAAGCAAAAATTGCAAGGTAAACTAACAAGACTAAAAAGCAAAGATAAAAGATAGTGTGCAACTCCCCTATCTTGAAGAGTGGAGTCCCCGGCAACGGCGCCAGAAACTTGCTTGATGGCTTCTCGCCCCTCGTTGGTTACCCCAAGTGGAAGGTTGAGATGTAGCGTAGCGGCAAATTTCCCTTGGCAAAGATACCAAGGATCGAATCCCGTGAGACTCCGAGGGTCGACAAGTAGGTGTCAACGGCGCCAGAAACTTAGCGGTTGACAGGACCTGCACACAGATACAGATAACTTTGCTCCCAACGAGTTCAGAGAGGTTGTCAATCCCTCCGGCCTTGTTGTTTACAAAGGATCAAACACAAGAGATAATAATGATAGCTATGACTGCAACTAGGAAATAAAAACAGGAAGTAAATAGAAGATGTGATCAGTGGTGGTAATATGGACCGGGGTCCCATGATGTTCACTAGTGATGTCTCTCTCCCAAAAGACGATAAAACAGCAAAGCGAGGTAAACAAATTACAGCTGGGCAATTGACAGGATTATGTGCGCAAACCAATGCTAACTATGCTGCAAGGAAAGGTAGAGGCTCAAAAGCATGGGCGGTACGCCAAGGCAAGTAGACCGAAATCCACCTGCATCTACTACTAATCATCCACCTTGAGATATCTATCCAGAACATCTCGCTGGTATTAAGTTGCGAATCCCACCCAAAGTGTAAACTCAAAGCAACAGACAACTGCATTAAAAGAACTTTGCGTAAAGTAAACAATCCTTCACCCGCAAGTACAAGCACCGTTGTTTTCCCCCTTGTGGCAACAGCACATCCCCTAGACTCATGTTTCTGTCACTCAAGCTAGTCATCAGGGGGCATGAACCCACAATCAAGCATAACGCTCCCTCTTGGAGTTACTACCTACTACTCGGCCAAAGCAATAAACAACAACGAAGAACATGCAAGAATTACTCAAGAACATAAATATAAAAGAAGTGAATCAAATATATTACTCAAACACAATCTGAACATAGTCTGATAATCCATCAGATCCCAGCAAACTCTGCATAGCAACAGCAGAAATATTACATATGTGCCTCGATCATGTAGAGCAGCTCATGAGGTCTAAACCATGAAGAACAAAGAGGGGAGGAGAACATCACATAGCTACTGAGCATGGACCCATGGTCCAAGGTGGACTACTCACGACTCATCCGGGAAGCGTCCATGGTGGTGGAGAAGCTCCCGGTGGTGGTTCTCCCCTCCGACAGGGTGCCGGGAAGTGTTCTCCTGATGCGGAAGGGGGGCAACCAGAGGCGGAGCAGAGGCGAGATCGCGAAAAAGGGTTCCGTCCTCGAGGGTTTCGGGACGAGAGGAATATATATGCGAAGGGGGGCAACCAGAGGCGGAGCAGGGGCCCCAGGCGCCCCCCTGGCGCGGCCAGGGGTGGGGCCGCGCCAGGTGGCCGCCTGGGCCACCCCTGGCTCCCCTCTGGCCCTGCTTTGGTTCTCCGCGAAGCTTCCTGTACGCTGATTTTTCCTGTATTTTCCCGGAATTTTTGGAGCACTTTTAATATGGGGGAAACCTGAAATAGAAAAACAGCAGAAAACAGGAACTGACACTATGGTGCACTGAGTTAATAGGTTAGTCCAAATATGATAAAAAGTGTATGGAAGTGCATCAATATCATAGCAATATCACACAAAAGAAGCATGGAGCAAGCAGAAATTATAGATACGTTTTGGACGTATCAGAGTGGTACGGTAATCCTGTTCTGGAAGTCATGTTACTAGACCATGACGAACCTACGAACTATGAAGAAGCTATGATGAGCCCAGATTCCGATAAATGGCTTGAGGCCATGAAATCTGAGATAGGATCCATGTATGAGAACAAAGTGTGGACTTTGGTGGACTTGCCTGATGATCGGCGAGCCATAGAGAATAAATGGATCTTCAAGAAGAAGACTGACGGTGATGGTAATGTTACTATCTACAAATCTCGACTTGCCGCGAAAGGTTTTCGACAAGTTCAAGGAGTTGACTACGATGAGACTTTCTCACCCGTAGCGATGCTTAAATCTGTCCAAATCATGTTAGCAATTGCCGCATTTTATGATTTTGAAATCTGGCAAATGGACGTCAAAACTGCATTCCTTAATAGATTTCTTAACGAAGAGTTGTATATGATGCAACCAGAAGGTTTTGTAGATCCTAAAGGTTCTAACAAAGTGTGCATGCTCCAGCGATCCATCTATGGACTGGTGCAAGCATCTCGGAGTTGGAATATACGCTTTGATGAAGTATTCAAAGCATATGATTTTATACAGACTTTCCGAGAAGCCTGTATTTACAAGAAAGTAAGTGAGAGCTCTGTAACATTTCTGATATTATATGTGGATGATGTATTGTTGATCTGAAATGATGTAGAATTTCTGGATAGCATAAAAGTATACTTGAATAAAAAAATTCAATGAGACCTCGGTGAAGCTGCATATATATTGGTCATCAAGATCTATAGAGATAGATCAGTACGCTCGATAGGACTTTCACAAATCACATACCTTGATAAAGTTTTGAAGAAGTTCAAAATGGATTAGTCAAAGAAAGGGTTCTTGCATGTGTTACAAGGTGTGAAGTTGAGTCAGACTCAATGCCCGACCACTTCAGAAGATAGAGAGAAAATAAAAATCATTCCCGATGCCTCAGCCATAGGTTCTATCATGTATGATATGCTGTGTACCAGACCTGATGTGTGCCTGGCCATAAGTCTGGCAGGAAGGTACCAAAGTAATCCAGGAGTGGATCATTGGACAGCGGTCAAAAACATCCCGAAGTACCTGAAAAGGACCAAGGATATGTTTCTCGTTTATGTAGTTGACAAAGAGCTCGTCGTAAATGGTTACGTTGATGCTAGCTTTGACACTGATTTGGATGACTCTAAGTCACAAACCGGATACGTATTTTTATTGAATGGTGGAGCTGTTAATTGTTGCAGTTCCAAGCAAAGCGTCGTGGCGGGATCTACGTGTGAAGCAAAGTACATAGTTGCTTTGGAAGCAGCAAATGAAGGAGTCTGGATGAAGGAGTTCACATCCAATCGAGGTGTAATACCTAGTGCATCGGGTCCAAAGAATTTTTTTTGTGACAATACTAGAGCAATTGCCTTAGCGAAGGAATCCAGATTTCACAAAAGAACCAAACACATCAAGAGACGCTTCAACTCCATCCGTGATCAAGTCAAGGAGGGAGACATAGAAATTTGCAAAATACATACGTATCTGAATGTAGAAGACCCGTTGACTAAGCCTCTTCCACGAGCAAAACATGATCAACACCAAGACTCCATGGGTGTTTGAATCATTACAATGTAATCTAGATTATTGACTATAGTGCAAGTGGGACACTAAAGGAAATATGCCCTAGAGGCAATAACAAAGTTGTTATTTTATATTTCCTTATTCCTGATAAATGTTTATTATTCATGCTAGAATTGTATTGATCGGAAACCTTAATACATGTGTGAATACATAGACAAACACTATGTCCCTAGTGAGCCTCTACTAGACTAGCTCATGGATCAACGATGCTTAAGGTTTCCTAGGTATGGACATGAGTTGTCATTTGATAACGGGATCACATCATTAGGAGAATGATACGATGGACAAGACCCACCCATTAGGTTAGCATAATGATCATTCAATTTTACTACTATTGCTTTCTTCATGTCAAATAATATTCCTTCGACTATGGGATTATGCAACTCCCGGATATCGGAAGAATGTGCTGTGTGCTATCAAACGTCACAACGTAACTGGGTGATTATAAATATGCTCTACAGGTATCTCTGAAGGTGTTTGTTGAGTTGGCATAGACGGAGATTAGGATTTGTCACTCTGAGTATCGGAGAGGTATCTCTGGGCCCTCTCGGTAATACACATCATAATAAGCCTTGAAAGAAAATGACTAATGAGTTAGTATCAGGATGATGTATTATGGAACAAGTAAAGAGACTTGCTGGTAACGAGATTGAACTAGGTATGAAGATACCGATGATCGAATCTTGGGCAAGTAACATACCGATGGACAAAGGGAATAACGTATGTTGTCATAACGGTTTGTCTGATAAAGATCTTTGTACAATATGTAGGAGCCAATATGAGCATCTAGGTTCCGCTATTGGTTATTAACCGGAGAAGTGTCTCGGTCATGTGTACATAGCTCTCGAACCCGTAGGGTCCGCACGCTTAATGTTCGATGACGATATTGTATTATATGGGTTATGTGATTTGCTGACCGAATATTGTTTGGAGTCCCGGATGAGATCACGAACATGACGAGGAGTCTCGAAATGATCTAGAGGTAAAGATTGATATATAGGACGATGGTATTCGGAGTGTATCAGGTATTTATCGGGGGGGGGGG
>LR738709.1:406720254-406773970 GCA_902687465.1 Secale cereale | reverse complement strand
GAACCCCAGGGAGGGGTATATGGGCCATATGGGCCATGAGAGGGGAGCACACCAGCCCACAAAGGGGTGGCACACCCCCCTATGGCAGGTGGCCGAATTGGAGAAGGAGAAGAGGGAGTTCGGCGCCCCCTTCCTTCTCTTCTTCCCCCTTCCTTTCTTCTTTGGTTAAATATGGTAAGGGGGGCGAATTGGGAAAGACCCCAAGTAGGATCCGGCCTACTTGGGGCTCCCCTTGGCTGCCTCTCCTCCCCTCCCACCTATATATATATATATATATATATATATATATATATATATATATATATATATATATATATATATATATATATATATATATATATATATATATATATATATATATATATATATATATATATATATATGGGGGGAGGGGGGCGCCTCGAACACACAAAAACAATTGTTAGCCGTGTGCGGTGCCCCCCTCCACAGTTTATACCCCCGGTCATATTCTCGCGGTGCTTAGGCGAAGCCCTGCGCGGATCACTTCACCATCACCGTCATCACGCCGTTGTGCTGACAGAACTCATCTACTTTCTCGACATCTTGCTGGATCAAGAGGGCGAGGGACATCATCGAGATGAACGTGTACAGAACTCGGAGGTGCCGTACGTTTGGTGCTTGATCGGTCGGAGCTAGAAGAAGTTCAACTACATCAACCGCGTTGTCAAACGCTTCCTCTTTCGGTCTACGAGGGTACGTAGACATACTCTCCCCCTCATTGCTATGCATCTCCTAGATAGATCTTGTGTGAGCGTATGATTTTTTTTTTGAAATTGCATTCTACGTTTTCCAACAGAGCGACCACCTTGCTGCTGCTTCTTCTGTGGCTCAGGGTGACCCCCTTGTTGCCTTGATTCCAAAACTGCCTTGACTGTTCTTGCATGCCTTGAGATGAAAAAGCCTCAGATTCGCCCCTCCCCATTCCAGGCTGATTGGCGTCCCTCCGGCACACCTTCCCTTTGGAGCTACCAACCATCATGACCACCCTGCCGCGAGCTTGGGAGGGGAGGAGGGGGGATAGGAGACCGACTGTGTGGCGGGGAACGAGGAGGTGATGCATCGCGTAGGGACCGCGAGCCCAAGCCCCGCCACGAGCCATTGCCGAGACCATGAGACAACTGATGTCGAAGATCCCACTCGTGCTGGTGCTCCTCCGAGTCCGGCTTCGGCCAGTCCCGCGGCCGCTTCCCATACATGTCACCGTGGTCGGCTCATACTCTCTCAGATCTCGTTCCTCATCGTGCACCAGTCCTCTTCCTCCCACCTTCGAGCGCCTCCTCCTTTTGGCCGAGACCTCTTACATCGAAGCTGGTCCCAACTTGATCATGGTCATGCCATAGAAGAGGTCCATGTCTATTTCATTGCATGGATGCCCCAAACCCATCCAAGCTCACCCTGGTTCTTTCCAAGTTAGCCATGGCCACTGATACGTCTCCAATGTATCTACTTTTCCAAACCCTTTTGCCCTTGTTTTGGACTCTAACTTGCATGATTTGAATGGAACTAACCCAGACTGACGCTATTTTCAGCAGAACCGCCATGGTGTTGTTTTTGTGCAGAATAAAAAGTTCTCGGAATCGCCTAAAAATCAACGGAGAATTATTTTGGAAAATATAAAAAATACCTACAAGAAGATCCACACCATGGGGCCTTGGGCCTGTCCACGAGGGTGGGGGCGTGCCCTCCTGCCTCGTGGGCCCCCTAGTGACTTACCGACGTACCCCCAGATCCTATATCTTCACTTTCGTGGAGAAAAAAATATCAAGGAGAATGAATTATCGCGTTTCACGAGACTAAGCCGCCGCCAAGCCCTAATCTCTCCCGGGAGGGCTGATCTGGAGTCCGTTCGGGGCTCCGAAGAGTGGAGATCGTCGCCATCGCCATCATCAACCTTCCTCCATCACCAATTCCATGATGCTCACCGCGTGCATGAGTAATTCCATCGTAGGCTTGCTGGACGGTGATGGGTTGGATGGGATCTATCATGTAATCGAGTTAGTTTTGTTAGGGTTTGATCCCTATTATCCACTATGTTCTGAGATGGATGTTGCTATGACTTTGCTATGCTTAATGCTTGTCACTAGAGCCCGAGTGCCATGATTTCAGATATGAACCTATTATGTTTCCATGAATATATGTGTGTTCTTGATCCTATCTTGCAAGTCTATAGTCACCTACTATGTGTTATGATCCGGCAACCCCGAAGTGACAATAATCGGGACCACTCCCGGTGAGGACCACAGTTTTAGGAGTTCATGTACTCACTATGTGTTAATGCTTTGGTCCAGTACTCTATTAATAGGAGGCCTTAATATCCCTTAGTTTCCAATAGGACCCCGCTGCCACGGGAGGGTAGGACAAAAGATGTCATGCAAGTTCTTTTCCATAAGCACGTATGACTATATTCGGAATACATGCCTACATTGCATTGATGAACTGGAGCTAGTTCTATGTCACCCTAGGTTATAACTTCTACATGATGAATTGCATCCGACATAATTTCCCATCACCGATCCAATGCCTATGAGCTTTACCTATATTGCTTGTTGCTTATTTACTTTCCCGTCGCTACTATCATAAAAACTACAAAAACACTATCGTTACTTTTAATGCTGCTACCGCCACTATCATATTACTTTGCTACAAAACTATCTTGCCGCAGATACTAAGTTTCTAGGTGTGGTAACTCAGCTGCAAATACTTAAGAGTATTCTTTGGCTCCCCTTGTGTCGAATCAACAAATTTGGGTTGAATACTTTACCCTCAAAAACTGTTGCGATCCCCTACACTTGTGGGTTATCAAGACTATTTTCTGGCACCGTTGCCGGGGAGCATATCTCTATTCTTTAAGTCACTTGGGATTTATATCTGATGATCACTATGAAGAATATGAAGGACTCAAAAACCAAGATCTTACCCTCAACTACGAGGGGAGGTAAGGAACTGCCATCTAGCTCTTCACTTGATTCTCCTTCTGTTATGAGTAAACTTGCGACACCTACTCCTGCTATTGAATCTGATATGTCGTATAATCTTGATGATGGTACTTCTGCTATGTATGATGAAACTACTTCTATGCCTGATACTGTGCCACTAGGTGAGTTTCTAGATGAACAAATTGCTAAGATTAGGGAGAGTGCAAATGTTGAAACTGATGATATTTATGAAAGTGATGATGAAACTACTCCCAATAGATATGAATTGCCTGTTGTTCCTGAGGGTTATGTTATGGATGAAGAAACTGCTAGAGACTTTCTTGCTTGCAATGATAGATATGATCTTATGAAATTATTAGCTAAGCTGAAAGAAAAGTTCTTGAATGCTAGAATGAAACATGACCCTACTTTTGCTACTTCACCTATATGTGTTACTGATAAGGATTATGAATACTCTGTTGATCCTGAGTTAATTACTTTGGTTGAATCTGATCCTTTCCATGGCTATGAGTCTGAAACTGTTGTGGCACATCTTACTAAGTTGAATGATATAGCCACCCTGTTTACCAAAGATGAAAAGATTCGTTACCACTATATCCTTAAGCTATTTTCGTTC
Organism: Secale cereale; assembly: GCA_902687465.1. Taxonomy (NCBI): domain Eukaryota; kingdom Viridiplantae; phylum Streptophyta; class Magnoliopsida; order Poales; family Poaceae; genus Secale; species Secale cereale. Next base: position 406,770,397 of record LR738709.1, on the reverse strand, counting down.
TCGTTAAAGGGTGATGCTAAGACTTGGTTTAATTCTCTTGATCCTGGTTGTGTGCTTAGTCCCCAGGATATGATGTATTATTTCTCTGCTAAATATTTTCCCGCTCATAAGAAACAAGCTGCCTTACGGGAAATATATAACTTTGTGCAAACTGAAGAAAAGAGTCTCCCACAAGCTTGGGGGAGGCTCCTCCAGTTACTTAATGCTTTGCCTGATCATCCTCTTGAGATGCATGATATACTTGATGTCTTTTATAATGGACTAACCGATGCTTCCAGAGACCACCTGGATAGTTGTGCTGGTTGTGTTTTCAGGGAAAGAACAGTTGAACAAACTGAATTACTATTGAATAATATGCTGGCCAATGAAAATAATTGGACACTTCCTGAACCAGCCCCTATGCCAACTCTGAAGAAAAGAGGTGTTCTATTTCTCAGTCCTGAAGATATGCAAGAGGCAAAGAAGTCTATGAAAGAAAAAGATATTAAAGTTGAATATGTTAATAATTTACCGCCTATTGAAGAAATACATAGTCTTGATAACCCGACACAGGTAGTAAAGGTAAATTCTCTTTGTAGATTTGATAAAGGTGATATTCCTCGTTATAAGTCTGCTAGCCGATGTTTAGATGAGTTTGACAATTTTATTGTGAAACAAGAAAACTTCAATGCTTATGTTGGTAGACAATTACAACACAATGCTTATATGATTGAACGCTTGAGTGATTATCTATCTAGAGCTAAAGGTGAACTGAAACTCATTAGTATACATGCTTATATGGTCACCACTCAAGTAGAACAAGTACTTAAGGCTCAGAATGATTTGCTCAATGAATTAAATAGTAAGAATAATGATAATGCCATTAGAGTTGTGACTAGAGGTGGTACAATGACTCAGGAACCTCTGTATCCTAAAGGCCACCCTAAGAGGATTGAGCAAGATTCCCAGAGGGCTAATTTAGATGCATCTAGTTCTTCTAAGAAGAAGAAAAAGAAAAATGATAGGACCTTGCATGCTTCTAGTGAACCTTTAGCTGACACACATAAGAACCCCAATGATATATCTATTTCTGATGCTGAGACACAATCTGGTAATGAACATGAGCCTAGTGATAATATTAATGATGATGTTCATGCTGATGCTCAACCTAGCAATGATAATGATGTAGAGATTGAACATGCTGTTGATCTTGATAACCCACAATCAAAGAATCAACATTATGATAAGAAAGACTTTATTGCTAGGAAGCACGGTAGGGAAAGAGAACCATGGGTAAAGACACCCATGCCTTTTCCTCCGAAACCATCCAAGAAAAAGGATGATGAGGATTTTGAGCGCTTCGCTGAAATGATTAGACCTATCTTTTTGCGTATGCGTTTGACTGATGTGCTTAAAACAAATCCTTATGCTAAGTATATGAAAGATATTATTACCAACAAAAGAAAGATACCTGAAGTAGAAATTTCTACCATGCTTGCTAATTAAACTTTTGAGGGTGGAATGCCTAAGAAATTAGGAGATCCAGGAGTACCTACTATACCTTGCTCCATTAAGAGAAACTATGTTAAAACTGCTTTGTGTGATCTTGGAGCTGGTGTTAGTGTTATGCCTATCTCTTTATATCGTAGACTTGACTTGAGTAAGTTGACACCTACTGAAATATCTTTGCAAATGGCTGATAAATCAACTGCTATACCTGTCGGAATTTGTGAGGATGTGCCTGTTGTAGTTGCAATGTTACTATTCTAATGGACTTTGTTATACTTGATATTCCCGAGAATGATAGTATGTCCATTATTCTTGGAAGACCCTTTTTGAATACTGCAGGGGCTGTTATCGATTGCAACAAAGGCAATGTCACTTTTAACGTCAATGGTAATGAGCATACGGTACACTTTCCGAGGAAACAACCTCAGGTCCATAGTATCAATTATATTGGAAAAACTTCAAATATTACTATTGGAGGTTTTGAGTTTCCTCTTCCTACTATCAAGAAGACATATGACATCCTTATTGTTGGGGACATACATATCCCCATTGAGTTAACCTAGTGTTATTCGAAAATTCTCCAGTTTCATGTTACTCGGAAAGACTTTATTGACAAGACCCGATCAACCTTGTCAATGGATTCCTTTTGATGAACATGGGATAGGTTAATCTAGATAGCACAACCTTTTGTACCCTTCTTTTACTTTCTGTTAATTAGGATAAATAAAAGAAAAATTGTATTCTCTGACTGTTTCCAGACTTATTCATGCAATAAAAAAATATCCCGAAAATAAAAGTTCTCCAAATGCCATGAAAATGAAATATGATTATTTTCTAGAATATTTAAGAAAATATGACATTGAACACACAGCGAGGGGAGCCAGCACGTGGCCACGAGGGTCCAGGGCACGCCCCCTGCCTCGTGGGCCCCACGTGGCCCCCCTCCACTTATTCCTGCACCCATGCTCTTCTTCTTCCTCCCAAAAAAATCCCCAACCAGCTCAAACCCGAGTTCTAGCTCACCTTGCTGCCATTTTCGATCTCCTTGCTCAAAGCACAACTCACCGAACTGTTTGGGGAGATTGTCCCTTGGTATGTGACTCCTCCATTGGTCCAATTAGTTTTTGTTCTAGTGCTTTATTCGTTGCAAATTTATGCTGCTATGGTGACCTTGTTCTTGAGCTTGCATGTCAAATTTTCTTGGTCCCAAGTAGTTCTAACGCTTGATATAGTCTCTAGGCACTAGTAGGAGTTGTTGCTATCAATCTTGTTGAGTTTGGTTAACTTTTATTTTGAAGTTACTAAAAAAATCAAAAAATTTCAGAAAAATGTCTAGGAGAAACTTCCAAGGTGGTTTTTCAAGGAAGCAAGAACCGAGGCTCGCGTTCCGCGAGCCGGACAATGAACCACCAAGGGATGTTGATGTGCGGCCCTGTGAATGGCCGTCAGATGAATTCATGGGTCAAGCTGGTATTAAGGATGAATTTTACACATACGTGCGCAACGCTGACCTCGAGGACTTCATGCAAGATAAGTGCACCCAATACCGTGGCTTAACCGATAGCTTTGTGAGAAGGTTTAAATTTTCATCTTCACGTAATTCTCACACTGTACTGTTTGACCTATATGATAAATCTTATACCATGGATTTAGAGGATTTTAGTGTTGCTTGCAAACTCCCACAGTGGGGCAGTATGAGTGATCCTCGCAAATCTGAATTTAGAGAATTTCTAGCTAGTATTACAGTGGGGGAATCCAGGGAAATCACACAGGCTACCATAGGGAGCATTCATTTTCCTGCTATTCATTACTTTGCTCTCTTTATCGGTAGATGCATAAACGGTAAGGATGAGGCTTGTCACATGTGTGTCCCTGATCTTAGTGTTCTCAGAAGTGCTGTACTAGGTGACAGGCAATATAATTTAGGAGCAATTGTTGCATGTAGGCTACACCATAATGGTTTGCACGGAGATTTATTTGGTGGGATCTATGCTACCCGCATAGCCCGCTTTCTTGGTGTGTCTGTGCACATGAATGATGAACCTTTAACTCCTGCTTATTTAGACTGCCATGCTATGACTAGTCACCGGTTTATAGAGTGGGATGATAAAACCCTCAAATATCGACTAATATTTAACAGGTAGCATGCCATCCCTATTGTTCTTCCTGCCCCTACTTTGTTTAACTTTCAGGAAAAAGGGAGATACACTATAACTGTGGAGGAGGCAAATTCTTATTATAACATGACGGAGGCAGCCCGCCTTCGAGCTGCAGCCCAGCATGCAGCATCTGCTGCGTCTCAGTTCGACCCCAACTACAACTTTGGATATTCTCCAGGCCAATACTGGCCATAGACCAACTTAGGCCAAAAGCCTAAGCTTGGGGGAGTACGTGTTTCTCACCGACTTACATTCATGTTCACACACTTATTCTAGTTGTCGGTGCTCACACTCTTTCACTGTACCATCCATGCTTAGTTTAAATTTCTTTTTCTTAGTCTTTTTCTTGTGTGTTAGAAAAAACCAGAAAAACAAAAAAAATAGTTGTAACTTCGAGGCTAGTTTACTTTCTTTGCTTGTAGTAGTAGTAAGAAAAATGAAAACCCAAAAAGATTTCCCGTTCTTCTTTTGCTTGTTGGGAGCCTTCCCGTGTAAATAGTTTCTTTTCTTTTCTTTAGGGGATAAGAGTAGAAGACCATGATTAAAATGCTTAGTGGCTCTCATATGCTTTGTTGAATGATTTAACCTTGAGCCATACTACCTTGTCTTCTCTCTTGTATTAAATGCCTGCAGATTCCAGCTTAGTCCAATGCACGTGCACTATTATTATTATACACACCGTTCGGTCGTGCGAGTGAAAGGCAATAAGGATGATATATGATGAACTAATTGAGATGAGAAAAGCTGGTATGAACTCGACCTCTTTTGTTTTTGTAAATATGGTAGCTCATTGTTCTTGAGTCAGCTTGTTATGAATGAAACATGCTTGCAATGAAAATTAGAGATCAGAGCTGCTTATGCCATGCTTAATTAGTTGAGAGTTTATAATGGTCTATCTTGTGTGCCAACATGATATTAAAATGGTTGTGATGTGGTATGATGGGTGGTATCCTCCTTTGAACGATTTAAGTGATCTAACTTGGCACATGTTCACGCATGTAGTTGAAACAAATCAACATAGCCTTCACGATATTTATGTTCATGGTGTTTTATATCCTACTCATGCTTGCATTCATTGTTGATTAATTTTAATGCATGTTCATGACCGTTGTTGCTCTCTAGCTGGTCGCTTCCCAGTCTCTTTCTAGCCTTCACCTGTACTAAGCGGGAATACTGCTTGTGCATCCACTTCCATAAACCCCAAAGTTATTCCATATGAGTCCACCATACCTTCATATATGCGGTATTTACCTGTCGTTCCAAGTAAATTTGTATGTGCCAAACTCCAAACCTTCAAATGAAATTCTGTTTTGTATGCTCGAACAACTCATGTATCAACTAGGGCTGTCTATATCTTCCATGCTAGGTGGGTTATTCTCATGATGAGTGTACTCTGCTCATCATTCATGAGAAAATGGCTGGTAATTGGGATGCCCAGTCCCATGCTCAAAATCATAATAATTAAACAAAACTCCCCCAGGGCTGTTGCTGGTTTGGACGGTACCCGTTGTTTCGGGCTAGCCGTGGAGTGTGCTTGGTGGTGGTTGGGGGAGTATAAACTTTACCATTCTGTTTGGGAACCGCCTATAATGTGCGTAGCATGGGAGATATCGAGATTCTTGGTTGTTATGTTGACAATGAAAGTATACCGCTCAAAATGTTATTCATCTCTATTTAAAAATCAAGCTCTGGCACCTCTACAAATCCCTGCTTCCCTCTGCGAAGGGCCTATCTATTTACTTTTATGCAGAGTCATCATCCTCTTATCAAAGAGCACTAGTAGGAGAGCACCTCTGTCGTTGCACGTATTACTATTAATTTGCATTGAGTATGATCATGGTTGGATCTCTTTTACCATGAATTACAATGTCTAGTCAGTCCTTAATCTTTAAAGGTGCTCTGCATTTATGTTTTGCGGTCTCAGAAAGGGCTAGCGAGATACCATCTTGTTATATCATATCATGATTGTTTTGAGAAAGTATTGTCATCTGAGGTATATTATTATTGCTCGCTAGTTGATTATGCCATTGATGTGAGTAGTCTTGAGACCTGAAAGTCATTGTGAATGTGGTTAGTTCATGATTTTGTTGAAAACCTGAATGCTAGCTTACATATTTACAACAACAAGAGCAAACAGAGTTTGTCAAAGTTTTTCTTTATCACTTTCAGTTTATCAGCTGAATTGCTTGAGGACAAGCAAATGTTTAAGCTTGGGGGAGTTGATACGTCTCCAACGTATCTACTTTTCCAAACCCTTTTGCCCTTGTTTTGGACTCTAACTTGCATGATTTGAATGGAACTAACCTGGACTGACGCTATTTTCAGCAGAACCTCCATGGTGTTGTTTTTGTGCAGAATAAAAAGTTCTCGGAATCGCCTGAAAATCAACGGAGAATTATTTCGGAAAATATAAAAAATACCTGGTAGAAGATCCACACCAGTGGGCCTTGGGCCTGTCCACGAGGGTGGGGGCGCGCCCCCTGCCTCGTGGGCCCCCTGATGACTTACCGATGTACCCTAAGATCCTATATCTTCACTTTCGGGGAGAAAAAAAATCAAGGAAAGGAATTATCGCGCTTCACAAGATGGAGCCGCCGCCAAGCCCTAATCTCTCTCGGGAGGGCTGATCTGGAGTCCGTTCGGGGCTCCGGAGAGTAGAGATCGTCACCATCGTCATCATCAACCTTCCTCCATCACCAATTCCATGATGCTCACCGCCGTGCGTGAGTAATTCCATTGTAGGCTTTCTGGACGGTGATGGGTTGGATGGGATCTATCATGTAACCGAGTTAGTTTTGTTAGGGTTTGATCCCTATTATCCACTATGTTCTGAGATTGATGTTGCTATGACTTTGCTATGCTTAATGCTTGTCACCAGGGCCCGAGTGCCATGATTTCTGATATGAACCTATTAGGTTTCCATGAATATATGTGTGTTCTTGATCCTATCTTGCAAGTCTATAGTCACCTACTATGTGTTATGATCCGGCAACCCCGAAGTGACAATAATCGGGACCACTCCCGGTGATGACCATAGTTTGAGGAGTTCATGTACTCACTATGTGTTAATGCTTTGGTCCAGTACTCTATTAAAAGGAGGCCTTAATATCCCTTAGTTTCCAATAGGACCCCGCTGCCATGGGAGGGTAGGACAAAAGATGTCATGCAAGTTCTTTTCCATAAGCATGTATGACTATATTCGGAATACATGCCTACATTGCATTGACGAACTGGAGCTAGTTCTGTGTCACCCTAGGTTATAACTTCTACATGATGAATTGCATCCGACATAATTTCCCATCACCGATCCAATGCCTACGAGCTTTACCTATATTGCTTGTTGCTTATTTACTTTTCCGTCGCTACTATAATAAAAACTACAAAAACACTATCGTTACTTTTAATGCTGCTACCAGCCACTATCATATTACTTTGCTACTAAACTATCTTGCTGCAGATACTAAGTTTCCAGTTGTGGTTGAATTGACAACTCAGCTGCTAATACTTAAGAGTATTCGCTCCCCTTGTGCCGAATCAACAAATTTGGGTTGAATACTTTACCCTCGAAAACTGTTGTGATCCCCTACACTTGTGGGTTATCAGCCACTATAGCCGAAGGGCCCTCACGAATTAATAAAAGTCATGGCCTATGCACCTATGCGTCAGTCTGTTGACAACTTGACACTCTCCAACACACTGACTTGCGCCTAATGAACTGATCACTCGCTCTCGCTCCCACTAGTGGTTGAGACATAGTTGACACCGCCTAGTACATGGCCATATATTTTGAAGAAATCACCATGTCCATAAAATGTGAGAGGTAAGAGCAACTGCAACCGGGCGACCCAAACGGACATGCAGTTTATCTGCTTTTTCTCCGTTTGGGTTGGCCAGGCAGGCGGACGCGTTTTCTTTTTCATATGGGTCGGCTAGTGCGCCCAACGAAGGCCAATCCGAATTTGCATGCTTCCAAAAAACAAAACGATAAACACATGGCATAGATAAACATAGTAGAAACTTATTTAAACATAATGGCCGGTCAACCGCTGGCTGAAAGCACAAGTGCTCCCAAGGTGATTTTGGTAATTAATGTTAACATATCTCTTGTTGGACTAATACCTTTGCCTAGTATATTTCAGATGAGTTCAACAGTGGAGTGGCATGGACAAGAGTATGTGGAACCCCTTCAAGATGCTAAGGACAAAAGATTGGCAAAAGCGCAAAGCTCAAGACACTTCATTTTCATGTTAGTGATCCAAGATCACAATGAGCCCATAGGAAAGCCAATACTATTAAAAGGGGATGAGGGGTTGCTTAATGGCTTGCTTGCTCAAAGTGCTTAGTGATATGCTCCAAAGCCCTCAACCACTTTCTCACTCCACATATGTCCTAAACCTAAAGTCACACTCGGCCCCACCAATTTGATCTATTCGGCGCCATCGAGTTCACTTGACAAAGCCACTACCAAAACCCTAATAAGTTCGGTCTCACCGAGTTAGCATTGCAAACTCTTTGTCGCCTTTTCGTAACATTTCGGTCTCACCGAAATGAGCAAATCACTCACACCGAGTTTGCCTGACCAACTCTCTGTTTGCCTATTACAGAAATCAGTCTCACTGAGTTGATGTGATCGGTCTCACCGAGATTACGTTATGCCCTAACCCTAATGAAATCGGTCCCATCGAGTTGATCAAGCCGGTCCCACCGAAAAGCCTAACGTTCACATTTTGAACTAAATCGGTCCAACTAAGTTTCATGATTCGGTCCCACCGAGTTTGGTAAATTGTGTGTAATAGTTAGATTTTGTGTGGACGCTATATATACCACTCCACCCACTCACTACCAAAAAATACACTTTCGTGATGATACGTGTTTGTCACAGTAGGTCACGTTTTCTGTCATGCATGTACATCCATGACAAATTTATGAAAGAATCAAGATAGTCATACCTGTGCTGTCATAGAAGTGTTCCATGACATTACCAAAATTATCATCATGGAAGTGTCCACTTCCATGACGATAAATCACGTGTCACAGAAGTGCTTTCGTCAAGGGTGACCGACACGTGGCATCCACCGTAAAGGAACGTCGTTAAGCTATCGGGTCCGGTTTTGGATCCGATAACCCGTTAACAACCCCGACCAATGGGGATTTTCCACGTGTAAAATCATCATTGGCTGGAGGAAACACGTGTCGGCTCACCGCTGGGATAGATGTCATCCACTTATTGGACCCAAAGCACCTATGATACGTCGACATGTGGCATGGCCCAACAGAGGCCCATTCATGTGAAAAGGCCGGCCCGTTTGACTTGGTCAAAAGGTGGCGGGCCGGCCCACGGCAAGCCTGTGAACGGCATGTTCGCATATAGCCCATTTACAGCCCGCCAACCCAAGGCCCGTTTACGGCCTATCTGAATTAGACCCAGTAGCATCATCTGGGCCGTCCAATATAATTCCAGCCCGTTTTAACTTCCAGCCCATGTATGGCCCATGATGTCTTTCGGCCCATATGAGGCCCTTATTACTCTCGGCCCATTAACGGCCCGTGGTAAAACTGGCCCGTAATGAACAGCGTATAACTTTATACCCATTAACAGCACATGGTGAAACTGGGCCGTAATGAACAGTGTATCACTTTATACCCATTAACGACCCATTATTACGTTGGCCCGTTTCCAGCCCATGTTATCTTTCGGCCTTCTCGTGGCCCATTTATTCTTGGGCTCACTTCCACATTCGTTTATTTACGGCATATTACTGTCGTTTTCAGCTTGTGGGCCAAATTCAGCCCATGGTTACAGTCGGCTCGTTTGTGGCCCGATAATACGTTGGGCCGTTTTCATGTCAAAAAAACCCGTTGGGCTGTTTTCATAGAGTTATCAAATACGGCCTATGAACGGCCCGTTATTGTCCACGAATAGTATGGCCCATGATTGGCGAAATGATGATATGCCCCGTAGAAGGCCCATGGATCCTACGGCCCGTAAAAGGCCCATGAATCATACGGCCCGTAGAAGGCCCATGGATCCTACGGCCCGTATAGAAGGCCAATGGATCCTACGGCCTGTAGAAGGCCCATGGATCATACGGCCCGCAGGAGGCCCATGGTTACAACAGTCCATGTGTTGCCATGATTATTTTGGCCTATTTTTCAAAGACAGGTTATTGTGGCCACTAGAAAAACACAGAAAAAGAACTGCAGTGACTACAAGCAAACAACTAAACAAGACAATAAGGAAATAAATAAGCAAGCAATTAACGCTAGCCTATTGCCGCTATTACACATATTACATTCACTGGGCATTAAAGTTCGCCACCAGTGCAAATATAGGGAACAAAACAGCATATTACATACACTGGCCGACAAAATTGGCCACCAGTGCAAATAAACGCGGCAGCAAAACAAGAGCATAACTGAAACAACTTCAGAAGAGCTCAAGAAATGTGGTATCTACCATGCTGGCAATAATCTTAGCAAGCTTATTAGCTTTGTCCTGTTTGGCGCTAAAATCCTCCAACGCTTGCTGTTGCACCAGAAAGTATGCATCTGAATGCTCCAGGGACTTCCGCAGTCCTTCCACTTCTCGTCGCAACACAGCTGATCGATGTCTTTCAGCTTGTAGTTGAGACTCAAGAAACCAAACTGATTCAGACAGTGAGTTTGAATAGCTTGTGCAAGTGGTAGTGGCCCGTAACTCCAACACTAAACCAAGACAGGACTTTGGGGTTGTCTCATTGTCTTCGAGATAGTCTTCCTTAGCTGTTTTATCAGCTTTGTTGGAGACCAACAAGAATGTGTCACTATCCTGAACCTTATCTGCATTACTTCCTTTACCATTGCTTAATAAGGCACTTTTCCCCAATATTCTGTCAGCATTCTAAAAGAAGAAACAAGTAGACACATAACAGTTTAGCATGTACTAGTATATGAAACTCATTTGGGTGAACCGGTTCATTAGTAAGGTGGACAGTTAAACTACCAACTCTTTATTGCCAAGTACTAGTACATAATAAAAGCATCAAACAAACATATATCTATGTCCTATGGTCACCGCATTGTCTTGCCAAATCAAAATAGAGACACGGTTCAAATCATATCAGTTCAAGACAAAGCAGCAGTGAAAGAATACAAAGCGTGGTATACTACACGACACAACAAGATTTCAGATGGGTACCACGGGTCTACATGTACAACAACACTATTTGCTTTGTTGTGACGCTAGTAATGTGCATGATATGAGAAGTCAACTGTATACACAATTGAAATTGAAATCAACAGAGCTATTGATAAGAGCAAGCCTGTTAAAGAAACATGCGTGAACATACATGCTGTGCCATTGGAGTTTCGATTGGATCCTTCAATTTAAAAATAAGTTTGTATGAGTAAATACAGTGATACAAGAGCAAAGCAGTATGCACGATAGCAATCATAGTTAAAAAAGGCGCGCCTAAGCGAGCGCTTAAGCGCGCCTAGGCTCTAGGCGTTGGCGAAATGCATTGAGCATAACTACACTTAATCGGTGCATAACTGCGCATAAGCATGCGCTTTGGTCAGTAAAGTGCAAGGCGGTGGCAAAACACACAATTAACGCCTAGCGCTTTTTGAAACTATGATAGCAATGGAATCTTAAATTAGAACAGTTGTTCTTCAAGTTTAGGCACTTGTTCTACATGAACAGAGTACAATAAGACGCAATAATATAGTACTTAAAAATAGAAAATGAGCTCATAGACCTTACCACATTCTTGGTTCGGGACCAGTACAGAACAAGGCGTTCCCAGTCATCGTCCAGTAAATGTGTCTCAGGAGAACGTAAGGGAATTTGATGAGTTTCTTTGCTGGTGAAGTACGTTTTCTTCAAGTAATTCCGATACTTCCACCAAGCATTCTTGAAGATAGCAGAGGTATTAGCACAGGTTACCTCATCCCGAGTTTCCAAATCGGTCCTTCTCTATAGAGAAAAATGGGAAAATTTGCTGTATTATAACCATCACGGAGGTAGGATGCATGGGACAAAGCAAAGTAATTGCCATGAGTAACATTACTTACACATAACTCCTGGACAAACACGTGCAACTGGCATTTTCCTTCATCTTCAGTATAATATTTCCAAGATGGGAAGATACGCACATACGATTTAACAACATCAAATGCGATAGATGCTAAAGTACGACTAGCTGGTTGTGCTTCCTCCACAGGAATAGGCGTACTATCTGGTGGAGTTGGGGTTTGCCGTGGTAGTACTGGCCCTTGGGGCACTGGAACTGCCTTACTAACTGCTCTTGTTTGGGAGCTCTGTGGTGGAGATGGTGTTGTGTCAACAGGAACTGGGTTACTATCTGTTGGGGTTGGGGTTAGATTGGGTGAAGCTCGTTCTCTGTCCATCGCAGTAGGGGTACAATCTGCGAGAGTTTGGGTTATGTGTGGTAGGGCTGGTTCTCGTGCATGTACAACCGGGGTGCTATCTCCACCAAGGGGTAGCATTGTTTTATTTGAAGACCATGTTTTTAGTCCATTAAATGCTAGCATCACCCGCTCCAATTCAAATGGCTGATAAACAGGAAACATAGTTGAATGTACATACATTGTATGCGAGACAGATGCAATAGATAGTGTGGAAAAAAGAGGACATGAAATGGTTGACATGTATATTGTTTAACTAAAATGGATAGCATGATATAATTTCACATATATGATGTCTATCTAAACTGGATAGCATAACATAACATAATTCAAAAATATGATGAATAACTAAAACGCCGTGCCAAGTTAGAGCATACACCTCGGTGGGGGAATAGAATTGGTCATCTGTCTCTGAATCCATCTCTGAGGAGCTATCGGGACCCAACAAGAGATCTGCTTCGATAGGTAGCACTGTCTGCTCTGAAGGCCTTGTTTTCACTCCAGATTTTTCAATCTTCCACCCAAATGGCTGATTCACAGGAAGAGTAGTTTAATGTACAAACATTGTCGACAAATGGAAATGTAATGAAGAAAAGGATGTTCAAGATATCATTCAAATATATAGTGCCTGGTTAAACAGGATGGCATTGCACATTTCACATATATCATGGCTGGCTAAAAGACATGAGACTGCATAATTCCCATATATGATATAGAAACTAAACAGGGGGCGACAGAACATGTCTAAACTAAGCAGATGGCATATATGATGTCAAAAGTAGGCACTGCAAGGCAACATATGCATGATATGACTAACATCATCATGCCAAGGTAGAGCAAACACCTTGGGGGGTAAATAGGAGTGGTCAGCGGCGTATGAATCCACCTCAGAACATATATCTTCCTCTCGACTACAATCTGGAGAGGGGTGGGGAGGGTTTGCCATTAAACCCACCATGGAGCGATGTCTGCATGACATTGTATCGTCGCACACAACTCTTCTCTTTTTCTCTACATGTTCAGCATGACTGTGCACAATATCTGACATGCACACGAAAAATATATGGTGAGATTATGTAAGGAGAGCATGCAGAAATTTAGAGTGATGGTAACAACCAGTGGATGGATCCAAAAATAATGATAGCAGGTTGATGATTGCTTTAATTTAATAAAAAGACAAACAATGATTGCTTTACTATTTGTTTCCCACCCAAGATGAACAACATAGGCACACCCTAGGTGAACCAGATATTAGACAAAGATACTATTCATTGCTTCCTCGATATGTGCCCCACAACTAATTTAGAACTCAAGTTTAACATTAATTTGGACCTGACTTGGAGTCCAAGAGGTGAACAGGACAATAAAGTAACAGGTAATTTTAATCAATGCATAACATAAGCATAATCAAAAGAGTGCGACCTCTCTTGTGGACCCGTGTACTCCTCAGGTTCATCTGCTGAGTCGATGATGGTGATGCCGCTGCGGTGGGTGCCAGCAGCAGGGAAGGAGATCCGAGGCGGCGAAAGACGGTCATGAGTCGTGATGTCTGGTTTGGTGGATGTTTCTGTCGATGGAGCACCTCAGGTGAGGTGGACGACGTCGCGGCAGGAGCAAGACAAACCACACAAAGTTCCCTTCGACACCTACCTGTAACTGAAGTAATTCTGTAAGGGCTCATTTGGCTTGCATGATTCTAAAAACGCAGGGATAGAAAAAACACCGGAATAGGATAGGAATGCACATGGTAAACAGAACATTTGTAAACACATGATTTCTGTCAACTTGGGTGTTTGGTTTACAAGAATCGGAAGAGCAGAGGAATGCAAAGAAACATGGCCAAAATATATGAAGGCATGTACAGTTAGAATGTTATTCTGCCACTAATGCACTTGGTCTTGTTTTCATGCATAGGATTTTGAAAAGTAGGTCCAGGTGGATGTTTTGCTTCATTCCTTTCAACAAAATGCATGAATAATTGAATAGTAGAGTGCCATTGGAAAATTCCCTATTGCTATGTTTTTCTGTCGAACCAAAATAGCCCTAATGGATCGACATGAATGTATAGTAATAAGTGATGCAACAAGTGTACAACCTCTTTGCCGTAGCCGTGTCGACCTCAGCATCATTGGGTTGGCCATTGAAGCAGTTGAGGCAGAGGTGGCTGTCGGAGGTGTGGAGGAAGATCTGAGGAATCTGTAGACGGCGTCTAGGGCACTGCTCTGTTGTGATGGATTGTTCTGTCGTTGGAGCAGCCCCGGTGAGCCGTAAGACGTCAAGGCTGAAGCTGCACAAGACATACATCGTCAATCTCAAGTGGGATTCTAATAGCATCTCCAATAGATGATGAAAAATAGATGTAAAATTTACATCACCAAACACCACCTGACTACAACAGATGAGGTAAAAACTGTTGACTCTGAACTTAACTGTCAAAACTGAAATTTACTGCGGAATCTGAATGTTAATGTCGAAACTGAACGCAATGGTAGCAGAGAGGCACTTGACATGTAGTTTAGGGAGGGCCTATAGTTCATCTTGAACCCGCACCCCCTTGAGCTGCCAGCCACCACCGGCTGAACCGTCGGCCCCAGCGCCGCCTCGCTGCCCCGAAACAACTCCCCACCGCCGGTCCGCCGGTGCCCCGGCCAGCCCTATAGGCCCCCGCCCCCACCCTGAACCCTAAGATAGATAGTGGGGTACCTCTCTGGCGAGCCTCCATCCTCGCTGCGGGTGGTTCTTCCTTAACTCCGGCGAGCCCCCCCACCCCCTGAAAATCGACTGACCCAAAAGTCGATTCAGCCCACTGAAGTGTAGCTAAATCGAAGCAGAGCAGCAGCACGAGCGAGGGGGAGAGCAGCAACAGCAGCGCGAGCGAGCGAGAGCCGAAGCAGCAGCAGCTGGGCGAGCGAGCGATCGAGCGAGAGACGGAGCAGCAGCAGCAGCAGCGCGAGCGAGCGAGAGCCGGAGCAGCAGCAGCAGATCCGGCTGGCATGGACACCGCCGCTGAAGGGGCCTCGCACTGGGGGAGAGCCGCCGTGGAGATGTCACCCATGGCGCCGACTTCAAGGTAGCCGCTCCATGGGGTTGCAGGATGGAGCACCGTCGGCGCCGGGAGGTCGAGCTAAGGAGAAGGTGCGATGCGATGAGTGTACAACCTCTTTGGTGGCGTCGAGTGATGCGTCTCCAACGTATCTATAATTTTTGATTGTTCCATGCTATTATATTATCCTTCCAGGATGTCTTATGGGCTTTATTATACACTTTTATATGATTTTTGGGACTAACCTATTAACCCAGATCCCAGTGCCAATTTCTATTTTTCTCCTATTTTAGGGTTTTACAGAAAAGGAAAATCAAACGGAGTCCAATTGACGAGCCAATTTTTGACGATTTTTCTGGGCTAAAAGAAGCCCCCAAAGCAAAAGAGGTGGGCCAGGAGAGCCATGGGCTGCCCTCGAGGGTGGAGGGCGCGCCCTGGGAAGGGGGGCGCGCCCTCCTATCTCGAGGACGGCCCGTAGCTCCCCTTTACTTGGCCCCGACTCCAAAAATTCCTATAAATACTGGAACCTCCAGAAATTAACCTAGATCGGGAGTTCCGCCGTCGAAAGCCTCTATAGCCACCGAAAACCAATCTACAGCCGTTCTGGCACCCTGCCGGAGGGGGGAATCCCTCTCCGGTGGCTATCTTCATCATCCCGGCGCTCTCCATGACGAGGAGGGAGTAGTCCACCCTCGGGTCTGAGGGTATGTACCAGTAGCTATGTGTTTGATCTCTCTCTCTCTCTCTCTCTCTCTCTCTCTCTCTCTCTCGTGTTCTTGAGATGGCACGATCTTGATGTATCGCGAGCTTTGTTATTCTAGTTGGATCTCCTTTCCCCCTCTACTCTCTTGTAATGGATTGAGTTTCCCCTTTGAAGTTATCTTATCGGATTGAGTCTTTAAGAATTTGAGAACACTTGATGTATGTCTTGCACGTGTTTATCTGTGGTGACAATGGGATGGCATGTGATCCACTTGATGTATGTTTTGGTGATCAACTTGCGGGTTCCGTGAACTTGGGAATCTATGCATAGGGGTTGGCACACGTTTTCATCTTGACTCTCCGGTATAAACTTTGGGGCACTCTCTGAAGTTCTTTGTGTTGGTTGAATAGATGTTTCTGAGATTGTGTGATGCATATCGTATAATCATGCCCACGGATACTTGAGGTGACAATGGAGTATCTAGGTGACATTAGGGTTTTGATTGATTTGTGTCTTAAGGTGTTATTCTAGTACGGACTCTATGATAGATTGAACGTTACTACAGACTCATGAATAGATCGATCAGAAAGAATATCTTTGAGGTGGTTTCGTACCCTACCATAATCTCTTCGTTTGTTCTCCGCTATTAGTTACTTTGGAGTGACTCTTTGTTGCATGTTGAGGGCTAGTAATATGATCCAATTATGTTATCCTTGTTGAGAGAACTTGCACTAGTGAAAGTATGAACCCTAGGCCTTGCCTACTATCATTGCAGTACCGTTTATGCTCACTTTTACCTCTTGCTACCTTGCTGTTTTTATATTTTCTTATTACAAAAACCTATATCTACCATCCGCATTGCACTTGTATCACCATCTCTTCGCCGGACTAGTGCACCTATACAATTTACCATTGTATTGGGTGTGTTGGGGACACAAGAGACACTTTGTTATTTGGTTGCAGAGTTGCTTGAGAGAGACCATCTTCATCCTACGCCTCCCACAGATTGATAAACCTTAGGTCATCCACTTGAGGGAAATTTGCTACTGTCCTACAATCCTTTGCACTTGGAGGCCCAACAACGTCTACAAGAAGAAGGGTGCGTAGTAGACATCACCGAGTAGGCCTCGGCTTCGTCCAAGGAGTTGGTGAGGATGCTGCGGTTTTGATGGAGCAGGTTAAGGCGGTGCTGTGGGGATGGAGCAGCCGCGATAGACGAGGCGATCGTCGGAGCAGCTCCTTGGAGGTGGAGGACGGGGCGGCTGAACCGGCGGGACGACGAGATGGACGATGGATCCTCATCCGGGGAGGTGGAGGAGGGACGTCGAGCTGTTGCGATGGACGACGTCATCGGGGAAGAGGCTCCGGCTAGGCAGCGGTGAGGTGGCGGACGGAGGAGGGTGGGGTTTCGCGACTGGAGCAGAGAGATTATGGCGGTCTGGGATTTCGAATGGCAAAAAGGAGGCGATGGAGATGCGCTTGTCCAAAATGTAGGGTGTGTTACAAAAGTACCCCCACCGATTTGAACTAGCGGCCCTTTCGGCTCAGGGTTAGAAGGGGGATTTCGCTTGTCGGGATTTGCCAGCTGGAGGGAGTTTTCGCGCGCGTTGTAATTTTGGGATAGCAAGGCGCGGGTTGTGAAGGCGCCAGTTTTGGGAGCACGATATCTGAATTTTTGGGATATAACAAGGCGCGGGTTGAATTTTAGGGACAAGCCTAACGTGTAATATTGTACTTGTACGTACCAAATCAATTTGCACTTCCCTCAACCAAAAAGAAAACGAAAAAAATAAAACTATTCACACCACACAAAGAGAGAGTCTTGCCCCGTTTTACTATAAAAATGCTATTTAAAGCTACTCATACAAACAATTTAGTGCAATTAAATGCTATTCGGTAGTATGAATCCATGTTATGTCCAATTAATTTTTTTTGCTTGCTGTATAATGCATGTAACCCACTCATACCAACATTTTAGTGCATTCCAAATGTCTATACTACCACTGCAATTCGAACTGAATTTTAATTCGTTTCTCTATTTCAATAACAATCTACAATCATGATTGTTGCCAACTTCAACCATCATTCGTGTATTACCTTAATAACACACCACATGATTACTATAGAGATTTCACCTCGTTGCTATTGCGACCTTTTGGTGAACTGCACAAATCACATTTTTCTTAAGAGTTTTTTGTGCAGTTCTACCAAAATGTCACACGGGCAACGTCTCTACGTTTCAGTGCGACTGCACAAAGGGAGATTGGTTTTGCTCTATCCTCTTCATCCAACTCCGAGCCTAATCTTCTCCAACTAGTTATTCTCAAGAGAGACTACAAAGGTGACCGGCTTCTATTTGTGTGTTTATTGTTTCATCAACAATCCTCTATTATCGTAATTACACTTAATATCTTTGGAACAGGGACACTCAGCTCTATTTTTAGTGGAACTGCACAAAATGATCGGAATGTTGCATGCTCCAGACAACTACTTTTTTTCCCAACATGCCTTGTTGATTTAGACAGAGCTGGGGGGACGTTGCTGCCAATGAAAACATGGATCAATTTTAATTTAACACCTTCTGACAATTTTTTCTTCAGTTGTGATGTAAATATTAGCTCTAATTAGTAAGTAAGTTAGTTTTTTATTGTTTTCGAAAGAGCATCGATGGCAAGACATACGAAACAAAAGCTCAAAGCTCACACCATTGTATAATTTCATGTTGCTGGAAAATTATTTGTATAGTACGTCAATTATGTAAACAAATGCTGGAAGCTTGATAGCATTGCCAGAAGCCTCTTCGGCATCCGGGTCGATGTGCCATGCACAAATTATACTCCTTCTTTCCTAAATATCTGTATTTTTACAAATTTTGAATGGGCATATTTTAGAGTGTAGATTCACTCATTTTGCTTTGTATGTGTACTCCCTCCGTTCCTAAATATTTGTCTTTCTAGAGAATTCAACAAGTGACTACATACGGAGCAAAATGAGTGAATCTACACTCTAAAATATGTCTATATACATCCGTATGTAGTAGTCCATTTGAATCTCTAAAAAGACAAATAATTGAGTAGTCACTCGTTGAAATCTATAGAAAGACAAATACTTCGGAGTATATTTAAGAACCGAGGGGTAGTACACAGCCGCATGGGAGACTCAGACCGGTCGTTGCGCCGCATTAATAGTGAGTAATGAGTAGTCAAATCATAAGCCCCACCTTTCCCACTGTAAGTTGCTCGGAAGAAGCAACCATCAATACGCTCTTCTTTGAATCCGCTTATACTACTCCATCTGTCACTGTTTATAGAGCGCGCTTCAGAAAAAGAGAAAAACTCTGGGACCAAGGCAACTAGCAATCGGCCTGAAAAATAGCATTGGAAGTTATAGCACGGCGTCTATTACTAGAGGAAATAATGCGTACACACATGCATGCAGTGCTTCCACCCCGGGTACACACATGCATGCACTTACTCCACTCCGTAGTACTACATCGAGAAAAAAATGCGGTTACCATGCCCTAATTAATGGAGCATTAAACCAAACGCGTCTAAAGTCTCTCTGGTGGTGGAAATGCATTGAGAGAAATGCATCACAATGAAGCACGCCCTGTAAACTGTGACGGAGGGAGGAGTAGTATGAAGGTGCAAAACCAAGTACGCGTATGGCCAATCGGTCAACACACCTCCTCTTGGCATATCACTAACATGTGGGACCGGAGTATGAGCAAATCGATCTCAATTGACGACAAAATGGCCAGCCCACCGTTCCTTGAGAGAGACGAGGAGCGAGAACACACAGACGGGCTTGCACGGAGGCCAAGATATATTCGAGCATGGTTGATCGATATCATCATTACATGTTGGGATGCTGTTTTCTGCCCTTCTCTGGAATAAATGTGTACTTTATTAGAGATTAAGAAAAATAAGAGTACAGAGGCTCCACCATGCAGTTCTAGTAGTAGTACTACTCGTACTACTAAACCTTGCGCTTGGCTCTTCGCCTCTTCGTGAAGTCGAACAATGATGGTACTCCGCATGTTCGGTACTACAGTGTATGCCTCTGGCAATCTGACACCGAATGAGCTGATGCATGTCCACCGCCTGGGCGAGGGTACATTGCATTAGTCAAAAGGCGTAAGCGAGCTTCACCTTGTCCTGCAAGCTTCTTCTCGTTCTGCGAGTTGATGGGACACACCAACAAGTAGTGCTAGTCCATACTCCCTCCTATCCGGTTAATATGGCTTAATCTTTTTTGCGGGTAAATGAGAGAGCTTTATTCATATATAAGCATTCTTAGAACGATCAACCAAGACACTGGTCACTAGGAAGCGAGGTACCCCTGTGATGGCCTGGCTTATTAGGGATGATAGACTACTCATATCAATAAGGAATTCCTTCTTTTCCGGGAGCCCATTCGGACAGAACTCCAAAGTTAAGCGTGCTCAGCTTGGAGTAGTTTCAGGATGGGTGACCGATCGGGAAGTTGCTCCCGGGTGCGCACGAGTGAGGACAAAGTGCGCAGAAAAGACTAGTATTGATATGTGAGGCCAGTCTAGATCCCGCCAGGAGTAACGACCACCGGCGGGTGTGTCCGGGGTGTTATAAGTTGGTATCAGAGCCGACCCTCGCGGTTACACGGATGTTTGCGGACAGTTTGCAGTCATGTTGTGCATGACGTTTGTGACCCGTCGTGGCACACGGCATGGCACATGTGCTGTCCTGGAAGCACAGACGGTTGTGCCAAGAGGGAACGTTCCTGTGGCCCGACGAGGACGTCGGTTCCTCTGAGTGAGGGTGTATGTGATGGCCTGGCTTATTAGGGATGATAGACTACTCATATCAATAAGGAATTCCATCTTTTCCGGGAGCCCATTCGGATAGAACTCCAAAGTTAAGCGTGCTCAGCTTGGAGTAGTTTCAGGATGGGTGACCGACCGGGAAGTTGCTCCCGGGTGCGCACGAGTGAGGACAAAGTGCGCAGAAAAGACTAGTATTGATATGTGAGGCCAGTCTAGATCCCGCCAGGAGTAACGACTACCGGCTGGTGTGTCCGGGGCGTTATAACCCCGCAAAAAAAAGAAGTAGGAAGCAAGGTGTTTCATCAAGCTAGCTCTCGGCCACATTCAAAGTGCAGCAAGCACGGTTCGCACAAAGATATGCCACAAGGTTTGCTGACCTGTTTACATGCTGAATAACAAAAAAAAGAGGAAATATTACCGAGCGCTCCTATTTGTAACATGATATGAGCCAGAATTAAGCAATAACTGTGGCGAGTGTTCCATGCAGTCAACTTCCATTATCACATGCGAGAACCCCCGAAGAGAACCAAATGTGTTGAAGATTGCTTTATCACATTTTAAAAATATAATAAGAGTGCAGACGCTCCTCCATCCGTTTCCTAGTACTAGTATAGTACCTCTATAGACTATGGTAGTACTAGTACTAGTAAACTTTGCGCTTGGTTGTTCGCCTCTTCGGGAAGTGCAACAATAATAGTACTAGCATAGTGTATGCTTCTGGCAATCTGACACCGAATTAACTGTTGCACGTCCACCGCCTAAGCGAAGGACAACTTGCATTAGTCAAAAGTTTCTCCTTGTCCTGTGAGCCACCGTGTGCAAGCTTCTCCCATCCTGCAAGCTTCTCCTCGTTCGACAAGTTGTCGGGACACAGCAAAGTAATGCTAGTCCATACAACCTCCTCTCTGGTTAATATGGCTTAATTTCATACGAGATAAATACACTGTCTGTCACTGTATATTTGTAAAAATACGGCCAGTGGACTTCATAATATGCTCATTGCACTCAATATATACATTTTCCGATGTTTATACGGTCACTAGCTCACCCTAGCTGAGTATGTGTGTGCATGCACGTGTAGGTTGAGCACTTGAGCGTGACCGTGTGTGTTTCGTCGTGTGCTCGGACATGCATGCATTAGGGCGTCGTGCGTGTTTTTGCGTCCATGTGTACGTGTGACTGTTGCATACACGTAGGGGGAGTACATGTAGGGGCCACTAAAGGAGCAGTTAAATCACACAGTAAGTTAGTCGAAAAAAGCAACCATCATTTCGCTTTTCAATGACATGTACGCAATATAAAATGGTTGATATGGAGAGAAAAAGAAAACCACTATATATACACTAGCAGGAGCCTAAGCTACAAGCCTGCTTGCTTGGGTTGCTCTCTTCACAAGCATAGAACGACGGTGGCCACACCGTTGGTCACATATCCGGCCTGATCCCGCAGCTGGGGGGAGGGAACAATGTTCTGCGTAGACGTGGTCGACATCGGTGAGGGAGAAAATCCACAATCGGTGCGTCCCAATCGGGGGTCACCGCAGTATGGGCCGATTCCGCGTCCCAACCGCCCTTCTAGCTACAGCTCGACGTCCCAGGTAGTCCATCTTCCTTTTGGAGACGGCTTGCTCCACTGCCACAACTCCCCACGTAGTGCCATCTCCATGTCGATATTTCTCTACTTCTACCGGCTTCTACTTATGATGAGTTTATGTCTCATGAACTAGTGCCAGTACTATTATTCTAATCACACTTCTTCAATATCTTTGCCATCCGGGATGCTCAGCTTGATTTTAGTCGAACTGCACAAAGCATCATATGATCCGAGGGTGCCAGCCGTCTTTCCTTCGACATGTTCTACCTGGCCAAGAAATTAAATTCTGTTTAGGGTTTAGGGTTTAAGTCGTAGTCACCCCATCAGTAGTTTTTCTTTCGTACACGCTCTCACAACTTTTGTCTTTAGTTGTGAAGTAAATATTGACTATGATCTGTGAATCATTGAGATGCATCACCATGCGTGTTAGTTTTCCTTTGTATTTGATGGAATGTTGTAATGGGGCAACCTTGGAGTAAGAATGCAAATAGAGTGGAAAGTTTTCATTTTTCCGGAGAAAAAATGGAAACGGAGAGAAACCAACATTTCGTTTCACTGGATCGCGCCATCGAGCAAAACCAACGTTTAAATCACGTCTGTCGCGTTTGTGTCTCACCCTCCTCCACGGCTCGACCCCACACGGTTGCTCGGCATGCCACTCACCGCAAACTGAGTATACGATAACTTTCTCGCCTGCTTGTCGATGGATCCCGCCATGGAGTACTGGTACTACTGGAAGAGATAGACGAGTTGGGGGAGGACAACTAGCTATAGCACGGACTCCCAAGAACTTTTTACATGCATGTTGTGGCCGGCTATTGCGACCTTCGAACGCGGAGCTGTCGCGTGCGCCAGGAAGTGGCGCGGGCGACGCTCTCTCCGCCGGCGCGCCGCTTCAACGCCGGCGCGAGTGAGAGGTCGGGTCCGCTCTGGTCGGGCATGAATGCGGCACTGACCGTTTCGGGCGGGAACCACACGTGGGTGATGAAGAGGGTTCGGGTTGGTTAGGAGCGGTCCGAACGCTCGCAAACAAGAGATGTTGTACGTTAATATTGCCACACATAAAATTAACAACATAAATAATGTGCCAGTTGGAAAAATATGATTGGAGATGGAGATGGAAATAGAATTTTACGTAAACACGGATATGCATGTCTATGTCTATGTGTGTGTGCGCGGCGACTCTCGCGACCTGGAAGCGGGGGCATGTTTTTGATCGAGTTTTCCTTCTTGGTACGTTAAAAAATTGTCCGCCAGTTTTCGTTTCTTTTTTCCGGGAACGAGCGTATTCTATTTAAAACCACTGCTATGGAGAGATTGTTTTACTCCATTATAGCCTCTTGTTTGATAGAGTTTCTCGCGTCTCGCTCTCTCACCCTCTCCATATCAAAACAGGATGACAGTGTCCACACTATCTCTCTACTCACCAGTGGTCATAGATCCGGCCGAATCCTGTCCACTACGGGAGGTGAGGAGGTGCAGCGTTGATGTTGTCGCCGTCGGTGATGGAGGAAGCCGATGCGCACCGTCCTGTCGGAGCCGGTACTGGCGCGGACGAAGGTCCTCCGCGCCCTTGTTCGCTGCCATCGTGTGGGCAGATCTTGCTCGCCCGCCTAAGCGACATCCCGCCCACCTGAGGTATAACTTCTTGTACTGGTCCAGCTCCCGAGGTCGCTGCATGCGGGTTTTCTTCTATGCGACTACTCCCCAGCTCCCCATGTATAGTAGCTAGGGTTCGTCGGCTGGTCCAACACCACCTACTATTATATAGGAAATGCCACTTGAAAAGTTGTTCTGATTTATGCCTCGGTGGAGGTATACATGTTGTTTCGACAAAAAGTACGTGGTGGTTGTGCGGTCATTGTCCATATGCTCCTATTGCTGCTGCTAATCTAATACTATCACTGGTTAAATGAAGAAATGCTTTTTTCCCCGGGTATCCTGGTTTAGTTCCCATCAAGATAATCATGATGCTTCTGTTTGTTGGTGTACTTTTCATATTCTTATTGACAATTGAGATGTCGTTGTTAATCTTGTAAAACAAAGTAACAACACTATATCCCCTTTTTATATTTTTGGAAACAACGATGCGTATCTCCATACCCGGGCATGTCTTCCTAAATTTTAGTGGAACTGCACAAAATTGGATGGCCATTGTTGTTCCGCCTCATTGTCCTCTGCCACGTGGTTCTTCCTTCCTCGAGCTTGACTACTGAGAAAAAATAGACCACAGTGAGGATTTGTCGAACTTCATAGGTGCCTCACCCAAACTTGATGCCAAATGGATGATGCATCACCACGATGACCTATCGATGCTCATGGTTGCGCCTCATGGTTGCGTCGGTTGGTGAAGCTGATCGATTTTCAATGAAAAACAAGCTGTCTTCCATCAGTGCTCTTTGCTTGTTACCCACTAAGATGGTATCCTTCGTCAGTTCACCTTGGTTGCGTTGGAGACGCAGTCGTCTTTCACGTTGGTGCAATTTTATCACACAATTGGCTATGAACCAAATGTTTCCTCGAAGAAGGATCGACGTTGGTACTAAGAGCATAAGTTTTGTATTGATTTCTAAGCTTTCTCACAACTTTGTCTCCATCTCCCCTGTAATTTTATTTGTCTAGCTATTAACTTTGATTAAAAAAATGGTGTGGACTAAAAACCCGGATGGACGTAGTAGCTCTCCATTTTTATTTACTTCGCATATTAGATTTGATTGAAGTCAAACTTTTTAAAGTTTGACCAAGCTTAGGACGAACACGACAAATCATAATTATTAGAGAGGGCAAACTGTACATACTCTCAAACCTTTCTGATAATTGAAATTAAAATTCTTTATTTGTACACACTCTCACACGTTTCCGATAATTTGGCGCATGTCTAGCTGTTCACTTAAGGGAGGGTAGTGTACCGCACGTGAAGGACAAGAAGTGCGACCAGGACGCGTGGATCATTAGTTCATCGGAAGTACACCCTCCGTTCCTAAATATTTGTCTTTCAAGTGGTTTGCAATGGACTACCACATACGGATGTATATAGACATTTTTTATAGTGTAGATTCACTCATTTTGCTTCGTATGTAGTCATTTGTTGAAATCTCTAGAAAGAAAAATATTTAGGAACAGAGGGAGTAGTAGTTTTCTTCACTGGTATGTTAAATAAAGAGTTTCGTTTCGTACTTACACAATTTAAAACGATTGTTATGGAGAGAATAAGAAAACCACTCCACTATATATTAGTTGTATACACGAGTACTATATGGACGCATCTTCATTGACTTTAGTGCACCTGCCTTTGGGTTTATGACAGGTGGGCCCAAAATGTGGCTGGCCCACCTGTCATATAGCCAAAAGCAGGTGCAGTTAAGGCACAGGAGCTCAGTCCATACTATAGTATATATATAAGCTGGAGCCTTAGCGCTTGTTCGCTAGGGTTTGCACTCTCCACACTCTTGCCACACTAAATATATATATACACGCTGGAGGCTCAGCGTTCCTTTGCTAGCGTTTGCTATATTCACTGTCTCTCACCCTCTTCACCAGATCTAAACAAGACTGTGTTGTGGCCTCTGTCTCTCTCACCCCCCTCACAGCTGGCGAAGGAGGCGTCCGGATCCCGTCGCACCGGGAAGGGGAGGAGGTGCATCGTTCACTCTATCGCCTTCGGCGAGGGAGGCAATCCACTGCCGGCTGTGCTTTTCTCTTTCACCCAGCGCCAGTGCGGGAGGGCCACCGACCCATTCTTCCTCGTTGCTGTACGTAGTGTGGGCAGGTCCGACCTCCCGCCGCACGCCTTGCCACATCCCGACGACCCTAAGGTATAAGTTTCTTTGAAACCGTCATTGGTCTAGCTGCATGTTGATCTTTTTCGATTCTATAGTCGAATCTAGGTCTTGGTTCAAAGAGGAAAGAAGGGTGCGGTGGGGTGGAGCATGAATCTAGGACGTGGTTCAATGAGGAAAGGAGGGAGGGAAAGTAGTAAAGACTAGCTATCCAGCCGCTTTGTTGGTCGAAAAGGGAAAAGGGGGGTAACCTTGTACACACATCTGTAAGGAACCGAACTCTTTGTTGAAAAGGGAAAAAACTGGGGGGTCGGGTAGTTTGCGTAGGACTAGATTTGCTGCCCTCACATCGGAAAAAGTTTCAAAGAGAACAAATATGGGACCAACGCAGATATGCTGCTTGGCTACATACTCTGCATCACCCATTTATACGTGTGGACGCACATGGTGCTAGCATGTCCCATGTCCTATCCACATGATCGTGCAGTGTGTTTTGAGATGTTGTGCTACTTGTATTGGTACTGTTTTAAATAAACTCTACATCACCCCCTTTATAAGTAGATGGAAGCACATGTTGTTGTTGCGCCCACTCTCCCCTGGAACTGTTTATGCTTTTTGTTAATCTAATGCCGCTGGTAAAATTAAGCAATGCCACTCTCAGAATTAACTACTAAATCTTATTTCAAAACTGCAACACTTGTTAGGGATTGGCGGGATTACCATTTTTGTGGCCGCATGTTTCATCCTCCTTTATTGGCCAGTAATTGATTCCTTTTTTGCCTCTGTTAAAACAGGGATATCTATTCAACTTGTTGCTATTGCGACATTTTGCTACGCTTAATTTTGGTGGAACTGCACAAAATGAGACCGGATTTCCATATATGTGTTGAGATCTCTTTGAGGTCTTCCTCACGAGTTATTTCAAATCTTGGTCTTGAAAGGTCAGTACCGACTTTCCTCAGAATTAACTAGTGAATCTTAGTTCAAAACTACAACACTTGTTAGGGATCGGCGGGAGTACCATTTCTGTTAAGGATTGGCCGGAGTACATGTTTAAGAAATGTATTGTTCATACAATGTCTCGTTATTATATATCAGTTATAGTGTTTTACAAATGTTACTATCCTGCTTTGTAGTTCTTTCTGCATGTTTAACCAAGGTATTGTTAAGATAATGTCTCTATTAAAATGAATCAGCCGCATTGTTTTAGGAATGATACTTTTCTGCTTTGTCATTCTTTATACATGTTGAAAGAAGGCATTGTAAAGATAATGTCTCAGTTAATATGAATGAATCACACTGATTGAGAATTGCTACTCTCCTGCTTTGTTTCCCATTAAGATAAGGTAGATCAGTTGATGTTTTTCTCCTGGGAGTACAAGTCATCAACCGTTATTTCTGAGTAATTGTTTCCCTTATACCTTTTGTTGCTTACATGGATATCAAAATTAAACCTTGGTTTTATTCCGACTTTGATTTTAGAAGAACTGCACAAAAGGAGCCAATGTGTCTAAGGCAAACTGCTGCATTAGTGGGTCCAGTTGGTCTTACCACTTTGCAGGAAGAAGCAGTCACTGTTTGCGCTACATTACACAAGGAATGATCGAGAAGCTTTACACAGTATTAGTAGACGCTGGTTACATGACTAGTCTGCAGAGAGCATAGGAAACTCTACAACACGTGGAGTGCACTGGGCAAAAAGTGCCCAAACAAGTACAGGAAGCCAGGCCAGGACTTCAAATCTGTCAGTGTCATTCTAAGCAACAATGATGGGGCATCTGGGTATGGTAATCTGTTTACCGTACTTTCAGTTTGTTAGTCCACCGATTGGTGGGTTGAAACTGGGGCCAATATTCATGTGTGTGCTGATGTGTCTTTGTTTTCTGGCAGCATATAAATACGAAATCCACAGGGATGCTCAGCTTGATTTTAGTGGAACTGCACAAAATGCTCACATGGTTCGTGTCCTGCATAATAATACTTCATCATGCACAATACATCGAATGGTTCTCTAATCATTCGTCATCACCTTGAGCCACCGGACTATCAGATGACAAACTGATGACAAACCCTGCCCGTTCCACAATCATAGGCAGTACATATTTTGAATGGTAAAAGCTTGTCAAAGTTGACATTAGTTTAATATATTGGAATTGGAAAACCTTGTCAATTTTTGCTCATTGATTTTAGCTAGAAGACATGCATTTGATATTTTTTGAGTGGGACGTCCTTTGCTGTGAGCAACGTCGATCGTTTTTTCCTATTCCTATCTTCAGTTCAGAAGTAAGTATTTACTCTACTGAGATGCATAGTCACATGAATGTTGACTTATCTAAGATATTTTAAGAGTTTGTTCTGAATATTGTCTATGTAATGCCAGGCCTTGTGTTTGATTACAAAGTTGAGCTTGGAATGTTGTGGCATGCGGCATCACGAGCTGTTCACCGTGCATCCTGATAATAATGCTTCGTATTGTTTTGCATGTCGATCTAATGCCAGTGATTTTCTTGTTAGGAAGATCATCCTCTTCTGTTGTTTCCATGCTTAAGAAGTTCATCGTCTTATGTTTCATTAATAGCCTATACGACAAGTCGGGTAGGTTAGATGTGAAACCATATGATCTTCCAACCAACTCATCATCTTAGGCCGTGATTGGATCGTCGTTTTCCAACAAAAAACGCTTGTAAAACTGACGCTTGTAAATAAAAGAAAATGGTCGCGGGCGAAGCGCTTGGTTGGTCGATTTCGACTAGTAAAATATACACTGGTCTCTCAAATTACACGCGTAACCCGCCGGTTTTACTTACAGACCTCGGGCCCTCGGTTTCATTACGCCTGTATTTTACGCGTTGTTTCCGATGACGAGTAAATTACACTCGTATCTTAATACATGTGTGAAATAAACGAGACCTCTCAAGCGCGGCCTTACCGTCTCATGTCGTCTCAGTCTCTCAAAGGTTCTCATAGGTGTCTGATGATCCTGGCTTCCTGAATGAGCAGCGGGCGCTGTATCAGACCATCCGTAGGGCCCGCGAGGCCCTCTCCATCGTCCTTCGAGTTGTTGCGCTCGCCGTGGCGCTGAGCATTGTTAACATGGTCAATGAACATGAGGATTCAGGAGATGACTTTATTTTTGACTGGTTGACAATAGGGACCCACTAGGGCCATAGCCGTATGTATGCAAGTGCCTCCTTATATGTACAACTATTTTTTTGCTTCCTCCTAGTTTCCTGACATCACGGTCCCACACCATTGTCAACCTATGTAGTCAATATAAACGAGAGAATTGCACAAGGTGCGGCCAATAGCTAGGACCAAGCATCTCGAGCAGTATTTGTGTTTTTGAGGCGTGAGCACTATAGAGTTTTTCTTGGTGATGTTTTCGTTGTTGTTTAGAGGAGAGCAGGGTATTAACTGGGTGGTCTTGATAACCCACAAGTGTAGGGGATCGCAACAGTTTTCGAGGGTAAAGTATTCAACCCAAATTTATTGATTCGACACAAGGGGAGCTAAAGAATACTCTTAAGTATTAGCAGCTGAGTTGTCAATTCAACCACACCAGGAAACTTAGTATCTGCAGCAAGGTAATTTAGTAGCAAAGTAATATGGAAGTAGTGGTAACAACGATAAAAGTAACAGTAGTGTTTTTGTAGTTTTTGTAATAATAGCAGCGGAAAAGTAAATAAGCAACAAGCAATATGTGAAAAGCTCATAGGCATTGGATCGGTGATGGGAAATTATGTCGAATGCAATTCATCATGTAAAAGTTATAACCTAGGGTGACACAGAACTAGCTCCAGTTCATCAATGTAATGTAGGCATGTATTCTGAATATAGTCATACGTGCTTATGGAAAAGAACTTGCATGACATCTTTTGTCCTACCCTCCCGTGGCAGCGGGGTCCTAGTGGAAACTAAGGGATATTAAGGCCTCCTTTTAATAGAGTACCGGACCAAAGCATTAACACATAGTGAATACATGAACTCCTCAAACTACGGTCATCACCGGGAGTGGTCCCGATTACTGTCACTTCGGGGTTGCCGGATCATAACACATAGTAGGTGACTATAGACTTGCAAGATATGATCAAGAACACACAAATATTCATGAAAACATAGTAGGTTCAGATCTGAAATCATGGCACTCGGGCCCTAGTGACAAGCATTAAGCATAGCAAAGCCATAGCAACATCAATCTTAGAACATTGTGGATACTAGGGATCAAACCCTAACAAAACTAACTCGATTACATGGTAAATCTCATCCAACCCATCACCGTCCACTGCCCTGGTGCTCTCGGTGTGGCCTGGTCAACGTGGTCAAGGAATGACTTCCATCGGAAGAGTACTATCGTGGAGAGATTGACAGCTGGGTCCATGATAGCCACAAGGAAGTGCCTCCTTATTACGCGGAAAATAATTATTCCTCCACCTGATAGCAGGGACCCACCGGATGGGCCAACGTATTTGGCGAAAAAACGTTTCCCCCCTGACTGCTGGGACCCATCAGACGGGCCACTGTATTTCGTGAAAAGTTGTTCCCCCCGCTGTCAACTCGGACCCACCGGAAGTGCCTCCTTATTACGGACAAAAAAAATGAATACTCCCCCTGCTAGCTGGGACCCAGTATAGTGGGAGGTTGACTTGTGGGCCTAATAAGTTGACGGGGACGGAGGGCTTTATCAACTTAGTTAGTATGCACGATTCTAGCTCCATTGACCATACGATGTCCATCCACCGGCCGTAGTGCTTCTTCAACCTCTGGTCTTCTTGCTCTAGCCGGCCAAACAAGCGCCGATCGTGCCTCGTGCTCCCGCCTCCCATGGCCGGCTGCGATGCCGCGGAGGCCTCACCGCCCCTACTACTCCCACCATTGGCCAGGCCTTCCCTCTACTCACGCACACCCCCTGTTATTCTGTGGCGACGGCAGCCTCACATCGCAGCCGAACCAGTGAACCCGCGTACTCCTCTCCGCATGGGCATTCACTGCCGTGTCTTCCCTAGCTCCGCGTCGTCCCCTTCCTAGGCCTTGCCGTCGTCCACTGCCTTGGTGCTCTCAGCGCGGCATGGTCCATGTGGTCAGCGACTTACTTCCATCGGAAGAGTACTGTACATGGAGAGGCTGGCAGCTGGGTCCACGGCCGCAGCAAGGTAGTGCCTCCTTATTACGCGCCAAATAATTATTCCTCCACCTAACAGCGGGGACCCACCGGACGGGCCACCGTATTTAACAAAAAAATGTTTCCCCCTGACTACTAGGACCCACCAGCTACATCTTCGCACGCAAGGAAGTGTGTCCGGGCAAAAAAAAAGATTCGCCCCCTGACTGCTGGGACCCACCAGCTACATCTTCGCACGCAAGGAAGTGCCTGATAGTCGAGACCCACCTGGTCGAAGCGTACGTAGCGTTGTCATTCTGGTCGCAAACGTGTACGTACATACTGGTCGATCTAGAGGCGCACACGTGTTGTAGTAGAGGCGTGCACGTAGCATGTACACGTACGTACAGCGGCCAGTGTGCAAGAAAGAAAATACGGCCACGTACGTACAAACGGGCAGGGTCTCGAACGCCTACTCGTGCATACGTACGGCCAGGGCTCGTGTACATGGCTGGGTCGAAACGGAGAAACAGCATCGTCGTCGTGTTCATGGGGAGCCAACCGGCTAGGTCGGAATAGAATGCGTCATCATGTTCATCGGGAGGGCTTGGACGGAACATCTGATGGAAACAAGGCCTGGCGTACCGCAGAATGGAGGAAACGGCCTTGTGTTCGACCGGCCACGTTTGAAATGGGATTCTGTTCATCGGGAGGGGTTTAGCGTACCGCAAAACGGAGGAAACGGACCTCCTACGGTCGAAACGAGGGTCTTGTTGATCGGGAGGGGTCCGGCGTACCGCAAAATGAAGGAAACAGACTTGTGTTGGAGCATTACGGTCGAAATGGGGGTCCTGTTCATCGGGAGGGCTGTGGCGTACCGCAAAACGGGACTCCACGGGATACTGTTCATCACCACCGTCGACCCCCTCCAACCTCCACGGGCTACTATTCATCCACCATCGACCTCCTCCAGCCTCCACCTGCGACTGTTCATCCACGGGATCCTGTTCATCCAGCCTCCACCGCGCGCTACTCCACCGGCTACTGTTCAACCAGCCCTATCCACGGGCTCCTATTCAACCACCCCTCCACGGGCTACTGTTCATCCAGCCCTCCATCGTCTACTGTTCATCCTGCCCTCCATGGGGTGGTCCTGTTCATCCAGCCCTCCACGGGCTCCTGTTCATCCAGCCCCAACCGGCTCGATCGACCGGGGTCCTTTTCATCCAGAGGCAACACCACGGGGTCCTGTTCATCCACCCCCACCGGGAACTGTTCATCCAACCCCCCAACAACGCTCACTGTTCATCCAGAGGCAGCATCGATCGGCTTCAGTAGCAGTAGTAGCGAAGGAACCGCTCGATCGGGTTCAGTTAACAGCCATCGATCGATCGCTCGGGTTCAGTAACGCGTAGCCTGCAGTGCAATCGCTCGGGTTCAGTTAGAGCCCAACGCCTCACACCCACGCGCGTGCATGTACGAGAGAAACACGCATCGCTCGGCCCCGACCACCCACCGTAACCGAGAACACCCCGAATTTTCCTCATCCTCGCTTCTACCACGATTTTTTCCGTCATGGACGGCCCAAAGAATGTCATGCAGCTGCGTCTCCGGCCCGCCCAGGACGAAAAGCCCATATTCTATCATGATTTTTTGTCATAGAAGTAGGACCCCACCACATCTATGATGATACCGTGTTTTGTCACAATTATTGTCATAGAAGTGTCATAAGTATGACAGAAAAAAATTCGTTCGGCCCAAAATATCACGGATGTGTCTTTTTTTTTGTAGTGACTCTTCATTCATGGAGAGAGCCATCAGAACGTGCCTACACTTACACTATTCATTTTCTGAGAGAGAACCACCTGCTCATGTGTTGAGACCAAGATATTCCAATCCTACCATATGAATCTTGATCTCTAGCCTTCCCCAAGTTGAAACCAAAAGTCAAACTCCGCCCCACCGATTTGATCTATCCATCGCCACCGAGTTCATTTGACATAGCCATTGGCAGAAACCCTAATCAGTTCGGTCTCACCGAGATGGGATTGCAAACTCTCCATTTCCCTTCGTAATGTTTTGGTCTCACCAAAATGAGCGATCGGTCCCACCGAGTTCGCAATGCAAACTCTCCGTTTCCCTTTCATAACATTTCGCTCTCACCGAAATGAGCGAATCGGTCCCACCGAGTTTGCCTGACCAACTCTCTGTTTGCCTATTATAGCAATCGATCTCACCGAGTTGATGTGATCGGTCTCACCGAGATTACGTTATGCCCTAACCCTAATGAAATCGGTCCCACCGAGTTGATCATATCGGTCCCTCCGAAAGGCCTAACGTTCACATTTTGAACTGAACCGGTCTGACCGAGTTTCATGATTTGGTCCCACCGAGTTTGGTGATTTGTGTGTAACGGTTAGATTTTGTATGGAGGCTGTATATACCCCTCCACCCACTCTTCATTGATGGAGAGAGACATCAGAACAAGCCTACACTTCCATTACTCATTTTCTGAGAGAGAACCACCTACTCATGTGTTGAGACAAAGATATTCCAATCCTATCATATGAATCTTGATCTCTAGCCTTCCCAAGTTGCTTTCCACTCAAATCTTCTTTCCACCATATCCAAATCTATGAGAGATAGTTGAGTGTTGGGGAGACTATCATTTGAAGCACAAGAGCAAGGAGTTCATCATCAACACACCATCTATTACATTTTGGAGAGTGGTGTCTCCTAGATTGGTTAGGTGTCACTTGGGAGCCTCCGACAAGATTATGGAGTTGAACCAAGGAGTTTGTAAGAGCAAGGAGATCGCCTACTTCGTGAAGATCTACCCTAGTGAGGCAAGTCCTTCGTGGGCGATGGCCAAGGTGGGATAGACAAGGTTGCTTCTTCG
Source organism: Secale cereale (assembly GCA_902687465.1). Classification (NCBI taxonomy): domain Eukaryota; kingdom Viridiplantae; phylum Streptophyta; class Magnoliopsida; order Poales; family Poaceae; genus Secale; species Secale cereale. The sequence goes on along the minus strand of LR738709.1, from coordinate 406,736,428 downwards.
CGGACCCTTTGTGGGTGGAGCCCTCCATGGACTCGCGCAGCCGTTACCCTTCGTGGGTTGAAGTCTCCATCAACATGGATGTACGATAGCACCACCTATCGGAACCACACCAAAAACATCTGTGTCTCCAATTGCGTTTGCACACTCCAATCTCATCCCTTTACTTTCTTGCAACCTTGCATCCTTTAAGTTCCGCCGCTCATATACTCTTGTCATGCTTGCTTGAAACGTATTGTGAAATTGTGCTAAAAACTCTACCTCAACTCAAAGAACTTAAAAACTGCTACTTTTCTTGTTGAGTGTCTAATCACCCCCTTAGACACCTCTTCTTCGATCCTCTCAATTGGTATCAGAGCTGTGGTATCCATTGATTTGGTTTAATCACCATTGGAGGAAGATGGATGAATAGATGATCGGAAGTATTAGATGTAGAGTGCCTATGCTTGATGGAGAATTTTATAAGGAATGGAAAAATGACATGCTTGAGATCTTCAATAGGCACTCATGTGCCCCCCATTGATCCTTTGAATCCTACTTCCGATGAACATCTTGACATAATTCAAAATCTTAGAACTGTTGATCTTACCACTAGAGGATTGCCTAGAAATTTGCTTGTTTGCTTACCAACTTTCAAATGTGCCTACACCATATGGAAATTCCTTGAGGAACTATTTCCAGACTACTCTTTGAAAAATCTAGATGTGAGCCTTCAAAAGTCCATTGCTTTAAATAAGATGAACTCTAGTGATCCCAAATTTGTTGAATGTTTATTTGAGCTTCGTGACCTTATGCGTGCCAAAGGAGATGTAGGAATCATTAGTAATATCATCTCGGAAGTCATTAGAATTCATAAAGATGAACATTGTCATGGTCACATAACTAATAAATCACTCTCTCTAGGTGTTGATCTATCACAAGACGATGTTGAACATGGTTATTATGATGAGGATGATGATAGTGACCTTGACCTTGATGAACAAATGAGACATTTTGATCTTATGGCTAATCTTCATGGTTACACAGCCGGAGGAAAGGAATGGGTGCTTGATAGTGGATGCACGGATCATATGACCGAAGATAAGGACATGTTTGATGAGCTTCCTAGAAATGATGGTCCACGAAAGTATGTTACCTTTGGTGACAACTCTAAGGGTAAAGTTGTTGACCTTGGTAAGGTCGCCATATCCAACGATAGCTCCATCAAGAATGTCATGCTTGTAGAATCTCTCGGATATAATCTTTTGTCCGTGTCTAGATTAGCTGATTTTGGTTTAAATGTGCTATTCACTAATGTTGATTGCCAAGTCTTTTGTGGAGATACTCATAATATGGTCTTTACCGAATTCGTAGAAGTGATCTATACATTGTTGACTTTACTAAAAAGGCCCAACCTCGCACTTGTTTAATTGCAGAATCCTCTAAAGGTTGGTTGTGGCATAGAAGGTTAGGTCATGTTGGCATGATAAATCTTGACAAGCTTATTAAAGGTGATCATATCCTTGGTGTTAAAGATGTTATATTTGACAAGGATAGACTTTGTAGTGCTTGTCAAGCAGGAAAACAAGTTGGAGGAAGTCATCCCGTGAAGAACATTATGACTACGAGAAGACCGCTTAAGCTACTTCACATGGATCTTTTTGGTCCCAATGCTTACAAGAGTCTCGGTGGTAACTCTTTTAGATTGGTCATTGTTGATGATTTTTCAAGATTTATGTGGGTGTTCTTTCTCGATGATAAATCACAGGTCCAAAAGACCTTCAAAAACTTCGCTAGGAAGGCCCAAAACCAATTTGAAGTGAAGATCAAGAAGGTTCGGAGCGACAACGGAATGGAGTTCAAGAATGCAAATGTGGATACCTTTCTTGACGAAGAAGGGATTTCACATGAGTTCTCGGCTACGTACACATCTCAACAAAATGGGGTTGTTGAGAGGAAGAATCGGACACTCATCAAAATGGCAAGAATGATGCTTGATGAGTACAAGACGCCAAGACACTTTTTGGCAGAAGTGGTTGAGACAGCTTGTCATGCTACAAATCGTCTATATCTTCACAAACTTCTTGGCAAGACAGCATACGAGCTTCTCACCGGTAACAAACCTCAAGTTGGATACTTTTGAGTATTTGGCTCAAAGTGTTACATTATTGACAAGCATCGTCATTCGATATTTGCCCCTAAATCTCATGAAGGTTTTCTACTCGGTTATGGCTCAAACTCTCACACCTACCATGTATACAACAATTTCATCCGAAAGGTTGAAGAGACAGTAGATGTGAAGTTTGATGAATCCAACGGCTCGCAAGTAGAGCAATTGCCAATTGATGTAGGAGACAAAGACCCTTCGGAGGCAATACAAGATTTATCTATTGGCAAGATTCGCCCAACGGAGGTGAAGGAGAATAATTCATCCATTCAAGTGGAAGCCTCAAGCTCACGACAAGGTGAACCACAAGTTGACTTGGAGGCATCCACAAGTGGGACACACCAAGATGAAGGAAACGAGGAAGTGCTTCAAAATGAACCTCATCGACCTCCTTCTCCACCTCCACAAAGGAAAAACAACACCAACAACAATGAAGAAGGACAAGAAGAAGAAGATGAAGAGGATGTTCCACCCGACCCAAGCAAAAGCTCTCATGATTTAGAGCAAGAATTGGTAAAGATTATCCCATAGAGCAAATCTACGATGATATCCAAACCGGGAGAATCTCTCGCTCTAAATCTTGCTTAACTAACTTATGTGAACATTACTCCTTCATATCTAACCTTGAACCCATGAAGGTTGAAGATGCTCATGATGATCCGGATTGGGTGAACGCTTTGCACGAGGAACTACATAACTTCGAGAGAAACCAAGTTTGGACATTGGTTGAGAAGCCTGACAACAACCAAAACATCATTGGTACCAAATGGGTATTTTGCAATAATTAAGATGAAGATGGACAAGTTGTACGGAACAAGGCCCGTCTCGTCGCCCAAGGCTACACTCAAGTCGAAGGTATGTACTATGGTGAGACATATGCCCTAGTTTCTATACTTGAGTCCATACGCATCTTACTTGCTTATGCAAATCGTCATGACATCACTTTATACCAAATGGACATTAAAAGTGCTTTTCTCAATGATGAAATTGAGGAGGAAGTTTATGTTAAACAACCTCCCAAATTTGTTAATCCCAAGAAACCTAATCATGTTCACAAGCTTCACAAAGCTATTTATGGTCTTAAACAAGCTCCTAGAGCATGGTATAAATGCTTGACCAAGTTCCTTATTGAAAAAGGCTTTGAAATCGGGAAAATTGATTCCACACTTTTTTTACTAAAAGGGTTAATGGTGAACTACTTGTGTGCCAAATTTATGTTGATGATATCATATTTGGTTCTACTAACCCCCATTTTAGTGAAAGATTTGGAAAGCTAATGTCGGAAATGTTTGAGATGTCTATGATGAGTGAAATTAAGTTCTTTCTTGGTTTGTAAATCAAGCAAACTAAGGAGGGTAACTTTGTTTCTCAAACAAAGTATACCAAGGACATATTCAAAAAGTTCAACATGCAATAATGCAAAGGTATGACTACACCCATGCCTACTAGTGGACATCTTGACTTGACAAAGGATCGCAAACCGGTTGACCAAAAGGTTTACCGTTCTATGATTGGTTCATTGTTATATCCATGTGCCTCCCATCCTGACATTATGATAAGTGTATGCATGTGTGCACGATATCAAGCGCCCCCCAAAGAATATCCTCTTAAGGCAGTGAAAAGGATAGTGAGATACTTAATTCACACACCAAACTTTGGCATTTGGTATCCTAAGAGGTCTTCTTTTGATCTTGTTGGCTACTCCGATTCGGATTATGCCGGAGACAAGGTTGATAGAAAGTCCACTTCGGGTACTTGTCAATTTCTTGGTAGCTCTCTTGTATCTTGGTCCTCCAAGAAACAAAACTCGGTATCCTTATCCACCACCAAAGCGGAATACATTATCGATGGTTCATGTTGTGTTCAATTACTTTGGATGACCCAAACTCTTAAAGATTATGAGATCTATCTGAAACATGTTCCATTGCTTTGTGACAATGAAAGTGCTATTAAGATTGCTCATAATCTCATGCAACATTCTTGAACTAAGCATATTGAAGTTCGTCATCATTGCATTCGAGATCATGTTGCTAAGGGTGATATCAGTCTTAAAGATGTTCATACCGATAAGCAATTAGAGGATATATTTACAAAACCACTTGATGAGAAAGTGTTTTGCAGGTTGAGAGGTGAATTGAACATTATTTATGCCTCAAACTTGGAGTAGTAACTCATCTCTGGATACATGAAAGGCATAAGCGTTGACTAATCCTTGATATTTCTCTTATGATGATGATCACTTGTGTTGGATCTATTTGTACCCTTGCATGCTATCTAACCCTTGTAGGAACTTGGATGAACCCAAATCTATGAGATTGCAACTAACTGACATCCTAAGCAATCTCTACATCACCAAGGCTTTACAATATGGTGGTTGAAGTCAAGGAAGCATAAATCCTTTCAACATATCCTTTGACAATTTCTATATATCAAATTTCATTTGGTATCAACTTTCATGATTGTCATTTTTGGATACACAAGTGCTCTTCCTTGAAAATCCAACCCATGTAGGTAGATGAACTCAAATTACAAGTGGTGCTCCCAACTCTTGATGAACTACATTAACCTTGAGCATTCGACACAAGTTCAACTACATGATAAAGATCAACATCACCACCCAAGGTATGTTATTCCATCTCAGAGCAGCTTCACCCCAAGACATGGGTCAAAGCAGCTCAACAAGATGTGAATACATCAAAAATGCTTAAACGAAAATGGCAACCCCATTTTGAGCTTAAACGATGAGTATGACCCATGATCAAGTGCTCTCACTCGACTCCTAAGGCAATATACTCTAACATAGGTGACTCAATCACCGACCATTTCTAGATGAAGTTCTCTAGTGTTTCTCTTTGTTCTTGCTTTGCCTTTGCATGCTTGTTCCCCTTTCAAAAAAAAAAACTTCATCTAGATTTCTTTTCTTTTCTCTGCATCCAATTCATTGCAAATCTTTTAGTTAATTCCTTCCAAATCTTTCTGAGATCTTATTTGCCTAGTGAGCTGAGTTGACAATTGTTCTCTCTGCGTTGAACTCGGACACACCGGTTTGTCTCTTTCGGTTAAACAGAACCACCTCGGTGCCACTGAAGAAAACAACTCGGTGTTACCGATTTCAATGTTGAGGAGACACGTTGCCTTTTGCATCCTGCATATTTGTTCCATCTCAACTCAATGGTTCTTGTCCTCTATAAGCATCAAATTCTACATGTTGCTTTGTACTGTGACTCAAGGACCAAACCTACTTGACTCATAATCTAGAAGATCCCTTCTTGGAAATTGATGTCAAAGGGGGAGAGAGAGATCACATCAAAGCTTACTCACACCAAAGGGAGAGAGATACCCTATGGGAGAGAAAAAATTCTTAGTCCTCTGAGATGCTTGGTATTAAAAGAGGAGAGAAGTCACATGTATTCTAGAGGGGAAAGACATGTCAGTATTTGTTATGATTATTTGTCTTGCTCTGATTTTCTTTCCTCTATCATCTCCCAATATCAAATATAAGATTCAGGAGGAGAAAGACATCTAAGGGAAGGAAATCTTTGAATTCATTGCATATCTTTCTGGGGGCATGTTTATACTCAATAGAGTACGTAGTACTCACTCACTACATGTCATCCCAATCTTGGTACTCTTGTGGTTTGTTGTTCTTGCTCTGTTTAGTAGATGTCTCTGTGTTATCTAACCTTGTTTACTCAGGTTCATCTCTTCCAACGCTAGCTCAAGACCACAAGGTAAGTATATGCATCACACTCATGTGCATGATGATCTCTTGCTGATGTACATATTGTTTGCAAGAAGGACTCATGAACATGAAGGTACATTTCCTATATCCATTTGCTCCGATGCATACAGCCAAGATACATGTAACTCATTGCTTGCTCTGACATGCTTATGCATTCACATGCATCTATATTCCATATTTACATGATTGCATACATGTATGGGGAGCCTAGGAATGTTACATGTCTTTCCAAAGCTTTGATGTATGTTGTCATAAATTACCAAAAAGGGGGAGATTGAAAGCACAAGTGCTCCCTGGATGATTTTGGTAATTAATGTCAACATATCTCTTGTTGGACTAATACCTTTACCTAGTATATTTCAGATGAGTTCAACAGTGGAGTGGCATGGACAAGAGGATGCGGAACCCCTTCAAGATGCTAAGGACAGAAGATTGGCAAAAGCTCAAAGCTCAAGACTCTTCATTTTCATTTTAGTGATCCAAGATCACATTGAGTCCATAGGAAAGACAATACTATTAAAAGGGGATGAAGTGTTGCTTAATGGCTTGCTTGCTCAAAGTGCTTAGTGATATGCTCCAAAGCCCTCAACCACTTTCTCATTCCACATATATCCTAAACCTAAAGTCAAACTCGGCCCCACCGATTTGATCTATCAGGCGCCACCGAGTTCACTTGACAAAGCCACTGCCAAAACTCTAATCAGTTCGATCTCACCAAGTTAGCATTGCAAACTCTGTGCTGCCTTTTTGTAACATTTCGGTCTCACGAAATGAGCGAATTGGTCCCACCGAGTTTGCCTGACCAACTCTCTGTTTGCCTATTACAGAAATCGGTCTCACCGAGTTGATGTGATTGGTCTCACCGAGATCATGTTATGCCCTAACCCTAATGAAATCAGTCCCACCGAGTTGATCATGTCGGTCCCACCAAAAATCCTAACGTTCACATTTTGAACTAAATTGGTTCTACCGAGTTTCATGATTCGGTCCCACCGAGTTTGGTAAATTGTGTGTAACGGTTAGATTTTGTGTGGAGGCTATATATACCCCTCCACCCACTCTTCATTCGTGGAGAGAGCCATCAGAACGTGCCTACACTTCCACTATTCATTTTCTGAGAGAGAACCACCTGCTCATGTGTTGAGACCAAGATATTCCAATCCTATCATATGAATCTTGATCTCTATCCTTCCCTAAGTTGCTTTCCACTCAAATCCTCTTTCCACCATATCCAAATCTGTGAGATAGAGTTGAGTGTTGGGGATGATGGGGAACGTAGTATTTCAAAATTTTCCTACGATCACGCAAGATCTATCTACTAGATGCATAGCAATGAGAGGGGAGAGTGTGTGTACATACCCTCGTAGACCGAAAGCAGAAGCGTCTAGTGACGCGGTTGATGTAGTCGAATGTCTTCGCGATCCAACCGATTCAAGCACCGAATGCACGGCACCTCCGCGTTCAGCACACATTCATCTCGATGATGTCCCATGAGCTCTTGATCTAGTTGAGCTTCATGGGAGAGTTTCGTCAGCATGACGGCGTGGTGATGGAGATGATGAAGCTAACGACGCAGGGCTTCGCCTAAGCACTGCAACGATATGACCGAGGTGTGTTTCTGTGGAGGGGGGCACCGCACACAGCTAAAACAATGTTTCTTCTGTGTCCTTAGGTGCCCCCTTACCCCCATATATAAAGGAGCAAGGGGGGAGGGCCGGCCGGCCATGTATGGCGCGCCAGGAGTAGGATTCCTACTCCTAGTAGGAGGAGGAATCCCCTTTCCTATTCCTACTAGGAGTAAGAAAGGAAGAAGAAGGGGGAGAAGGAAGGAGAGAGGCGCCTCCCCCCACTCCTAGTCGAACTAGGATTCCCTAGGGGGGGGGTCCGGACAGCCCTAGTGGGTTGCCTCTCTCTTTTCCCTCATGGCCCACTATGGCCCATACTCCCCCGAGGGGGTTCCGGTAACCCCTCCAGCACTCCGGTTTTATCCGATAACACCCGGAACACTTATGGTGTCCGAATATAGTTGTCCAATATATCAATCTATATGTCTCGGACATTCCGAGACTTCTCGTCATGTCTGTGATATCACCGGGGACTCCGAACTACCTTCGGTACATCAAAACTCATAAACTCATAATACCGATCGTCATCGAACGTTAAGCGTGCGGACCCTACGAGTTCGAGAACTATGTAGACATGACCGAGAATCATCTCCAGTCAATAACCAATAGCGGAACCTGGATGCTCATATTGGTTCCTACATATTCTATGAAGATCTTTATCGGTCAAACCGCATGACAACATACGTTGGTCCCTTTGTCATCGGTATGTTACTTGCGCGAGATTCGATCTTCAATATCACTATACCTAGTTAATCTCGTTACCGGCAAGTCTTTTTACTCGTTCCATAATACATCGACTAACTCATCAGTCATTTGCTTGCAAGGCTTATTATGATGTGTATTACCGAGATGGCCCAAAGATACCTCTCCGACACTCGGAGTGACAAATCCTATTCTTGATCTATGCCAACACCACGAACACCTTCGGAGACACCTGTAGAGCATATTTATAATCACCCATTTATGTTGTGACGTTTGATAGCACACAAGGTGCTCCTCCGGTATTCGGAAGTTGCACAATCTCATAGTCATAGGAACATGTATAAGTTATGAAGAAAGCAATAGCAGTAAAACTAAACAAGTTGCTAAGCTAACGGATGGGTCTTTTCCATCACATCATTCTCCTAATGATGTGATCCCGTTGATCAAATGACAACTCATGTCCATGGCTAGGAAACATAACCATCTTTTATCAATGAGCTAGTCTAGTGGAGGCATACTAGGGACACTCTGTTTTGTCTATGTATTCACATGTACTAAGTTTCCGGTTAATACAATTCTAGCATGAATAATAAACATTTATCATGATATAAGGAAATACTAATAACAACTTTATTATTGCCTCTAGGGCATATTTCCTTCAGTCTCCCACTTGAACTAGAGTCAATAATCTAGATTATATAGTAATGATTCTAACACTCATGGAGTCTTGGTGATGATCATGTTTTGCTCATGGAAGAGGCTTGGTCAATGGGTCTGCGACATTCAGATCTGTATGTATCTTGCAAATTTATATGTCTCCCTCCTTGACTTGATCGCGGATGGAATTGAAGCGTCTCTTGATGTGCTTTGTTCGCTTGTGAAACCTGGATTCCTTCGCCAAGGCTATTGCTCCAGTGTTGTCACAAAAGATTTTCATTGGACCCGATGCACTAGATATAACACCTAGATCGGATATGAACTCCTTCATCCAGACTCCTTCATTTGCTGCTTCCGAAGCAGCTTCATATTCCGCTTCATACATAGATCCCACCACAACGCTTTGCTTGGAACTGCACCAACTGACAGCTCCACCGTTCAATAAAAATACATATCTGGTTTGTGACTTAGAGTCATCCGGATTAGTGTCAAAGCTTGAATCGACGTAACCATTTACGACGAACTCTTTGTCACATCCATAAACGAGAAACATATCCTTTGTCCTTTTCAGGTATTTCAGGATGTTCTTGACCGTTGTCCAGTGATCCACTAATGGATTACTTTGGTACCTCACAGCTAAACTTATAGACAGGCACACATCAGTTCTGGTACACATCACTGCATACATGATAGATCCTATGGCTGAGGCATAGGGAATGACTTTCATTTTCTCTCTATCTTCTGCAGTGGTCGGGCATTGAGTCTTACTCAACTTCACACCTTGTAACAGATGCAAGAACCCTTTCTTCGACTGATCCATTTTGAACTTCTTCAAAACTTTATCAAGGTATGTGCTTTGTGAAAGTCCAATTAAGCGTCATGATCTATCTCTATAGAACTTGATGCCTAATATATAAGCAGCTTCACCGAGGTCTTTCATTGAAAAATTCTTATTCAAGTATCCTTTTATGCCATCCAGAAATTCGATATCATTTCCAATCAACAATATGTCATCCACATATAATATCAGAAATGCTACAGAGCTCCCACTCACTTTCTTGTAAATATATGCTTCTCCAAAAGTCTGTATAAAACCATATGCTTTGATCACCTCATCAAAGTGTATATTCCAACTCCGAGATGCTTGCACCAGTCCATAGATGGATCGCTGGAGCTTGCACACTTTGTTAGCACCTTTAGGATCGACAAAACCTTCTGGCTGCATCATATACAACTCCTCTTTGAGGTATCCATTTAGGATGGCAGTTTTGACATCCACTTGCCAGATTTCATAATCATAAAATGCGGCAATTGCTAACATGATTCAGACAGACTTAAGCATCGCTACGAGTGAGAAAGTCTCATCGTATTCAACTCCTTGAACTTGTCGAAAACCTTTCGCAACAAGTCGAGATTTGTAGACAGTAACATTGTCGTCGGTGTCGGTCTTCCTCTTGAAGATCCATTTATTTTCAATGGCTTGCCGATCATCGGGCAAGTCAACCAAAGTCCACAATTTGTTCTCATACATGGATCCCATCTCAGATTTCATGGCCTCAAGACATTTTGCGGAATCTGGGCTCATCATCGCTTCCTCATAGTTCGTAGGTTCATCATGGTCTAGTAACATGACTTTCAGAATTGGGTTGCCGTACCACTCTGGTGCGGAACGTACTCTGGTTGACCTACGAAGTTCAGTAGTAACTTGATCCGAAGTTTCATGATCATCATCATTAGCTTCCTCACTAATTGGTGCAGGAATCACTGGAACTAGTTTCTGTGATGTACTACTTTCCAATCCGGGATAAGGTACAATTACCTCATCAAGTTCTATTTTCCTCCCACTCACTTCTTTCGAGAGAAACTCCTTCTCTAGAAAGGATCCATTCTTAGCAATGAGTATCTTGCCTTCGGATCTGTGATAGAAGGTGTACCCAACAGTCTCCTTTGGGTATCCTATGAAGAAACATTTCTCTGACTTGGGTTCGAGCTTACCAGGTTGAAGCTTTTTCACATAAGCATCACAACCCTAAACTTTAAGAAACAACAACTATAGTTTCTTGCCAAACCACAGTTCATAAGACGTTGTCTCAACGGATTTAGATGGTGCCCTATTTGACGTAAATGCAGCTGTCTCTAAAGCATAACCCCAAAACAATAGTGGTAAATCGGTAAGAGACATCATAGATCGCACCATATCTAATAAAGTACGGTTACGACGTTCGGACGCACCATTTTGCTGTGGTGTTCCGGGTGGCGTGAGTTGTGAAACTATTCCACATTGTTTCAAATGAAGACCAAACTCGTAACTCAAATATTGTTGGGGAACGTAGTATTTCAAAATAATTCCCTACGCACACGCAAGATCATGGTGATGTATAGCAACGAGAGGGGAGAGTGTCGTCAACGTACCCTTGTAGACCGTAAGCGGAAGCGTTATGACAACGCGGTTGATGTAGTCGTACGTCTTCACGATCGACCAATCCTAGTACCAAACGTACGACACCTCCGCGATCTGCACACGTTCAGCTCGGTGACGTCCCACGAACTCACAATCTAGTAGAGCTTCGAAGGAGAGTTCCGTCAGCACGACGGCGTGATGATGTTGATGATGAAGTTATCGACGCAGGGCTCTGCCTAAGCACCACAACGATATGACCGAGGTGTGTTTCTGTGGAGGGGGGCACCGCACACGGCTAAAAGATCAATGATCAGCTTGTGTGTCCATGGGGTGCCCTCACCCCCGTATATAAAGGAGTGGAGGAGGCGGAGGGCCGGCCCTCTCTATGGCACACCCTAGGGGAGTCCTTGTCCCACCGGGAGTACGATTCCCCCTTTCCTAGTAGAACTAGGAGCCCTTCCAAGAAGTAGGAGTAGGAGAGAAGGAAAGGGAAAAGAGAAGAGAAGGAAGGAGGGGGCGCTGCCCCTCCCCCTAGTCCAATACTGACTAAGCCTTGGGGGGGGGGGGGGCGCATCCTCCTCTCTCTCTTTCCCCTAAATCCCAATAAGGCTCATATACTCCCCAACGAATTCTCGTAACTCTCCGGTACTCCAAAAAATACCCGAATCACTCTGAACCTTTCCGATGTCCGAATATAGCCGTCCAATATATCGATATTTACGTCTCGACCATTTCGAGACTCCTCTTCATGTCCCCGATCTTATCCGGGACTCCGAACTACCTTTGGTACATCAAAACATATAAACTCATAATACCGATCATGACCGAACGTTAAGCGTGCGGACCCTACGGGTTCAAAAACTATGTAGACATGACCGAGACTCATCTCCGGTCAATAACCAATAGCGGAACCTGGATGCTCATATTGGCTCCTACATATTCAACGAAAATCTTTATCGGCCAAACCGCATAACAACATACGTTGATCCCTTTGTCATCGGTATGTTACTTGCCCGAGATTCGATCGTCAGTATCTCAATACATAGTTCAATATCGTTACCGGCAAGTCTCTTTACTCGTTCCGTAATACATCATCTCGTGACTAACTCATTAGTCATTTTCTTCCAAGGCTTATTATGATGTGTATTACTGAGAGGGCCCAGAGATACCTCTCCGACACTCGAAGTGACAAATCCTATTCTTGATCTATGCCAACACCACGAACACCTTCGGAGACACCTGTAGAGCATCTTTATAATCACCCAGTTACGTTGTGAGGTTTGATAGCACACAAGGTGTTCCTCCGGTATTCGTGAGTTGCATAATCTCATAGTCATAGGAACATGTATAAGTCATGAAGAAAGCAATAGCAGTAAAACTAAACGATCAAGTGCTAAGCTAACGGAACAGTTCAAGTCAATCACATCATTCACCAATGATGTGATCCCGTTAATCAAATGACAACTCATGTCTATGGCTAGGAAACTTAACCATCTTTGATTCAATGAGCTAGTCAAGTAGAGGCATAATAGTGACACTTTGTTTGTCTATATATTCACACATGTATTATGTTTCCGGTTAATACAATTCTAGCATGAATAATAAACATTTATCATGATATAAGGAAATATAAATAACAACTTTATTATTGCCTCTAGGGCATATTTCCTTCAGTCTCCCACTTGCACTAGAGTCAATAATCTAGTTCACATCGCCGTGTTATTTAATACTGATAATTCACATCGCTATGTCAATGACACCCATAGTTCACATCGCCATGTGACCAACACCCAAAGGGTTTCTAGAGTCAATAATCTAGTTCACATCGCCATGTGATTTAACACCCAAAGAGTACTAAGGTGTGATCATGTTTTGCTTCGTGGGAGAAGTTTAGTCAGCGGGTCTCTTACATTAAGATCCGTATGTATTTTGCAAATTTCCATGTCTACAATGCTATGCATGGAGCTACTCTAGCTAATCGCTCCCATTTTTAATACGCATCCAGATTGATACTTAGAGTCATCTGGATTAGTGTCAAAGCTTGCATCAGCGTAACTCTTTACAACAAACTCTTTATCACCTCCATAATCGAGAAACTTTTCCTTAGTCATCCAGCAACTCAGGCCAATTTTGACTGCTGTCCAGTGATCTAGTCCTGGATCACTATTGTACCTCCTTGTCAATCTCATGGTAAGGTACACAACAGGTTTGGCACACAGCATGGCATACTTTATAGAACCTATGACTGAGGCATAGGGAATGACTTTCATTCTTTCTCTATCTTCTGCCGTGGTCGGGTTTTGAGTCTTACTCAACTTCATACCTTGTAACACATGCAAGAACCCTTTCTTTGACTGATCCATTTTGAACTTCTTCCAAACTTTATCAAGGTATGTGCTTTGTGAAAGTCCAATTAAGCGTCTTGATCTATCTCTTTAGATCTTGATGCCTAATATGTAAGCAGCTTCACCGAGGTCTTTCATTGAAAAATTCTTATTCAAGTATCCTTTTATGCTATCCAGAAATTCTATATCATTTCCAATCAACAATATGTCATCCACATATAATATCAGAAATGCTACAGAGCTCCCACTCACTTTCTTGTAAATACACGCTTCTCCAAAAGTCTGTATAAAACCATATGCTTTGATCACCTCATCAAAGCGTATATTCCAACTCCGAGATGCTTGCACCAGTCCATAGATGGATCGCTCGAGCTTGCACACTTTGTTAGCACCTTTAGGATCGACAAAACCTTCTGGTTGCATCATATACAACTCCTCTTTGAGATATCCATTCAGGAATGCAGTTTTGACATCCATTTGCCAGATTTCATAATCATAAAATGCGGCAATTGCTAACATGATTCAGACAGACTTAAGCATCGCTACGGGTGAGAAAGTCTCATCGTTGTCAACTCCTTGAACTTGTCGAAAACCTTTCGCAAGAAGTCGAGCTTTGTAAACAATAACATTACTATCATCGCCGGTCTTCCTCTTGAAGATCCATTTATTTTCATTGTCTTGCCGATCATCAGGCTAGTCAACCAAAGTCCAAACTTTGTTCTCATACATGGATCTCATCTCAGATTTCATGGCCTCAAGCCATTTTGTGGAATCTGGGCTCATCATCGCTTCCTCATAGTTTGTAGGTTCATCATGGTCTAGTAACATGACTTCCAGAACCGGGTTGCCGTACCACTCTAGCGCGGAATGTACTCTGGTTGATCTACGAAGTTCAGTAGTAACTTGATCCAAAGTTTCATGATTATCATTAGCTTCCTCACTAATTGGTGTAGGGATCACTGGAACTAGTTTCTGTGATGTACTACTTTCCAATTCGGGAGAAGGTACAATTACCTCATCAAGTTCCACTTTCCTCCCATTCACTTCTTTCGAGAGAAACTCCTTCTCTAGAAAGGATCCATTCTTAGCAACAAATATCTTGCCTTCGGATCTGGGATAGAAGGTGTACCCAATAGTCTCCTTTGGGTATCCTATGAAGACACATTTCTCCGATTTGGGTTCGAGCTTATCAGGTTGAAGCTTTTTCACATAAGCATCGCTGCCCCAAACTTTAAGAAACAACAACTTTGGTTTCTTGCCAAACCACAGTTCATAAGGCGTTGTCTCAACGGATTTAGATGGTGCCCTTATTTAATGTGAATGCAGCTGTCTCTAATGCATAACCAAAAACGTTAGTGGTAAATCGGTAGGATACATCATGGATCGCACCATATCTAATAAAGTATGGTTACGACGTTCGGACACACCATTATGATGTGGTGTTCCGGGTGGCGTGAGCTGTGAAATTATTCCATATTGTTTTAAAAGAAGACCAAACTCGTAACTCAAACACTACTAGGAAAAGGGCTACTAATGGCGCACCATTTTTGCCCATTAATGGCACACTACTGGTGCGCCATTAGTAGCACGCCATTAGTATTTTTTACTAATGGCGCACCTCTGGTGCGCTATTAGTATCTGGTATACTAATGGCGCACCACTGGTGCGCCATTAGTATTGTGCACGGTGCGCCATTAGTATGCCTCCCAGGGGGCCATGTATACCCAGGTGCTTTGGCATACTAATGGCGCACTACATAGAAGTGCGCCATTAGTAAAAAATGTTCTATTTTTTTTTCAAATTTTTTTAATTTTTTTTCTTAATCTCAGGTCATTATGGCTTAATATGAGGTCAATTTGCTTAATCTCAAGTCAAATCGCACTCTGTGGTCAAACTTCCCATAAGGTCACCCATCCTCACACTACTCCAGCCCGAGCATGCTTAACTTCGTAGTTCTATCCAACCCCAGCACCAGCTCACTTCACAGGCACTTGTTGATATATCTATCATATCAATCCTATTAACCCTTCTTGATGTCTACTAGTTTGTTAATGTTCATGAGTATGATGAAATTTTGAAAATATATTTCAAACTTCCCGGTCATATTACGTATCATATTTTGGAAAAAAAATTAAATTTTTTTTCGAAATTTTTATAATTTTTTTTTGTGTTACTAGTGGCGCACCTAGCAAATGGTGCGCCACTAGTAAGTTTGAAATTTTTTGAATTTTTTTGCCTGTAGATCTTAAAAGCCCCGTAACTTTTTTCTGTTAGGTTTTTGGGGATTTTGAAAATGTTTAACGGGGTTCCCCCGGTTAAATTCGGATGTAACTTTTCGAGTAGATGATTTTTCATATAAAAAACTTTTTAATCCGAGTTCGTATGCAAAAGTTATGCTTGTTTTACTAAATTCCAGAGATATTTTGCAAATAAAGTCAAAATTCATATTTGTAAATTTTCCCAAAAAGTAGACCACATATCACATGGGAAACTTATTTTCTTTTATTTTTTTGACATTTACATCATTTTCTTTTATTTATTTTTGAACTGGAAAAGGCG
>LR738709.1:406707099-406720148 GCA_902687465.1 Secale cereale | reverse complement strand
TACTAATGGCGCACCACTCCCACGGTGCGCCATTAGTATGCCAACTACTAATGGCGCACCACTCCCACGGTGCGCCATTAGTACTTTTGAAAAAAATTAAAAAATAAAAAATAAACAAAATTTGTAAAAAAAATTACTAATGGCGCACCGTGGGAGTGGTGCGCCATTAGTAAGTTCAACTTACTAATGGCGCACCACTCCCACGGTGCGCCATTAGTATTTTTTGAAAATAAAATTAAAAAAAATAAAAACAAAATTTGAAAAAAAATTACTAACGGTGCACCGTGGGAGTGGTGCGCCATTAGTAAGTTGAACTACTAATGGCGCACCACTCCCACGGTGCGCCATTAGTATTTTTTGAAAATAAAATAATAAAAACAAAAAAACAAAATTTGAATTTTTTTTACTAATGGCGCACCGTGGATGTGGTGCGCCATTAGTAGTTTAACTACTAATGGCGCACTATCCACTGGTGCGCCATTAGTAGTTTTGAAAAAAAATGAAAAAAAAATTGTTACTAATGTCGCACCACGTCAACGGTGCGCCATTAGTACTATGGCGCACCAACACATGGTGCGCAATTAGTATATACTAATGGCGCACCGCTTGTCTGGTGCGCCATTAGTGTCAATTCCATCTATAGCCCTTTTACTAGTAGTGAAATATTCGCCTCCGCGATCAGATCGTAGAAACTTAATTTTCTTGTTACGATGATTCTCTACTTCACTCTGAGATTCTTTGAACTTTTCAAATGTTTCAGACTTGTGCTTTATCAAGTAGATATACCCATATCTGCTCAAATCATCAGAAAATAACGATGCCTGCCGCGAGCCTCAACACTCATCGGTCCACATACATCAGTATGTATGATTTCCAACAAATCTATTGCTCGCTCCATTGTTCCGGAGAATGGAGTTTTAGTCATCTTTCCCATGAGGCATGGTTCGCAAGCACCAAGTGAGTCATAATCAAGTGATTCCAAAAGTCCATCACTATGGAGTTTCTTTATGTGCTTTACACCAATATGACCTAAACGGCAGTGCCATAAATAAGTTGCACTATCATTATTAACCTTGCATCTTTTGGCTTCAATATTATGAATATGTGTATCACTACGATCGAGATCCAACAAACTATTTTCATGAGGTGTATGACCATCGAAGGTTTTATTCATGTAAACAGAACAACAATTATTCTATGACTTTAAATGAATAACCGTATTGCAACATACATGATCAAATCATATCCATGCTCAATGCAAATGCCAAATAACATTTATTTGGGTTTTTACACTAATCCCGTAAGTATAGGGAGTGTGCGATGATGATCATATCAATCTTGGAACCACTTCCAATACACATCGTCACCTCACCTTTAACTAGTCTCTGTTCATTCTGCAACTCTCGTTTTGAGTTACTAATTTTAGCAACTCTACCGGTATCAAATACCCAGGGGTTGCTATGAACACTAGTAAAGTACACATCAATAATCTATATATAAAATATACCTCACTTTGCCATCCTTCTTATCCGCCAAGTATCTAGGGCAGTTCCACTTCTAGTGATCATTTCCATTGCAGTAGAAGCACTTAGTTTCAGGCTTGAGTTTTAGCTTTGGGTTTCTTCATGGGAGTGACAACTTGCTTGTCATTCTTCTTGAAGTTCCCTTTCTACCCCTTTGCCCTTTAATTGAAGCAAGTGGTCCTGTTAACCATCAACACTTGATGCTCTTTCTTGATTTCTACCTTCGCTGATTTCAGCACCGCGAAGAGCTCGGGAATTACTTTCGTCATCACATGCATATTATAGTTCATCACGAAGTTCTACTAACTTGGTGATAGTGACTAGAGAACTTTGTCAATTACTATCTTATCTGGAAGATCAACTCCCACTTGATTCAAGCAATTTGTAGTACCCACACCATCTGAGCACATGCTCACTGGTTGAGCTATTCTCCTCCATCTTGTAGGCAAAGTACTGTCAGAGGTCTCATACCTCTTGACATGGGCATGAGTATGAAATACTAATTTCAACTCTTGGAACATCTTATATGCTCCGTGGTGTTCAAAACATTTTTGTAGTCCTGGTTATAAGCCGTAAAGCATGGCACACTAAACTATCAAGTAGTCATCATTCCGAGCTTGTCAAACGTTCATAACGTGTGTATCTGCTCCTGCAATATGTTTGTCATCTAGCGGTGCATCAAGGACATAATACTTCTGTGCAACAATGAGGATAATCCTCAGATCATGGACCTAGTCCGCATCATCACTACTAACATATTTCAACTTAGTTTTCTCTAGGAACATATCAAAAACATACGGGGAGCTACATCACGAGCTATTGATCTACAACATAGATATGCTAATACTACCAGGACTAAGTTCATGATAAATTAAAGTTCAATTAATCAAATTACTTAAGAACTCCCACTTAGATATACATCCCTCAAGTCATCTAAATGATCACGTGATCCAAATCAACTAAACCATGTCTGGTCATCACGTGAGATGGAGTAGTTTTCAATGGTGAACATCTTATGTTGATCATATCTACTATATGATTCACGCTCGACCTTTCGGTCTCCAGTGTTCCGAGGCCATGTCTGCACATGCTAGGCTCGTCAAGTTTAACCCGAGTATTCTGCATGTGCAAAACTGTCTTACACCCATTATATTTGAACGTAGAGCCTATCACACCCGATCATCACGTGGTGTCTCGGCACGAAGAACTTTTGCAACGGTGCATACTCAGGGAGAACACTTATACCTTGAAATTTAGTGAGAGATCATCTTATAATGCTACCGTCGATCTAAGCAAAATAAGATGCATAAAAGATAAACATCACATGTTATCAATATAAGTGATATGATATGGCCATCATCATCTTGTGCCTTTGATCTTCATCTCCAAAGCACCGTCATGATCACCATCGTCACCGGCGTGACACCTTGGTCTCCATCGTAGCATCGTTGTCGTCTCGCCAACTATTGCTTCTACGACTATCGCTACTGCTTAGTGATAAAGTAAAGCAATTACATGGCGATTGCATTTCATACAATAAAGTGACGACCATATGGATCCTGCTAGTTGCCAATAACTTTACAAAACATGATCATCTCATACAATAATGTATAACTCATCACGTCTTGACCATATCACATCACAACATGCCCTGCAAAAACAAGTTAGACATCCTCTACTTTGTTGTTGCAAGTTTGACATGGCTGCTACGGGCTGAGCAAGAACCGTTCTTACCTATGCATCAAAACCACAGTGATATTTCGTCAAGTTTGTGCTATTTTAACCTTCACAAGGACCGAGGGTAGCCACAGTCGATTCAACTAAAGTTGGAGAAACTGACACCCTCCAGCCACCTGTGTGCGAAGCACGTCGGTAGAACTAGTCTCTCGTAAGTGTATGTGTAATGTCGGTCCGGGCCGCTTCATCCAACAATACCGTCGAATAATAGTATGACATGCTGGTAAGCAGTATGACTAGTATCGTCCACAGCTCACTTGTGTTCTACTCATGCATATAACATCTACGCATAAACCTGGCTCATGATGCCAATGTTGGGGAACGTAGTATTTCAAAAAATTCCCTACGCACACGCAAGATCATGGTGATGTATAGCAACGAGAGGGGAGAGTGTCATCCACGTACCCTTGTAGACCGTAAGCGGAAGCGTTATGACAACGTGGTAGATGTAGTCGTACGTCTTCACGATCGACTGATCCTAGTACCGAACGTACGACACCTCCGCGATCTGCACACGTTCAGCTCGGTGACGTCCCACGAACTCACGATCCTGTAGAGCTTCGAGGGAGAGTTCCGTCAGCACGACGCCGTGATGGCGGTGATGATGAAGCTACCGACGCAGGGCTTCGCCTAAGCACCGCAACGATATGACCGAGGTGTGTTTCTGTGGAGGGGGCACCGCACACGGCTAAAAGATCAATGATCAACTTGTGTGTCCATGGGGTGCCCCCACCCCCGTATAAAAAGGAGTGGAGGAGGGGAAGGTTGGCCCTCTCTATGGAGCGCCCTAGGGGAGTCCTACTCCCACGGTGAGTAGGATTCCCCCTTTCCTAGTAGAACTAGGAGCCCCTCCAAGCAGTAGGAGTAGGAGAGAAGGAAAGGGAAAAGAGAAGAGAAGGAAGGAGGGGGCACTGCCCCTCCACCTAGTCCAATTAGGACTAAAACTGGGGGGGGGGCAGCCTCCTCTCTCTCTTTCCCCTAAAGCCCAATAAGGCCCATATACTCCCCGACGAATTCCCGTAACTCTCCGGTACTTCAAAAAATACCCGAATCACTCGGAACCTTTCCGATGTCCGAATATAGTCGTATAATATATCGATATTTATGTCTCGATCATTTGGAGATTCCTCGTCATGTCCCTGATCTTATCCAGGACTCCGAACTACCTTCGGTATATCAAAACATATAAACTCATAATACCGATCGTCACCGAACGTTAAGCGTGTGGACCCTACGGGATCGAGAACTATGTAGACATGACCGAGACTCATCTCCGGTCAATAACCAATAGCGGAATATCGATGCTCATATTGGCTCCTACATATTCTATGAAGATCTTTATCCGTCAAACCGCATAACAACATACGTTGTTCCCTTTGTCATCGGTATGTTACTTGCCCGAGATTCGATCGTCGGTATCTCAATACCTAGTTCAATCTCATTACCGGCAAGTATGTTTACTCGTTCTGTAATACATCATCTCATGACTAACTCATTAGTCATTTGCTTGCAAGGCTTATTATGATGTGTATTACCAAGAGGGCCCAGAGATACCTCTCCGACACTCGGAGTGACAAATCCTATTCTTGATCTATGCCAACACCACAAACTTCTTCGAAGACACCTATAGAGCATCTTTATAATCACCCAGTTACGTTGTGACGTTTGATAGCACACAAGGTGTTCCTCTGGTATTCGTGAGTTGCATAATCTCATAGTCATAGGAACATGTATAAGTCATGAAGAAAGCAATAGCAGTAAAACTAAACGATCAAGTGCTAAGCTAACAGAATGGGTCAAGTCAATCACATCATTCACCAATGATGTGATCCCGCTAATCAAATGACAACTCATGTCTATGGCTAGGAAACTTAACCATCTTTGATTCAACGAGCTAGTCAAGTAGAGGCATACTAGTGACACTATGTTTGTCTATATATTCACACATGTATTATGTTTCTGGTTAATACAATTCTACCATGAATAATAAAAATTTATCATGATATAAGGAAATATAAATAACAACTTTATTATTGCCTCTAGGGCTTATTTCCTTCAAATATTCGCCTCCACAATCAGATCATAGAAACTTTATTTTCTTGTTACGATGATTCCCTACTTCACTCTGAAATTCTTTGAACTTTTCAAATGTTTCAGACTTGTGTTTCATCAAGTAGATATACCCATATCTTCTCAAATCATCAGTGAAGGTCAGAAAATAATGATACCCGCTGCGAGCCTCAACACTCATCGGTCCACACACATCAGTATGTATGATTTCCAACAAATCAGTTGCTCGCTCCATTGTTCCGGAGAACGGAGTTTTAGTCATCTTGCTCATGACACTACAAAAAAAGACACATCCGTGACATTTTGGGCCGAACAAATTTTTTCCTGTCATACTTATGACACTTCTATGATGATAATTATGACAAAACCCAGTATCATCATAGATGTGGTGGGGTCCTACTTCTATGACAAAAAATCATGACAGAAAATGGGCTTTTCGTCCTGGGCGGGCCGGAGACGCAGCTGCATGACATTCTTTGGGCCGTCCATGACGGAAAAAACCGTGGTAGAAGCGAGGGCGAGGAAAATATCGGGGTGTTCTTGGTTACGGTGGGTGGTCGGGGCTGAGCGGTGCGTGTTTCCCTCGTACACGCACGTGTGTGGGTGCGAGGCGTTGGGCTCTAACTGAACCCGAGCGAGGCGTTGGACTCTAACTGAACCCGAGCGATTGCACTGTAGGCTACGCGTTACTAAACCCGAGCGATTGATCGATGGTTGTTAACTGAACCCGATCGAGCGATTGCTTCGCTACTGCTGCTAACTGAAGCCGATCGATGCTGCCTCTGGATGAACAGTGATCGTTGCTTGGGAGGTTTGGATGAACAGTTCCCGGTGGGGGTGGATGAACAGGACCCCGTGGTGTTGCCTCTGGATGAACAGGACCCCGATCGATCGAGCCGGTTGGGGCTGGATGAACATGACCCCGTGGAGGGCAGGATGAACAGTAGACGGTGGAGGGCTGGATGAACAGTAGCCCGTGGAGGGGTGGTTGAACACGAGCCTGTGGAGAGGGCTGGTTGAACAGTAGCCGGTGGAGTAGCGTGCGGTGGAGGCTGGATGAACACGAGCCCGTGGATGAACAGTCGCAGGTGGAGGCAGGAGGAGGACGACGGTGGATGAACAGTAGATCGTGGAGGCTGGAGGGGGTCAATGATGGAGATGAACAGTATCCCCTGGAATCCCGTTTTGCGGTACACCACACCCCTCCCGACGAACAGGACCCCCGTTTCGACCGTAGTGCTCCAACACAAGTCTGTTTCCTCCGTTTTGCGGTACGCCACACCCCTCCCGATCAACAGGACCCCCATTTCGACCGTAGGAGGTCCGTTTCCTCCGTTTTGCGGTACGCCAGACCTCTCCTGATGAACATGATCTCGTTTCGAACGTGTTTGGTCGAACACAAGGTCGTTTCCTCCGTTTTGTGGTACGCCAGGCCTCGTTTCAATCGGTTGTTCCGTCCAAGCCCTTCCGATGAACACGACGACGCATTCTGTTCCGACCCAGCCGGTTGGCTCCCCATGAACACGATGATGACGCTATTTCTCCGTTCTGACCCAACCATGTACACGAGCCCTTTCCGTACGTACGCGCGAGTAGGCGTTCGAGACCCCGCCCGTATGTACGTACGTGGCCGTATTTACTTTCTTGCACCCTGGACGTTGTACGTACGTGTACATGCTACGTGCGCGCCTCTGCTATGACACGTGCACGCCTCTACATCGACCAGTATGTACGTACACGTTCACGACCAGAATGATAATGCTACGTACGCTTAGACCAGGTGGGTCCCGACTGTCGAGCACTTCCTTGCGTGTGAAGATGTAGCTGGTGGGTCCCAGCAGTCAGGGGGGCGAATCGTTTTTTTGCCCGGACGTACTTCCTTGCATGCGTAGATGTAGCTGGTGGGTCCCAGCAGTCAGGGGGAAACAATTTTTTCATGAAATACGGTGGCCCTTTCGGTGGGTCCCCACTGTCAGGTGGAGGAATAATTATTTTGCGCGTAATAAGGAGGCACTTCCTTGCTGCGGCCGTGGACCCAGCTATCAGCCTCTCCACGTACAGTACTCTTCTGATGGAAGTCGTTCCTTGACCATGTTGACTACACCGCGCCGAGAGCACCAGGGCGGTGGACGACGGCGAGGCCTAGGAAGGGGACGACGCGGAGCTGGGGAAGACGCGGCAGTGGAAGCCCGCGCGGAGAGGAGTATGAGGGTTCACTGGTTCGGCTGCGGTGTGAGGCTGCCGTCGCCGCAGGGCCTGGCCAGCGGTGGGAATAGTAGGGGGCGGAGAGGCCTCAGCGGCAGCACAGCCAGCCACGGGAGGCAGGAGCATTTGACACGACCGGCGGTGCTTTGGGCGGCTGGAGCAAGAGACTAGAGGTTGAAGAAGCACTACGGCCGTTGGATGGACATCGTAGGGTCATTGGAGCTAGAATCATTCATATTGAGTAAGTTGACAAAGCACTCCATCCCCATGAACTTAGTAGGCCCACAAGTCAGCCACCCACCAAGGTGGGTCCCAACTAGCAGGGGGAGTATTCTTTTTTTGTGCGTAATAAGGAGGCACTTCCGGTGGGTCCGAGCTGACAGCGGGGGGACGTTTTTTTCACGAAACACGGTGGCCCATCCGGTGGGTCCCAGCAATCTGGGGGGAACGTTTTTTTCGCCAAATATGATGGCCCGTCCGGTGGGTCCTTGCTGTTAGGTGGAGAAATAATTATTTTCCACGTAATAAGGAGGCACTTCCTTGCGGCTGCCGTGGACCCAGCTATCAGCCTCTCCACGTAAAGTACTCTTCCGATGGAAGTCGTTCCCTGACCACATTGACCATGCCGCGCCGAGAGCACCAGGGCGGTGGACGACGGCGAGGCCTAGGAAGGGAACAACACGGAGGCAGGGAAGACTCGGTAGTTGTTTCCCACACGGAGGGGAGTACGACTGTACGAGTGTTTACTGGTTCGTCTACCGTCGCCGAAGAATAACAGTAGGTGTGGGTGAGTAGAGGGATGGCTAGGCCAGCAACGGGAGTACGGTGGGGAGGTGAGGCCTGCGTGGCAGCACAGCCGACCGCGGGGAGGAGGGAACAGGCAGTCCCGCCGGCGCTTGTTTGAGCGGCTGGAGCAGGAGCAAAAGGTTGAAGAAGCACGACGGTCGTTGGATGGACATCCAACAGTCACTCCTTGTGCGTCAACCTTTTTAAGGAAAGCCTCAAATCTGTGGAAAACATCATACAACCCATCTACCATTATTTCTAATAATTTACAGCCCATTTGCTAATTCTTAAGGTTTTTATTGGAGCCCATATTCTTTTTGTTAGCATTACAACCGATATTGTGGCCACATTAAAATATTATACCAAATTTTGCATATTTCGATGCGGTCCGAACTGATTTTAATCCCGAATTTCGAGTCACATTCAAACTGATTTTAAAAATAAATGTATATCAATATAGAATCCAACAAATTGTCCACGCATAAAAATCAATGCAATTTAAAATCTCGAAATGAAAAAAAGAAATTTGAAACTAATTGCCGGTTTGATGTGTTTTAAAAATGTACATCCCATTTCTCTATACTGATAGGCCATTTTCTCGGCCAGCCGAATGAAGCTCTCCTCGTCTTGAAATATTTGCAGCCCAACAGGCCTGACAAAGCGACTTACTTGGCAAATCACAAAAAAACTGGGCTGTGGCCGTGGACCCAGCTGTCAGGCTCTCCACGTACAGTACTCTTCCGATGGAAGTCGGTCGATGACCACATTGACCATGCCGCGCCGAGAGCACCAAGGCGGTGGATGACGGCGAGGCCTAGGAAGGGGACGACGTGGAGCCAGGGAAGACGCGGCAGTGGATGCCCACACGGAGAGGAGTACGAGGGTTCCCTGGTTCGGCTACGGCGTGAGGCTGCCGTCGCCGCAGAATAACAGGGGGTGTGGGTCAGTAGAGGGATGGCCTGGCCAGCGGTGGGAGTACTAGGGGGTGATGAGGCCTTCGCGGCATCGCAGCCAGCCACTGGAGGCAGGAGCACGAGGCACGACCGGTGCTGGTTTGGGCGGCTGGAGTAAGAAGACCAGAGGTTGAAGAAGCACTATGGCCGTTGGATGGACATCGTACGGTCAATGGAGCTAAAATCGTGCATATTGACTAAGTTGACAAAGCCCTTCGTCCCCATCAACTTAGTAGGCCCACAAGTCAGCCTCCCACTATACTGGGTCCCAGCTAGCAGGGGGAGTATTCATTTTTCTGTGCGTAATAAGGAGGCACTTCCGGTGGGTCCAAGCTGACAGCGGGGGGATCGTTTTTTTCGCGAAATACGGTGGCCCATCTGGTGGGTCCCAGCAGTCAGGGGGAAATGTTTTTTTAAACAAATACGATGGCCCGTCCGATGGGTCCCTCCTGTCAGGTGGAGGAATAATTATTTTCTAAGTAATAATGAGGCACTTCCTTGCGGCTGCCGTGGACCCAACTGTCAGCCTCTCCACGACAATACTCTTCCGATGGAAGTCGTTCCTTGACCACGTTGACCACACCGCGCCGAGAGCACCAGGGCGATGGACGACGGCGAGGCCTAGGAAGGGGACGACGCGGAGCCGAGGAAGACGCGGCAGTGGATGCCCACACGGAGAGGAGTACGAGGGTTCAATGGTTCTGCTGCGGTGTGAGGCTACCGTCGCCGCAGAATAAAAGGGGGTGTGGGTGAGTACAGGGATGCCTTGGCCAGCGATGGGAGTAGTAGGGGGCGGTGAGGCCTGCACGGGAGGCGGGAGCAGGCGGTCCCGCCGGCGCTAGATTTGGCGGCTGGAGCAAGAAGATCAGAGATTGAAGAAACACGACGGCCGTTGGATTGACATCCAACGGTTACGTCTGCTAGATCGTTTGTTGACGTATATAATAAGTAAAAAAAGATTGCATATGCGTCAACTTAATAGGCCCATAAGTTAGACCATTCCCTCTTTTTTTAATAATTTATATATAGCTCATCGCGACTTCTTATGCAATTTATTGCAGTCCATTTTTTTAGGTTGGCCAGGGCCAATTTCACATATTTCTGTGGGTTCCATACTATTTTTAATACCGAAATGTCGAGCCAGATTTAAAGTACTTTGAAGATATATTTAAATTAGGTTAATGCCCAGTGAAATAGGAATATGAAAATGTGAAAAAAAATCCGAAATTATGAAGTAATTGCCAATTTGTCATCTGTTTTTATATTTACAACCAATTTCATATTACTTTCAAGATTTGCAGGCATCTTGAAAGAGTTGCAGCCCATCAGGGCATAAAAAAATAAATAGGCCTGGATTGGGTGAACGACCTAAAGTGAAAAGACGAATTTGCGCGATAGAGCTAGAGAATGCTGAGGGAGGGTGAGAGGGATGCGGGCGTCTGCATGCACGAGAGAAAGTTTGCCCTAGCTAGCTACAAAGATAAGAGGATTGTGTGGGTGTAAAAGACGAATAGAGATCATACTTCATTATAAAAAGCGAATTCAGATATTTGAAGAATTTATCATAGTGTTTTAAACCGACGCATGTGTGAATATATTTAATCGTGATACACATGGTGTGGTTATGAACATGTTATACTACATATAATATATTTTATCTCTACTCTTATAAAGAACGGAGTTGTTGATGATGGTGCCATCCTGCAATATACGCCGTCATTTATATCTGACGGATAGGAAGAAAACTATGGCAATTATGAAAAAGATACCCACACCCCTCTCCATATTTGCAAATTAGGCCTCCCCTTGATCATGTTGATGTTTTGTGGAACGCATGGGCATCTTGCTAGTACTACGTATAACATATAGAACATTGATCATAATTTGGGCTAATGTGTGGCTTTTGCAGCTCAGGTCTAAATACTTGTCATAATGTAGGGGGCGGGGCACTATACTATGTGTGATAAACACGGTGTACACGTATGGAACATGGTTTAGATTATGAATATATAGTTAGTACATCAAATGTACTATTATTTGGAATCAACATCAAGTGTATTCAAAAAATAGAATTCGAGTTCATGTAGTACACATAGTTCATATCTATCTCTAAAGTAATCATGTGGTGTGTTATTAAGGTAATACATGAATGATGGTTGAAGTTGGCAACAATCATGATTATAGATTCTTATTGAAATAGAGAAACGAATTCAAATTCAGTTCGAATTGCAGCGGTAGTATAGACATTTGGAATGTACTAAAATGTTGGTATGAGTAGGTTACATGCATTATACAGCAAGCGAAAAAATTTAATTGGACATAATATGGATTCATACTCCCTCCTTACATCTATATAGAGCGTAATGCGTTTTTAAGACCGCCTTTGACTATTGACAAGATTAATAGTAAATGACATGCACAATGTGAAAATTATATCATTGAAAGAACCTATCACAGACGAATTTAACGGTGTGCTTCGTGTAAGTTGCATGTCATATATTATTGCTCTAATATTTGGTCAAAGTTAGCATCGAAAACGCATTAGGCCCTATATAGATGGAAGGAGGGAGTAGCTTTGAATAGCATTTTTATAGTAAAACGGGGCAAGACTCTCTCTTTGTGTGGTGTGAATAGTTTTATTTTTTTCGTTTTCTCTTTTTGGTTGAGGGAAGTGCGAATTGATTTGGTGCGTACAAGTACAATATGATATGTTAGGCTTGTCCCTAAAATTCAACCCGCGCCTTGTTATATCCCGAAAATTCAGATATCGTGCTCCCAAAACTGGCGCCTTCTCAACCTGCTCCTTGCTATCCCGAAATTACAACACGCGCGAAACCTCCCTCCAGCTGCCAAATCCCGACACGCGAAATCCCCCTTCTAACCCTGAGCCGAAAGGGCCGCTAGTTCAAATCGGTGGGGGGTACTTGTGTAACACACCCTACATTTTGGACAAGCGCGTCTCCATCGCCTCCTTTTTGCCATTCGAAATCCCAGGCTACCATAACCTCTCCACTCCAGCCGCGAAACCCCACCCTCCTCCGTTCGCCACCTCACCGCTGCCTAGCCGAAGCCTCTTCCCCGATGACGTCGTCCACCGCAACAGCTCGACGTCCATCGTCCACCTCCCTGGATGAGGATCCGCCGTCCATCTCGTCGTCCCATCGGTTCAGCCGCCCCGCCCTCCACCTCCAAGGAGACGCTCCGACGATCACCTCGTCTATCACGACTGCTCCATCCCCACAGCGCCGCCTTAACCTGCTCCACCGGAACTGCATCATCCTCACCGACTCCTCGGACGAAGCCGAGGCCTACTCGATGCCACCAAAGAGGTTGTACACTCATCGCATCACACCTTCTCCTTAGCTCGACCTCCTGGCCGACAGTGCTCCATCACGCACCCCCATGGAGCAGCTACCTTGAAGTCGGCGCTGCGGGTGACGTATCCATGGCGGCTCTCCCATAGTGCGAGGCCCCTTCGGCGGTGGCATCCATACCAGCCGGATCTGCTGCTACTGCTGCTCCGGCTCTCGCTCGCTCGCGCTGCTGCTGCTGCTCCATCTCTTGCTCGATCGCTCCCTCGCCCAGCTGCTGCTGCTCTGGCTCTCGCTCGATTGCTCCCTCGCCCAGCTGCTGTTGCTCCGGCTCTCGCTCGCTCGCTCGCGCTGCTGCTGCTGCTCTCCCCCTCGCTCGTGCTGCTGCTATGCTCCGATTTAGCTACACTTCAGTCGACCGAATCGACTTTTGGGTCAGTCGATTTTCAGGGGGTGGGGGGGGG
>LR738709.1:406683590-406706320 GCA_902687465.1 Secale cereale | reverse complement strand
TAAGGAAGAACCACCCGCAGTAGGGACGGGGGCTCGCTGGAGAGGTACCCCACTATCTATCTTAGGGTTCAGGGTGGGGGCGGGGGGCCTATAGGGCTGGTCGGGGCGGCGGCGGACCGGCGGTGGGGAGTTGTTTCAGGGCGGCGAGGAGGCACTGGGGCCGGCGGCGAGGCCGGTGGTGGCTGGCGGCTCAGGGGGGTGCATGTTGAAGATGAACTGCATGCCCTCCCTAAACTACATGTCAAGTGCCTCTCTGCTACCATTGCGTTCAGTTTCGACAATAACATTCAGATTCCACAGTAAATTTCAGTTTCGACAGTTAAGTTCAGAGTCAACAGTTTTTACCTCATCTGTTGTAGTCAGATGGTTTTTGGTGATGTAAATTTTACATCTATTTACATCATCTATTGGAGATGCTATCAGAATCCCACTTGAGATTGACGATGTCTGTCTTGTGCTGCTTCAGCCTTGACGTCTTACGGCTCACCGGGGCTGCTCCAACGACAAAACAATCCATCACAACAGAGCAGTGCCCTGGACGCCGTCTACAGATTCCTCAGATCTTCCTCCACACCTCCGACAGCCACCTCCGCCTCAACTGCTTCGGCGACCAACCCAATGATGCTGAGGTCGACACGGCTATGGCAAAGAGGTTGTACACTTGTTGCATCACTTATTACTATACATTCATGTCGATCCATTAGGGCTCTTTTGCTTCGACGGAAAAAGATAGCAATAGGAAATTTTCCAATGGCACTCTACTATTCAATTATTCATGCATTTTCTTGAAAGGAATGAAGCAAAACATCCACCTGGACCTACTTTTCAAAACCCTATGCATGAAAACAAGACCAAGTGCATTAGTGGCAGAATAACATTCTAACTGTACATGCTTTCATATGGTTTCACTTTATTTTGGCCATGTTTCTTTGCATTCATCTGCTCTTCCAATTCCTATAAACGAAACACCCAAGTTGACAGAAATCCTATGTTTACAAATGCTTTGTTTACCATGTGCATTCCTATCCTATTCCGGTGTTTTTCCTATCCTTGCTTTTTTTAGAATCATGCAAGCCAAATGAGCCCTTACAGAATTACTTCAGTTACTGGTAGGTGTCGAAGGGAACTTTGTGTGGTTTGTCCTTCTCCTGCCGCGACGTCGTCCACCTCACCTGAGGTGCTCCATAGATAGAAACATCTACCAAACCCAAACATCGACAGAAACGGGTCCACAAGAGAGGTCGCACTCTTTTGATTCTGCTTATGTTATGCATTGCTTCAAATTACCTGCTACTTTATCGTCCTATTCACCTCTTGGACTCCAAGTCAGGTCCAAATTAATGTTCAAACTTGAGTTCTAAATTAGTTGTGGGGCACATATCGAGGAAGCAATGAATTGTATCTCTGTCCAATATCTGGTTCACCTAGGGTATGCCTATGTTGTTCATCTTGGGTGGGAAACAATTAGTAAAGCAATCATCAGCCTGCTATCATTATTTTTGGATCCATCCACTGGTTGTTACCATCACTCTAAATTTCTGCATGCTCTCCTTACATAATCTCACCATATTTTTTTCGTATGCATGTCAGATATTGTACATATTCATGCTGAACATGTAGAGAAAAAGAGAAGAGTTTTGCGCGGCAATAGAATGTCATGCACACATCGCTCCATGGTGGGTTCAATGGCAAACCCTCCCCACCCCTCTCCAGATTGTAATCCCGAGGAAGATATCTGTTCTGAGGCGAATTCAGACGCCGCTGACCACTCCTATTTACCCCCAAGGTGTTTGCTCTACCTTGGCATGATGATGTTATTCATATCATGCATATGTTGCCTTGCAGTGCCTACTTTTGACATCATATATGTCATCTGCTTAGTTTAGACATGTTCTGTCGCCACCTGTTTAGTTTCTATATCATATATGGGAATTATGCAGTCTCATGTCTTTTAGCCAGCCATAATATATGCGAAATGTGCAATGCCATCCTGTTTAACCAGGCATCATATATTTGAATGATATCTTGCCCATCATTTTCTTCATTACATTTCCATTTGTCGACAATGTTTGTACATTAAACTACTCTTCCTACGAATCAGCCATTTGGGTGGGAGATTGAAAAATCTGGAGTGAAAACAAGGCCTTCAGAGCAGACAGTGCTACGTGTCGAAGCAGATCTCTTGTTGGGTCCCGATAGCTCCTCAGAGATGGATTCGGAGACAGATGACCAGTCCTATCCCCCCACCGAGGTGTATGATCTAACTTGGCACGGCGTTTTAGTTATTCATCATATCTTTGAATTATGTTATGCTATGCTATCCAGTTTAGATAGACATCATACATGTGAAATTATGTCATGCTATCTTGAAAGTGCAACTAATCCCCGGGTGGTTTTGGTAATTAATAACAACATATATATCATTGAACTAATAGTTACTTGAGAATCTTTTCAGAGAAGTTCAGTGATACGGGTATGGAAATGACTGAAGAAGTGGACCCCTCAAAATGCTAAGGCAAGCATTGGCAAAAGCTCAAGACTCCTTTTTTGGTTTAGTGATCAAAGATCACATTGAGTCCATAGGAAAAGCCAATACTATTAAAAGGGGATGAGGTTGTGTTGATGATCTGGTTGCTCAAGTGCTTAGTGATATGTCTCCTTTAACTATCAACAACTTTCACTACTATACACACTCATAAGTAATCTCGGTCAAACCGATTCTTCCAACTCAGTCCCACCGAGATGAACCACCTCAGCCATCAGCCAAACCCTAGAAAAATCGGTCAATCCGAGTTTGAGATCGGTCTCACCGAAACACGGGCTGCCAACCTTCTGTAACCGTTTGACATCATATCGGAATATCCGAGTTGATAATTTCGGTCTCACCGATTCTGGCAAGTTCCTATCTTTGACTCAAATCGGACCAACCGAGATGGTATTTTCGGTCCCACCGAAAACCCCAACGTTCACTATATTTGAACTTTCGGTCTGACCGAGTTTCCACTTCGGTCTCACCGAGATTGCTCAATTATGTGTGTAACGGTTGGATTTTGTGTGGAGGCTATATATACCCCTCCACCCCCTCTTCATTCGTGGAGAGAGCCATCAGAAAGAACTACCACTCCTACCTTACACTTTCTGAGAAGAGAACTACCTACCCTTGTGTTGAGATCAAGTTGCTCCATTCCTATCATATGAAACTTGATTTCTAACCTTCCCAAGTTGCTTTCCACTCAATCCTTTCTTCCACCACAGCCATATCAGTGAGGAGAGTTGAGTGTTGGGGAGATTATCATTTGAAGCACAAGAGCAAGGAGTTCATCATCATCTACAACATCTATTACCTTTTGGAGGGTGGTGCCTCCTAGATTGGTTAGGTGTCGCTTGGGTGCCTCCGTCATCGAGATGTGGAGTTGAACCAAGAAGTTTGTAAGGGCAAGGAGATCGCCTACTTCGTGAAGATCTACCCCGAGTAAGGCTAGCCCTCCGTGGGCGTAGGCCATGATGGAATAGACAAGGTTGCTTCTTCGTGGACCCTTCGTGGGTGGAGCCCTCCGTGGACTCGCGCAGCCGTTACCCTCCGTGGGTTGAAGTCTCCATCAACGTGGATGTACGATAGCACTACCTATCGGAACCACGGGAAAAATCTCCGCGTCTCCAAATTGCGTTTGATCTTCTCCACCTCTCTTTACTACATGTGCAATTTACTTTCCGCTGCTTATACTCTAGAATTGCATGTGTAGGGTGATACTTGACTTGATCATAATTGTGAAACTGCCAAAAACTGTTCATGATCAAAAGGCAGAATTTTTATATTTACAAGTAGTCTAATCCCCCCCCTCTAGACATACTTTCGATCCTACATATCTGTTTTAGTTAAACAATATACATGTCAACTATTTAATGTCCTCTTTTTTCCACACTATCTATTGCATTTGTCTCTCATACAATGTCTGTACATTCAAATATGTTTCCTGTTTATCAGCCATTTGAATTGGAGCGGGTGATGCCAGCATCTAGCGGACTAAAACACAGTCTTCAAATAAAAACAGTGCTACCTCTTGGTGCAGATAGCACCCCGGTTGTACATGCACGAGAACCAACCCTACCACACATAACCCAAACTCTCGTAAATTGTACCCCTACTGCGATGGACAGAGAACCAGCTTCACCCAATCTAACCCCAACCCCAGCAGATAGTAACCCAGTTCCTGTTGACACATAACCATCTCCACCACAGAGCTCCCAAACAAGAGCAGTTAGTAAGGCAGCTCCAGTTCCCAAAGGGCCAGTACTACCACGGCGAACCCCGACTCCACCAGTTAGTACGCCTATTCCTGTGGAGGAAGCACAACCAGCTAGTCTTACTTTAGCATCTATCGCATTTGATGTTGTTAAATCGTATGTGCGTATCTTCCCATCTTGGAAATATTATATTAAAGATGAAGGAAAATGCCAGTTGCAGGTGTTTCTCCAGGAATTATGTGTAAGTAATGTTATTCATGGCAATTGCTTTGCTTTGTCCCATACATCTGTGACGCCCGAAGACCGACGTCCCAGAAGATTCCAGAGATTCCAGATGTTCCGGGTTCTCCCGTGTGTCTCAGTTGTGCTTGCTTTATTTATTTTGCATTGCATCATGTCATCATGCCATTGTGTCTTTAATCTTTGCATCTCACCTAAATAAATCATGTGGACCTTCGGTCCATTTTAATCGAGGGAGATGTGTTTTGCTCTTTATAACATATCCTCCTAATATATGGAGCTATATAAATATTCCATTTGTTGGAATTAACCCAAACACACTTGCATATTTTCCCATGCCCCTTTTGTTTCAAGTTTCACCTTCTAAACCTTGTCTATAATTCTTTTCCGTTGTTTCGAGGTTCCTCCAAAAATTCGAACATTTTTGGACACTTCAAAAATCAAGTCTTAGTTCAAACCCATGTGAATTAAATTCAAATATGTTTGAATTATTTTTTCGTTCATGCCATTTCTATTTTTCTTGGACTACGCTCATTTTTATGAGCCCGAGAAAAATAATCCTATGTGCTAACATTTTTCCTAACCCCCCTCCTCATTCTTTTCTTCTCTTATTTGGTTTCTGCTAAAAATCAGATAAGGGAAGGATCTCCAGCCGCCGGCCTCTAGGCCTCTTAGCAGTTCCCAGCCGGCCCAATTCCCTCAAGGCCCAGCCGCCCCTTGTCTCAACCCTAGGCCCGACCCCAGGCTCCCTCGCTCTCCCCTCCTCTTCTCTCCCGAGCGCCGCTAGGCATCGTCCCCTCTGCCCCGATCCCATCGCTCGCACCCGAACCCTTCTCTCGCCCGATCCTGATCCCCAGCTTCATCTCCCTCCGATCGATCGCCTGGAGCCCGTTCCCCAGCGGTCCGGCCGCCTTCGAGCGCCTCGGCCGTCCAGCGACCGCGCCTTCATCCCTCGCCTCCTCTGCGCGCCGCCAAGGCCTCTCAAGCCGCGGCCAAGAGCTGCCGTCGTCTCCAGCCCGCGCCTCCCTCCGGCCCCGACGCGCCCGTCCCCTGCCGCGCCGCTGCTCCCGCGGGCCGGCCAGGATCCGCCGCCCTCCAGCGCGCGCCAAGGACGCGCCTCCATCTCCGTGCCAGAAGCCCGACGCGCCGCGTCCAGTCGCCGCCGGCCGCCGGCGGGAATCCCCTCGCCACCTCCATCCTCACCGAGCCGCGCGAATCCAGGCTGCAGCGCCCTTGCCTCCTCGCCGTTCCCTCGTCCAGTGCGCCGAGCCGCGTGATCTCAACCGAGGGGAGGAGCCCCTCGGCAGCCTCGTTCCAGAGCGCCCTGACGTCCGCCTCTGACCGCTGCCAGCGCAAGCACCCCGCAGCCCTTTTCCTTTTTTTTGTTGCTGTTATTGTTTATCTCAAGTACCCAGGAGCGCCAAGACCCACTAGGTCCGGACCCGAGCAGCTACATGGCCATTTTCATGAACGGCTACTATGTCAAGTACACCTTTGCCAAGTTCCTCTCCGTCAAGTTCGGCTACTCGGAGACGCACCAAGTACCACTACAAAAAACGTGTACCCCGACGTCAACTTCGACGCGACAAGTACCCCTACGGCAAGTACCACAACGTCGACGACCCTCAAGTTCGACTACACGGCGAAACGTCAAGTACCACTACCGTCGCAAGAACGAGAACCCCCAAGTACCACGACACCGACCCCGAACATCTACGGAATGTGTACCTCTACGGAACGAGTACAACTACCGCCGCCGAAGACCGCGTGTACCTCTCCGAACGTGAACGACTACGAACGGAACGACTACTTCCTCTACGACCCGTGTACCACTACTTCCACTACGTCCCTCCACCTCGAACCCCTCCGAGTACGAACGCTTCGAAGGTATAACCCCGAGATGATGACCGTGGAATGCATGTGTTGTATGAAATGTTTCTCTTGTGTGCTCCATGCCCGTATCATCTTTTGTCGTGCTCCTCGTTTGCCCTATCGTTGTCAAGTGGGAACCGGACAACCGGGTTCACCCCATCTCTTTTGCAATTCACGCTCTCCGTTATCTTTTGCACCGGTCTCTCAACGAGTTACCGGAACCGAGATGTTGCCGTTGCATCATTTTCGGATCGTTGCCGTGGCACCCTTTCCTTCCACCACGGTGACAATACTTCATATCTTCTTCATGTTCACTTTTACTAAAAATTGCATAAACTTGATCATGTCATCTGCATCATGTTAACAACATTAAAATGTGTGAATTGTTGTTTGCTTCAAAATTGCTAAACATGCATATGGGGTTTTTCCCGGAATTGTTGTTGTTATTTCCGGCCTCATTTAAAATGCCTATATAGTGTAGTTTTATTATGCTTCACCTCTTGCTATGTTAAAAACACTTAATCTTGTCTTGTAAATAAACGAGAGTTAATTAAATAATTAAAATGTGGTGTTGTCGTCAATATGCAACTCGTTGCATATTGAGCTCCACTTAACTTGTAGTACTTGTTTGTGCACTTTTCCATTGCCATACATAATTAAACCGGACATGCATCATACTTGGATGTGCATCGTATGCCATGCTTATGATTGTGTGTTTACCGTGTTGTTTGCTTCTTTCCGGTTGCTTCTCTTGTTAGCTTCGGTTTCGTTCCGGAGTTGTGAGGCTTCTTCTTCGTCTACTTCATGGATCCGTTCTTCTTCCTGTGGAATCCCAGGCAAGATGATCATACCCTTGGATACCTTTACTACCATTGCCATGCTTAGTTGTCTCGATGCTATCGTTACATGTCGCGCTACCCATCTTTTATGTCAACCTCTCCTTGTTGCCATGAAACCTCTAACCTTGAAACCTTCCTAGCAAAACCATTGTTTGGCTATGTTACCCGCTTGCTCAGCCCCTCTTATAGCGTTGTTAGTTGCAGGTGAAGATGAAGATCGTTCCAGGAGGGAACTTGTTGTTGGATATATCACAATATCTATTATTATGTATATTAACACACCTATATACTGGGCATGGGTGGAAGGCTTG
The DNA here is from genome assembly GCA_902687465.1 of Secale cereale. Lineage (NCBI taxonomy): Eukaryota > Viridiplantae > Streptophyta > Magnoliopsida > Poales > Poaceae > Secale > Secale cereale. The sequence goes on along the minus strand of LR738709.1, from coordinate 406,698,813 downwards.
GCCTTTTGCTTGGTGTTTTGTTCCACTCATGCCACCTTAGGCACCGATAAACCGGCATTATGTTCCTTGATTTTGCGTTCCTTACACGATGGGTGGATGGGGACCCCTTGACAGTTCGTCTTTGAATAAAACTCCTCCAGCAAGGCCCAACATTGGTTTTAGTTTGCCTCATAATAACAACTTAATTAATTAATTAAATTGCATAGGGGGTCGCGTCCCCAGGTTCTTAATTCTACATAGCAGGGGGGGGGGGGCAGTGCTGATGGTGTTGGTCCCAAACGGGCAACCTGCGGGGCCACCTTGAGGAAACTCGAGGACTGGTTTTACTCGTAGCTTGTCCCATCCGGACGTGGCCTGAGACGAGATACGCGCGGCTACTATCAGGGTGTCGGCACGCCGAGAGGTCTTGCTGGACTTGTTTTACCATTGTCGAAATGTCTTGTGCACCGGGATGCCAAGCCTGATCGGTTTTCCCTAAGATAAGGAGTGATGATATTATATTTATCACTTCAGCTAATCGTGAGAGCTTGTGATGGGCTAAGTTGGGACACCCCTGCAGGGTTATAATCTTTCGAAAGCCGTGCCCACGGTTATGTGGCAGATTGGAATTTGTTAATGTCCGGTTGTAGAAAACTTGACAGAGGATCCGAAGTAAAACACACCACTGTGTGAGTAACCGTGACTGTCTCTTTTCACTTTGAGAAGAGAACACGGTGGGGTTATGTTTGATTCGTATGTAGTTCAGGATCTTTAGCGATCACTACTAGTTGCGACCGTTTGCGTAGATGCTCATCTTATTCTTGTACTCGTAAGTTAGCCACCATATTTTTCTTAGCCGCTGCTGCAACCTCACCACTTAACCTCTTCCTACCCATAAAGCTTTGCTAGTCTTGATACCCATGGTTATGGGATTGCTGAGTCCTCGTGGCTCACAGATACTACAACACCAGATGCAGGTTCAGCCGAGAAAGATGCAGGAGCTGGTTCAAGTACTTCACTGGGAGCTCGATGAAGAGAGTGACCATATGCTTGTGACGTTTTCGACGATCAGTAGTGGTTTCTACTAGGGGCGATCCTGACCTGTGGCTTTATGTTGTTTTGGTATCTTGTCTTTTGGATCTTACCTTTAGATGGGCTGTGATGTTTTGAATGATGTTTTGCTTATGTAATGTATTGTGTGAAGTGGCGAGTGTAAGCCAACTATCTCCTTTTGCAATTTAATCCCTCTTTTACATGAGTCGTGCAAAGATACCAAACTTGCGATCATTCCAGAATGGGCTTATATCTTTAAGTCGTGCCTCGACACGTAGGAGATATAGTCCCATCCTGGGCATTACAAGTTGGTATCAGAGCCTTCTCCGACCTAGAAGCCCCCACTGATTGATCGAATCGTTGACGGTTGAGTCTAGGCACACAGTTGAATATGTTTTGAGTCCTATATATATCGGAGAGTAGGATTTCTTTTGCTCCTCATCTCTTTTCACTCTGGTGAGGACTCCTGACGATTACTCTTGCCTCTTCTACTTTCAAAAATCGCACCAATTGTTTTTAGGATCTCGCGAGTATTGTTTGGATTGTTCCGATGTCTTTGTGACGAGAACATTGTTCTCGATGCCTCCTGACATTAGGGGTTGTGGCAGTGTCCCGGGGAGTTGAGCTCCGAGGTGTTGTCGTCACAAATATATCGCATCCGTTCTGGAATACTTAAGATGGTCGACATCGAAAACTCTCCTATGCGGTTAGTGGTAAGATAACCCCGACATCACCCAGTACTGGGGAGGTAGTTCGGGAGTATTGCCATAGCTTGTATAGTAGATGCGTTTCGAAGGTCCGAGGTAAACGGTTTCCGGAGATAACTGGTTATGTGTTGAAGGATGGATACAGCTGGATGTAGGATTAGAGTTGAGTGCACGGTGCTTCCCCTGTATCCCCAACACCTGATTGCATAACTGGAAACTTTCGGAAATTAATAGGTGGGTTCATCCAGTAGTTCGTAGGCATTCTTCCAATGAATGCAGGATATGGAGTTCGGGGTTCTACATTGAGTGAAGTGGTTTTATGGGCTTGTTCCGATCGGGAGTTGCATCTTAAAGGATCCTTGGCTATGCTGATCCGGGGATTGCAAAACCCTTTTGTAACACGTTCCATGAGCTTTCAGCACGAATATGTCGAACGAAGCTTCTATCTTGTATTTGTTCTATCTGCTCCTTGTTGCTTTATTTATCTTTTGTTCTCCCAAGTGGCTTCTCGTCAAGCTAATGTACCTGCGGAATTCATTCGTTCAATCCTCTGTTCAAATGATATTGTGAAGATGATGTTGCAACATATCTATCCTTTGTTTTTGTTTTGATTCTGGTATTCGAGTTGCTTCGATGTCAAGTGTTGATTCCATACCTTCCTAATCGGTGTTCTCATATTTCTATGGGAGTGCTAATTCTTCTTGACCATCGAGATTTTCATGTTAATCCTCTTTCAACCGGTGTGCCTTCTCTTCAAGTTATTCCATACGGACGCCGTTGAGAAATCTGACGATTTGTCTGTTTCATTCGTCCCAAGTTGTCTTGTTTCCCCGCCCTCCCTCCCTTTTTCTTCTTGGAGTCAGAAATTTTCAGATGAAGTATCCATTTTATTCATGTGATATTTCTTCATTCTTTTCCTTCAATGTTCTTATCCGGTGATTTATCGTGAAGATGCTCAAGAGCTTCAAGTTCATCATTCTCTTGCTCTCAAATTCTGCCGGTGGATATAATTCAAGATTTCGGTGTTGATCTTATCCTTTTCCTCATTTCACAATGCTTTCTTATTCCGGTGCTCCAATTAATCATTCTCCTCTTGCTATTCATATCCAGAGAGGTGAAGGTATCTCAGAAGATTCGTGTTTCAATTCTTACTCCATTCAAGCTATTTTGAGATTGTTATCTTATTCAAGCCATTTAATTCAACCGGTGCAATATCTCTTAAGCAATGTTTTCCAACGGTGATTTCTTTAGTGGGCCCTAACCCACAGGTCTTTTTCCAGGATCTTACTTGACTCTTCTATTTTTCTGGAGTATACTTAAATTCCTTTCAAATTGTGACGTAAGTATGGATTCCATCAGTCATATGACTTCTCCAAGATCGTTTTCAATTCTTTTTCATCGTTGGTTCAACCTTTTTAATTCTTCATTCCGGAGTGCTCAACAATTCTTATGGCATTTCTCGTCTTCATTCTCAACATTTGGAGACCGGAGAAGTGTTTCTCTTAAATCTTGGTCCGTCTTCTTGAAGATTCGTGGTTCTAGCTTCATGCCATCCTCATTATTGTTCAGATTGTGAGGAATTCTTTTTACCATCCGAAGCATTTCATAAATTCTTTCCATTGTGATCCTCCGAAGGCCATCATTTCAGAAGATTCTTCGTTCTCAGTTTTCAACTTCATTCTCCAAATATTCTTCATCGATGTCTCTTCGTTCGTCTCCATATTTTTACGGTGGTTCTTTTAAGATTACTCTTCCATTAGTATCGTATTAATTCATTTGTTCTTTTCATAATCTTACCGGTGGTTCGTTGAAGATTTACCCAAGTTTGTGCGAGATCTCTCCTTAATTCTTTGCAACGAGAATACGTAGTATGCCAAATCCTTTGGTTGTCATCAATTTAAATTGGTGAAGGATATGCATAACATAAATCTTATTCTAGTTTCCCAAGAGGTTAATCCCTTCCTTCGGAGTTTGTTCATCATATCATATTCTCGGTTCTAAGTTGTTCATCTGGTTTTTCCGGAGCTCCAAGTTATTTCAATTATATCATTTCAAAGCTCCATCTAATTCATCGCAGGCCTTGATCTTATTCTTTTCATCTTTCACTTCTCATGCTTTCATTACCGGAGTTCTTCATGGTGGTTCATCGTCATTTAATTCATCCTCGAAGTCTTCATCAAGATTCTCGTTGAAGCTCAAGCATTCTTCATCATGCTTTCCAATTGCAATCCTTTCTACCTTATCTTTGAGATGGTGTTATGTCATTCTTGACAATTCCTTCATGTTTCATGATTCACGAGTTATCAAGAATGAGATATTTAAACCCATCATTTTCCTTGTTCAGGGGATCTTTTCAACCCTTCAATTTATTCATTGGAGTTATCTTGGGTTGTTTTCACCTAAAAGCTTTCCCTGAGAATTGTTGCTATTATGGTGCTTAATAATGACCCAAGTTCTTCATTTATCATTCCGGTGAAATAACTTTATCGTCTCCTTGTTGATCTCAATGCATCAATCATTTCCGTTAGTGGCTGGTTATCACCTCACAATTGTGAGATGTTTCCATAAGCCCACATCAAGCTTATTCGTTTCGTGTTGATTTTTCCATCAACCCCATTCAACCCTTCTTTTTAAGGAGGATTTCCTAATTCATTTTGAGAGAAGTTGTCATACTTTTCTCCGTTCATTTCTTTCATTGAACTATATTCTATTCTTTCATTCCGGAGGCATTGTGATATTGCTCTCTCTTGACCATCATCTCGTTTTTATCAAGATCATGTTCTTTTCCTTGTTTATCTATTTAACCGGAGTGTTGTATTCTTCATTCAAGTTACGTCATCTTATCTAGTTTTTCCTATCTTTTCAACCGGAGTGCTGTCTGAATCCTTCTTACCCCTTGTGCCATCCTTTTATTTGTTTCAGAGGCAATATGCTGTTGATTTCATCAAGTATCACTTCATCTCCTCAAGTTCATGTTAATTCCTTCCATTTTCAGACGGAGTGCTGTCCAAATCCTGTCATTCTTATTCCTGGACTATACCATTGCAGTTTCATATCCTTTTGGTTCGTAAGTTCTTGTTTCATGTCTTTCAACTTACAAGGTTCTCATAATGCTCCTTGTTCCTCCTTTTACCGGAGTGTTCTCATCTTCGTTCATCTCCATTGTATTCTTTCTTCAAGATTGTTCAACCTCTCAGGTTCTTTGGTTTCACTCGTTTGTCAAAGAAGCAATTTGTTTTACCTCTCCTTCTTCCGTTTTTTTACCCAGTGCCATCTCTAGGATCTCGGGTTGAGATCCTCTGTTAGTGTGGGAGAGTTCTGACGCCCGAAGACCGACATCCCAGAAGATTCCAGAGATTCCAGATGTTCCGGGTTCTCCCGTGTGTTTCAGTTGTGCTTGCTTTATTTATTTTGCATTGCATCATGTCATCATGCCATCGTGTCTTTAATCTTTGCATCTCACATAAATAGATCATGTGGACCTTCGGTCCATTTAAATCGAGGGAGATGTGTTTTTCTCTTTATAACATATCCTCCTAATATATGGAGCTATATAAATATTCCATTTGTTGGAATTAACCCAAACACACTTGCATATTTTCCCATGCCCCTTTTGTTTCAAGTTTCACCTTCTAAACCTTGTCTATAATTCTTTTCCGTTGTTTCGAGGTTCCTCCAAAAATTCGAACATTTTTGGACACTTCAAAAATCAAGTCTTAGTTCAAACCCATGTGAATTAAATTCAAATATGTTTGAATTATTTTTTCGTTCATGCCATTTCTATTTTTCTTGGACTACGCTCATTTTTATGAGCCCGAGAAAAATAATCCTATGTGCTAACATTTTTCCTAACCCCCCTCCTCATTCTTTTCTTCTCTTATTTGGTTTCTGCTAAAAATCAGATAAGGGAAGGATCTCCAGCCGCCGGCCTCTAGGCCTCTTAGCAGTTCCCAGCCGGCCCAATTCCCTCAAGGCCCAGCCGCCCCTTGTCTCAACCCTAGGCCCGACCCTAGGCTCCCTCGCTCTCCCCTCCTCTTCTCTCCCGAGCGCCGCCAGGCATCGTCCCCTCTGCCCCGATCCCATCGCTCGCACCCGAACCCTTCTCTCGCCCGATCCCAATCCCCAGCTTCATCTCCCTCTGATCGATCGCCTGGAGCCCGTTCCCCAGCGGTCCGGCCGCCTCCGAGTGCCTCGGCCGTCCAGCGACCGCGCCTTCATCCCTCGCCTCCTCTGCACGCCGCCAAGGCCTCTCAAGCCGCGGCCAGGAGCTGCCGTCGTCTCTAGCCCGTGCCTCCCTCCGGCCCCGACGCGCCCGTCCCCTGCCGCGCCGCTGCTCTCACGGGCCGGCCAGGATCCTCCGCCCTCCAGCGCGCGCCAAGGACGCGCCTCCATCTCAGCGCCAGAAGCCCGACGCGCCGCGTCCAGTCGCCGCCGGCCGCCGCGGGGAATCCCCTCGCCACCTCCATCCTCGCCGAGCCGCGCGAATCCAGGCTACAGCGCCCCTGCCTCCTCGCCGTTCCCTCGTCCAGTGCGCCGAGCCGCGCGATCTCAACCGAGGGGAGGAGCCCCTCGGCAGCCTCGTTCCAGAGCGCCCCGACGTCCGCCTCTGACCGCTGCCAGCACGAGCACCCCGCAGCCCTTTTCCTTTTTTTGTTGCTGTTATTGTTTATCTCAAGTACCCAGGAGCGCCAAGACCCAGTAGGTCCGGACCCGAGCAGCTACATGGCCATTTTCATGAACGGCTACTATGTCAAGTACACCTTTGCCAAGTTCCTCTCCGTCAAGTTCGGCTACTCGGAGACGCACCAAGTACCACTACAAAAAACGTGTACCCCGACGTCAACTTCAACGCGACAAGTACCCCTACGGCAAGTACCACGACGTCGACGACCCTCAAGTTCGACTACACGGCTAAACGTCAAGTACCACTACCGTCGCAAGAACAAGAACCCCCAAGTACCACGACACCGACCCCGAACATCTACGGAATGTGTACCTCTACGGAACGAGTACAACTACCGCCGCCGAAGACCGCGTGTACCTCTCCGAACGTGAACGACTACGAACGGAACGACTACTTCCTCTACAACCCATGTACCACTACTTCCACTACGTCCCTCGACCTCGAACCCCTCCGAGTACGAACGCTTCGAAGGTATAACCCCGAGACGATGACCGTGGAATGCATGTGTTGTATGAAATGTTTCTCTTGTGTGCTTCGTGCCCGTATCATCTTTTGTCGTGCTCCTCGTTTGCCCTATCGTTGTCAAGTGGGAACCGGACAACCGGGTTCACCCCATCTCTTTTGCAAGTCACGCTCTCCGTTATCTTTTGCACCGGTCTCTCAACGAGTTACCGGAACCGAGATGTTGCCATTGCATCATTTTCGGATCGTTGCCGTGGCACCCTTTCCTTCCACCACGGTGACAATACTTCATATCTTCTTCATGTTCACTTTTACTAAAAATTGCATAAACTTGATCATGTCATCCGCATCATGTTTACAACATTAAAATGTGTGAATTGTTGTTTGCTTCAAAATTGCTAAACATGCATATGGGGTTTTTCCCGGAATTGTTGTTGTTATTTCCGGCCTCATTTAAAATGCCTATATAGTGTAGTTTTATTATGCTTCACCTCTTGCTATGTTAAAAACATTTAATCTTGTCTTGTAAATAAATGAGAGTCAATTAAATAATTAAAATGTGGTGTTTTCGTCAATATGCAACTCGTTGCATATTGAGCTCCACTTAACTTGTAGTACTTTTTTGTGCACTTTGCCATTGCCATGCTGTCGGTGTACTAAAATAGGGGTACCTTAGTATCCCGAACTTGTGCACGGGCAGTCGCAGCGTCCCGTGGCAGGGCTTGCCGCGCGTCCGCCAAGGCCCACTGTGTTTCCTTTAGAGCCATTCAAGAACAAAGTATTCAAGTTAAAGAGACAAGGCCCCGGCAAGAGGAGCTTGCCGGGAAGGCCGCCCCAGGCACGAGACCACTTCTTTTGCACAAGACCCTGGCAAGAGGAGCTTGCCGGGAAGGCCAAACGTGGCATTTCAAGAGACTTGCCGCGACGCGCCACGTGTCCCGGCAAGGCCCGGAGAGCGACAAACTCCCGGGCGCGACAAGATGGCGGCCGCGGCAAGGCGCTTGCCGCGGCAAACTTCCACTAAGTACCCGCGCTCCAGCTCATCCGCCCACGCGTCGCCCTGGGGCCCTTCCAGGCACACGTGGCGGAAGGCTGTGCAGCCTGGGGTACACGGTGGCGAGCTGCGATGACGAGGCCACCTTCGTGGCGAACGGAGACGCCCTGACGGACGCTTTTTTGCACTGTTTGGGGCGACGGCGACGGGCATTTAATGCCCTTGTCCCCTGCCGTCAGGGTTAGGTATAGAGCACTATACATACACTATTCCAACTACCACCGTTTTTACATTTCTACCCTCAACTGCGTTGCCACCTGTCGGTGACCCCTTTGACCTATAAAAGGAGGCCCATGCGCAACGTAGAGGGGGTTCCGATCTTCGACCACTCTCACGCTCGGTGTTGCTAGCGATAAGCACTGTAGCTCTTCCCGCTCCCGAGCCAAGAACGCAATACAAACCAAGGCAGGAGTAGGGTTTTACGCACCTATGCGGACCGAACCTGGGTAAATTGCTCGCGTGTTCGCCTCGATCCGCTCTTCGTGCATCCTCCGCTCCCTTGCCGTACCGAATAGGGGCTCCGTTCCCATAGGTGTTCGTGGGCGATCAGTTTCCCCGACATCTTTGGCGCGCCAGGTGGGGGCGTCGAGGTTGCGTGAACCTGATTCAGCGTTCACGCGGGCGAAATCTTCAGCAACTTCATCGACTTCATCGACATGCCGTCGAAGAAGAAGGCTTCGGAGGTAGCAGGCCCGTCCGCGTCGATCCCGCCGCCACCGGAGCCAACGGTTGGTGGGGTAGACGCCGGCGGAAGGACGGACGTCGACGAGGAAACTCACGGCGCCGCCAAGTCCAAGGACAAGACGGACGATCGAGCGCACTCCAAGACCTCGGCGTTCGTACATGCTCCGTGCCCGTCTCAGGAGGCACCAGACCGGCAGCGATGTGGTACACAAGGTACCATACGCTTGCTGGGCCAAGGTCAAGCTGGCGGTTCGCGGGACGCTCAAGGCCAACGCGCTGGCACGAGCAAGGCGCGGTCACCGGGACGAGACACTACTCCTTCTAACGCTGTTAGAAGTCCGAGCATATCTCGCTCCTCGCACCGCTCGCCACCGCTCCCCGCCACTCCAGCAGAAGCTCTAGCTCGAGCCCAGCTACTCCTCGACTTCCCTCCAGCGGCGGACAAGGCCGACGGCTGGAGAGCCACCATCCAAAGCCTCATCTCCTTCGCCAATAACGACACTCCGCAGCAGCCGACGACGTCACGGCCGCGGAAAGTTAGCCAGGCTTGGGCTGATGGCGACAAGACCGCCGGGGGTGCAACTACCGTGCACTCCCCGCCCCGAAGGCCGAAATAGCCGACTCGCCGGATCAACATCGACGACGACTCCACGGCGTCGTCGGATCCACGAGCTCGCCGCGATCAACGCCAAGTCCTTGACGACAGACGACAAGAAGACGCTCGAACTCGCATCGAGCGTCGAAGAGAAGCGCGGCGACAATCCGACCAGCGCGATGGGCCCGCTGTCGACATGCACGCGCCCGAAGAACTAGGCGACTTGCCGTACGCGGCGGGTTGTCCTGCGTTCACCCGTGAGCTGCGGCAAGTCCAGTGGCCCAGCATGAAAAACTTCAAGCCCGACGTACCCGAGAAGTACGACGGCAAGACTCATCCGTCGGAGTTCCTCAGCATTTACACCATCGCGGTGCAGGCTGCCGGGGGATGAGACGAGAAGATACTCACAAACTACTTCCCGCTCGTGCTCAAGCCAAACGTCAGGTCTTGGCTCATGCACTTGCTGGAGAACTCCATTTCTTCTTGGGCCGATCTGTGCCATCAGTTTGTCGGCGCCTTCACAGGTGGCCACAAGCCTCATGGCCAGGAGAGCGACCTTCATATACTCGCCCAGAAGGAAGGAGAATCCCTGCGAAAGTACATCCAAAGATTCAGCCGCGTCCAGCACAACATCCCAGACGTCCACCCTGCCGCGGTTATCAGCGCGTTCCACCAGAACGTGCGTAACCGCAGGATGAGGGAGGAAATGGCGATGTGCAAGATCCGAGACATCAGTGAGCTTTATGCCCTGGCCGACAAGTGCTCACGCCATGAAGAGGGGAGGAGACTCCCCGGAGAGGGTACTGGAGCAGGAGGAACAAATAGTGAGGATGCCGCCCCGGCAAGGAAGAACCGGCGGCGGAACAACAAGAAAAAGAAGAGAAAAGAGGTACTGGTCGTCGAGCAGTCCAGCAAGGAGGCTGGCGTCAAGAAAGCCCAGGCTGGTGGCTCCGGCAAGGAAGCTGCCGCTGTGGCAGCCACCGACAAGCAGGACGGCCCCGACAAGCAGTACTGCAAGATCCACCGCACCAAGGGCCACGACCTCCAGAATTGTAAAAGGGTCGAGTACCTCGTCGAGCAGCAGAAGGCTGAGTACGAGCGAAGCGACAAGGAGAAGGCCCAAGGAGGTGGAGGAGAGTCCGGCAAGAAGCGGCCATTCAATGGCCGGGGAGGACGCCACGGCAAGGCCAAGCAGCGGCAAGGAGAAAGACCTCCCCGCCGCCGCGACAAGGACGGAGACGAAGACGACGACGAAGACATGGACGACGGGGACAACAGCGAGTAGGAGTTCTAGAAGGCCACAGAAGTTCTGTGCGTCGATGGAGGTGCCTCTCTGCATACTTCCCACCGCCAACTCAAACAATGGGTGCGGGAAGTTAATGGAGCAGAGCCGCCCGTCGAGTCGTGCAAACTTCTGAAGTGGTCCAGCACGCCCATCACCTTCGACATTGAGGACCACCCTGACCGCACAACTGCGGTCGGGTGTTTGCCGATGTTGGTTTCACCAACCATCCGCAACCTCAAGGTCACCAAGCTGTTGGTTGACGGCGGGGCCGGCCTGAACCTGATCTCCTCTGCTGTGGTCCGGAAACTACAGATCCCCGACAGCGAGCTTGAAGAAACCGGCACATTCCAAGGGATCAACCCGGGAAGGAGCAAGCCGAAGGGGAAAATCACACTGCTAGTAACTCTTGGCGGAGAGCTGAACTTCAGGACTGAGAGGATCACCTTTGACGTTGCCGATATCCCATTGCCTTATAATGGGATACTTGGCCGTCCAGCACTCGCCAAGTTCATGGCAGCCTCTCATTATGCCTACAACATGCTCAAGATGCCAGGCCCGATAAGCGTCATCTCTGTCCCCGGCGACAAGAAGGACGCGCTTATCTGTGCCGACAAGATCTACCGGGACGCAACAGCCGCAACGGATAGCAAGACACTTGCCGCTGAAGCTCCCGGAGGGAAGAACAAGACCAAGTCCGGCAAGAGCTCTGGGGCCCACTCCGGCAAATGCACCTCCTCGGAGTGCTGCGCTGCCATCGAGGACGCACCATCGAGCTCCACCGGCAAGTGCAAGAAGGCGATGGCAGCTCCACCCACAACCAAGAAGGTGTCCGCCAAGGAGGACGGCACTGGTGGTACTTTCACCATCAGTGCCACGCTCGATCCTAAATAGGAAAGCGCGCTCGTTACTTTCCTGCGGGCGAATGTCGACGTGTTTGCATGGCAACCGTCTGACATCCCCGGTGTTCCCAGGAAAGTGATTGAGCACAAGCTTGCCGTTTGTCCTCACGCGCGGCCCGTCAAGCAGAAGGTCAGAAAGCAAGCGGTGGAACGCCAAGAGTTTATTGCTGAAGAAATCAAGAAGCTGGAAGCGGCAGGCCTTGTCAGAGGTGTACTTCATCCCACGTGGCTGGCCAACCCTGTTGTCGTGCGCAAAGCAAATGGGAAGTGGAGGCTTTGTATAGACTTCACCGATGTGAATAAAGCTTGTCCCAAAGATCCGTTTCCCTTGCCGCGCATTGACCAGATTGTTGACTCCACGGCTGGATGTGAGTTGCTTTCATTTCTTGATGCCTATTCAGGATACCACCAGATATTTATGGCTGAAGAAGATGAAGAGAAGACCGCGTTCATTACTCAGTGTGGCACTTACTGCTTCATACGCATGCCCTTTGGATTGAAGAATGCCGGTTCAACATTTGCGAGGGTAGTCCACACTGCTTTTGAGCCACAGATACACAGGAATGTAGAAGCTTACATGGATGATATAGTGGTCAAGAGCAAGGACAAGGATACTCTGATTCAAGATCTAGATGAAACCTTTGCGAATCTGCGCAAGATACAACTCAAGATTAACCCCGAGAAGTGCGTGTTCGGAGTCCCCTCCGGCAAGCTTCTCGGGTTCTTTGTGTCCCAGAGGGGGATTGAAGCCAATCCCGACAAGATCAAAGCCATCGAGCAGATTGAAGCTCCGAAGCGCGTCAAGGATGTGCGAAGGCTTGCCGGCTGCGTAGCTGCTCTCAGCAGGTTCATTTCTAAGTCCGCAGAACGCGCCCTGCCGTTTTTCAAAATCTTGAAAAAGGCAGGTCCGATGAAATGGACTCCGGAAGCGGAGGCAGCGCTGCAAGATTTGAAAAGGTACCTGTCCTCCACTCCAATACTTGTCACACCTAAGCCCCAAGAGAAGTTGCTGCTGTACTTAGCAGCAACCAATCAAGTGGTTAGTGCTGCGTTGGTAGCGGAAAGGGAGGCAGATGAGGAGCCCACAGCCCCGGCAAGTACGTCCAGCGACAAGCAGGGGGCTTCCCCGACAAGCTCTGGCCCCGACAAGGATGGATCTGCGCAGATGCAAGAAGAGGTGTGGAAGAAGATGGTGCAGCGCCCAGTTTATTTTGTTAGCTCCCTTCTTCAGGGGGCTAGGTCAAGATACTCTGGGGTGCAGAAGCTGCTTTTCGGCCTCCTCATGGCCTCGAGAAAGCTGCTCCATTACTTCCAAGCACATGAGATAACTGTGGTCACTCGTTTTCCGCTAAAAAGGATACTGCAAAATCCAGAAGCGACATGCAGGATTGTCGAGTGGGCACTGGAACTGTCAAGCTTTGGCCTCAAGTTTGAAAGTACTTCAACTATTCAGAGCAGAGCATTGGCAGAGTTTATAGCAGAATGGACGCCAACACCAGACGAAGAGAATCCAAAGACGAGCATCCCCGTCGAAGAAGCAAGCAAAGAATGGATAATGTACTTTGATGGTGCCTTCTCGCTGCAAGGCGCCGGCGCTGGCGTGCTGCTTGTCGCACCCATCGGCGAACACCTCAAGTACGTCGTCCAGTTGCACTTTCCCAAGGAGTGAGCAACGAACAATACTGTAGAGTATGAAGGTTTACTTGCCGGCCTCAGAATCGCAGCAGAGCTTGGGATCAAGAAGCTGATTGTGCGGGGTGATTCGCAGTTGGTCATCCGCCAAGTAAACAAGAGCTACCAGAGTCCGTTGATGGAAGCTTACGTCGACGAAGTGACAAAGCTTGAAGAGCACTTTGAAGGCCTACAGATGGAGCATGTTCCAAGAGCTCAAAACGACATCGCAGACGGCCTGTCAAAGTGTGCCGCACTAAAGCTACCTGTGGAACCAGGGATCTTTGTGCTCAACTTAACTCAACCATCCGTTACACCATCGGCTGGACAAAGTAAGAAGAGAAAGTTGATTTCCGGTGACTACTTGCCGGCAGAACTTCCTGAAGCCGCCGCCAACAAGGTCCCCAAGATCAACGATAAAGTTGCCGAGGAACAGTCTGCTCCTGCTGACCCTAGGGTTTGTACAGTTGAAGCAGGCGTTCCCGACAAGCTTTGTCCCGGCAAGCTTGCCGGGGAACGTCAAGCTCCGGCCGAGCCACAGGTTCTGGCCGTAGAAGCTAACGTTCCCGCAGCAGCACTAATGCCTTAAGTCCTTGTTGTTGAGCCTCAGGCTCCAGCATGGGCACATCAGATTGTCTGTTTCCTTCAAACAGGAGAACTTCCCGAAGAGCTAGAAGAAGCAGAGGGAATAACCCGGCAGTCAAGTATGTATCAGTTTGTCGGCGATGAACTGTACAGAAGAAGACTCAACGGTGTCAAATTGAAGTGCATTCCCCGGGAAGACGGACAGAAGCTGTTGGCGGAGATACACGGAGGCATATGTGGCCACCACATTGGCGCCAGAGCACTTGCCGGAAAAGCATTCCGGCAAGGTTTCTTTTGGCCAGAAGCCCTCCAGGATGCAACTGCACAAGTAACCAAGTGTGAAGCGTGCCAGTTCCATGCCAAACAGATACATCAGCCAGCTCAAGCTCTCCAGATGATCCCTTTGTCCTGGCCATTTTCGGTCTGGGGGCTCGACATCCTCGGCCCCTTTCCCCGCGCAGCCGGGGGCTTTGAGTACTTGTACGTCGCCATCGACAAGTTCACAAAGTGGCCTGAAGTGGAACCAGTGAGAAAGGTGACCGCACAATCAGCAGTCAAGTTCTTCAGGTCGATTGTTTGCCGTTTCGGAGTCCCTAACAGGATCATCACCGACAATGGCACACAATTCACAAGTCGCACCTTCATGCAATATGTCCAAGACCTTGGCACCAAGGTCTGCTTCGCTTCTGTTGCTCACCCGAGAAGCAACGTTCAAGCGGAGAGGGCAAACGCTGAAGTGCTGCGCGGACTCAAGACAAGAACTTTCGACAGGCTGCACAAATGCGGAAGAAACTAGATTGAAGAGTTGCCGGAGGCTCTTTGGTCAATCAGTACGACACCAAATCGAGCCACTGGATAGACACCCTTTGCTCTTGTCTATGGAGCAGAGGCAGTTCTCCCCACGGAACTCGTATACGGGTCGCCTGGAGTGCTCGCTTACGATGAGCTCGAGCAAGAGCAGCTGCGGCAAGATGACGCACTGCTCCTTGAGGAGGACCGTCTTTAGGCTGCTGTACGAGCTGCTCGATACCAGCAAGCTTTGTGCCGCTACCATAGCCGCAAAGTTAAAGCCAGAAGTCTCGAAGAAGGCGACCTTGTTCTTCGGCGCGTTCAGTCCGCCAAGAATTCCAACAAGTTGACGCCGAAGTGGGAAGGCCCTTATCGGGTGAGAGAAGTCACAAGGCCCAGCGCTGTCCGCCTTGAGACCGAAGAGGGCTTACCGGTGAGCAACTCCTGGAACATTGAGCACCTTCGCAAGTTTTACCCATAAGGCGCGGTTGCCGCGATCCACTCCGGCAACCACTTTTTGTACAAGTCTTGTCGCTGTTGCATGTAAACCTTTGTACAAAGCCGGGCGCAGACCCCGTGCATCAGTAAAACTTATGTGCCTCGCACAACTAGTCATTTCATGCCTTTTCATTTTTCTTGCATATACTATATGACACCTTGTGCAGCACGCATCCCCGGTAAGCAATAACGAGCCGCAAGGCTCCATGTCTATGTTTCCCCCCTTTTCTTTTCTCTCAAACAGAAGAAGTCTTCCTCGCGCACAAGTTTGCCGGGGG
>LR738709.1:406544198-406683503 GCA_902687465.1 Secale cereale | reverse complement strand
GGGGAGGAGACAGTGGTATGGACCAAGTGCCGTTCAAGAAAGACTCGCCTTGCCGGGAAGCAAACGACACAAAAGCTAAGTTGCCAAAGTTTGAGTGATCAAATTTTTTAAATTTTAAAGTTATCTTCCTTGCACGACCGCACTTTGTATGGAAAACCTGTGCGCGGAGGAACCAACTCATGGCTAGCCGCGCCCTTACTTTGTTTCGAGCACGCTCAACGGCTTAAGCGTGCTGCGACAAATGTCGCGCCCTTACTTCGTTTTCGAGTTCGCTCAACAATATAAGTGTGCTGCGACTAGCTGCGACAAGGTTTCTTGTCGGCAACGGCACTGCCAGCAGGCTGCTGAAGTTCTGCACTCAACGCTCGCGGCAAAGGTCCCTTTGCCGGCAAGTTCCCTAAAAGCGTAGGGTAAAAGCATACAAAGCGAAGAAGTCAAGTAAAGGAAATAACATTGCTTTAACTACCCAAAATAAAGTTATGTTACAAAATGACTTGTCGCTGTTCTAATAGATTTTTGTTCATGGCACGGTTGGCAGCGACAAAAGAAGCAGAAGGAAAGATAGCCTAATCTGCACGGTCGCCCTCGACTCTCTTGATCTTGCCCACCTTGGCCACAATAGGTACGACAAGGGCCTTGAGCGTCTCCTGGTCGGTGTCGGGCGGCAAGGTCCGGAGAACGTTGTTGAGGTTGAGTCCCGGGTTGCGGAAGACTATCTTCATCAGCACCTTCTCCAAGACGCCCGTGCAGAGCCTGCGCGCCTCGTTTGCCAGCTGCGTGGGGATCCTTTCCCGAAGCTGCTGGAGGGACGGCGCCACTCCCCTAAAGAACAAGCTCAGCTTGGCGCTGTGAGGGAGATTCTCGTCGGTGGAGTACCCGAGGTGCTCCATCCCCAGCCCCGCCAACTCCTGGTCAATATCGACAGCGGCGGCAACAAGCCCCTCGGTCCATTGCTCCACCGTCAGCCTGAAGTTATTTTGGGAGATAGCGGCACTCTCCAACAGTGCCCTCTCGCCCCTGAGATCCTCCTTCAGCTTCGTCTCCCGCTCTCTGGCACCGTAGAGCGATGCGGTGAGGGTGGAAAGTTTCAACTCCAGATCGGCGATGGAGTCCTTGGCGACGGCAAGCTCCTTGCCCTTGTCGGAGAGGCGGACCTACAGCTCGGAGTGACTGTGGGCGTCCTTCTCCCTCTCCGACGCAAGTGCAACAACCTTCTCTTCGCTCGTCTTCAAGTGGACCTCTAGTTGCACCATCCTCTCCTCCAAGTCTCTCTTGGCGGTCTCAGCAGCTGCAGCAGCGTCCTTCGCCTCCTGCAGAGCCCCGCCGAAAGACTGTTCGCGCGCGGCAAGGTCGTCCTCGTGGCTGTCGAGGTCGACCTTCCGCTGCGTTAGTTCGCCTTCTCGCCGGGACAACTCCTCGGCGGCAAGCCGTTGCTGCTCCTCTGCTTCGGCCTTCTCAAGAATAAACGCCTGATGCGCCTCGGCGAGCTCCTCCCGCTCCTCCGCCAAGGATCGGAGGGCTGCTTGGTTGGCGGCCCGGAGCTCTTCGGCGCGCTTCTCCAAGTCAGTGCCCGCCTTGGCGGCCAGAGCCTCTCGGGACTCCAACTTGGCCTGCCTGGCACGGTACAGGGCCAGAAGCCTCCGCAGAAGCCGCTCCTCCTCGGGCTCGCTACTGCTGCCGGGCGCGTCGACGAACTTCAGCCCGGCGGAGGCGAGGACTTCCCCGTCGAAGACCTCTCCCTCCGCGGGCGCCCTTGACGTGGACGCCCACGGGAGCTGGATGAAGACTCCATTGCCAGCCTCCAGATAGACGCCGGGCTCAGCCGCGGCAGCAGGGGGGTTGGCAGCCGGCGCAGCGTCTGATGCTCCTGCGGCCTCAGGGCCGTCAGTGCGACTGACGGATTCCCCCTCAGCTGCCACGCCAGCAGCCTCGGCGGTCTCGTCGGCGGCAGGCTCGTTAGCACCGGCCGCCCCTTCATCGGCTGCGACGTCGCCGGTGTTATCGTGCGCGCCCTCGTCGGTGGTGGCCTCTGTCTCCATCGGCTCTGCGACGGACGGATCTGACGGAAGAAAAAGAAGAAAGAAAATAGTCAAGCAAATATCCAAAAAGAGAAATTCAGAAAAAGAAAAGTCATAGGATTTTACCTGCGCGGACCTCCTCTTCGATGGGGTTCCTTGCCGGGGAGTTCCCCCTCGGCGCCGTGGTGGTAGCTCCCGTCGGCGGAGGGCCGCTGGCGCCTTCCCTTGGCGGGGTGCTTTCCCTTGGCGGGGTGCCTTCCCTTGGCGGGGTGCTCGCCCTTGGCGGAGTACTCGCCCTCGGCGGAGTACTCGCCCTTGGCGGAGTATCCTCCCTCACCGAGGAGCTCCTCCTTGGCGGAGAGGTCGAGACGTGCGGCTCTTCGGGAGCAATCTCTTGGCGCTCCTGAGGCTGCGGCTCTGCTTCTGCACTAGTCAACAAACAAGCAAAACGTTAACAAGGATAAGAAGCCCACGCATGCCCGACAAGCGAAGAGTGAACAGAAGACTTACGCTGGGGGCTACGCTGGGGGCTGCCCTGAGGAGCATTTGCCTGGTCCGGCAAGCTTGTCGCAGGCGCATCCCCTGCTGCTTCGACGGGCTCTTCCTCAAGATCGACCACCGGGATCTTGGCCCTCTTCGCCGCCCTCTGGGCCAGGGTCCTGGAGGACAGACAAGATCAGAATCAGGCATAGAAGATTCAAGACAAGAGCAACAAAAAAAATCAAAGTGAAACAAGAGTTGCCAGTACTTACTCTTCCTCCTCCTCGTCGGAACTGAGCGCGGAGAAATCGAAGTCCGCCTCGCGCGTCCCGGCGCGAGGAGCTGGAGGAGTAGGCTCCCTCGGCCGTTTGGCGGGAGCGGGGACGGTTGTCTGAGAAGACCCCGCTCCAGTTGTCGCCGAGGCCCGAGGGGCAGCAGGAGCGTTGGCGCCAGTCCGGGAAGATCCCCCTTCTTTTGCCGCTGAGGCACGGGGCACTCCCTTGGCGGCCTTGCTCGTCGTGGTGGCGCGTGTCGGGCGGCGCTGCGGCTGCTGGCTCGTCTGCCGCCCGGTCACGCCTGCGGCCTTGCGGATGCGCCTTTTCGGCGCAACTGGAGGACTTGGTGGCGGTGGTGAGCTCCCCGAGGACGAAGAAGAAGAGTCGAGATTCAGTGACCCGCCTGAGTCTTCGGCAGGATCGCTTGATCCGACGCCCTACTCGGTGGGCCCACTCGACTCTGTACCTTGCTCGGCGGCCTCGCTTGTCCCGGCAGGTCGCCCGGCAAGCTTTCCCACTCTAAGGAATTCTTCCTCCTCGGCCAAACTTACCGCCTCCGCTGCGTCCGCCTCCTCCACAGTATATCCAAACTCACCCGCAGCCCTGGCTGCGGCTGCCTCCTCCAACCTGGTGGCAATATACGCCATCTCCTCATCGGTGGTGTCACGGGTGAGGCCCCTCTTCTCGTCGGGTTTGACTGGCTGCTCCACCAAGTTGTCGAAGAACGTTTGCACGGCTTCGTCAGAAGGCTCCCGCCAAGTGGGGTCAATCCCATGGGAGTCACACCACGGCATCGCCGCGCGGATAGTGTTGAGCGACGAATTTTTGCATAGCGGAACTACGCCCCGCGGCAGCGCAAACCACTCTGGATGGGCGGAGTCATACTTGAATAACGCTCGGAGCATCCTGTTGAGTTCCATGACAGTGAAATTATAGTTGAGGCCCGGGCGCAGCCTCATGATGTCTGCCGCGTTATCAAACTCCCAAGCAAGCCTTTTCCTCTCCTGCAAGGGAGCGATGCGGCGGCGAAGAAAGTCTGCCCCGACGGCACCTACAATGAGCTTGGCTTGCCGGAGGCGAAGAATCCTAGTGGTGGCTATCTTCAGCTTGTCGTCCTCAGGAGCCAGGTCACTCCAGTCATTGCCGTGCACTATTGCAACTTGACGCCGGGAAGTGAACTGCTGGGGGTCGTCCTCCATGATCCAGCACCAGTTGGCCCTCCATTCTTCCCACTTGCCGCGGAGCTCCCCAGTCAAGTAAGCCTCTTTCTTATGGAGCCTGAAGATCCAAGAGATCCCGCCGGACAGAGGAGACCCAGACTCGACTCGAGGAATGAAGTAATGGCAGAAGAGGGCTAAATTGGGGTAAACTCCGACGAAATTTTCGCACAGATGTGCGAAAACGGCCATGGTCAAGACATCGTTTGGGGTGAAGTCAAGAAGATGAAACCCGTAGGTATTCATGATATCGCAGAAGAATTCGGAATATGGCGGGCAGAGTCCGCAATAGAAGAACAGAGCAAAAAAGGCATATCCGCCCGGGAACATGTCGCAGGCCACGGCAGGGAGTACCTTGGTGCGTGGATGCGCTTTGGTCTCCCTCAACCAGAAGAGATAGAAGTTTTCCTTCAGCTCCTCCGCGCTTAGCTGTGGCGGAAAGACCGCCATCTTCTTCCGCATTGACGCTAGCCGCAGCGCCTTGGCAGTCTTCGCGGCCTTCGCCTTGTCGCTCTTCGGGGCCATGGCAGGGGCGGTGAGGGAAGTTGACGGTGCTGGAGGTGCTGGCGGCGGCGGACGGGGGCGGAGAGCTGCTCTCTTTCGATCTTCGGGAGGAAGGGAGCGGCGGGGGTTTCTGGAGGTTGAAGAAGCAACGGGCGAATGGAAAGAACTGCCCCTGCTTCCCCTGCTTTTAAGGGGGAGCAGGGGACGTTCCGCATTTTCCCCCATTAAAGAAACAAGCCACGATCTCTTCCACGACGCCGCGATTGACGCGTGCCATTAGGGAGGGACGCAGTGGATACGGAGTGGGATACGGCGCGCCGTGGGCCGCGTGTGCCCGTGCACTGTTTTGGGCCTGGCCCAACAGCGCTCGGCACCGTGTGTGGCCCAGGCCCGGGGGCTCCTGTCGGTGTACTAAAGTAGGGGTACCTTAGTATCCCGAACTTGTGCACGGGCAGTCGCAGCGTCCCGTGGCAGGGCTTGCCGCGCGTCCGCCAAGGCCCACTATGTTTCCTTTAGAGCCATTCAAGAACAAAGTATTCAAGTTAAAGAGACAAGGCACCGGCAAGAGGAGCTT
This sequence comes from Secale cereale, assembly GCA_902687465.1. NCBI lineage: Eukaryota > Viridiplantae > Streptophyta > Magnoliopsida > Poales > Poaceae > Secale > Secale cereale. Next base: position 406,678,435 of record LR738709.1, on the reverse strand, counting down.
GCCGGGAAGGCTGCCCCAGGCACGAGACCACTTCTTTTGCACAAGACCCTGGCAAGAGGAGCTTGCCGGGAAGGCCAAACGTGGCATTTCAAGAGACTTGCCGCGACGCGCCACGCGTCCCGGCAAGGCCCGGAGAGCGACAAACTCCCGGGCGCGACAAGATGGCGGCCGCGGCAAACTTCCACTAAGTACCCGCGCTCCAGCTCATCCGCCCACGCGTCGCCCTGGGGCCCTTCCAGGCACACGTGGCGGAAGGCTGTGCAGCCTGGGGTACACGGTGGCGAGCTGCGATGACGAGGCCACCTTCGTGGCGAACGGAGACGCCCTGACGGACGCTTTTTTGCACTGTTTGGGGCGACGGCGACGGGCATTTAATGCCCTTGTCCCCTGCCGTCAGGGTTAGGTATAGAGCACTATACATACACTATTCCAACTACCACCATTTTTACATTTCTACCCTCAACTGCGTTGCCACCTGTCGGTGACCCCTTTGACCTATAAAAGGAGGCCCATGCGCAACGTAGAGGGGGTTCCGATCTTCGACCACTCTCACGCTCGGTGTTGCTAGCGATAAGCACTGTAGCTCTTCCCGCTCCCGAGCCAAGAACACAATACAAACCAAGGCAGGAGTAGGGTTTTACGCACCTGTGCGGCCCGAACCTGGGTAAACTGCTCGCGTGTTCGCGTCGATCCGCTCTTCGTGCATCCTCCGCTCCCTTGCCGTACCGAAAAGGGGCTCCGGTCCCATAGGTGTTCGTGGGCGATCAGTTTCCCCGACACATGCATAATTAAACCAGACATGCATCATACTTGGATGTGCATCGTATGCCATGCTTATAATTGTGTGTTTTCCGTGTTGTTTGCTTCTTTCTGGTTGCTTCTCTTGTTAGCTTCGGTTTCGTTCTGGATTTGTGAGGCTTCTTCTTCGTCTACTTCATGGATCCGTTCTTCTTCCTTGTGGAATCCCAGGCAAGATGATCATACCCTTGGATACCTTTACTACCATTGCCATGCTTAGTTGTCTCGATGCTATCGTTACATGTCGCGCTACCCATCTTTTATGTCAGCCTCTCCTTGTTGCCATGAAACCTCTAACCTTGAAACCTTCCTAGCAAAACCATTGTTTGGCTATGTTACCCGCTTGCTCAGCCCCTCTTATAGCGTTGTTAGTTGCAGGTGAAGATGAAGATCATTCCAGGAGGGAACTTGTTGTTGGATATATCACAATATCTATTATTATATATATTAACACACCTATATACTGGGCATGGGTGGAAGGCTTGGCCTTTTGCTTGGTGTTTTGTTCCACTCATGCCACCTTAGGCGCCGATAAACTGGCATTATGTCCCTTGATTTTGCGTTCCTTACACGATGGGTGGATGGGGACCCCTTGACAGTTCGTCTTTGAATAAAACTCCTCCAGCAAGGCCCAACATTGGTTTTAATTTGCCTCATAATAACAACTTAATTAATTAATTAAATTGCATAGGGGGTCGCGTCCCCGGGTTCTTAATTCTACATAGCAGGGGGGCCCAGTGCTGATGGTGTTGGTCCCAAACGGGCAACCTGCGGGGCCACCTTGGGGAAACTCGAGGACTGGTTTTACTCGTAGCTTGTCCCATCCGGACGTGGCCTGAGACGAGATACGCGCGGCTACTATCAGGGTGTCGGCACGCCGGGAGGTCTTGCTGGACTTGTTTTACCATTGTCGAAATGTCTTGTGCACCGGGATGCCGAGCCTGATCGGTTTTCCCTAAGATAAGGAGTGATGATATTATATTTATCACTTCAGCTAATCGTGAGAGCTTGTGATGGGCTAAGTTGGGACACCCCTGCAGGGTTATAATCTTTCGAAAGCCGTTCCCGCGGTTATGTGGCAGATTGGAATTTGTTAATGTCCGGTTGTAGAAAACTTGACAGAGGATCCGAAGTAAAACACACCACTGTGTGAGTAACCGTGACTGTCTCTTTTCACTTTGAGAAGAGAACACGGTGGGGTTATGTTTGATTCGTATGTAGTTCAGGATCTTTAGCGATCACTACTAGTTGCGACCGTTTGCGTAGATGCTCATCTTATTCTTGTACTCGTAAGTTAGCCACCATATTTTGCTTAGCCGCTGCTGCAACCTCACCACTTAACCTCTTCCTACCCATAAAGCTTTGCTAGTCTTGATACCCATGGTTATGGGATTGCTGAGTCCTCGTGGCTCATAGATACTACAACACCAGATGCAGGTTCAGCCGAGAAAGATGCAGGAGCTGGTTCAAGTATTTCACTGGGAGCTCGATGAAGAGAGTGACCATATGCTTGTGACGTTTTTGACGATCAGTAGTGGTTTCTACTAGGGGCGATCTGGACCTGTGGCTTTATGTTGTTTTGGTATCTTGTCTTTTGGATCTTACCTTTAGATGGGTTGTGATGTTTTGAATGATGTTTTGCTTATGTAATGTATTGTGTGAAGTGGCGAGTGTAAGCCAACTATCTCCTTTTGCAATTTAATCCCTCTTTTACATGAGTCATGCAAAGATACCAAACTTGCGATCATTCCAGAATGGACTTATATCTTTAAGTCGTGCCTCGACACGTAGGAGATATAGTCCCATCCTGGGCATTACAGCATCCTACCTCCATGATGGTTATAATACAACAAAATTTCCCATTTTTCTCTATAGAGAAGGACCGATTTGGAAACTCGGGATGAGGTAACCTGTGCTATCTTCAAGAATGCTTGGTGGCAATATCGGAATTACCTGAAGTAAACGTACTTCACCGGCAAAGAAACTCATCAAATTCCCTTACGCTCTCCTGAGACACATTTACTGGACGATGACTGGGAACGCCTTGTTTTGTACTGGTCCCAAACCAAGAATGTGGTAAGGTTTATGAGCTCATTTTCTATTTTAAGTACTATATTCTTGCATCTTACTGTACTCTGTTCATATAGAACAAGTGCCTAAACCTGAAGAACAACTATTCTAATTTAAGATTCCATTGCTATCATAGTTCCAAAAAGCGCTAGGCGTTAATTATGCGTTTTGCCACCGCCTTCCGCTTTACTAACCAAAGAGCATGCTTATGCGCAGTTATGCACTGATTAAGTGTAGTTATGCGCAATGCGTTTCGCCAACGCCTAGAGCCTAGGCGCGCTTAAGCACGCCTTTTTTAACTATGATTGCTATCGTACATACTGCTTTGTTCTTGTATCACTGTATTTACTCATACAAACTTATTTTTAAATTGAAGGATACAATCGAAACTCCAATGGCACAGCAGGTATGTTCACGCATGTTTCTTTAACATGCTTGCTCTTATCAATAGCTCTGTTGATTTCAATTTCAATTGTGTATATAGCTGACTTCTCATATCATGCACATTACTAGCATCACAACAAAGCAAATAGTGTTGTTGTACATGTAGACCCATGGTACTAATCTGAAATCTTGTTGTGTCGTGTAGTTTCCCACGCTTTGTATTCTTTCACTGCTGCTTTGTCGTGAACTGATATGATTTGAACGGTGTCTCTATTTTGATTTGGAAGACAATGTAGTGACCATAGGACATAGATATATGTTTGTTTGATGATTTTATTATGTACTAGTACTTGGCAATAGAAGACTTGATAGTTTAATCATGTCCACCTTACTAATGAACTGGTTCACCGAAATGAGTTTCATATACTAGTACATGCTAAACTGTTATGTGTCTACTTGTTTCCTCTTTTAGAATGCTGACAGAATATTGGGGAAGAGTGCCTTATTAAGCAATGGTTGAGGAAGTAATGTAGATAAGGTTCAGGATAGTGACACATCCTTGTTGGTTTCCAACAAAGCTAATAAAACAGCTAAGGAAGACTGTCTCGAAGACAGTGAGACAACCCCAAAGTCATGTCTTGGTTTAGTGTTGGAGTTACTGGCCACTACCACTTGCACAAGCTATTCAAACTCACAGTATGAATCAGTTTGGTTTCTTGAGTCTCAACTACAAGCTGAAAGACATCGATCAGCTGTGCTGCGACAAGAAGCGGAAGGACTGCGGAAGTCCCTGGAGCATTCATATGCATACTTTCTTGTGCAACAGCAAGCGTTGGAGGATTTTAGTGCCAAACAGGACAAAGCTAATAAGCTTGCTAAGCTTATTGCCAGCATGGTGGATACCACGTTTCTTGAGCTCTTCTGAAGTTGTTTCAGTTATGCTCTTGTTTTGCTGCACGTTTATTTGCACTGGTGGCCAATTTTGACGGCCAGTGTATGTACTATGCTGCTTTGTTCCCTATATTTGCACTGGCGGCGAACTTTGATGCCTAGTGGATGTAATATGTGTAATAGCGGTAATAGGCTAGTGTTAATTGCTTGCTTATTTATTTCCTTATTGTCTTGTTTAGTTGTTTTCTTGTAGTCATTGCAGTTCTTTTTCTGTGTTTTTCTAGTGGCCACAATAACCTATCTTTGGAAACTACACCAAAATAATCATGGCAACACACAGACTGTTGTAACCATGGGCCTCCTGCGGGCCGTATGATCCATGGGCCTTCTACGGGCCGTAGGATCCACTGGCCTTCTATACTGGTCGTAGGATCCATGGGCCTTCTATGGGTCGTACGATTCATGGGCCTTTTACGGGCCGTAGGATGCATGGGCCTTCTACGGGGCGTATCATCATTTTGCCAATCATGGGCCGTACTATTCGTGGACAATAACGGGCCGCTAATAGGCTGTATTTGATGACTCTATGAAAACAGCCCAACGTTTTTTACATGAGAACGGCCCAACGTATTATCGGGCCACAAACGGGCCGACTGTAACCACAGGCTGAATTTGGCCCACAAGCATAAAATGATAGTAACGGGCCGTAAGTAAATGAATGTGGAAATGAGCCCAAGAATAAATGGGCCTCGAGAAGGCCGAAAGATAACATGGGCTGGAAATGGCCCAACGGAATAATGGGCCGTTAATGGGTATAAATTGATACACTTTTCATTACGGCCCAGTTTCACCACATGCCGTTAATGGTATAAAGTGATACACTATTCATTACGGGACAGTTTTACCACGGGCCGTTAATGGGCCAAGAGTAATAAGGGCCTCATATGGGCCGAAAGACGTCATGGGCCATACATGGGCCACAAGTTAAAATAGGCTGGAATTATATTGGACGGCCCAGATGACACTACTGGGCTAAGTCGGATAGGCCGTAAATGGGCCCTGGGTTAGCGGGTTGTAAATGGGCTATATGCGAACAGGCTGTCCACAGGCTTGCCGTGGGCCGGCCCGTTTGGCCCGCCACCTTTTGACCAAGTCAAACGGGCCGGCCTTTTCACAGGAATGGGCCTCTATTGGGCCATGCCACGTGTCGACGTATCATAGGCGCTTTGGGTCCAATGAGTGGATGACATCTGTGCCAACGGTGAGCCGACACGTGTTTCCTCCAGCAAATGATGATTTTACACGTGGAAAATCACCGTTGGTCGGGGATGTTAACGGGTTATCAGATCCAAAACGGGACCCGATAGCTTAACGACGTTCCATTACGGTGGATTCCACGTGTCAGTCACCCTTGAAGAAAGCACTTCTGTGACGCGCGATTTATCATCATGGAAGTGGACACTTCCGTGATGATAATTTTGGTAATGTCGTGGAACACTTCTACGACAGCACAGGTATGACTATCTTGATTCTGTCATAAATTTGTCATGGATGTACATGCATTACGGAAAACGTGACCTACTGTGACAAACACGTATCATCACGGAAGTGTATTTTTTTTTGTAGTGTGAGGCATGGTTCGCAAGCACCAAGTGATTCATAATCAAGTGATTCCAAAATTCCATCACTATGGAGTTTCTTCATGCGCTTTACACCAATATGACCTAAACGGCAGTGCCACAAATAAGTTGCACTATCATCATTAACCTTGCATCTTTTGGCTTCAAAATTATGAATATGTGTATCACTACGATCGAGATCCAACAAGAATAGACCACTCTTCAAGGGTGCATGACCATAAAATATATTACTCATACAAAAAAAACAACCATTATTCTCAGATTAAAATGAATAATCGTCTCGCAATAAACAAGATCCAGATATAATGTTCATGCTTAACGCTGGCACCAAATAACAATTATTTAGGTCTAGAACTAATCCCGAAGGTACATGTAGAGGTAGCGTGCCGACGACGATCACATTGACTTTGGAACCATTTCCCACGCGCATTGTCACCTCGTCCTTAGCTAATCTTCGTTTAATCCGTAGCCCCTGTTGTTAGCAACCGAACCAGTATCAAATACCCAGGTGCTACTACGAGCATTAGTAAGGTACACATCAATAACATGTATATCATATATACTTTTGTTCACTTTGCCATCCTTCTTATCCGCCAAATACATGGGGCAGTTCCGCTTCCAGTGTCCAGTCCCTTTGTAGTAGAAGCACTCAGTTTCAGGCTTGGCTCCAGACTTGGGTTTCTCCATGGGAGTAGCAAATATCTTGCTATTCTTCTTGAAGTTACCCTTCTTTCCCTTGGCATTTTTCTTGAAACTAGTGGTCTTGTTAACCATCAACACTTGATGCTCCTTTTTGATTTTTACCTCCGCAACTTTGAGCATAGCGAAGAGCTCGGGAATTGTCTTCTGCATTCCTTGCATGTTATAGTTCATCACGAAGCCTTTATAGCTTGGTGGCAGTGATTGAAGAACTCTATGAATAACACTATCCTCGTCAACTTTGCAACCAAGTTGAGTCATATGATTGTAGTACCCAGACAATCTGAGCAAGTGTTCACTGATAGAACTGTTCTCCTCCATCTTGCAGCTATAGAACTTATTGTAGACTTCATATGTCTCAATCTGTGCATTTGCTTGAAATATTAACTTCAACTCCTGGAACATCTTATATGCTCCATGACGTTCAAAACGTTGTTGAAGTCCCGGTTCTAAGCCATAAAGCATGGCACACTGAACTATCGAGTAGTAATCAGACCACGTCTGCCAGACGTTCAAAGCGTCTACATTAGTGGGAGGGGGCTTGTCACCTAGCGGTGCTTCAAGGACATAATTCTTTTGTGCAGCAATGAGGATAATCCTCAAGTTACGGACCCAGTCCGTGTAATTGCTACCATCATCTTTGAACTTAGCTTTCTCTAGGAATGCATTAAAATTCAAGGGAACGGTAGCGCGGGCCATTGATCTACAACAACATAGATATGCAAAAACTATCAGGACTAAGTTCATGATAAATTAAAGTTCAATTAATCATATTAGTAAAGAACTCCCACTTAGATAGAAATCCCTCTAGTCATCTAAATGATCACGTGATCTAAATCAACTAAACCATGTCCGATAATCACGTGAGATGGAGTAGTTTTCAATGGTTAACATCTTATGTTGATCATAACTACTATATGATTCACACTCGACCTTTCGGTCTCCAGTGTTCCGAGGCCATGTTTGTACATGCTAGGCTCGTCAAGTTTAACCCGAGTATTCTGCATGTGCAAAACTGTCTTACACCTGTTGTATTTGAACGTAGAGCTTATCACACCCGATCATCACATGGTGTCCCGGCACGACGAACTTTTGCAACGGTGCATACTCAGGGAGAACACTTGTAACTTGAAATTTTGTAAAGGATCATCTTATAATGCTACCGCCGTACTAAGCAAAATAAGAAGCATAATAAGATAAACATGACATGCAATCAAAATATGTGACATGATATGGCCATCATCATCTTGTGCTTTTCATCTCCATCTCCAAAGCATCATCATGATCTCCATCGTCACCAGCTAGACACCATGATCTTCATCGTAGCGTCGTGGTCGTCTCGCCAAATATTGCTACTACTACTATTGCTAACTCATAGTGATAAAGTAAAGCAATTACATGGCCTTCACAATTTATACAATAAAGAGACAACCATAAGGCTCCTGCCGGTTGCCGATAACTTTACAAAACATGATCATCTCATACAATAACGTATAACTCTTCACGTCTTGACCATATCACATCACAACATGCCCTGCAAAAGCAAGTTAGACGCCCTCTACTTTGTTGTTGCAAGTTTTACGTGGCTGCTACGGGCTTAGTAAGAACCATTCTTACCTACGCATACGAAAACCACAACGATTTTTCGTCAAGTATGTGTTGTTTTAACCTTCACAAGGACCGGACGTAGCCACACTCGATTCAGCTAAAGTGAGAGAGATAGACACCCCCCCGGGCACCTTTAAGCAACGAGTGCTCGTAACAGTGAAAACAATACGCGTAATGTCGGTCCGGGACACTTAATCTCACAATACCACCGAATCAAAGTATGACATGCTGGTAAGCAGTATGACTATTATCGCCCACAACTCATTGTGTTCTACTCGTGCATATCATCTACGCATAGACCTGGCTCATGATGCCACTGTTGAGGAACTAGTATTTCAAAATTTTCCTACGATCACGCAAGATCTATCTACTAGATGCATAGCAACGAGAGGGGAGAGTGTGTCTACATACCCTCATAGACCGAAAGCGGAAGCGTCTAGTGACACGGTTGACGTAGTCGAACATCTTCGCGATCCAACCGATCCAAGCACCGAACATACGGCACCTCCATGTTCAGCACACATTCAGCTCAATGACGTCCCACGAGCTCTTGATCTAGTTGAGCTTCACGGGAGTGTCTCGTCAGCACGATGGCGTCGTGAAGGAGATGATGAAGCTACCGATGCAAGGCTTCGCCTAAGCACTGCAACGATATGACCGAGTTGTGTTTCTATGGAGGGGGGCACCGCACACGGTTAAAACAATGTTTCTTGTGTGTCCTTAGGTGCCCCTGCCCCCGTATATAAAGGAGCAAGGGGGGAGGGCCGGCCAGCCATGTATGGCGCGCCAGGATTAGGATTCCTACTCCTGCTAGGAGTAGGAATCCCCTTTCCTATTCCTACTAGGAGTAGGAAAGGAAGAAGAAGGGGGAGAAGGAAGGAGAGAGGCGCCTCCCCCCACTCCTAGTCCAACTAGGATTCCCTCGGGGGGTGCGGCCAGCCCTAATGGGATGCCTCTCTCTTTTCCTTCATGTCCCACTATGACCCATACTCCCCCCCCGGGGGGGGGGAGGGTTCCAGTAACCCCTCCAGCACTCCGATTTTATCCGATAACACCCGGAACACTTCCAGCGTCCGAATATAGTCATCAAATATATCAATATTTATGTCTTGAACATTCTGAGACTCCTCGTCATGTACGTGATCTCATCCTGGACTCCGAACTACCTTCGGTACATCAAAACTCATAAACTCATAATATCGATCGTCATCGAACGTTAAGCGCGCGGACCCTACAGGTTTGAGAACTATGTAGACATGACCGAGACTCATCTCCGGATAATAACCAATAGCGGAACCTGGATGCTCATATTGGTTCCTACATATTCTACCAAAATCTTTATCGGTCAAACCGCATAACAACATACGTTGTTCCCTTTGTCATTGGTATGTTACTTGTCCGAGATTCGATCGTCGGTATCACTATACCTAGTTAATCTCGTTACCGGTAAGTCTCTTTACTCATTCTGCAATACATCATCTCGTGACTAACTCATCAGTCATTTCCTTGCAAGGCTTATTATGATGTGTATTACCGAGAGGGCCCAGAGATACCTCTCCGACACTCGGAGTGACAAATTCTATTCTTGATCCATGCCAACACCAAGAACACCTTCGGAGACACCTTTAGAGCATCTTTATAATCACCCAGTTAGATTTTGACGTTTGATAACACACAAGGTGTTCCTCCGGTATTCAGGAGTTGCACAATCTCATAGTCATAGGAACATGTATAATTTATGAAGAAAGCAATAGCAGTAAAACTAAATGATCAAGTTGCTAAGCTAACGGATGGGTCTTGTCCATCACATCATTATCCTAATGATGCGATCCCGTTGATCAAATGACAACTCATGTCTATGGCTAGGAAACATAACCATCTTTGATCAATGAGCTAGTCTAGTAGAGGCATACTAGGGGCACTCTGTTTTGTCTATGTATTCACACATGTACTAAGTTTCCAGTTAATACAATTCTAGCATGAATAATAAATATTTATCATGATATAAGGAAATACAAATAACAACTTTATTATTGCCTCTAGGGCATATTTCCTTCAGGGGAGACTACCATTTGAAGCACAAGAGCAAGGAGTTCATCATCAACACACGATCTATTACCTTTTGGAGAGTGGTGTCTCCTAGATTGGTTAGGTGTCACTTGGGAGCCTCCGACAAGATTGTGGAGTTGAACCAAGGTGTTTGTAAGGGCAAGGAGATCGCCTACTTCGTGAAGATCTACCCTAGTGAGGCAAGTCCTTCGTGGGCGATGGCCATGGTGGGATATACAAGGTTGTTTCTTCGTGGACCCTTTGTGGGTGGAGCCCTCCGTGGACTCGCGCAACCGTTACCCTTCATGGGTTTAAGTCTCCATCAACATGGATGTACGATAGCACCACCTATCGGAACCACGCCAAAAACTTTCGTGTCTCCAATTGCGTTTGCACACTGCAATCCCATCCCTTTACTTTCTTGCAACTTGCATGTTTTGCTTTCTACTGTTCATATACTCTTGCCATGCTTGCTTGAAATGTATTGTGAAATTGTGCTAAAAACTCTACCTCAACTAAAGAACTTAAAAACTACTACTTTTCTTGTTGAGTGTCTAATCACCCCCCTTAGACACCTCTTCTTCGATCCTCTCACCGGCAAATATCCACTTAAAGCATAATTACATTAATTAAATCATAAAAAATGTCCACGCCCACACACTACCCTAGACGTCCGCCTTGCCCTTGCCCTTGTTGTCGCCGCCGATGAGGTCGATGAAGACGGCAGACGGCCCAGCCCAGCCGAAGGTGGCTTGACAAGCCGCCAGGGCGGCCTCCTCCAGCGTTTGCTGCGGTGGCGGCAATGCAGCGACGCGGGTGCACTCCTCCTCCTCCTTCTGCCGGCGGTCCTCCTCCTTCTCGCGCTCCCTCTACATGGGCTGCTCGCCGTCAGCGTGCTCCTCTGCCAGCCCGCAGTAACTCCAGTGCTCTAGGTACATGGCCTCCTGCGCTCGCATCGTGCCGAGCCATCAAGGGGTGAGAGGCGGCGGCGACGGTGGCACCACAGAGTCACTGGCCGCAAAGAGGGCCATGGCCTCCCATAGCCTTGCATAGTAGTTCGCCTCCTCCACTTCCACCTTCACCTGCTCTTCCTCGATGGAGGTCTCCAAGGCCGCCGCCAGCACCGCCTAGTAGGCAGCCTCTTCCTCCTCCTCCGGCTTGACACGAGTGGGGGAGGTGGGGGGTTGACGTGGTGGTGCTGCATGCTGAGCCGCATCTGCTCCTCGTGTTCGAGGGAAAACCTAACCTCTCAATGGGGAGAGTCTGCCGCGTACTCGGGCATCTGTCGCTACTGCCGCATGAGCTGCGCCCAGCGCCTACGCACCTCCTCAGCGTGCGCCTGCCGTGGCTGCGGCACCGCCGGCACCGGGACCCACTGCGGATTCATATGCTAGTGGTGCAGCAGTGTGACATCGGAGTACGACATCGACTGCCTGAACTCCCAGTGCCACATTGCTTGGTGCACTAGGATGTGCAAACGCTGACTCGCGGGGCAGGTAGGCGCCGGCGATGGTGGAGGAGGAAGAGCACGGGAGGAGGAAGCACCGATGGTGAACTTCCCCTTGCTCTTGTCGGAGCTACTGCCACTGAAGAACCCCATGCCTAGGGTTTTAGGTGTCGCCGGCGAGGAAGCATGCGGGGGTGGTGGGGGCCAGATGTGGACGGAAGGGGAAGTGGAGGAGGCCCCTACCGGTGTCAAAACTGGCAAATCTTGGGTAGGGGATCCCGAGCTGTGTATCTTGGATCGATGAGGAACGTGAGACAAGGGACACGAGGTTTTACCCAGGTTCGGGCCCTCTCGAAGAGGTAAAACCCTACTCCTTCTTGATTGTATTCAATAGGTGTGGTTACAGAGTCAATCTACCTGAAGATCAGGCGAGCTAAACCCTAGAAGGGAGAGGTGATGAATGAAGCTCTAGCCCTAAAGACTAAGACCCTCGGTTTATATAGGCACCGATAGGGTTAGGGCTACACAAGGTCGGTTTACAATGAGGGAAAGATTATGCCTATTCTTGCCGTGGAAGACACACCACGACTCTTAAGCCTCCTTATCTGACTATGGATATGTACTTGAGCTTGGCTCCACAATAGCCCATCAATCCGGCCCAGCCACAACCGGCCAGCCGCCAGAGAACCCCTTACTCCAGGCGCCCTTGGTATTCCCAGAACTTTCCTCCAATGCCAGGGCTAGTATCCGGCATCCACACACCTTGCAGTCTTCGGCTTGCGAGGCGGGTTCTTTAGTATGTCCTGCGTATGTTCGGAGTCAAGTGGTGTTTGGAACCTGGAATGCCTATTTTACTTAATCTTGGAGGAAAAATATCATTCAAGTGTGAATAGTGTCTTTGACTAACAACTTTTTCCTCTTTGGCGAAGGGTCGCGGCTGGTCATAATGCCGAGTGGCTGGCCGTTCTCGATGCGCGGCTCAAGGTCGCCCCCTTATTGGCACGTCTCATCAAGGTGGAGATCGTGCTCCGTTTTTCGGGGGATATGATCAATGATTTCAAGTCCCCACTTGCGCATAACGTCACGAGAGTATCGACAAGTGGAGAAGCCCACGACATGAAAAAATGAACTTGTGATTCTACCGAGGCGTATAAAGAGGGGACCACCAAAATTAGCATTTTACGCCTTCTTCTACCTCTTGGTGTTGCTTACGTGGTCCTTTAGAGATCTCGCGCTCCATCTCGCTGCCCCACGGCGAATCCCTTCCCTCCCACCAAGCCATGGCCGTATCTGGTTCCATCAACAAGTGGGACTCCTCCATCGTCACCAATAGTGACATCCTGGAGCTGAAGCATGATACATCCATTTTGCATCATGGTTTTATGTTGATATTTATTGCATTATGGGCTGTTCATACATGTTTTGTCACAATACTTATGCCTTTTCTCTCTTATTTTACAAGGTTTACACGAAGAGGGAGAATGCCGACAGCTGGAATTTTGGGCTGGAAAAGGAGCAAACTCTGGAAACCTATTTTGCACAACTCCAAAAGCCCTGAAACTCAACATAACATTGTTTCGGAAAATATAAAAAATATCTGGCGAAAGAAATCCACGAGAGGGGCCACCGGCTTTCCTCGAGGGTGGGGGGCGCGCCCCCCTTCCCAGGGCGCGCCCCTACATCGTGGGCCAGCCGACAGGCCCCCGATGCCCATCTTCTCCTATATGAGGTGTTTTGACCTGGAAAAAGTCATAAGGAGGCTTTCGGGACTAGACGCCACCGTCTCGAGGCGGAACCGAGGCGGAAACCAATCTAGCGCTCCGGCAGAGCTGTTCTGCCGAGGATACTTCCCTCCGGGAGGGGGAAATCGTCACCGCCGTCATCGCTAACAACTCTCCCATCTTGGGGAGGGCTATCTTCATCAACACCTTCACCAGCACCATCTCCTCTCAAACCCTAGTTCATCTCTTGTATCCAATCTTTGTACCCAAACCTCAGATTGGTACCTGTGGGTTGCTAGTAGTGTTGATTACTCCTTGTAGTTGATGCTAGTTGGTTTATTTGGTGGAAGATCATATGTTCAGATCCATTATGCATATTAATACCCCTCTGATCATGAACAATATTATGTCTTGTGAGTAGTTACTTGTGTTCCTGAGGACATGGGAGAAGTCTTGCTATTAGTAGTCATGTGAATTTGGTCTTCGTTCGATATTTTGATGAGATGTGTGTTGTCTCTCCTCTAGTGGTGTCATGTGAACGTCGACTACATGACACTTCACCATTATTTGGGCCTAGAGGAAGACATTGGGAAGTAATAAGTAGATGATGGGTTGCTAGAGTGACAGAAGCTTAAACCCTAGTTTATGCATTGCTTCGTAAGGGGCTGATTTGGATCCGTATGTTTCAGGCTATGGATAGGTTTGCCTTAATACTTCTTTTGTAGTTGCGGATGCTTGCATTAGAGGTTAATCATAAGTGGGAGGCTTGTCCAAGTAAGGGCAGCACCCAAGCACCGGTCCACCCACATACCAAATTATCAAAGTACCGAACGCGAATCAGATGATCATGATAAAAACTAGCTTGACGATATTCCCATGTGTCCTCGGGAGCGCTTTACTTTATATAAGAGTTTGTCCAGGCTTGTCCTTTGCTACAAAAAGGATTGGGCCACCTTGCTGCACCTTATTTACTTTTACCTTTTGTCACTTGCTACCAATTACCTTATCACAAAACTATCTGTTACCTATAATTTCAGTGCTTGCAGAAAATACCTTACCTAAAACTGCCTATCATTTCCTTCTGCTCCTCGTTGGGTTTGACACTCTTACTTATCGAAAGTACTATGATAGATCCCCTACACTTGTGGGTCATCAAGACTGTTTTCTGGCATCGTTGCCGGGGAGTGAAGCGCCTTTGGTAAGTGGAATTTGGTAAGGAAAAATTTATATGGTGTGCTGAAATTTATTGTCACTTGTTACTATGGCTCAAAATCCTTTGAGGGGCTTGTTTGGGGTATGTTCACCCCGAGCAGAAGAGCAAAGAGTTGCTCCTCAACCTACTGCACCTATTGAAAATGTTTGCTTTGAGATTCCTTCAGGTATGATAGAGAAACTGCTTGAAAATCTCTTTACAGGAGACGGAACACTGCATCCCGATTTGCATCTAATCTATGTGGATGAAGTTTGTGGATTGTTTCAGCTTTCAGGTATGCCCGAGGATGTCATCAAGAAGAAGGTCTTCCCTTTATCTTTGAAGGGAGATGCATTTACATGGTATAGGCTATGCGATGATATGGGATCATGGAATTATAATCGTCTGAAGTTGGAATTTCATCAGAAGTTCTACCCTATGCACCAGGTTCATCGTGATCATAATTGTATTTATAATTTCTGGCCTTGCGAAAGAGAAAGCATCGCTCAAGCTTGGGGGAGGCTTAAGTCAATGTTATATTCATGCCCCAATCATAAGCTCTCAAGATAAATGATCATTCGAAATTTTTATGCTCGGCTTTCTCATAATAATCGCTCCATGCTCGATACTTGTTGTTCTGGCTCTTATATGATGAAGACTATTGACTTCAAATGGGATTTATTGGAAAGAATTAAACGCAACTCTGAAGATTGGGATCTCGACGAAGGTAAAGAGTCATGTATGACCCATAAGTTTGATTGTGTTAAAGCTTTTATGGATACCGATGTTTTCCGTGAGTTTAGCACTAAATATGGACTTGACTCTGAGATAGTAGCTTCTTTTTGTGAATCCTTTGCTACTCATGTGATCTCCCCAAGGAGAATTTTTTTAAATACCATCCCCCTATTGAAGTAAAAGTAGTTGAACCTATTAAAGTTGAAGAAAAGACTATCACTTATAATGTTGATCGTGTTATACCTTCCGCTTATATTGAGAAACCACCTTTCCCGGTTAGGATAAAGGATCATGCTCAAGCTTCAACTGTAGTTCGTAAGAGTAATACTAGAACACCTACACCCTCTGAGCAAATTAAAGTTGAACCTAGTATTGCTATGGTTAAAGATCTCTTGGTAGAAGATTTAGATGGACATGATATTTACCTCCAAGAAGAATATGATAGAATAGCCAAACCCAATGCTAGGAATAAATATAAACCTGTTGTAGGCCTGCCTGTTATCTCTGTCAAG
Organism: Secale cereale; assembly: GCA_902687465.1. Classification (NCBI taxonomy): domain Eukaryota; kingdom Viridiplantae; phylum Streptophyta; class Magnoliopsida; order Poales; family Poaceae; genus Secale; species Secale cereale. The sequence continues at coordinate 406,662,689 of LR738709.1, read as the reverse complement.
ATAGGAGATCATTGCTATCATGGTTTATGTGACGTAGGTGCTAGTGCGAGTATTATCCCTCTTGATTTGTATAACGAAATTATGCATGATATTGCACCTGTTGAGTTAGAAGGGATTGATGTTTCTATTAAGCTTGCTAATAGAGATACTATTTCACCAGTTGGGATTGTTAGAGATATTGAAGTCTTGTGTGTGAAGGTTAAATACCCTGCTGATTTTCTTGTTCTTAGTTCCCCACAAGATGCTTTATGTCCCATTATATTTGGTAGACCCTTCTTGAATACCGTTAATGCCAAGATAGACTGCGTGAAAGATATTGTTACTGTTGGATTAGGGGATATGTCTCATGATTTTAACTTTGCTATATTCCGTAGACAACCCCTTGAAAAGGCACAACCCAGTAAGGATGAAATTATTGGTCTTGCTTCTATTGCCGTGTCACCTAATGATCCCTTAGAACAATACTTGCTAGACCATGAAAATGATATGCATATGAATGAGAGAAGGGAAATAGATGAAATATTCTTTAAACAGGGACCCGTATTGAAAAACAACTTGCCTGTTGAAATCCTAGGGGATCCTCCTCCACCCAAGGGTGATCCCGTGTTTGAACTTAAACCTTTGCCTGATAATCTTAAGTATGTTTATCTTGATGAAAAGAAGATATATCCTGTTATTATTAGTGCTATCCTTTCAGAGCAGGAAGAAGAAAATTATTGAAAACTCTGAAGAAGCACTGTGCTGCTATTGGATATACTCTGGATGATCTTAAGGGCATTAGTCCCACTATATGCCAACGCAAGATAAAATTGGAAGAAAAATGCTAAACCAATTATTGATCATCAGCGACGGTTAAATCCTAAGATGAAAGAAGTGGTGCGAAAGGAAATACTAAAGCTTCTAGAGGCAGGTTTTATCTATCCAGTTGCTGATAGTCAGTGGGTAAGTCATGTCCATTGTGTTCCTAAGAAAGGAGGTATGACTGTTGTCCCAAATGATAAAGATGAATTGATCCCGCAAAGAATAGTGACATGTTATAGGATGGTAATTGATTTCCGTAAGTTAAATAAAGCTACTAAGAAAGATCATTACCCCTTGCCATTTATTGATCAAATGCTAGAAAGGTTATCCAAACATACTCATTTCTGCTTTCTAGATGGTTATTCTGGTTTCTCTCAAATACCTGTGTCAAAAGGGGATCAAGAAAAGACCACATTTACTTGTCCCTTCGGTACCTTTGCTTATAGACGTATGCCTTTTGGTTTATGTAATGCACCTGCTACCTTTCAAAGATGCATGATGGCTATATTCTCTGATTTTTGTGAAAAGATTGTTGAGGTGTTCATGGATGATTTCTCCATTTATGGAACTTCTTTTGATGATTGCTTAAGCAACCTTGATCGAGTTTTGCAGAGATATGAAGACACTAACCTTGTCTTGAATTGGGAGAAGTGCCACTTTATGGTTAACGAAGGCATTGTCTTGGGACATAAAATTTCTGAAAGAGGTATTGAAGTTGACAAAGCTAAAGTTGATGCTATTTAAAAGATGCCATGCCCAAAGGACATCAAAGGTATACGAAGTTTCCTTGGTCATGCCGGGTTTTATAGGAGGTTCATAAAGGACTTCTCCAAAATCTCCAGGCCTCTGACTAATCTCTTACAAAAAGATATTCATTTTGTCTTTGATGATGATTGTCTAGAAGCATTTAAAATACTTAAGAAAGCATTGACCTCTGCACCTATTGTCCAGCCTCCTGACTGGAATTTACCCTTTGAGATTATGTGCGATGCTAGTGATTATGCTGTAGGAGCTGTTTTAGGGCAAATAGTTGATAAGAAATAGAATGTTATCCAGTATGCTAGTAAAAGTCTAGATAGTGCCCAAAGAAATTATGCTACCACTAAGAATTTTTAGCAGTTGTGTTTGCTTGTGATAAGTTTAGATCCTATATCCTTGATTCTAATGTAACTATTCACACTGATCATGCTGCTATCAAATACCTTATGGAAAACAAAGATGCTAAACCTAGACTTATTAGATGGGTTCTCTTGCTGCAAGAATTTGACTTGCATATTATTGATAGAAAGGGAGCTGAGAACCCCGTAGGAGATAACTTGTCTAGGTTAGAGAATATACTTGATGACCCACAACCTAGTGATGATAGCTTTCCTGATGAATAACTAGCTGTCATAAGTACTTCTCGTACTTCTCCATGGTATGCTGATTATGCTAATTATATTGTTGCTATGTTTATACCTCCTAGCTTCACGTACCAGCAAAAGAAAAAGTTCTTCTATGATTTGAGACATTACTCCTGGGATGACCCACATCTTTATAAAGAAGGAGTAGATGGTATTATTAGACGTTGTGTACCTGAGCATGAACAGGAACAGATCCTACACAAGTGCCACTCCGAAGCTTATGGAGGACACCATGCGGGAGATAGAACTGCACACAAGGTATTGCAATCCGGTTTTTATTGGCCTACTCTCTTCAAGGATGCCCGTATGTTTGTCTTATCTTGTGATGAATGTCAAAGAATTGGTAATATTAGTACACGTCAAGAAATGCCTATGAATTATTCACTTGTTATTGAACCATTTGATGTTTGGGGCTTTGATTATATGGGACCGTTTCCTGCCTCTAATGGGTACACACATATTTTAGTTGCCGTTGATTACGTTACTAAGTGGGTAGAAGTTATTCCAACTAGTAGTGCTGATCATAACCCCTCTATTAAGATGCTTAAAGAAGTTATATTTCCAAGGTTTGGAGTCCCTAGATATCTAATGACTGATTGTGGTTTACACTTTATTCACGGTGCTTTCCGTAAGATGCTTGCTAAGTATGATGTCAACCATAAAATTGCATCACCTTATCACCCACAGACTAGTGGTCAAGTAGAACTTAGTAATAGGGAGTTGAAATTAATCCTGCAAAAGACAGTTAATAGGTCTAGAAAGAATTGGATCAAGAAACTAGATGATGCATTGTGGGCCTATAGAACTGCATATAAAAATCCTATGGGTATGTCTCCATATAAGATGGTATATGGAAAAGCTTGTCACTTACCTCTTGAGCTAGAACATAAGGCATATTGGGCTATTAAAGAGCTCAACTACGATTTTAAACTTGCCGGTGAAAAGAGGTTATTTGACATTAGCTGTCTCGATGAATGGAGAACCCAGGCTTATGAGAATGCCAAGTTGTTTAAAGAAAAGGTTAAAAGATGGCATGACAAAAGAATACAAAAGCGTGAGTTTAACATAGGTGATTATGTCTTGCTATTCAACTCTCGTTTAAGATTTTTTGCAGGAAAACTTCTCTCCAAGTGGGAAGGTCCTTACGTTATCGAGGAGGTCTATCGTTCCGGTGCCATAAAAATCAACAACTTCGAAGGCACAAATCCGAAGGTGGTGAATGGTCAAAGAATCAAACATTATATCTCAGGTAATCCTATAAATGTTGAAACCAATGTTATTGAAACCGTGACCCCGGAGGAATACATAAGGGACACTTTCCAGAATGATTCAGCCTCCGAAAAGGAAGAGGTATGTGATACGGTAAGTAAACCGACTCCAAAACAGTTCTAAAGGCAATTTTTCTCCGTTTTGGAATATTTAGAAAAATAGAAAAATAAACTGCAGTCCGGAAGAGACACGAGGCGTCCTCGAGGGTGGAGGGCGCGCCCCCTTCCCAGGGCGCGCCCCCTGCCTCGAGGGCACCCTGTGTTTCCCCTGGACTCCGTTTTCTTGTGGGTTACTCCTTTTGTTCGGGAAAAATTCATTATATATACTCCCGAAGGTTTTGACCTCTGTATCATGCAAAAATCCCCTGTTTTCGTTTCGAGCTGCTGTTTTTGACAGATCTAGATCATCATGGCGTCCTCCAACACCCCCAAGGACAAGTTCTTCGAGAAGGTCATCAACCCCTACCTTGCGGAGGTGCTGCACCACCCTAAAACCATGCAGTTGCATGAGGGGTGCTGCACATCCGTGATGTTGAGGGGCTAAGGAGGACCAGAAGCGTGGAGACAAGGCTCGAAGCAATGGAGCAGCAAGTTTTCAAGTGCCAAGGTATGGTGGAACGAGGACTCGACGCCAACCACATGATGATCTCGGAGCTTGCCAACAACCTCAAGATGGACTCAAGGATCTTTTGGGAAGCCATCTCCAATCTTCAAGAGAAGATCGATCACCTCAAAGCCCAGATTTATGACCTGCAAAACCAAAACTGTGAGTATGAATATAGATTCAAGAAGATGAGTTTGGCTGCAGATTTGACTATCCCGGAGACTCGGTCATCCTTCTACGATGGTGAACCCATGCCTTGGAAGGTGGACAACCAGCCTACATCATCAACAACTCCATCTTCATCACCCCGGAAGACGGAGACATAATCATATGGGTATGGGCACTCCCCTTGGCAACTGCCAAGCTTGGGGGAGTGACCCCGGTATCGTATCACCATCACTCCTATCTTTACCGCTTTACTTAGTTTGATCCTTTTGGTAGTATCTTGATCTATTAGAATAAAGTTAGCATGATCTAGTTGTGAGCTTTTGCTTTGTGAGCTTTACCCTTTGTAATCGAGTCCATGAGCTATATAATAAAGAATAGTGTTGAGTCAAGGGCTTGATTTCTTCACTTGGGCCATGATAAAAAGAAAGAAAACATAAAGAGTATCAAAGAGATCATACCGATCTTATGGGAAGTAATGACTTCACATACAAGAGTTTGATAAATAAAAGTTGTTGGGAGGTGACAAACATAGTTTGGGTCATCATTGCAATTAATAGGAAGTAATAAAATAAGAGATGCTTCACATACAAATATACCATCTTGGACATCTTTTACGATTGTGAGCACTCATTAAAGTATGACATGCTAAAGAGTTTATGTTGGACAAGGAAGACAACATAATGGGTTATGTCTTCTTATATCTGAAATAAATTATATTATCATGGATCATCCAACATGTTGAGTATTCCTTTCCCCCTCATGCTAGCCAAAAATCCTCGCACTAAGTAGAGATACTACTTGTGCTTCCATATATCCTTAAACCTAGTTTTGCCATGAGAGTCCACCATACCTACCTATGGATTGAGAAAGATCCTTCCAAGTAAGTTGTCATGTTGCGAATCCGCTAAAATATGTATGATTTATTAGTGTGGGAGAAATTAGCTTTATACGATCTTGTGATATGGAAGTAATAAAAGCGACGGACTGCATAATAAAGGTCGTCATCACAAGTGGCAATATAAAGCGAAGTTCTTCTATGCTAAGACTTTGTGCATCCAACCATAAAAACACATGACAACCTCTGCTTCCCTCTGCGAAGGGCCTATCTTTTATTCTTGTCTTATAAGTGTCAAGGTGAAACCCACCTTTCCCTTTTACATTTTATCCTTTGGCAAGCACATTGTGTTGGAAAGATCCAGACATATATACCCACTTGGATGTAAGTTTTCATGATCTATTACTGTTGACATTACCCTTGAGGTAAAAGGTTGGGAGGCAACACCAAAAGCCCCTATCTTTCTCTGTGTCCGATTAAAACTCCATAAACATAAGTATTGCGTGAGTGTTAACAATTGTGAAAGACTATATGATGGTTGAGTATGTAGGCTTGCTGAAAAGCTCTTATATTGACTCTTTCCGATATTATGATAAATTGCAATTGCTTCAATGACCGAGACCGAGGTTTGCTAGTTTCCAATGAAGTGTATGATTCATACTTGATATTGTGGATGAATTATTACTTTAGCATAAGAATCATATGGCTATATTTATATAAGTTGCTGTTATGAGAATGATCATGATGCCCTCATGTCCGTATTTTGTTTTTATCGACACCTTTATCTCTAAACATGTGGACATATTTTTCGATATCGGCTTTCTCTTGAGGACAAGCGAGGTCTAAGCTTGGGGGAGTTGATACGTCCATTTTGCATCATGCTTTTATGTTGATATTTATTGCATTATGGGCTGTTCATCCATGTTTTGTCACACTACTTATGCCTTTTCTCTCTTATTTTACAAAGTTTACATGAAGAGGGAGAACACCAACAGCTGGAATTCTGGGATGGAAAAGGAGCAAACTTTGGAAACCTATTCTGCACAACTCCAAATGCCCTGAAACTCAACAGAACATCGTTTCAGAAAATATAAAAAATATCTGGCGAAAGAAACCCACGAGAGGGGCCACCGGCTGTCCTCGAGGGTTGGGGCGCGCCCCCCTTCCCAGGGCGCGCCCCCTACCTCGTGGGCCAGCCGACAGGCCCCCGATGCCCATCTTCTCCTATATGAGGTGTTTTGACCTGGAAAAAATCATAAGGAGGCTTTCGGGACCAGCCGCCATCTCGAGGCGAAACCGAGGCGGAAACCAATCTAGGGCTTCGGCAGAGCTGTTCTGCCGGGGATACTTCCCTCCGGGAGGGGGAAATCGTCACCGCCGTCATCGCCAACAACTCTCCCATCTTAGGGAGGGCTATCTTCATCAACACCTTCACCAGCACCCTCTCCTCTCAAACCCTAGTTCATCTCTTGTATCCAATCTTTGTACCCAAACCTCAGATTGGTACCTGTGGGTTGCTAGTAGTGTTGGTTACTCCTTGTAGTTGATGCTAGTTGGTTTATTTGGTGGAAGATCATATGTTCAGATCCATTATGCATAATAATACCCCTCTAATCATGAACAATACTATGTCTTGTGAGTAGTTACTTTTGTTCCTGAGGACATGGGAGAAGTCTTGCTATTAGTAGTCATGTGAATTTGGTCTTCGTTCGATATTTTGATGAGATGTATGTTGTGTCTCCTCTAGTGGTGTCATGTGAACGTCGACTACATGACACTTCACCATTATTTGGGCCTAAAGGAAGGCATTGGGAAGTAATAAGTAGATGATGGGTTGCTAGAGTGACAGAAGCTTAAACCCTAGTTTATGCATTGCTTCGTAAGGGGCTGATTTGGATCCATATGTTTCAGGCTATGGTTAGGTTTACCTTAATACTTCTTTTGTAGTTGCGGATGCTTGCATTAGAGGTTAATCATAAGTGGGTGGCTTGTCCAAGTAAGGGCAGCACCCAAGCACCGGTCCACCCACATACCAAATTATCAAAGTACCGAACGCGAATCAGATGATCGTGATGAAAACTAGCTTGACGATATTCCCAAGTGTCCTCGAGAGCGCTTTACTTTATATAAGAGCTTGTCCAGGCTTGTCCTTTCCTACAAAAAGTATTGGGCCACATTGCGGCACCTTATTTACTTTTACCTTTTGTCACTTGCTACCAATTACCTTATCACTAAACTATCTGTTACCTATAATTTCAGTGCTTGCAGAAAATACCTTACCGAAAATTGCCTATCATTTCCTCCTGCTCCTCGTTGGGTTTGACACTCTTACTTATCGAAAGGACTATGATAGATCCCCTACACTTGTGGGTCATCAAAGTACGCCAGTTATTTGTTGGCCAACGTCGCTCATCGGGCCCCTGAAGAGGGCCAAATCATCCCCATGCCCAATCCGGGCGAGAGGGTAGTATTCCTTTCCCATTTCCTCCGGGGGCTCGGATTTCCTCTACACCCCTTAATGAGGGGGTTGATGTTCTTCTATGGGATAGATTTCCACGATCTAGCCCCCAACTCCCTACTCCATATCTCGACCTTCATCATCGTCTGCGAGGTCCTCCTCCGAGTCCACCCTTGATGCTTGCTAGAACTATGTCCGTATTTCTCCAAAGAGGAAGGGATGATGCAGCACAACAACGTTAGGTAATCCCCTGAGTGTGAGACCAAGGTTATCGAACCAGTAGGAGAACCATGCAACTATGTGAACGACACCTGCACACAATTAAAAAATACTCGAAACCCGACGTATTAAAGGGGTTGTCAATCCCTTTTAGGTTACGGTGCCAAAAGATTGGCAAACAGACGTGAGAAAGTTGTAATAAGTTGATAGATTGAACACCAAACAAAATAAAGTGCAGCAAGGTATTTTTTGTATTTTTGGTTTAATAGATCTCAAAACAAAAGCAAATATATTAAAGAAGAGACCCCGGGGCCGTAGGTTTCACTAGTGGCTTCTCTTAAGAAAAGTAGCAAGCGGTGGGTAAACAAATTACTGTTGGGCAATTGATAGAACTTCAAATAATCATGATGATATCCAACAATGATTATTATATATGCATCACGTCCAAGATTAGTAGACCGACTCCTGCCTGCATCTACTACTATTACTCCACACATCGACCGCTATCCAGCATGCATCTAGTGTATTAAGTTCAGGGAAAAACAGAGTAATGCAATAAGAACAATGACATGATGTAGACAAGATCTATTTATGTAGAAATAGACCCCCATGTTGTTATCCTTAATGGAAATGTACATACATGTTGGTTCCCCTTCTGTCAGTGGAATCAAGCACCCTAAGATCAACCCCATTACAAAGGATGGCAAGATAAATAGATAATAAAACCCAAATATCGAAGAAGAAATATGAGTATATAAGCAACTATGCATATAAGATATCAAAGAAGACTCAAATAACTTTCATGGATATAAAAATATAGATCTGATCATAAACTCAAAGTTCATTGGATCCCAACAAACACATGGCAAAAAGAGTTACAACATATGGATATCCACGAGACCATTGTATTGATAACCAAAAGAGAGAGAGGAAGCCACCTAGATAATAACTACAGACCCGTAGGTCTACAAAGAACTACTCACGCACTATCAGAGAGGCACCAATGGACATGACGAACCTCTCCATAATGGTGGCTAGATTGGATCTGATGGTTCTGGAACTTGCGGTAGCTCGAATTGATTTTTGTCGACTCCCCTAGGGTTTCTTGAATATTGTGGTATTTATAGAGCGAAGAGGCAGTGCGGGAGGCCACGGGGTGGGACAACCCACCTGGGCGCACCTAGGGGCCCAGGCGCGCCCTGGTGGGTTGTGCCCCCTCGGGGCACCCCTAGGTGCTTCTCTGGCCTACAGGTGTCTTCTGGTCCAAAACAAACCCACAAAAAGTTTCGCTGCATTTGGACTCCGTTTGATATTGGTTTCATGCGATGTAAAAAAAGCACAAAACATGAACTGGTACTTGGCACTACGTCAATAGGTTAGTACCAGAAAATGATATAAAATGATTGTAAAACATCCAAGAATGATAATATATCAGCATGGAACAATCAAAAATTATAGATACGCTGGAGAGGTATCAGCATCCCCAAGCTTAATTCCTGCTCATTCTCGAGTAGGTAAATGGTAAAAACAATTTTTTTGATGTGGAATGCTGTGTATCATGTTCATCTCATAATATTTCTTTTATAGCATGGATAATTGGACTTTTTATGTGGTTCAAAGCAATAGTCTAGTTTTGACATGCGAACTTCAATATTCAAGCATATAAACAAACAACCATGTCCTTCAAAATATCAATACTAAAGCAAGTTATCCCTAGCCCATCATGTTCAATCATTGATCCATTCATGCCACACATCCAAATGTCAATTTCATCCAATGCTCAAGTATGATAATAGTGTTCCGTAGTTGGTGCTTGAGACTCGAATACAAATAAAAATTGCATAAAGTAAAAGATATGTCCTTCGCAGAGGGAAGTAGGGATTTGTAGAGGTGCCAAAGCTCAAAGAATAAATTTAGAGGAAAAATTATTTTAGGTGCCATGCTTTTTCACCAACGAGAACGACTTAAAGTTCCCAACACTTTCCATGCTAGATGTATCATAGGCGGTTCCCAAACATAAAATAAAGTTATTCCTTTTCCACCAAACTTTCACAAGCCATGACTAACCGTATCCACGGGTGGCCTCCATACCAACACTTTCCAAGGAATTTATTATTTGACAACATAAAGTAAATTTCCTCTTTCATTTCGGGTCTGGTAATCCCTATTACCGCCATACTCTTGTGCAATGACAAGTGAATAAACACTCATCTTGAGAATAACACATCTAGCATAAAAAATATTGGCCACCCCTCTCCGCTTCGCGAGCGGCATGGGCACACAAAAAAGAAATTTATTTTGAAAACTAGAGTTGGCACATACAAATTTGCTTAGAATGGCTTGGAAATACCGCATATAGGTAGGTATGGTGGACTCATTTGGCATAACTTGGGTTTTAGGATATGGATGCACAAGTAGTATTTCTACTTAGTACAAAGTGGAGGCTAGCAAGAGATTGAGAAGCGACCAACCAAGGAACGAAAACCATCATAAGGTAACATTAAACATAACCAACACCAAATAATGCAACACAAGTAGAATATAATTTCATTGCATGACTATTGAGTTTCGTGCTTGCATAGGGAATCACTAACCTTAACACCAATATTCTTACTAAGAAATAATTACTCATCAACATAGCTCACATATCACTCTTTTTAGAGAAAAGGCGCCAGCCAAGCCCGAGAAGAGCTCGAACCTAGTCCGGCTTTGAATAACAAAGCCATCAACCGGCCAGGATTACAGAGGCACCGCATACAAATTAGATGAATGCAAAGCAAAGCGGAAAGAAGGTACAAGGTACTAGATAGAACAACATGATAACAACTGGAGCAAGCACAACACCGTTGCCAACGACCTGCACTACGCCTACACCAACTAGCCAACTAAGAGCACGAGAGGTAGGCCACGACGTGCAAGCATTGAGCGTCGGCAGCACCCACAGGCCAAACTTGGGCAACACATGCTTTGTCTCGGCCGTCGCAAAGGGCCACTAACCTTTCACCCAGGATCGATGTGTGCCGCACCGACGACCAGCCAAGTGGCTACCACATAACCCAGCACAAGGTGCCTGAGCTGCCATAAGAGAAGTAGAGGACGCTGACACACGAACAACGAGAGACCAACCAGACGATATCCAAAGACGGCAGTGGCAGAACGGAGCACAGGACGCTTGTTGTCGACCGAAGGCGCGAATCCATGAAGAAGTCCAAAGAGGCATCACCATGCATCGGGCGAGGCCGAGCAAGATGAAGCAGGAAGACCAGGCCATCATGCTTCGGAACAAGGTCACCAACTGCACCACCTCCAAGAGCACATCCCGGCCGCCGCCTTCAAGAAGGAGCATGCCACTGAAGATGCCGTCGACAACCAAAACATCGGGGAACCGGCTTTCCCCGGAGCTCAAGGGGGAGGCGGAAGGGGGAGGGTCCATCCCAAAGCCTCCAGGAAGGGGATCGACGCTAAATGCGTCGACTATGGGGGGCCGCTATGCTGGACAGGGGTTTCCCCCGAAACATCACCCGAACGCCAGATTCGGCCAGCCGACACCACGAGACGGCGGACGAAGCCACCAGGAACTACCACCGGCATGGATCGGAGCGGATCAGACCGGAACCGAAGCTTCTCCATGGAGCTCGGCGGACAGCGAGGATCCGCCGCCACACCGACGATCGCGACCTCCATGCTGCCCGCGCAGCCATGGGAGGACGCCCACCAGTACCCGTCGACGCCGCCCGCCGCCCAGGCTACGATGCGCGCCATCGGCCGGGGCCGCCGCCTCGCGAACCACATCCCTCCATCCGAGGGGGAGGCACCTGATCCCCGCCGCCACCTTCCTTGGGGGCCTGCACTAGCACCGAGCGCCCCTCTGGCAGCGGCAGAGAGGAGGGAGAGAGAAAGGGGAAGCGCGGCGGCGCTGGGGATGCCCCCGAGTCGCCTCAGAGGAGGCGACGCGGGGGGAGGAGAGACCGACCGACCATAGCTCACATATCACTATCATCATATCTCAAAACTATTACAGAGAATCAATTATATTTTGTCCAATGATCTTCACGAAAGTTTTTATTATATCCTTCTTGGATATCTATCACTTTGGAACTAATTTCATATGTTGCTTTTGATAAGCTCAAACAAATATAAGTGAAGAACATAAGCATCATATTTCTTTCTCTCAAATTAATCTAAGTGAAGGAAGAGAGAATTTCTTAAAAAAATTACTAACTCTCAAATAAATCTAAGTGAAGCAAGAGAGCATTTCTTCAAAAATAACAAAGCACACCATGCTCAAAAGGATATAAGTGAAGCACTAGAGCAATTCCATACCTCATAAAGATTTAAGTGAAGCATAGAGAGCAATTCTAACAAGTCATGGCATAATTTTGGCTCTCTCAAATGGGTGTGTCCATCAATGATATTTATTGAAAACTAAAAATAAAAAACAAGCAAAGACTCATATCATACATGATGCTCCAAGCAAAACTCATAGTATGTGACGAATAAAAATATAGCTTCGAGTATAGTACCGATGGTCGTTAGAAGAAAGAGGGGATGCCACTTAGGCATCCCCAAGCTTAGTTGATTGCTTCTCTTTGGATAATAGCTTGAGATGCCATGGGCATCCCCAAGCTTAGGCTATTCTTAATTCTTATTCCTTCATGCATCGTAACATCACCCAAAAATTAAAAATTTCAATCACACAAAACTCAACAAAACTTCGCGAGATTCGTTAGTATAACAAAACCAATCTTTACTCCAAGTACTATAGTAAACCAATTATTATTTTGCAATTATATTATATCTACTGTACTATAACTTTTCTATGGCAAAAACTCATCAAAGGAAACCATAGAATCATCAAACCAAGCACATAACACATTAAAAACAGAATCTATAAAAAACAGAACTGTCTATAAAGACGCAAATTTCGACCGTACTTCTACAACTCGAAAAATTCTGAAAACTTAGGATAACACGTATAATTTGTATATTGATAACCCCAAAAAATTCAAGAGTTTATCACGTTGCAGTAATCGTCAGTAATTCTAACTCTGGAAGCAAGAGTTTCTAAATTTTTCAACGCGATCACATCAACTAACAACTAAATCATCCCAAAGGCGTTGTTTGGCAGAAACATTTATTTAAACCTCAAAAACACATCTAAATAGAGGTATTATTGGGTATTTTATTGAAAACAGAAAGAAAACCAAAAAGCAAAAAGATACAAGTTGGGTTGCCTCCCAACGAGCGCTATCGTTTTACGCCGTTAGCTAGGCATAATTCAAATATCTCAAGTTTTGTCATCGTTGTTAGATGATCCATATGTTGCCCTCATTATAGATTTATAAGGCAATTTGATCTTTGTTCTTGGGAAGTGTTCCATGCCCTTTCTCAAGGGAAATTGGAATTTAATGTTCCCTTCTTTCATATTAATCACTACACCAATAGTGCGTAAAAACGGTCTACCAAGTATAATGTGGTAAGGCGGATTGCAATCAATGTCAGGAACAATAAAGTCTATGGGTACATAGTTCATATTTGCAAGAATAAGAACATTATTGATCCTCCCCAAAGGCTTTTTAATAGTGTAATCCGCCAAATGCAAATTAAGAGAACAATCTTCAATGTAGGTAAGACCAAGAACATCACAGAGAGGCTTCGGAATTGTGGAAACACTAGCACCCAAATCACATAAAGCATTGCACTCATAATTTTTAATTTTGATTTTTTATATTAGGTTCCCATTCATCATGTAACTTTCTAGGAATTTACACTTCTAATTCCAACTTATCTTCTAAAGCTTTCATCATAGCATAAACAATGTATTTAGTAAAAGCTTTATTTTGTTCGTAGGCATGAGGTGAATTTATTATGGATTGCAACAAATAAATACAATAAATCAAAGAGCAATTATCATAATTAAAGTCTTTGTAATCCAAGAGATTGGGCACATCACTAGTTAAAGTTTTGACCTCTTAAAACCCACTTTTATCAATTTTCTCAACAAGATTTTCACCCTCAGAATTATCAGGACGCCTTCTAGCTAAAGTTGAATATTCTCTAGTCCCTTTATCATCAAATTGAACTTTACTAAACAAGGAATCAATAGAAGAAACACCAATCATTTTAAGATCTTCGTCATTTTTATGAAAGCAATCACTAGAATACGTTTTTTTCTTCTAAAAATTCTATTTTACCTCTAGGCATAGCGGTTCTTTTCTTACATTCGTCCATAGAAACATAAAGAGATTTAATTGATTCCTCTACCTTAGGCACAAAAAATTTCAACTTGAGATTTGCCACATCACGAGAGATTCTATCGATCTTCTAGACATATCATGAATCTAACTCAATTTTTCTTCTATAGGAGCATTGAAAACCTTTTGAGTATTGATAAATTATTTAATATTGTTCTTTAGATCAGAGGCATTCTTATTATTATTATTATAAGAATTACCATAACTAATTGAGGGATTTCTTCGAAAAGGCTTAGGATTAAAATTTCCTCTATAAGCATTGTTGTTGAAACTATTTCTAGAGATAAAATTCACATCTATAGCATCTATATCTTTCTCAATCAAAGTAGACAAAGGCATGTCATTAAGATCAATAGGAGCATTCTTACTAGCAGCCATTTTAATGAGAGCATCATCTTTTTCACTCAAAGAATCAATCTCAACCGAATTAAGTTTTTTGCTAGTAGGCGCCCTTTTGGTATGCCATTGTGAATAGTTCACCATAATATTATCAAGAAATTTAGTGGCTTCACCCAAAGTAATTCCGTAAAAGTACCACCCACGGCAAAGTCCAAAGATTTCGAGAAACAAAATTCAACCGCTCATAGAATTTTTGTATGACCATCCAAAGATTTAACCCATGAGTTGGGCAATTCCTTAGCATCAATTTCATCATTTCCCAAGATTGTGCAACATGCTCATGTTCAAGTTGCTTGAAATTCATGATCTGGGTTCTAGGGGAAATAATTTTTGCGTGCGGAAAATACTTAGTAATAAAAGCATCTTTGCACTTATCCCAAGAATCGATACTATTTCGAGGAAAAGATGAAAACTAAAATTTAGCGCGATCACGGAAAAAGAATGGAAATAATTTCAAATTCATAATATCATTGTCCACATCTTTCTTCTTTTGCATATCACATAACTCCACGAAGGTGTTAAGATGGGACGCGGCATCCTCATTAGGAGTACCGGAAAATTGATCTTTCGTGATAAGATTCAACAAAGCAACATTAATATCACAAGATTCTGCACTAGTGCCGGGAGGAGCAATCAGAGTGCTAATAAAATCATTGTTGTTGGTATTAGAAAAATCACACAACTTAGTGTTCTCTTGCGTCATTTTGAGCAATTGAAAACAAGAACACAAGTAGGCGATAGATCCGACCAGAAAACGACAAACGGAAAGAGGGCGAATAAAAACGACAAATTTTTGTGAAGTGGGGGAGATGAAAATGAGAGGCAAATGGAAAATAATGTAAATTGCGAGGAGATGCAATTTGTAATTAGGAACCTGGTAGATGTTGATGATGTCTCCCGGCAATGGCGCCAGAAATTCCTTTTGATGCTTGCTAGAACTATGTTGGTATTTCCCCAAAGAGGAAGGGATGATGCAACACATCAACGACATGTATTTCCCTCGGTGTGATAACAAGGTTATCAAACCAGTAGGAGAACCAGGCAACACTACGTGAATGGAACCTGCACACAAATCACAAATACTCGCAACCCAACGCATTAAACGGGGTTTCTATCCCTTTCGGGTAACGGTGCCAAAAGATTGGCAAACAGACGTGAGAAACTTGTAATAAGTTGATAGATCGAACGCCAAACAAAATAAAGTGCAACAAGGTATTTTTGTATTTTTGGTTTAATAGATCTGAAAACAAAAGCAAATAAAATAGATCACAAAGGCAAATATATTAAAGAAGAGACCTCGGGGCCGTAGGTTTCACTAGTGGCTTCTCTCGAGAAAAATAGAAAACAGTGGGTAAACAAATTACTGTTGGGCAATTGATAGAACTTCAAATAATCATGATGATATCCAGGCAATAATTATTATATAGGCATCACGTCCAAGATTAGTAGACCGACTCCTACCTGCATCTACTACCGCTATCCAGCATGCATCTAGTGTATTAAGTTCATGGAAAAACGGAGTAATGCAATAAGAACAATGACATGATGTAGACAAGATCTATTTATGTAGAAATAGACCCCCATCTTGTTATCCTTAATGGCAACGTACATACATGTCGGTTCCCCTTCTGTCAGTGGCATCAAGCACCGTAAGATCAGACCCATTACAAAGCATGGCAAGATAAATAGATCAAGTTGGCCAAACAAAACCAAATATCGAAGGAGAAATACGAGTCTATAAGCAATTATGCATATACGAGATCAAAGAAGACTGATGACCCACAAGTGTAGGGGATCTATCGTAGTCCTTTCGATAAGTAAGAGTGTCGAACCCAACAAGGAGCGGAAGGAAATGATAGGCAGTTTTCAGTAAGGTATTTTCTGCAAGCACAGAAATTATCGGTAACAGATAGTTTTGTGATAAGGTAATTGGTAGCAAGCGACAAATAGTAAAAGTAAATAAGGTGCTGCAAGATGACCCAATCCTGGCCCAATCTTTTTTGTAGCAAATGACAAGCCTGGACAAACTCTTATATGAAGGAAAGCGCTCCCGAGGACACATGGGGATTATTGCCAAGCTAGTTTTCATCACGTTCATATGATTCACGTTCGTTACATTGATAATTTGGTATGTGGGTGGACCGGTGCTTGGGTGCTGCCATTACTTGGACAAGCATCCCACTTATGGTTAACCTCTATTGCAAGCATTCGCAACTACAAAAGAAGTATTAACGTAAACCTAACCATAGCATGAAACATATGGATCCAAATCAGCCCCTTACGAAGCAACGCATAAACTAGAGTTTAAGCTTCTGTCACTCTAGCAACCCATCATCTACTTATTACTTCCCAATGCCTTCCTCTAGGCCCAAACAATGGAGAAGTGTCATTTAGACGTTCACATGACACCACTAGAGGAAAGACAACATACATCTCTTCAAAATATCGAACGAATACCAAATTCACATGACTACTTATAGCAAGACTTCTCCCATGTCTTCAGGAACAAACATAACTACTCACAAAGCATATTCATGTTCATAATCAGGGGGGTATTAATATGCGTAATGGATCTGAACATATGTTTTTCCACCAAGTAAACCAACTAGCATCAACTACAAGGAGTAATCAACACTACTAGCAACCTACAGGTACCAATCTAAGGTTTTAATACAAAAATTGGATACAATAGATGAACTAGGGGTTGAGAGGAGATGGTGCTGGTGAAGATGTTGATGAAGATAACCCTCCCCAAGATGGGAGAGTTGTTAGTGATGACGGCGGTGACGATTTCCCCCTCCCGGAGGGAAGTATCCCCGGTAGAACAGCTCCGCCGGAGCCCTAGATTGGTTCCGCCTCGAGACGACGGTGTTTGGTTGTCGAAAGCCTCCTTTTGTTTTTTTCCAGGTCAAAACACCTCATATAGGAGAAGATGGGCATCGGGGGGTCTCCGGCTGGCCCACGAGGCAGGGGGCGCCCCCCACCCCTCATGGACAGGTGGTGGCCCCCCTGGCAGATCTCTTTCGCCAGATATTTTTTATATTTTCTGAAATGGTGTTTCATGGGGTTTCGGAGCTTTTGGAGTTGTGCAGAATAGGTCTCCAATGTTTACTCCTTTTCCAGCCCAGATTTCCATTTGCCGGCATTCTCCCTCTTCATGTAAACCTTGTAAAATACGAGAGAAAAGGCATAAGTATTGTGACATAACGTGTAATAAAAACCCATAGTGCAATAAATATCAACATAAAAGCATGATGCAAAATGGATGTATCAACTCCCCCAAGCTTAGGCCGCGCTTGTCCTCAAGCGAAAGCCGATATCAAAAAATATGACCACATGTTTAGAGATAGAGGTGTCGATAAAAATGAAATACGGTCATGAGGGCATCATGATCATTCTCATAACAGCAGCGCATATATACATTGTCATATTACTCTTATGCTAAAGTAACAATTCATTCACAATGTCAAGTATGAATCAGAAACTTCATTGAAAACCAACAAACTACGATCTCAGTCATTGAAACAATTGCAATTTATCATAACATCAGAAAGAGTCAATATAAGAGCTTTTCAGCAAGTCCACATACTCAACTATCATCTAGTCTTTCACAATTGCTCACACTCACGCAATACTTATGGGTATGGAGTTTTAATCGGACACAGAGAGACATAGGGGCTTATTGTATTTCCTCCCAACATTTTACCTCTTGGGTAATGTCGACAGTATTGGACCATGATAACTTACATCCAATTGGTTATATTTGTCCGGATCTTTCCCACACAATGTGCTTGCCAAAGGATAAAATGTAAAAAGGAAAGGTGGAAATCACCTTGACTCTAAGAAGGCAAGAATAATAGATAGGCCCTTCATAGAGGGAAGCAGAGGTTGTCATGTGCTTTTATGGTTGGATGTACAAAATCTTAGCGCAAAAGAACGTCACTTTATATTGCCACTTGTGATAGTGACCTTTATTATGCAGTCTGTCTCTTTTATTACTTCCATATCACAAGATCGTATAAAGCTTATTTTCTCCACACTAATAAATCATACATATTTTAGAGAGTTTGCAACAATGACAACTTACTTGAAGGATATTACTCAATCCATAGGTAGGTATGGTGGACTCCAATGGAAAAACTAGGTTTAAGGATATATGGAAGCACAAGTAGTATCTCTACTGTCGGGGAAACTGACCGCCCGCGAACACCTATGGGACCGGAGCCCCTTTCTACGTTGCGGTAAGGGAGCGGAGGGAGCACGGAGAGCAGATCGAGGAGCACACGCGGGCACTTTACCCAGGTTCGGGCCGCGATGTACACGTAAAACCCTACTCCTGCCTTGGTTGTATTAGGTTCTTGGGCTCGGGAGCTTGAAGATCTACAATACTAGCTACACCGAGCGAGAGAGTGGTTTTGTTTCTGGGATCGAACCCCCTCTACGTTGTGCATGGGCCTCCTTTTATAGCTCAAAGGGGTCACTGACAAGTGCCAACGTAGACGAGGGTAAAAATGTAAAACTGGTGGTGGTTGTAACAGTGTATGAACAGTGGTCTTCACCTAACCCTGACGGTGGGGGACAAGGGCATTGAATGCCCGTCGCCGTCGCCCCAAAAGCGCCCGTCCATGCGTCTCTGTTTGCCACGGCGATAGTCTCGTCACCGCAGCTTGCCACCGTGTACCCCAGGCTGCACAGCCATCCGCCACGTGCTCCTGGAAGGGCCCCAGGGCGACGCGTGGCCAGATGAACTGGAGCCGCAGGCACACAACATAAGTTTCCCCAGGGAAGCACCTTGCCGGGGTCGCAACCTTGTCGGGCCCGGAAGGTTGTCGCTCTCCGGGTCCTGCCGGGGCGCATGATGCACCGCGATATACCTCCTTGAAGTGCCGTTCTTTTGGCCTTCCTGGCAAGCTCCTCTTGCCAGGGTCTTGTGCTGGAATAATAACTTTGAGCCTGGTGCGGCCTTCCCGGCAAGCTCCTCTTGCCGGGGTCTTGTCTCTTAACTTGAATACTTTGTTCTTAAATGGCTTAAAAGGGGTCTAGAGCGGGCTTTGGCGGGCGCGTGGTGAGCCAGACCACGGGACGCTGCTACTGCCCGTGCACAAGTCGGGATACTAAGGTACCCCTACTTTAGTACACCGACATCTACTTGGTGCAAGGAGTTTTGGCTAGCATGAGGGGGAAAGGCAAGCTCAACATGTTGGATGATCCATGACAATATAATTTATTTCGGATAAAAAACATACCCCATTATGTTGTCTTCCTTGTCCAACATCAACTCTTTAGCATGTCATATTTTAATGAGTGCTCACAATCATAAAAGATGTCCAAGATAGTATATTTGTATGTGAAACCTCTCTTTCTTTATTACTTCCTATTAATTACAACGATGACCAAAACTATGTTTGTCAACTGTCAACAACTTTTATTCATCATACTCTTTATATGTGAAGTCATTACCTTCCATAAGATCAATATGATCTCTTTGATACTATTTATATTTTCTTTTATTCTCTCATGACCATAGCGAGGAAATCAAGCCCTTGTCTCAACACTAATCTTTATTATATAGCTCACGGACTCGATTACAAAGATAAAGATCAAAAAGCAAAAGCTCACAACAAGATCATGCTAACTTTATTCCAATAGATCAAGATATTACCAAAAGGATCGAACTAAGAAAAATGGTAAAGATAGGAGTGTGATGGTGATACGATACCGGGGCACCTCCCCCAAGCTTGGCAGTAGCCAAGGGGAGTGCCCATACCCATATGATTATGTCTCTATCTTCGGAGGTGGTGATGGAGTTGTTGATGATGTAGGCTTGTCGTCCATCTTCCAAGGCATGGGCTCACCATCGTAGAAGGATGATCGAGTCTCCGGGATCCTCAAATCTGCAGCCAAATGCATCTTCTTGAATCTATATTCATACTCACAATTTGATTTTGCAGGTCATAGATCTGGGCCTGGAGGTGCTCGATTTTCTCTTGGAGCTTCGAGATGGCTTCCCCAACGATCTTGGCGTCCAGCTTGTGGTTGTTGGCGAGCTCTGTGATCATCACGTGGTTGGCGTTGAGTCCTCGTTCCACCATACCTTGGCACTTGAAAACTTGCTGCTCTATTGTTTCGAGTCTCATCTCCACGCTTTCGGTCCTTCTTGGTCCCTCAACATCGCGGATGTGCAGCACCCCCTCACGCACCTCAATGGTTTGAGGGTGTTGCAGCACCTCTGCGAGGTAGGGGTTGATGACCTTCTCGAAGAACTTGTCCTTGGGGGTGCTGGAAGACGTCATGATGATCTAGATCTGTCAGAAACAACATCTCGAAACGAAAACAGAGGATTTTGGCGTGATACGGTGGTCAAAACCTTCGGGAGAATATATAATGAATTTTTACCGACCAAAAGAAGTAACGTGCAAGAAATCGGAGTCCGGGAGGCACACGAGGTGCCCACGAGGCAGGGGCGCGCCCAGGGGGGTAGGGCGCGCCCTCCACCCTCGTGGACGCCTCGTGTCCTTTTCGGACTGCGTGTTATTTTTCTATTTTTCTAAATATTCCAAAACGGTGAAAAATTGCCATTAGAACTGTTTTGGAGTCGGTTTACTTACCGTACCACATACCTCTTCCTTTTCGAGGTCTGAATCGTTCTAGAAAGTGTCCCTTATGTATTCCTCCGAGGTCACAATTTCAATAACATTGGTATCAACATTTATAGGGTTACCTGAGATATAATGTTTGATTCTTTGACCGTTCACCACCTTTGGAATTGTGCCTTCGAAGTTGTTGATTTTTATGGCACCGAAACGATAGACCTCCTCGATAATGTAAGGACCTTCCCATTTAGAGAGAAGTTTTCCCGCAAAAATCATAAACGAGAGTTGTATAGCAAGACATAATCACCTACGTTAAACTCGCGCTTTTGTATCCTTTTGTCATGCCATCTTTTAACCTTTTCTTTAAATAGCTTGGCATTATCATAAGCTTGGGTTCTCCATTCATCAAGCGAGCTAATGTCAAATAACCTCTTCTCACCGGCAAGTTTGAAATCATAATTTAGCTCTTTAATAGCCCAATATGCCTTATGTTCTAGCTCAAGAGGTAAGTGACATGCTTTTCCATATACCATTATATATGGAGACATACCCATAGGATTTTTGTATGCAGTTCTATAGGCCCATAATGCATCATCAAGTTTCTTGGACCCATTCTTTCTAGACCTATTAACAGTCTTTTGCAAAATTTATTTCATCTCTCTGTTACTTAGTTCTACTTGACCTCTAGACTGTGGGTGGTAAGGGGATGCAATTTTATGGTTAACATCATACTTAGCAAGCATTTTACGGAAAGCACCATGAATAAAGTGTGAACCACCATCAGTCATTAAGTATCTAGGGACTCCAAACCTCGGGAAAATAACTTTGTTAAGCATCTTAATAGAGGTGTTGCGATCAGCACTATTAGTTGGAATAGATTCTACCCACTTAGTAACGTAATCAACAACAACTAAAATATGTGTATACCCATTAGAGGAAGGAAACAATCCCATATAATCAAAGCCCCTGACATCAAATGGTTAAATAACAAGTGAATAATTCATAGGCATTTCTTGACGTCTACTAATATTACCAATTCTTTGACATTCAACACAAGACAAGACAAACTTACGAGAATCCATGAAGAGAGTAGGCCAATAAAAACCAGATGGCAATACCTTATGTGCAGTTCTATCTCCAGCATGGTGTCCTCCATAAGCTTCGGAGTGGCACTTGCGTAGGATCTGTTCCTATTCATGCTCAGGTACACAACATCTAATAATACCATATATTCCTTCTTTATAAAGGTGTGGGTCATCCGAGAAGTAATGACTCAAATCATAGAAGAACTTTTTCTTTTGCTGGTATGTGAAACTAGGTGGTATAAACTTAGCAACAATGTAATTAGCATAATCAGCATACCATGGAGCAGTACGAGAAGCATTTATGACAGCTAATTGTTCATCAGGAAAGCTATCATCAATAGGTAGTGGGTCATCAAGAATATTCTCTAGCCTAGACAAGTTGTCTACAATGGGGTTCTCAGCTCCCTTTCTATCAGTAATATGCAAATCAAATTCTTGCAGCAAGAGAACCCATCTAATAAGTCTCGGTTTAGCATCTTTCTTTTCCATGAGGTATTTGATAGCAGCATGATCAGTGTGAATAGTTACTTTAGAATCAACAATATGAGGTCTAAACTTATCACAAGCAAGTACGACTGCTAAAAACTCCTTCTCAGTAGTAGCATAATTTCTCTGGGCACTGTCTAGAGTTTTACTAGCATATTGGATAACATTCAATTTCTTATCAACTCTTTGTCCTAGAACAACACCTACAACATAATGACTAGCATCGCACATAATCTCAAAGGGTAAATTCCAGTCAGGAGGCTCGACAATAGGAGCAGATATCAATGCTTTCTTAAGTATTTCAAATGCTTCTACACAATCATCATCAAAGGCAAAAGGAACATCTTTTTGTAAGAGATTAGTCAGAGGTCTGGAAATTTTGGAGAAGTACTTAATGAACCTCCTATAAAACCCGGCATGACCAAGGAAACTTCGTATACCTTTCATGTCCTTGGTACACGACATCTTTTCCATAGCATCAACTTTAGCTTTGTCAACCTCAATACCTCTCTCAAAATTTTTATGTCCCAAGACAATGCCTTCATTAACCATGAAGTGGCACTTTTCCCAATTCAAGACAAGATTAGTTTCTTCACATCTCTGCAAAACTGGATCAAGGTTGCTCAAGCAATCATCAAAAGAAGTTCTGTAAATGGAAAAATCATCCATGAAAACCTCAACAACCTTTTCACAAAAATCAGAGAAATAGCCATCATGCATCTTTCAAAGGTAGCAAGTGCATTATATAAACCAAAAGGCATACGCCTATAAGCAAAGGTATTGAAGGGACAAGTAAAAGTGGTCTTTTCTTGACCCCCTTTTGACACAGGTATTTGAGAGAAACCAGAATAACCACCTAGAAAGCAAAAATGGGTGTGTTTGGATAAACTTTCTAGAATTTGATCAATAAAAGGCAAAGGGTAATGATCTTTCTTAGTGTCTTTATTTAATTTACGGAAATCAATTACCATCCTATAACCGGTAACAATTCTTTGCGTGGTCAATTCATCTTTATCATTAGGAACAACAATCATACCTCCCTTCGTAGGGACACAATGGACAGGACTTACCCACTGGCTATCAAAAACTAGATAAATTGTACCTACCTCTAGAAGCTTTAGTATTTCCTTCCTTACCACTTCTTTCATCTTAGGATTTAACCGTCGTTGATAGTTGATAACCGGTTTCATGTCCTTTTCCAACTTTATCTTGTGTTGGCATAGAGTGGGACTAATGCCCTTAAGATCATCCAGAGTATATCCGATAGCAGCACGGTGCTTCTTCAGAGTTTTCAATAATTTTTCTTCTTCCTGCTCTGAAAGGTTAGCACTAATAATAACAGGATATATCTTCTTTTTATCGAGATAAACATACTTAAGAGTATCAGGTAATGGTTTGAGTTGAAACACAGGATCACCCTTGGGTGGAGGAGGATCCCCTAGAATTTCAACAGGCAAGTTGTTTTTCAATAAGGGTCCCTGCTTAAAGAATATTTCATCTATTTCCCTTCTCTCATTTGTATACATATCATTTTCATGGTCTAGCAGATATTGTTCTAAAGGATCGTTAGGAGGCACATCAATAGAAGCAAGAACAATAATTTCATCCTTACTAGGAAATTCTTTATCATGGGGTTGTCTACGAAATTTAGGAAAGTTAAAATCATGAGACATATCCCCTAATCCAACTGTAACAATATCTTTTACGTAGTCTATCTTAGCATTAACAATGTTCAAGAAGCGTCTACCAAATATAATGGTGCAGAAATTATCTTGTGGGGAACCAAGAACAAGAAAATCAGCAGGGTATTTAACTTTCCCACACAAGACTTCAACATCTCTAACAATCCCCATTGGTGAAATAGTGTCTCTATTGGCAAACTTGATGGTGACATCAATACCTTCTAGCTCAGCAGGTGCAATATCGTGCATAATTTCTTTATATAAGGAAATGGGTATTACACTCACACTAGCACTTACATCACATAAACCATGATAGCAATGATCTCCTGTTTTAACAGAAATAATAGGCATGCCTACAACAGGTCTATGTTTATTTCTAGTATCGGGTTTGGCGATTCTAGCAGCTTCCTCTTGGAGGTAAATAACATGTCCATCTAAATTTTCAACCAAGTGATCTTTAACAATAGAAACACTAGGTTCAACTTTAATTTGCTCAGAGGGTGTAGGTGTTCTGGTATTACTCTTACGAACCACATTTGAAGCTTTAGCATGATCCTTTATCCTAACAGGGAAAGGCGGTTTCTCAATATAAGCAGTAGGAACAATAGGATCAACATTATAAGTGATAGTCTTTTCTTCAACTTTAACAGGTTCAACTACTTTTACTTCAATGGGAGGATGGTATTTAAACCACTTCTCCTTGGGGAGATCAACATGAGTAGCAAATGATTCACAGAAAGAAGCTACTATCTCAGAGTCAAGTCCATATTTAGTGCTAAAATCACGGAAAACATCGGTATCCATAAAAGATTTAACACAATCAAACTTAGGGGTTATACCTGACTCCTTACCTTCGTCGAGGTCCCAATCTTCAGCGTTGCGTTTAATTATTTCCAATAAATCCCATTTGAATTCAATAGTCTTCATCGTAAAAGAACCAGTACAAGAAGTATCGAGCATGGAGCGATTATTGAGAGAAAGCCGAGCATAAATTTTTTGAATGATCATTTCTCTTGAGAGCTCATGATTGGGGCATGAATATAACATTGACTTAAGCCTCCCCCAAGCTTGAGCGGTACTTTCTCCTTCGCGAGGCCAAAAATTATATATATAATTACAATCACGATGAACCTGATGCATAGGATAGAACTTCTGATGAAATTCCAACTTCAATCGATTGTAGTTCCATGATCCAATATCATCGCATAGCCTAAACCATGTCAATGCATCTCCCTGAAAAGATAAAGGGAAGACCTTCTTCTTGATAACATCCTCGGGCATACCTGCAAGCTTAAATAACCCACAAACTTCATCCACATAGATTAGGTGCAAATCAGGATGCAGTGTTCCATCTCCTGTAAAGGGATTAGCTAGAAATTTCTCTATCATACCCGAAGGAATTTCAAAGCAAACATTTTCAGTAGGTTCAGTAGGTTGAGGATCAACTCTTTGCTTTACTGGTCGGGGTGAAGATACCCCGAAAAAGCCCCTCAAAGGATCGTGAGCCATAGTAATAAGTAACAGTAAATTTCAGCACACTATATAAATTTTTCCTTACCAAATTCCACTTACCAAAGGCACTTCACTCTCCGGCAACGACGCCAGAAAAGAGTCTTCATGACCCACAAGTGTAGGGGATCTATCGTAGTCTTTTCGATAAGTAAGAGTGTCGAACCCAACGAGGAGCAGAAGGAAATGATAGGCAGTTTTCAGTAAGGTATTTTCTGCAAGCACTGAAATTATAGGTAAGAGATAGTTTTGTGATAAGGTAATTGGTAACAAGTAACAAAAGGTAAAAGTAAATAAGGTGCAGCAAGATGGCCCAATCCTTTTTGTAGCAAAGGACAAGCCTGGACAAACTCTTATATGAAGGAAAGCGCTCCCAAGGACACATGTGAATTATCGTCAAGCTAGTTTTCATCACGTTCATATGATTCGCGTCCGTTACTTTAATAATTTGGTATGTGGGTGGACCGATGCTTGGGTGTTGCCCTTACTTGGACAAGCATTCCAATTATGATTAACCACTATTGCAAGCATCCGCAAATACAAAAGAAGTATTAAGGTAAACCTAACCATAGCATGAAACATATGGATCCAAACCAGCCCCTTACGAAGCAATGCATAAACTAGGGTTTAAGCTTCTGTCACTCTAGCAACCCATCATCTACTTATTACTTCCCAATGCCTTCCTCTATTCCCAAATAATGTTGAAGTGTTATGTAGTCGACATTCACATGACACCACTAGAGGAAAGACAACATACATCTCATCAAAATATCGAACGAATACCAAATTCACATGACTACTTATAGCAAGACTTCTCCCATGTCCTCAGGAACAAACGTAACTACTCACAAAGCATTTTCATGTTCATAATCAGAGGAGTATTAATATGCATAATGGATCTGAAGATATGATCTTCCACCAAGTAAACCAACTAGCATCAACTACAAGGAGTAATCAACACTACTAGCAACCTACATGTACCAATATGAGGTTTCGATACAAAGATTGGATACAAGAGATGAACTAGGGTTTGAGAGGAGATGGTGCTGGTGAAGATGTTGATGGAGATAACCCTCCCCAAGATGGGAGAGTTGTTGGCGATGACGGTGGTGACGATTTCGCCCTATCGGAGGGAAGTATCCTCGACAGAACAGCTCCGCCGGAGCCCTAGATTGGTTCCGCCAAGGTTCCGCCTCGAGGCAGCGACGTCTGGTCCCGACATCATCCTTCTGATTTTTTCCAGGTCAAAGCACCTCATATAGAAGAAGATGAGCATCGTGGGGTCTCCGGCTGGCCCACGAGGTAGGGGGCGCACCCAGTGGGACGCCCCCCACCCTCGTGGATAGGTGGTGGCCCCCTGGGCAGAGATCTCTTTCGACAGATATTTTTTATATTTTCTGAAACGGTGTGTAATATCCCAAATTTTCAATTTGGAATGTTATACATAGGTCATCTGGCATATCATATTTTATTTGCAGTTGTGTGCTCTGATCCTCGAAATTCTAAGCAACTAAAGGACCCTCGCAGAGAGTTGGGGATTTCACCGTTTTCGTATTTGAATTTTGTCAAATATCAGAACAAGGATCATTTTTGTTTTAATTGTTTTTCTCTCCGAAAATATTTCATATTCAAATATATGAGAGGAGATAATATGACTTCTCCAAAACAAATGAAATATTGGAGGAAAAATATTAAAATCAAATATTTTTATTTTATTTGGATTTATTTGCAATTTTATTCGATAAGGAAAAATACGCGTTTTCAAATTTGCGTTTTGGTCCGGAGAAAATGTTCACTTTGTCTTAAAATTAATTAGAGGACGCTAAAAATTTATTTCGGAATTTTTCGACTCCATTTAGTATTTCTTTTGTTTGTTTTTCTGTGTCAGTACTATTTAAAAAAAGTCAATCGACCCACGGGCCGTAACAGACACGGACTTTGCCGGGCTGGCTTTATAAGGCCGGGCCCAGCCGCCCGAAACTCCAACCGCCCTAGCCTCGCCCCGCCGCCCGAACCCTAGCGCCGCCGTCGCCGAGCCAAAACCGCCGCGCGCCGCCGCCTCGCCGCACAGCCGTCTCACCGCCCCACCGTGCCACCGCATCGTCCCGCCGTCGTCGCCGGAGTTGCCGCCACCGCCGGTCTTTCCTTGGTTTTAGGTAAAAACTGCGGGTGTTAATAAAAAACCCTAGATTGTTTTTTTTCGGTTTAGATCGATTCGTTTTTTTCGGTTTAGTTATTTAGCGGACGTTCATCTGTTCGTTCATTTTAACAAACGCTTTTCGTCTTTTAGTTACACACAGCAAACGTTCATTCGTTAGCCTATCCGTCGCATTTTTCTTTTTCAGGGTTTTTCCGCGATTATTTTCGATCATGATTTCTGCCCTCATCTTCGTTTTAGTATAACTTTTCGCTCGTTAGTCGGAATCAGGTGAAACAAGCGCCTAGATCTTCGTCTCGAAGCCCTCTTTCTGTTTAACCAACTTGGACAAGTTTTGGTACTTTAAAATTTTGACTTTAGTACGATCTAGTAAACGAATCTTGTTTCTTTCGTGGTTTGAGTTTCGTTGCTCCGTTTGATTTGATTCTTTTTGCAAACTGGAGTTCTTCAGTTCAACTTTCTGGTTAGATCTTCTTTTTGAGATTTACCCGTGCATCTTTGCTTGTTGCGTATGTATGCTATTGTTTGCTTCGACAGAATTCCCGGAGTGCGAAGCGTGCTACTACGAGTCCCTAGGTTTTGCGAATCGTCAGCAAGGCAAGTAACACTTTCATCATACTCTTCATTACCCAGTTTTTATGCATTAGTTTCAACCCTCACACATTGCATGAGTAGGATCTCTTAACATGTGGGTCTGGGAAGTAGATTGAGGTAGAACCAATTACCTGCTTTATTATCAAACCCCTGGGAGTTACTTCTATGTTATGCTTACGTTGCTATGCTATGCTCGTAGACGTGGATTGGGTTTGAGAGTATCCATGACAAATGTGAATTTGATAATTAAGGGTTCAAATTAAGGTGGCAACTTTAATACACATCTGGGTTGATTGGTTGCAGGGCACCTGGAGAAACCAGTGTTGTACTATGAAATCTCGAAGGAACCGTGTGATTATCCTATGGAATGCCACCTAGGCTCAAAGGGATCATAAGACTATTCATGCTAGAAACTTCACTGTGCAACCACAATGCCATTATGGGCTCTGGTGTGGTTGAGTATGTTGTGTTTGCTCTTTCAGTGGTGGACTAGCAGATGTAGGGGAAAGTAGGTGTAGGGGTCCACCCGGGGTAAAGAGTAAATGCTTCTGAAAGACTGTGTCTCGGTCATCCGTTTCTCAAACATCATGCAGTGCAAGAAAACCAACGGAGGAGATCGAGTCTTATGGGGAAAAGTGCACAAACCTCTGCAGAGTGTACAAACTAATCATGATTAGCCGTGTCCCCGGTTATGGACGTCTTGAGTGTTTGGTACTTGAATTATTGGATTGATCTCATCACTCTAAAACTAATTTGTTGGGTTAATCAAGATGGCTTTAATTGGGATTGAGTTGGAGGAAGCTTCTCAATGATGTTTCAACTACCATGATAGTTAATATAAATTTATTCCTTTGTTGTAGGGAAAAAGTTGGCTTTATGCTAAAACATTATATCCTTAGAGCCTCCACCAGCCATATATGCATGTAGTGTTAGCCTTTATCTGTTACTTGCTCTACTGTGTTATCTTGCCAGCATATTCCATGTGCTGACCCATTTTAGGCTGCAACATATCATGTTGCAGACTTTTCAGAAGAAGAGTAAGGTGCGCTAGGTTGTTTGTCATGCACTCAGCTATGCCGTTGGAGTCGATGGACTCATTTATCTTCCAAGCCTTCTGATGTTATCGTGTTAGATGGCCTTATGCCATATTTTTTTAATAAGTTCTCTTTTGAGACATTCGATGTAATAAGTGTGTGATTGCCACTCTGTTATAAATCCTTCAAGTACTGTGTGTGTCAGCATTATCGATCCAGGGATGACACAGAACACAGAGACTTCGGTCCATTCGGATCGTGGTCGCTACAAGATGGTATCAGAGCACACGCTGAATGTAGGACACGGCCACTAAGATAAGCCTTAGGTCACTCCTCTCTACTCATTTTTGACTCCTCTCCATTTTCTACTCTTTAGGATGGTGGCCTCAAGGAACAAGTTTACCCAACTAGATGAAGACACACCTTTTGGACGACACTTGAAGGAAGTCACTAGGCACCTGAACACCGGAATACCAAGCTTCACTAGGACCTACACCGCCACTTTACTAAAAGAGGAGCGATGGATTATTCACGTTCAAATTCCCAGTAGGACATTCATGCCAGTCACTGAGCCCATAGAGTTTTCCTTTGATGCACCAACCTGGATCCTAGGTAAGAGTATGGCCGCCCACATTGCTATGGGACGAATTGGAGAAGTCTACAAATAGGGGCTGAAGGACACTATCTACCAGATATGTGGACGCCGAGATGAGCAATGGGATATGATGAGCACCCGGAAGGACGGGTCCATTGCAGCTTTCATCCAAGAGTTAAACCAGCACATTCATCGACAGGAGCATCAGATGTGCGCAGGCATGATAGATTTGAAGAAGATGTTAACCAGGAACACAGAGCTGGAAGAGGAACTCAAGTTTTCACGTGATAGATATGAGGAGCAAATCGCAATACTTGTGGAGAAGAATGACGACCTAACAAGGAAGCTAGGAGTATTCATGGGAAACCCCGTGCCAGGAGGAGAAGATGATGAACCCAAGGAGATTCGTTTTGAGGACTACATCATCATCGACGACACCGACCCAGACCCTTATGATAGTGATGATGACTATGAAGACAAAGCTGGAGCAGATATCATGGAATCTTCCACTGATCAAAATTTCTAGATGACCACCATATGAATAGTAATCTTTCCCCCATATAGTAGAAGTCTGAGCACTTTTGTAACGTTAGTTCTAGACCTTTTGTATGCCCTTGCTTGAAATTGATTGGTGTTGTATGAGTGTGTTTGTCTCATGTGCATTTGGGTAGTGATTTCCCCCCTAGACCTCATTCTATTCTAGTCTCTTCCCTCTGAACCCATCAGATGCTTCCGAGACGTGAGCCTGTATTTGAGTTTCCCCCTAAGCTCACTCAGTTGATCCAGCAGCAGAACACTTTGATGAAACTTCTTGTCCAGAACAAGAACAATCAGAACAACAACAACAACAACCCTCCACCACCACCACCAGTGGACAACCTAGCCCATTTTCTGAGGTTGCAGCCGCTGGTGTTTTCCACTAGCATTGAGCCAATAGTTGCTGATGACTGTCTACGCAAGATTGGAAGGGAGTTGACCACCACAGGTTGCACAGATGCTGAGAAGGTGCATTTTGCCGCACATCAGTTAGATGGACCAGCAGCCTCATGGTGGGAGAATTACACAGCCACTTTCCCGATAGCCAATGTCACTTGGGATCAGTTTCGGCAAGCTTTTCGCACAGCCCATGTCTCAACTGGAGCTATGAGCATGAAGAAGCATGAGTTTCGCAACTTGCACCAAGGAAATCGTACTGTGGCTCAGTACGTAGATGAGTTTAGTACTCTATCTCGCTATGCCCCTGATGATGTGGCCACAGATGCCGCAAAGCAGGAGAAGTTTATGGAAGGGCTGAATGACGAGATGAGCATACAGTTGATGGTGGAAACATTTAACAACTACCAGGAGTTGGTAGACAAGTCTCTTATGATTGAAGGGAAGCAACAGCAGATAGAGGGCCGCAAGAGGAAGTACAGACAAGGAAAGAACAGTTCTGGAGCCCAACAGAAGCCCCGTTTCACCCCGAACTTGGGAGGATATACCCATAACCATGGAGGCCATGCCCATAATGGAGGGAGTTCTCATAACCACAATGGCCCCAAGAATGGGAATGTGAATGGAGCAAGCAATAATCAGAACCGCTCCACTCCAGCCACACCCGCCAAGAGGGATCAAGGTCACATTACCTGCTTCAAGTGCGGGAAGAATAGACACTACGCCATGGAGTGCCCTGAAGCGAAG
This sequence comes from Secale cereale, assembly GCA_902687465.1. NCBI lineage: Eukaryota > Viridiplantae > Streptophyta > Magnoliopsida > Poales > Poaceae > Secale > Secale cereale. The sequence goes on along the minus strand of LR738709.1, from coordinate 406,630,864 downwards.
AATGGGAACGTCAATGGAAGCTCTGGGAAGAAGCCCAACCCTTTCAACAGGGGACAAGTGAACCACGTGAACGTGGAGGAGGTTGAAGAGCAGCCTAATGCAGTTGTCAGTAAGTTTTTGGTTAAGTCATTTACCGCAATAGTTCTTTTTGATACTGGTGCATCACATTCATACATTTCAAGGGGATTCATGGATAGATATAAGTTTCCCACGAAAGCATTTATGACACCTATGTTAGTAAGCTCACCAGGAGCTGAATATATGGCAAATCAAGGATGTTTTCATATGCCATTGACCATTGGAAGCCATGTTTTCCCCTCAGATCTGATAGTTTTGGAATCTCAAGGATTGGATGTGATACTAGGCATGGATTGGCTATCGAAGTATGGAGGGGACATCGATTGTGCCAGTAGGTCGATTTTACTTACCACCCCGGAGGGAAAAGGATCAAGTATGTATCTAGGCATGCGCCTAGGAGGACCCAAGTAAATTCTCTCTCGGGAGTTGTTCAGGAGGAAGCGCCTGTAGTGAAGGATTACCCAGATGTATTTCCAGAAGAGCTACTAGGCATGCCGCCAGATCGGGACATTGAGTTTTTGATAGAACTATTGCTAGGCACCGGAGCAATATCGAAGAGACCATACCGGATGCCAGCGAATGATCTGGAGGAGATGAAGAAGCAGATTAAGGAGTTATTGGAGAAATTATTCATTCGACGAAGTTCATCACCCTGGGGAGCCCCAGTGCTCTTGGTCGAGAAGAAGGATGGATCTTTAAGGATGGTCGTTGATTATCGGGCGCTGAACGAAGTGATGATTAAGAATAAGTACCCATTGCCGATGATCAATGATTTGTTCGATCAACTTCAAGGAGCTAAAGTATTCTCCAAAATCGATCTACGATCAGGATGCCACCAGTTGAAGTTCCAAGAAAAAGTTATACCTAAGACAACCTTCACCACAAGGTATGGGCTATATAAGTATACGGTTATGTCGTTTGGATGGACTAACGCCCCTACCTATTTCATGAGTATGATGAATAAGGTGTTCATGGAGTTCTTGGATAAGTTTGTCGTGGTATTCATCGATGATATTTTGGTGTATTCGAAGAACGAAGAGGAACATGAGGAAAATTTGCGTTTGGTTCTTGAGAAGCTCAGAGAACACCAGTTATATGCCAAGTTCAGCAAATGTGAGTTTTGGTTGAAGGAAGTTGGATTTTTAGGGAATGTTATATCAGGAGAAGGTATAGTAGTGGACCCTATCAAGGTGCAGGCAGTCACTGAGTAGTTGGCCCCCACCTCAGTTGGAGAAATCCGCAGTTTTCTTGGACTCGCGGGATATTACCGGAGAATCATAGAGAATTTCTCCAAAATTGCAAAGCCTATGACGGCATTGTTGAAGAAGAACACAAAGTTCCATTGGACTGAGGAGTGTGAAGAAAGTTTTCAGGAGTTGAAGAAACGTTTGACAACAGCCCCAGTGCCGATCTTGCCAGATATACGCAAGGATTTCTAAGTGTATTGCGACGCTTCATGCTTCCGACTTGGAGGAGTACTCATGAAGGATGGAAGAGTTGTTTCTTATGCATCCCGTCAACTCCGACCGCACGAGTTGAATTATGCTACGCATGATTTGGAGCTAGCAGCTGTGGTACATGCGCTCAAAACCTGGAGACATTTCCTTATGGGAAACCGCTGTGATGCGTACATGGATCACAAGAGTTTGAAGTACATTTTCACTCAGAAGGAGCTGAACCTCGGGAAGAGGAGATGGTTGGATCTCATAAAGGATTACGATATGAAGCTGCACTATCATCCCGGTAAGGCCAATGTAGTAGCAGACACTTTGAGCCGGAAGAGCTATGTCAATACCCTAGTAAACGGAGGATTGCCTTAGGAGTTAGCAGAAGATCTCAGGGAGCTTCGTTTGGAGATAGTTCCTAGAGGTTTTGTTGCAACATTGGAGGTTCAGTCAACATTATTGGGAAAGATACGAGAAGCTCAGAAGGATGACAAAGAAATTGCTGAAATAAAGGAGGAAATGAGTGAAGGAAAAGCCAAAGGTTTTCGTGAGGATGAACACAACACCTTGTGGTTTGTGGACCGTGTCTATGTGCCCAACAACGCCGAGATTAGGAAGTTGATACTACGGGAAGCACATGACTCGCCATACTCGATACACCCCGGAAACACTAAGATGTATTTGGATTTGAAGGAACTTTTCTGGTGGACGGGAATGAAGAAAGACATTACCGAGTATGTAGCCGTATGTGATGTATGTCAGAGAGTGAAGGCAGAACATCAAAATCCAGCATGATTACTGCAGCCTACACCGATACCCGAATGGAAGTGGGATAAGCTTGGCATGGACTTTATCACCGGATTACCCAGTACCAGATCGGGATATGACTCTATCTGGGTAGTAGTGGATCGCTTGACCAAAGTAGCCCACTTTATCCCCATGAAAACCACCTATACCAGCGCGAAGTTGGCCAAGAATACATGACCAGGATCGTATGTCTGCACGGAGTTCCGAAGACCATCGTATCAGATAGAGGAACACAGTTTACTTCAAAGTTTTGGCATCAGTTACACCAGACTTTGGGTACCAGGCACAACCTTTCACCCGCAGACTAATGGACAGACCAAGAGAGTCAATCAGATTCTGGTGGACATGTTGAGAGCTTGCGTGCTAGATTATGGATCTAGTTGGGATGAGAACTTGCCCTACGCGGAATTCTCGTACAACAGCAGTTACCAGGCCAGTTTGAAGATGGCGCCGTTCGCAGCATTGTATGGGAGGAGATGCCGAACGCCATTGATGTGGGATGAAGTCGGAGACCGTCGGTTATTTGGACCAGATCTGATCAAAGAGTCAGAAGAGAAGGTTAAGGCGATTTGAGATAGACTGAAGGTAGCTCAGTCCAGATAGAAGAGTTATGCAGACTCAAAATGCAAGGAGGTAGTCTATGAAATCGGAGACAGAGCATACCTGAGAGTGTCACCCCTGAGAGGTGTTAAGCTTTTCAGTGTTAAGGGAAAGCTAGCCCGGAGATTTGTAGGACCATACCGTGTTTTGGAACGCATGGGAGAGGTTGCCTACAAGTTAGAGTTACCCGAAGGACTGTCAGGAGTTCATGATATGTTTCCCGTTTCCCAGCTAAAGAAGTGCCATGCTGAGATGACCGATATTCCTCTGAGAGACATAGTGCCCCTGGAAGCAATTCAGCTGGATAGTGATCTAACTTACGAGGAGAAACCAATCAAGATCCTCAAGTTTGCAAGCAGAGTCACCTGCAGCAAGGTTATCAAGTTTTTCAAAGTTCAGTGGGGCCATCATACCGAAGATGAAGCCACCTGGGAACGAGAGGATGATCTACGCAAGGACCACTCACACTTAGTTTCTAGCCAACCCGAATCTCGAGGGCGAGATTCATCTTAAGGGGGGTAGGTTTGTAACATCCCAAATTTTCAATTTGGAATGTTATACATATGTCATCTTGCTTATCATATTTTATTTGCATTTGTGTGTTGTGATCCTCGAAACTCTAAGCAACTCAAGGACCCACAAAGAGAGTTGGGAATTTCACCGTTTTCGTATTTGAATTTTCTCAAAAATCGAAATGAGGATCATTTTGGTTTTAATTGTTTTTCTCTCCGAAAATATTTCATATTAAAATATATGAGAGGAGATAATATGACTTCTCCAAAACAAATGAAATATTGGAGGAAAAATATTAAAATCAAATATTTTTATTTTATTTGGATTTATTTGCAAATTTATTCGATTAAGAAAATACGCGTTTTTCACAATTGCATTTAGGTCCGGGAAAAATGTTCACTTTGTCCTAAATATTATTAGAGGACGGTGAAAATTTATTTCGGAATTTTTAGACTCCGTTTAGTATTTCTTTTTTTTGTTTTTTTGCGTTAGGACTATTTAAAAAAAAGTCAACCGACCTACGGGCCGTAACCGACCCGGACTCTGTCGGGCCGGCTTTATAAGCCGAGGCCCAGCCGCCCGAAACCCCAGCCACCCCAGCCTTGCCCCGCTGCCCGAACCCTAGCGTCGCCGCCGCGCCGCCCCCTCACGCCGCCGCTTCGCGCTGCCGCCGAGTCGTCGCACCGCCTCGCCGCACCGCCACCTCGCCGCCTCACCGCGCCGCCGTGCCGTCCCTCCGCCGTCGCCGGAGTCGCCGCCGCCGCCAGTCATTTCTCAGTTTTAGGTAAAAACCGCGGGTTTTAATAAAAAACCGAGATCAGTTTTTTTCGGTTTAGATCGATTCGTTTTTTCGGTTTAGTTGTTTAGCGGACGTTCGTCCGTTTGTTCGTTTTAACGAACGCTTTTCGTCTTTTAGTTACAGACAGCGAACGTTCGTTCGTCAACCTGTTCGTCGCGTTTTTCTTTTTTAGAGTTTTTCCTCGATTATTTTCGATCGTGATTTCTGCCCTAATCTTCGTTTTAGTATAACTTTTTGCTCGTTAGACGGAATCAAGTGAAACAAGCGCCTAGATCTTCGTCTCGAAGCCCTCTTTCTGTGTAACCAACTTGAAAAAGATTTTGGTACTTTAAAATGTTGACTTTAGTACAATCTAGTAAATGAATCTTGTTTCTTTCGTGGTTTGAGTTTCGTTGCTCCGTTTGATTTGATTCTTTTTGCAAACCGGAGTTCTTCAGTTGAACTTTATTGTTAGATCTTCTTATTTGAGATTTACCCATGCATCTTTTCTTGGTTGCTTATGTATGCTATTGTTTGCTTGCGATAGAATTCCCGGAGTGCAAAGCGTGCTACTACGAGTCCCTAGGTTTTGCGAATCGTCAGCAAGGCAAGTAACACTTTCATCATACCCTTCATTTCCCAGTTTTTATGCATTAGTTTCAACCCTCACACATTGCATGAGTAGGATCTCTAAACATGTGGGTCTGGGAAGTAGATTGAGGTAGAACCTATTACTTGCTTTATTATCAAACCCCTGGGAGTTACTTCTACGTTATGCTTACGTTGCTATGCTATGCTCGTAGACGTGGATTGGGTTTGAGAGTATCCATGACAGATGTGAGTTTGATAATTAAGGGTTCAACTTAAGGTGGCAACTTTAATACACATCTGGGTGGATTGGTTGCAGGGCACCTAGAGAATCCAGTGTTGTCCTAGGAAATCTCGGAGGAACCGTGTGATTGTCCTATGGAATGCCACCCAGGCTTAAAGGAATCATAAGACTATTCATGCTAGAAACTTTTGTGTGCAGCCACAATGCCATTATGGGCTCTGGCATGGTTGAGTATGTTGTGTGAGCTCTTTCAGTGGTGGACTAGGAGATGTAGGGGAAAGTAGGTGTACGGGTCCACCCGGGGTAAAGAGTAAATCCTTCTGAAAGACTATGTCTCGGTCATCCGTTTCTCAAACATTATGCAATGCGAGAAAACCAACGGAGGAGATCGAGTCTTGTGGGGAAAAGTGCACAAACCTCTGTAGAGTGTACAAACTAATCATGATTAGCCGTGTCCCCGGTTATGAATGTGTTGAGTGTCTGGTACTTGAATTATTGGATTGATCTCATCACTCTAAAACTAATTTGTTGGGTTAATCAAGATGGCTTTAATTGGGATTGAGTTGGAGGAACCTTCTCAATGATGTTTCAACTACCATGATAGTTAATATAAATTTATTCCTTTGTTGTAGGGAAAAAGTTGGCTTTATGCAAAAACATTATAACCTTAGAGCCTCCACCAGCCATATATGCATTTAGTGTTAGCCTTTATCTGTTACTTGCTCTGTTGTGTTATTATGCTGGCCCGTTTCGGGCTGCAACATATCATGTTGCAGACTTTTCAGAACAAGAGTAAGGTGCGCTAGGTCGTTTGTCATGCACTTAGCTATGCCATTGGAGTTGATGGACTCACTTTATCTTCCAAGGCTTCCACTGTTATCATGTTAGATGGCCTTATGCCATATATTTTGTAATAAGTTATCTTTTGAGACATTCGATGTAATAAGTGTGTGATTGCCACTCTGTTATAAATCCTTCAAGTACTGTGTGTATCAGCATTACCGATCCAGGGATGACACATAACACAGAGACTTCGGTCCATTCAGATCATGGTCGCTACATGGTGTTTCGTGGAGTTTTAGAGCTTTTTGAGTTGTGCAGAATAGGTCTCCAATGTTTGCTCCTTTTCCAGCCCAGAATTCTAGTTGTCGGCATTTTCCCTCTTCATGTAAACCTTGTAAAATAAGAGAGAAAAGGCATAAGTATTGTGACATAACATGTAATAACAACCCATAGTGCAATAAATATCAACATAAAAGCATGATGCAAAACGGACATATCAAAGACTCAAATAACTTTCATGGATATAAAAATATAAATCTGATCATAAACTCAAAGTTCATCGGATCCCAACTAACACACCACAGAAAGAGTTACAACATATGGATATCCAAGAGACCATTGTATTGATAATCAAAAGAGAGAGAGGAAGCCACCTAGCTAATAACTACAGACCCGTAAGTCTACAAAGAACTACTCACGCGTCATCAGAGAGGCACCAATGGACATGATGAACCTCTCCGTGTTGGTTTTTAGATTGGATCTGGTGGTTCTGGAACTTCCGGTAGCTGGAATTGATTTTCATCGACTCCCCTAGGGTTTCTGGAATATTGGGTATATATAGAGCGAAGAGGCGGTGCGGGAGGCCACCAAGGTGGGAACAACCCACCTGGGTGCGCCTAGGGTCCCAGGCGCACCCTGGTGGGTTGTGCCCCCCTCGGGGCACCCCCAGGTGCTTCTCTGGCCCAACAGGTGTCTTCTGGTCCAAAACAAATCCACAAAAAGTTTCGCTGCATTTGGACTCCGTTTGATATTGGTTTCATGCGATGTAAAATACAAGCAGAAAACATCAACTGGCACTTGGCACTATGTCAATAGGTTAGTACCAAAAAATGATATAAAATGATTGTAAAATGGTTGTAAAATGATTGTAAAACATCCAAGAAGGATAATATATCAACATGGAACAATCAAAAGTTATAGATACATTGGAGACGTATCAGCCCTCACTCCAGCATGTGGCTGAAGGCGTTCAACGTCAAGCCCAAAGTGGTCGGCGAGGCTCGCGCGGACTGCGGCGGGGCCATGATTAGTAAGCCGACGCGAGTCCAGTGGATGGAGGGAAATTCCTTGACACCGTCCAGTTGTGGCCAAACAAGTGGTTCTATATCACCGAGCCAAGGGATGCGGCCTAGAGGGCGACTCCCATGTTCAGATTCGGACCCCCGGCCAGATTGGCCTCAGGGAGTACAAAGAATCTGGATTGGGGGTTGGCTGCCGATGCGAAGGCGCTGCAGAAGCGCGTCGTCAACATGATGGAGACCGACACAAAGCTGACCAATGTGGTCCAAGTTATGCTCAAGCGCCGGACCCTCCCTTGCCAAGAAAGGGCCAGACCGGTGTGGGCGTACGAGCCCGAAGACCCGTCCACTATGCAACGTCTCCTCGTCACAACCCACGACAAGGTGTGGGGCCTGTTATTCAAGCCTCAAGAGGAATGGCCAGCCGAGTGAGAGGACATTGGCCTTGACCCGGCGAACCCACCGAGGGAGGTAAGTGGTTTGTCATTTGACATATGTTCGGATAATATTACCATGCCCACTGCGATCTTAAGCCTCCCCTTGTGGATTTTTGCAGGGCTGGCTCGAGAAGGCCAAGAAGATTAGCAGCTTGACTCCTCTGCCCAAGGAGCCCCGATCGGCCCAGCTGGAGAAGCTGCTGGTCATGGTGCCTTAGAAGGCGCCCGACTAGAAGGGAAAAAGTAAGAAGGATGCACTGGGGGTCAGGGAGGGCCTCCGATGAGAGCTCGTCCGGATACTCGGTCCGGAGATGCTGCGGATCCATCTGCCCAAGATGGAGATGAGGATGAGGATAAGGAGGAGAGCACCTCCTTGCACTCCAAGAAGAGGGCGCCGTCTAAGGACGTCGAGGAGGTGCAACCCCCTCAGGCCCTGAAGAGGCAGTGCCGACCCAAGTTGGTCCTGCCTGACAGCTTGGACTCCGACGAGGAGTCCAAAGCGTCCGAAGAGGTTCCAAAGAGGTTCCAAAGAAGGAACCCAGGGTCAAGCCCCCGACTGACAGGTACGATGTTTGCATCCTTACTTGCCTTGTTTTCAATAATTCATTCTGAACGGAGGCTGACCCTTTAGTATCGCAGCCTTCCACGCGACCGCCCTGCCGAGTAGACCTCGGAGGGACGTCCCCACCTGTCAAACTAGCGGACAGTGGGTCCGTGTCGCGGTCCGCACATCCCCTGATCCCCGAAGAGGTTGGAGAGGTGTTGTCCCGAAGGGCACCTCCTTCTCCAGACACAGAGAAGGGGGTTGGTGACACCATGGTCGAGGCTGACGCCTTGGTCACTGATATGTCTCCAACGTATCTATAATTTTTTATTGTTCCATGCTATTATATTATCTATTTTGGATGTTTTATATGCATTAATATGATATTTTATATTATTTTGGGGACTAACTTATTAATCTAGAGCCTAGTGCTAGTTTCTGTTTTTTCCTTGTATTTGAGTTTCAAGGAAAATGAATATCAAACAGAGACCAAACAAAATGAAACTTTACGACGATTTTTCTGCGACCAGAAGGCACCCTAGAGACTTGAGAACCAAGTCAGAAGAGCCATGAGGAGGCGACAAGGGGGGAGAGAGCGCCCCCTGCCTTGTGGGCCCCTCGTGACCCCCTGACCTACCTCTTCCTGCTATATATTCACATATATTCCAGAACCATTAGAACAGCCCACGAAACCACTTTTCTGCTGCCACAACCTTCTGTACTCGTGAGATCCCATCTTGGCGCCTTTTCCGGCTCCCTGCCGGAGGGGGATTCGATCACGGAGGGCTTATACATCAACTCTATTTCCCTTTCGATGAAGCGTGAGTAGTTTACGGGTCCATAGCTAGTAGCTAGATGGCTTCTTATCTCTCTTTGATTCTCAATACCATGTTCTCCTTGATGTTCTTGGAGATCTATCCGATGTAATCTTCTTTTGTGGTGTGTTTGTCGAGATCCGATGAATTGTGGATTTATGATCAGTTTATCTACGAATATTATTTGAATCATCTCTTAATTCTTATATGCATGATTTGATATCCTTGTAAGTCTCTTCGAATTATCTATTTGGTTTGGTTAACTAGAATGTTTTTTCTTGCAATGCACCACATTTGGAACCGTCGCCAAGTGAGTGTGGGCGATAGGGGTGTCCTTCCCACTCGATCCTGAAACCGTCGGGGATATGCCCTCCTAGCACACACTTTCGACAAAATGAGGTCGTGTGCGATCGGCGAGCACTCAAATACGGAAATACATATAGTAGAGCTAAAAATACAATTATACGGCAAAATTGTTTCTGCTCGCAAGTACATCCCACACAGTCAGTCCCCGCTAAACATGTCCATTCGTATGCACATCCCACACAGTCGCTCCAAGGAAAACGTTTCCGTTCACAGGTGCATCACAAACAATTTTTCCCGTTAAATCGTTTGCATTATTGAATGTATCACACACGGTCCGTAGAAGAAACTGTGTGGCAAAGGCTGTCCATCACACATAGTTTTTGAAGGGAATATGCCCTAGAGGCAATAATAAAGTTGTTATTTGTCTTTCCTTATATCATGATAAATGTTTATTATTCGTGCTAGAATTGTATTAACCGGAAACTTAGTACATGTGTGAATACATAGACAAAACAGAGTGTCCCTAGTATGCCTCCACTAGACTAGCTCATTGATCAAAGATGGTTATGTTTCCTAGCCATAGACATGAGTTGTCATTTGATCAACGGGATCAGATCATTAGGAGAATGATGTGATGGACAAGACCCATCCATCAGCTTAGCAACATGATTGTTTAGTTTTACTGCTATTGCTTTCTTCATGACTTATACATGTTCCTATGACTATGAGATTATGCAACTCCCGAATACCGGAGGAACACTTTGTGTTCTATCAAACGTCACAACATAACTGGGTGATTATAAAGATGCTCTACAGGTGTCTCTGAAGGTGTTTGTGGTGTTGGCATAGATCGAGAATAGGATTTGTCACTCCGAGTGTCAGAGAGGTATCTCTGGGCCCTCTCGGTAATACACATCATAGTAAGCCTTGCAAGCAAATGACTAATGAGTTAGTCACGAGATAATGTATTACGGAATGAGTAAAGAGACTTGCCGGTAATGATATTGAACTAGGTATGATGATACCGACGATCGAATCTCGGGCAAGTATCATACTGATGACAAAGGGAACAACGTATGTTGTTATGCGGTTTGACCGATAAAGATCTTCGTAGAATATATAGGAACCAATAAGAGCATCCATGTTCCATAATTGGTTATTGACCAGAGATGAGTCTCGGTCATGTCTACATAGTTCTCGAACCCGTAGGGTCCGCACGCTTAACGTTTGATGGCGATCGGTATTATGAGTTTATGAGTTTTGATGTACCGAAGGTAGTTCGGAGTCTCGGATGTGATCACGGACATGACGAGCAGTCTCAGAATGTCCGACACATAAATATTAATATATTGGACGGCTATATTCGGACATCGGAAGTGTTCAGGGTGATTTCAGAGAGAACCGGAGTGCCGGAGGGGTTACCGGAACCCCCCGGGGGAGTATTGGACCATAGTGGGCCATGCGGGAAAGAGAGAGGCAGCCCACTAGGGCTGGCCGTGCCCCCCAAGCGAATCCTAGTTGGACTAGGAGTGGAGGGGAGGCGCCCCTCTCCTTCCTTCTCCCCTTCTTCTTCCTTTCCTACTCCTAGTAGGAATAGGAAAGGGGGATTCCTACTCCTACTAGGAGTAGGAAAGCTCCCTCCTTGGCGTGCCCCTAGGGCCGACCGGCCCTCCCCCTTGCTCCTTTATATACAGGGGCAGGGGGCACCCTAGAACACACAAGCAATATTGTTTTAGCCGTGTGCGGTGCCCCCCATTATAGAAACACACCTCGATCATATCATTGTAGTGCTTAGGCAAAGCCTTGCGCCGGTAGCTTCATCATCTCCATCACCACGCCATCGTGCTGACGAAACTCTCCTGTGAAGCTCAACTGGATCAAGAGCTCATGGGACGTCACTCATCGAGCTGAACGTGTGCTGAACGCGGAGGTGCCGTACGTACGGTGCTTGGATCGGTTGGATCGCGAAGACGTTCGACTACATCAACCGCATCACTAGACGCTTCCGCTTGCAGTCTACGAGGGTACGTAGACACACTCTCCCCTCTCGTTGCTATGCTTCTAGTAGATAGATCTTGCGTGATCGTAGGATTTTTTTTGAAATACTACGTTCCCCAACAATGGCATCACGCGCCGGGTATATGCGTAGATGATATGAACGAGCATAACACAATGAGTTGTGGGCGATAATAGTCATACTGCTTACCAGCATATCATACTTTGATTCGGGGATATTGTGAGATGAAGCGGCCCAGACCGACATTACGCGTACGCTTACGCGAGACTGGTTTCACCGTTACGAGCACTCATTGCTTAAAGGTGACTGGTGGGTGTCTATCTCTCTCACTTTAGTTGAATCGAGTGTGGCTACGCCCAGTCCTTGTGAAGGTTAAAACATCACATACTTGACAAAAAATCGTTGTGGTTTTTGTATGCGTAGGTAAGAACGGTTCTTCCTAAGCCTGTAGCAGCCACGTAAAACTTGCAACAACAAAGTAGAGGACATCTAACTTGTTTTTGTAGGGCATGATTGCAATGTGATATGGTCAAGACGTGATGAGTTATATGTTATTTTATGAGATGATCATGTTTTGTAAAGTTATCGGCAACCAGCAGGAGCCTTATGGTTGTCTCTTTATTGTATGAACTGCGAGGGCCATGTAATTGCTTTACCTCTACACTATGAGTTAGCCATAGTAGTAGTAGCAATACCTGGCGAGACGACCACGACGCTACGATGAAGATCATGGTGTCAAGCCGGTGACGATGGAGATCATGACGATGCTTTGGAGATGGAGATCAAAAGCACAAGATGATGATGGCCATATCATGTCACATATTTTGATTGCATGTGATGTTTATCTTATTATGCTTCTTATTTTTCTTAGAACGGCAGTAGCATTATAAGATGATCCCTTACAAAATTTCAAGGTACAAGTGTTCTCCCTGAGTATGCACCGTTGCCTAGAGGAGCCTAGCATGTATAGACATGGCCTCTCGGAACACTGGAGACCGAAAGGTCGAGCATGAATCATATAGTAGATATGATCAACATAAGATGTTCACCATTGAAAACTACTCCATCTCATGTGATGATCGGACATGGTTTAGTTGATTTGGATCACGTGATCATTTAGATGACTAGAGGGATGTCTATCTAAGTGGGAGTTCTTTAGTAATATGATTAATTGAACTTTAATTTATCATGTGAAGGACTTTTTTGCAAAGAAACCTCTACCTCCAGAGCAGAAGATAGATCTGGCGAGAGCGAAGCGCACTATTGATGCCCTGAAGAAAACACCACCGTCTCCACCGAAAACCAACTATGAGCGCATTATTCAAAAGTCATATGTCGAAGCATCGCGGTCGGGAAGTACTTGCAGTGATCACAGGTTCGCACAGAAAAAAAGTGGGAAACAAATTCCCCAGCTCGGTGAACAAGAGAACCAATCGTGCCTCCCGCTCAAGGTGCCTAGCAACATCGTCCCTCATCATCCGGGGATGGCGCCCGGTACCAATCTTGGAGATTACCTGACCGATGATGTAGTTCTTGATGTGTTAGAGGTGGATGATCACAAATACCGGTATGGGAAGCCTATCGCCAAAGATGCCAGAACTCTAACCACGATGATGCGAAGATTGCATGACTGGTACATGGAAACCTACAGAGACTCTGGTGGACATGATACTCTGATGCTGAAAGTTAAAGAGGAGCACGACCTCGTTGGAATTGATATGTTGTCTTATACATTTGAGGAGTTCTTCAACTTTTTCAATCAGAAGACCCTCGATAAACCAACAATCACTTGCTACTGTCTGTAAGTACTAGTTCGGTCATTAATTAAGTCTCTATATATAGCTCAGCTCTTCATATTGCAAGTATACTTCATTGCAAGTATATATAATTATCCTCACTATATTATGCATATTGAAGATCATCGAATGTAGAAAAGCTGATATCTATGATATTGGCTTCATTATCACAAATCTCATAGATGAATATCAGGTTCAATTTCATGCCAAAGAAGCCGAGGCCAACTTGCTACAATCGTTGATAATAAATCAAAACAAAGATAAAATACTATTTCCTTACAACTTCCAGTGAGTGTTACTGTCTTGTGCATATTCGGTTTCCCTTAATTATATATTACTCGAGGTTATAGTAATTAATGTAATTGATGAGTTCTATGCATGCATGCGCAGGTTCCACTATATTCACCTAGAGATTAAGCTTGAGGAGGGACTAGTAACCGTCTTAGACTCGAGACGAAAATATCCCGAGACCTTTGCGGACATGTCTAAAATGCTCAACAAGTAAGTTCAATTGATCATTACCGCACCATATCGGCAACTTTGTTCATTTCCTGATATAAAGTAATTGTTTTCATTGTCTCGCAAGGTTTGGAAAGAATTTGCCAAAAAAGTTCCGGCACTGCCGCGGGAACTGCGATGGATTTAACCGAAAGTAAGTACTACTAGCTAGCTAGTTCCGCGCATCTCCCGTTGACTCTAGCTATACTTTCATCAATGCCTTATAATGCTTCATTATTAGTTTGATTGACCTCTATTTCTTGTAAAGTGCTTGTGGCAGGAACCCGGGAATAATTACTGTGGATACTACATCTGCGAGTTCATCTACAACGCAACGGCCAAGAATAGGTGGGGCTACTCTAAAAGACAATTTGATGTGCGTAATCAAAAACATTCACAATTTTATTTTATTACCATCATTTCTGTTGAGTTTAATTCATATATATATATTGACCCCCTTCTTCAAATTAGATGTGGCTGATGCGGGATGAACTCCTACCACAAGATCGCATACGGGCAATTCAAGAGGAATTTGTAGGATTCTTTCTTGATCACGTCATCAATAAAGCCGGAGAATACCATCTGGAAATTGAGTTAAGATGTTAGGGAATTGTAGTAAGAGATCTTATATTGTATGTATGTAGCCAGTAGCGTCGGATAGATATACGAAAACTTGTTGTTCGACCAATCTCTCTCGGAGAAGGAGAGAGGTCGATCTTCTGTACTTAATGGTTTCCTTCATTTGCTTACTAGATAGCGTGTCGAGTCCTCCGATCTATATGTATATATATAGTACATAGCATCGACCAAGAACGGAGATAAGAGAGGACACTTCTCTCTATTAGCGGGCTAACACAATATATGAAACCCCTAAATTAACCCTACAAAACCCCCAAACCCCCTCCCCCCTTTCAGAAAAAAAACAAAAACCCGAGACACTGAACTGCTAACGCGGGGAAGCTTATTTGTCCCGGTTGGTGCTACCAACCGGGACAAAAGGCCCCCCTGCCAGGGCAAGCCGCAGTGGCCATGTGGAACCCCATCTGTCCCGGTTGGTATAATGTAATGCCCCAGATGTAACACTTTCCAATATTGGCAATATACGAAACCTTGACTTCATCAATTCCATTCTGGGCTCTTCTTTCATTTCGGGTTTCTTCGTTTATCGTGTGCGTGTGTGCATTTCATCCATCTCATGTTGTCATCTGCATTGCATTGCATTCGTGTTGTTACTTGCACCCGGTCCTACTCGCCTCTTCCCGTTGTCCGTTTCGAGTTCCGACGCTCACACACGTGCCCGTGGCATCCCCGAGTCCTTCTTTCGTGTGTGGCCGTGTAACGTTTCCGGAATGAGGTGAGACTTGTCGGCGTTATTGTATTGGTACGTGTAGGCCGCCTGTCAAGTTTCGTCGCGTTTGGAGTTTGTTTGGTACTCCAACGGTTAACCTAGTGGGCTAAAAGTAGTTTTTTTAAGGCCCAAGACCCCCTCCACAACAGCCCACTAACCCAGCACAACCATTCCCATCATCTCGGTCGTCGAATCGTGATTGTGTGGCCGAAAACCGCTCCTCATTTGGGCTCTCCTAGCTCCCTCTACTTATAAATATGTGTCCACCCCCGAAATTTCGCAAATGAAATCCTAGGAAAGTCCCCTCCGCCGCGCCAGACACGTCCGTACGCCGCCGGACGCGTCCAGCCGACGTCCGCGCCAGCCAGACGCCGCCACGTGGCAGCCCCGCTCCCTTGCCGCCGCTCCATCGCGCGGGCCCGCAGGCCCTACTCCGGCCCGCAGGCCCAGCTGCCCCGCACCCGAGCTTCCTCCGCGCTCCGCCCGACGCGTCGCGGGAGCTCCGCCCGCCGCCACGGAAGCTCCGCCGCCGCCGCCGCGTAAGCTGCGCCCACCGCCGCCGGTCTCCCGTTCCGCCACCGCGCAGGCCGGCCGCCGCGCCCGCCGCCGCCCTCATCTCCGCCGCCGGTCTCCTCCGCGCCCTCCGGCCGCCGCCTCGCCGGCTCCGGTGAGCCCCTCCGGCAGGCCCCGTCGTCATCTCCGGCGATCCCGATCCGGTGCGGTATCGGGACGAGATCCACCAAGCCGCCATTCAAAACGTCCCTCCGCGTTCCGATCCCCGTCCACGTTTGACTTTTTGGGTGAGGCATAAAACCACTAAGTCCCCAGATCTGCTATATTTTGTTGCCTCCTTTGCATGGCTGTAACTTTGTGCTCGTAGATCCGTTTTGTGCATATGATATATCAAAATGATCGTGGTGATGTGCTCTACATTTTGTTCCATTGTGTCATGCTTGTTTGAGATCATCTAGATGTCCTAATATTCATGACAAGAGTGCTACTTGTTATAAATTGCTGTTACTTGTTATTTTGTTGCCATGTTTGCTTGATGCCCTAGTCAAATCCATGCTAGTTTTGGAGTCGCCAATGATCATTCCTTGTTGTCCATGTTTTTGTCTATCCATTCATGCCCTCATTTGCACATATGGCTTGTTGTAGCTTATTTATTTCTTGCTCTCAAGTTGTTAGAAATTATAATTGTCAGGGTTTTATCATCATGATCAATTTGGTGTAGCTTGTTGCTATTGATCCATGCCTCCTATGGAGTTGCTCCAATGTAGTTGTTTGCTGTAGGATATGTCTACTTCATGTCCATGCTTATTGTCATATGTTTGGGTGCTGTAGCATATATATCTCTTGCTCCAAAGTTGCTATGTGGCTGTTATTTTCAGCTTTGCATTGTATCGTGTTTCGTGTGTATGTGTTGAACCGTTGCTCCGTTTTGAGCGTGCCCTATATGAAACTTGTGTGATTTTGCATGTAGAATCATAATATAATGTTGCTTACATGTTTGGAGTGTGTTTGCTTGATGTTTGGGTGCATCTTGCACCGTTGCCATGTTTGTCTTGTTTTGCTCATATCTTCTAGACCGTAGCTCCCAATTAAACAAAATTTATATGAAACTTGACTAGAATTTCGTGTAGATCATCATGGTGCATGTTAACTTGCTGTTTAACAACTTTAACTTAAGGTTTGTTCAGATCTGGACCAATTTCAAAATATGCATACGAGGACTTACCAGATTTGCTATATGTTGATTCCGGCCTTGTTTAAACTTGTTGTTTTGGGATGTTCTTGTGTGCTTCATCCCTTGCCATGAAATGCATCATACTTGCATCATGTTGAATGTGCATTGCACCTTGTTAGATGTGGTGCCATGTTGTGTTCCTGTGTTGAGTAGAGCCGGGAGCCGAGACCGAGAACGAGGGTCCTACCGAGGTTGAGTACGAGGAGCCATCTTACGATCCCATCAACGACTCGACAGGCAAGATGACCTGACCCAGATATCATTACTATCTTTGCCTATTGCTAGATGTCTCGCTCTTTAGCTTATTGCCTCGATGCCCATGTTTGTTTGTTAGCCTCCTATTGTAACCATGAATCTGTCTAACCACCCAACCTAGCAAACTTTTGTTTGGCTACGTAAGCTTCGCTCAGCCCCTCTTATAGCATTGCTAGTTGCAGGAGAAGAATTGAAGATTCTTGCTTCATGTTGAAGTTATTGTTGGGATATCACACTATATAAACTCTTAAACTAAATCATCTATATACTTGGTAATGGGTGGAAGGCTAAGCCTCTTGCTTGGTGTTTTGTTCCACTCATGCCTCCCTAGGAACCGTTTAAACCGGTGATATGTTCCTTGATTTTGCGTTCCTCACACGGTTGGGCTTATAGGACACCCTCGATAAACCGCTTAGCGCTAAAGCTTTTCCAGCAAGTCCCAACTTTGGTTCTACATTTGCCTAACAACTAAAAACTTGCCGAGGGAGTAATTAACCCGAGGATTAATTAATCAACCCCCTGGGCTAGTGCTCGATTTGAGTGTTGGTCCAAACTAGAGCCACTTGCGGTGCCACCCGGCTTGCTGGGGTCTTCGGTGTCTGTACGTAGTGCTCATCCGGTCGTGGCCTGAGACTAGATACGCGTGGCTACTGTCAGGGTGTCGGCACGCCGGGAGGTCTTGCTGGATTAGTTTTACCTATGTCGGAATATCTTGAGCACGGGATTCCGAGAATACTCGGGCCTTCCCACCTTGGAGTTGCGACTCCGCGGATCGTGAGCTTGTGATGGGCTAAGTTGGGACACCCCTGCAGGGTTTTGATCTTTCGAAAGCCGTGCCCGCGGTTATGTGGCAGATTGGAATTTGTTAATATCTGGTTGTAGAAAACTTGACACCATGTTCAGAACACACTACCAGCGTGAGTAACCGTGACAGTCATTTTCCGAAAGGGGTTCGGGAAGTGAACACGGTGGGGTTATGATTGATGTGCTTAGATAGGATCACTTCGTGATCACTCTGTCGCTCGTGGCATTTCTCTTCTCGCTCTAAACACGTAAGCTAGTGCTAGTGCAGCTGCAACCTTTATTCTTCATCCTTGCTCCACACCCAAGGCTTAGATAGTTTTGCTACCCGGGAACGGGATTGCTGAGTCCTCCGTGGCTCACAGATTCTACACAACACCAGATGCAGGTACCATGGTGAACTACACAGGTGACGGCACAGAGCTGTACCAGGAGTTCGATGAAGAACATGAGCGATACTATGTGCACTATCCCGATGATCAGTAGTGGCTTCTACTAGGGGCGATTCGGACCTTGTGGATTTATTTATTTGGTATCTTTCATTTGGATCTTCGTCCGTAGTCGGACTGTGATGTTATTTGGATGGTGATTGCTTATGTAATGAATTGTGTGATGTGGCGAGCGTAAGCCAACTACACTTTTGCAATTTCATCCCTATTTTTACATGAGTCGTGCAAAGATACCATACTTGAGATCATTCTAGTATGAGCTTATACCTTTAAGTCGTGCCTCGACACGTAGGAGGTATAATCTCATACTAGGCATTACAAGTTGGTATTCAGAGCCTTCTCCGACCTATAAGCCCCCACTGATTGATCGAATCGTTGACGGTTGAGTCTAGGCACACACTTAAAAATGTTTTGAGTCCTATATATATATCATAGAGTAGGATTTCTTTTTGCTCCTCATCCCTTTTCACTCTGGTGAGGACTCCTGACGATTACTTGTCTCTTCTACTCTAAACAATTCACAATTGTTTTTAGGATCACGCGAGTATTGTTTGGATTGTTCGATGTCTTTGTGACGAGAACATTGTTCTCGATGCCTCCTGTCATTTAGGGGTTGTGGCAGTGTCTCGGGGAGTTGAGCTCCGAGGTGTTGTCGTCACTAATATGTCGCAGCAGTTCTGGAATACTTAAGACGGCCGACATCGAAAACTCTCCTATGCGGTTAGTGGCAAGATAACCCCGACATCACCCAGTACTGGGGAGGTAGTTCGGGAGTATTGCCATAGCTTGTATAGCAGATGCGTTTCGAAGGTCCGAGGTAAACGGTTTCTGTAAATAACTGGTTATGTGTTGAAGGATGGATACAACTGGATGTAGGATTAGAGTTGAGTGCGCGATGCTTCCCCTGTATCCCCAACACCTGATTGCATAACTGGAAACTTTCGGAAATTAATAGGTGGGTTCATCTAGTAGTTCGTAGGCATTCTTCCAACGAATGCATGATATGGAGTTCGGGGTTCTACATTGAGTGAAGTAGTTTTATGGGCGTTTGTTCCGATCGGGAGTTGCATCTTAAAGGGTCCTTGACTATGCTGATCCGGGGATTGCAAAACCCTTTTGTAACACGTTCCATAAGCTTTCAGGACGAATATGTTGAACGAAGCTTCTATCTTGTATTTGTTCTATCGGCTCCTTGTTGTTTTATTTACCTTTTGTTCTCCCAAGTGGCTTCTCAAGAAGATTGTTGTACCATTAAACTATGGATTATATTCGTTCATTTTCGTTCGAATGTTCTTGTGAAGACTTATGTTGCAATTTCTAGCCGTTGATTCAACTTATTTATTTTCAATCATTGGCTAATAGTTGTCATCTCATTCAGGATGGCTCCTAAAAGGGTTCCCAACGCTAACCCAGAGGGGGAAGAAGTTCTTGATCATCCTCCTTCCCCTCCTCCTCCGTCTGAGGCCTGGAGAGCAATTATGCAAGCGACGAACCAGAACACCCAGATGCTTATGCAAATGATGCAGAACATTCAAGCAAATCAAGCAAATCAAGGTGGTCATGGGAACCAAGGCCAAGGCAATTTCTTCAACCAACCTCACTTTGCTACACTCAACCAGTTCCTGGCAAACCAACCAAAGGCATTCAGTTACTGTGTGGACCCTCTAGATGCTGAAGACTGGATAACAGATATCAAGAAGCATTTCGAGTGCAGTAACGTGAGACCTGAGGATTATGTCAAGTTTGCCGCCTTCCAACTCAAGGACCAAGCCGCTGATTGGTGGCAGCAGTACAAAGATTCCAGAGAAGGACGTGAAATCTCCTGGACTGACTTCTGCAAGGATTTCTGCTCTCACCACATTCCAACTAGTGTCATCGAAGGTATGCGTGAGCAATTCCGCAACCTGAAGCAAGGCACCATGTCCGTTTATCAATACAATGTCAAGTTCCAGAACCTTTCCCGCTATGCCAAGCAAGACATCCAAGATGCCAAGAGCAAGATTTATCAGTTCCGTGGTGGTCTGAAGGATGAACTCCAACTAGCTCTCACCTTGTTCGAGTTGGAAGAATTTGATCAATTCCATAACATGGCACTTAAGCAAGAGGCAGCCCAGCTCAAGATGGAAGCTTCCAAAAAGAGAATCAGAGATGATGTCAACTCCTCCTCTTCTTCCCAAGTGGTTGCAAAGCAGCAGAAGTTTTGGCTTCCACCTCCTCCAGTGATCCGACCTTACAACAACAACAACAAGCATTCTAGTGGCCGTGGTTTCTCCCACCCACCCAACCCAAGCAACCAGTCAAAGAATCACTTTCAAGCTTTGAAGTCAAGTGCTCCTTATCACCGTCCTCTCTTAGAAGTGATTTGCAACAAGTGCGGCCAGAAGGGTCACTATGCCAACAAGTGCCCCAACCCAAGGCGCCTTCCGCCTCCTCCACCTGTCAGTACTGCTATTCTCAAGCACAATCCCAAGGTTGCAAGAGTGAATCTGATGAATGCAGCTCAAGCAGAGAATTCTTCAGATGTGATACTTGGTAATCTTCCAGTTAACTCTATTCCTGCAAAAGTATTGTTTGATTCGGGTGCATCGCTTTCTTGCATTTCAAGACCATTTGTTGCTAAGCATGACTTGGTTTCGGAGAGCATTCCTAGACCTTTAAAGATTATTTCTCCGGGATTGCAAATGACGTCCAACTCAGTTGTTCCGGATGTAGCTATTCGTATGGGTGATTACCGCTTTCTGGCTTCTCCGGTTGTTCTCGGCAACCCCGACATTGATCTTATTATTGGGATGGATTGGCTTTCCCAGCATGATGCTCACATTGATTGTGCAAATAAGGAAGTCAAGATTACTCATCCCGACGAAGACGTGATTAGCTTCGCCTCTCGAGATAACACAATCAGGCTATTCTCTCTCAATGAAAAGGGCGAGATTAATGCCATCTCTCAAATTCCGGTGGTCAATGAATATGAAGATGTTTTCCCTGAAGAGCTTCCAGGCATGCCTCCGCTTCGTCAAGTTGAATTTGTCATTTAACTCGAGCCCGGTACCGAGCCAGCATGTCGGCATCCGTACAAGCTTTCCCCTGAAGAGTTGAAGGAGCTGAAGAGACAACTCGATGAGCAAGAGCGTATGGGTCTAATCAGGCCTAGCACTTCTCATTGGGTCTGTGGTGTTCTATTTGTCAAGAAGAAGGATGGCATGGAGCGCCTTTGCGTTGATTACCGGCCATTGAACAAGAAGACAATAAAGAACAAGTACCCGCTCCCCAACATCAATGAATTGTTCGAGCAGCTCAAAGGAGCAAAAGTGTTCTCAAAGCTCGATCTCTGGATGGGTTATCACCAGATCCGTATCCGTGAAGAAGATATTCACAAGACTGCATTCAGAACAAGCTACGGCTCCTATGAATACACAGTCATGTCTTTTGGCCTCGCAAATGCTCCACCCACCTTCTCGAGAATGATGCACTACATATTCAACCCCTACACCAATGAATTTGTTCTTGTCTATCTGGATGACATATTGGTATTCTCCAAGAATGAAGAGGATCATGCCAAGCACCTCCGTTTGGTTCTGGACAGACTCCGTGAACACAAGTTCTATGCGAAATTCTCTAAATGCGAATTTTGGCTAGATAAGGTCTTATATCTTGGCCATATCATCTCTGCTGAGGGTATTGCTGTCAACCCCGAGAAAGTTGAAGCGATTGTCAACTGGGAACCCCCGCCGAATGTCAAGCAACTCCGAAGCTTCCTTGGTCTCGCTAGCTATTGCAGAAGGTTCGTTGAGAACTTCTCCAAGATTGCCAAGCCTCTCTCCAACTTGCTGCAGAAGAATGTCAAGTACAACTGGTCTCCGGATTGTGATGTGGCATTCAAAACACTCAAAGAAAAACTCATCTCTGCTCCGGTTCTTACTCCTCCGGATGAGTCCAAGCCCTACGAAGTATTCTGTGATGCTTCTCTCCAAGGACTTGGTGGTGTGCTAATGCAACACAAGAAAATTGTGGCATACACTTCTCGTCAATTGAAGCCAAGTGAGAAGAACTACCCCACACATGATCTCGAGCTAGCAGCAGTGGTACATGCCTTGATCACGTGGAGACACCTTCTGTTGGGCAGAAAAGTGGACATCTTTACTGATCACAAGAGCTTGAAGTACATCTTCACACAGCCGAACTCGAACCTTCGCCAGACTCGTTGGATTGTGATGATCCAAGGGTATGATCCAAGCATCGAATACACACCTGGCAAGGCCAATGTCATTGTAGATGCCTTGAGCAGAAAGGCATACTGCAACAGTCTCCTTCTCAAGCCGTTTCAGCCTGAGCTTTGTGAATCATTCAGGAAGCTCAACCTCCAAGTTGTTCCGCAAGGCTTTCTTGCAAATCTTCAAGTTGCTCCTACCTTGGAAGATCAGATCCGTGAGGCCCAGCTCAGTGCTGCTATGGTGCAGAAAGTGAAACATGGTATTGCTAAGGGTACTCCCAAATACAAGTGCTATCGCGTTGATGAGAAAGACACCTTGTTCTTTGAGGACAGACTTGTGGTTCCCAAGGGTGATCTCAGGAAGCTCATAATGAACGAAGCACATGACTCCCTCCTCTCGATTCATCCCGGAAGTTCCAAGATGTACCAAGACCTCAAGCAATCTTACTGGTGTACTCGCATGAAAAGGGATATTGCCCAATTCATGAATGAATGTGATGTCTGCAGAAGAGTGAAGGCAGAGCATCAACGTCCAGCCGGTCTCCTCCAACCTCTTCCTATTCCCGAGTGGAAATTCGACCACATTGAAATGGATTTCGTCACTGGGTTTCCCAAGTCCAAGAAGGGGAATGATGCTATCTTTGTTGTGATTGACAAGCTAACCAAAGTAGCTCACTTCCATCCAGTCAAAGAATCCATCAATGCAGCTCAGCTGGCAGAGTTGTACACTTCCAGAATTGTGTCGTTACATGGCATTCCTCAAGTTATCTCCTTAGACCGTGGAAGTTTATTCACATCCAAGTTCTGGGACTCCTTTCAGTCAGCCATGGGCACTAAGATCCATTTCAGCACTACGTTTCACCCTTAGACTAGTGGTCAAGTCGAAAGAGTGAACCAGATCCTCGAAGACATGCTCAGAGCTTGTGTCATCTCTTTTGGCATGAAGTGGGAAGATTGCCTTCCGTTTGCCGAGTTCTCTTACAACAACAGTTTCCAAGCAAGTGTCGGCAAAGCTCCTTTTGAAATCCTCTATGGCAGAAAGTGCCGTACTCCTCTCAACTGGTCCGAGACTGGTGAACGTCAACTTCTTGGCAATGGTTTGATCACAGAAGCCGAAGAAATGTGCAAAGTCATACGTGAGAATCTCAAGGCCGCTCAGTCGCGTCAAAAGAATTCTATGACGGCAAGCATCTTGATTTGGCCTTCGACATTGGGGATCATGTCTATCTCCGTGTTTCTCCGATGAAAGGAACCCAAAGATTCGGTATCAAAGGAAAGCTTGCTCCGAGATACGTGGGCCATTTCAAGATCCTTGGCAAAAGAGGCGATCTAGCCTATCAACTTGAGCTTCCAGCCAACTTTGCAAATGTTCATGATGTGTTTCACGTGTCTCAACTCCGCAAGTGCTTCAAGACACTTGAACGCACCATTCCGTTGGAGGAGATTGATCTTCAACAAGACTTGTCTTACCGTGAGCACCCTGTTGCTATTCTTGAAGAAACTGAGCGCCAGACCCGCAACAAGTCAATCAAGTTCTTGAAAGTTAAGTGGTCACACCATACCGACCGAGAAGCTACGTGGGAACGAGAAGATCACCTTCATTCAGAGTACCCTTCCTTCTTCCAGTCCTAGATCTCGGGACGAGATATTTTTGTAGTAGAGGAGAGTTTGTAATGCCCCAGATGTAACACTTTCCAATATTGGCAATATACGAAACTTTGACTTCATCAATTCCATTCTGGGCTCTTCTTTCATTTCGGGTTTGTTCGTTTGTCGTGTGCGTGTGTGCATTTCATCCATGTCATGTTGTCATGTGCATTGCATTGCATTCGTGTTGTCACTTGCACCCAGTCCCACTCACCTCTTCCCGTTGTCCGTTTCAAATTCCGACGCTCACACATGTGCCCGAGGCATCCCCGAGTCCTTCTTTCGTGTGTGGCCGTGTAACGTTTCTGAAATGAGGTGAGACTTGTCGTGCGTTGTTGTTTTGGTACGTGTAGGCCACCTATCAAGTTTCGTCGCGTTTGGAGTTCGTTTGGTACTCCAACAGTTAACCTAGTGGGCTAAAAGTACCACTTCTTTAAGGCCCAAGACCCCCTCCACAACAGCCCACTAACCCAGCACAACCCATCCCATCATCTCGGCCGTCGAATCGTGACCGCGTGGCCGAAAACCGCTCGTCGTTTGGACTCTCCTAGCTCCCTCCACCTATAAATATGTGTCCACCCCCAAAATTTCGTAGATGAAACCCTAGGAAACTCCCCTCCGCCGCGCCGGACACGTCCGTACGCCGCCGGACGCGTCCAGCCGACGTCCGCGCCAACCAGACGCCGCCACGTGGCAGCCCCGCTCCCCCGTCGCCGCTCCACCGCGCAGGCCCGTAGGTCCGACTCTGGCCCTCCTGCCCGGCCGCCCCGCACCCAGCTTCCTCCGCGCTCCGCCCGACGTGTCGCGGGAGCTCCGCCCGCCGCCGTCGCGGGAGCTCCGCCGCCGCCGCCGCGTAAGCTGCGCCCTCCGCCGCCGGTCTCACGTTCCGCCGCCGCGCAGGCCGGCCGCCGCGCCCGCCGCCGCCCTCATCTCCACCGCCGGTCTCCTCCGCGCCCTCCGGCCGCCGCCTCGCCGGCTCCGGCGAGCCCGTCCGGCCGGCCCCGTCGTCATCTCCGGTGATCCCGATCCGGTGCGGGATCGGGACGAGATCCACCAAGCCGTCGTTCCAAACGTCCCTCCACATTCCGATCCGCTCCGTCCCGGGACATCCCTATCCACGTTTGACTTTTTGGGTCAGGCATAAAACAACTGAGTCCCCAGATCTGCTATATTTTGTTGCCTCCTTTGCATGGCTGTAACTTTGTGCTCGTAGATTCATTTTGTGCATATGATATATCAAAAAGATAGTGGTGATGTGCTCTACATTTTGTTACATTGTGGCATGCTTGTTTGAGATCATCTAGATGTTCTAATCTTCGTGACAAGAGTGCTACTTTTTATAAATTGCTGTTACTTGTTATTTTGTTGCCATGTTTGCTTGATGCCCTAGTCAAATCCATGCTAGTTTTGGAGTGGCAAATGATCACTCCTTGTTGTACATGTTTTTGTCTATCCATTCATGCCCTCATTTGCAAATATGGCTTGCTATAGCTTATTTATTTCTTCCTCTCAAGTTGCTAGAAATTATAATTGTCAGGGTTTTATCATCATGATCAATTTGGTGTAGCTTGTTGCTATTGATCCATGCCTCCTATGGAGTTGCTCCAATGGAGTTGTTTGCTGTAGGATATGTCTACTTCATGTCCATGCTTATTGTCATATGTTTGGGTGCTGTAGCATATATATCTCTTGCTCCAAAGTTGCTATGAGGTTGTTAATTTCAGCTTTGCATTGTATCTTGTTTCGTGTGTATGTGTTGAACCGTTGCTCCGTATTGAGCGTGCCCTATATGAAACTTGTGTGATTTTGCATGTAGAATCATAATATCATGTTGTTTACATGTTTCGAGTGTGTTTACTTGATGTTTGGATGCATCTTGCACCATTGCCATGTTTGTCTTGTTTTGCTCATATCTTCTAGACCGTAGCTCCGAATTAAACAAACTTTATATGAAACTCGACTAGTATTTCGTGTAGATCATCATGGTGCATGTTAACTTGCTGTTTAAAAACTATAACTTAAGGTTTTTTCAGATCTAGACCAATTTCAAAATATGCATACGAGGACTTACCAGATTTGCTATATGTTGATTCCGGCCTCGTTTAAACTTGTTGTTTTGTGATGTTCTTGTGTGCTTCATCCCTTGCCATGAAATGCATCATACTTGCATCAAGTTGAATGTGCATTGCACCTTGTTCGATGTGGTGCCATGTTGTGTTCTTGTGTTGCGTAGAACCGGGAGCCGAGATCGAGAACGAGGGTCCTACCAAGGTTGAGTACGAGGAGCCGTCTTACGATCCCATCGACGACTCGACAGGCAAGATGACCTGACCCAGATATCATTACTATCTTTGCCTATTGCTAGATGTCTCGCTCTTTAGGTTATTGCCTCGATGCCCATGTTTGTTTGTTAGTCTCCTATTGTAACCATGAATCTGTCTAACCACCCAACCTAGCAAACCTTTGTTTGGTTACGTAAGCTTCGCTCAGCCCCTCTTATATCATTGCTAGTTGCAGGAGAAGATTTGAAGATTCTTGCTTCATGTTGAAGTTATTGTTGGGATATCACACTATATAAACTCTTAAACTAAATCATATATATACTTGGTAATGAGTGGAAGGCTAAGCCTCTTGCTTGGTGTTTTGTTCCACTCATGCCTCCCTAGGAACCGTTTAAACCGGTGTTATGTTCCTTGATTTTGCGTTCCTCACACGTTTGGGGTTATGGGACCCCCTCGATAAACCACTTAGCGCTAAAGCTTTTCCAGCAAGTCCCAACTTTGGTTCTACATTTGCCTAACAACTAAAAACTTTCCGAGGGAGTAATTAACCCGAGGATTAATTAATCTACCCCCTGGGCCAGTGCTCGATTTGAGTGTTGGTCCAAACTAGAGCCACTTGCGGTGCCACCCGGCTTGCTGGGGTCTTCGGTATCTGTACGTAGTGCTCATCCGGTTGTGGCCTGAAACTAGATACGCGCGGCTATTGTCAGGGTGTCGGCATGCCGGGAGGTCTTGCTGGATTAGTTTTACCTGTGTCGGAATATCTTGAGCACGGGATTCCGAGAATACTCGGGCCTTCCCACCTTGGAGTTGCGACTCCGCGGATCGTGAGCTTGTGATGGGCTAGGTTGGGACACCCATGCAGGGTTTTGATCTTTCGAAAGCCGTGCCCGCGGTTATGTGGCAGATGGGAATTTGTTAATATCCGGTTGTAGAAAACTTGACTTTGAAAGCAACCCGACGTTGAAAGCTCGACGTAAGTCGTGCTCACACACTGAAGAATTCGTGCACCAGAGAAGGATGAGGTATCACAGTCAAAGATAGTAAGACCAGGATGCAGCCGATAGTCTAGGAATGACCAGATTGAGTTCAGGATTCCCTAGTAAAAATACTTGGGGTATTCGATTTGTAGTGCGGAATAATTTCTCTAGTCGGTGTCCTCGGTTGACAACAACCCAGAACCCGTAGAGTGATTACGACAAGGTAATACATTACTTCAACAAAGTTAGTAAGATGTGGTGCAATGGCAAGACATCTTCGAGATACCAGGGGTTAATACTCGTAGGTAGAACATGATAGAAGTAGAACCGGGTCATTGACTTATGACAGTAGATACTTCAACCTTGCCAAAAATAGAAGAGGCATGGGGATGAATTCCCATCAGATATATTAGATCAGGACAGCATGGTCGGAACCATAACTGTAAGGAATCAATTCAAGAATACCAAAAGAATCATACAGCTGGATAATCATTTTGCAAGAAGCTTCCGAGACGGTCTACATCATTTTCATGGGCATGAACACAAAGTTCAAGGTCGACTCCCACTTCTTTAATGCATATTATTTCATTCACCTCTCGCTTTAATAAAACTATAGTGTTGGAATTTTATTTGGTAGAACACCGAAATAGTATGACTTGTAAAATCTTTCGGGTTCTCACGGATTAAGGGAAGGCATAGGTTCAACCCATCGGGCATCTTAGTAAAATATACCACAAGTTTCAAAAGTAAATACTCAAGCTCAAAAGCAGAGCATGGCTGGCCATGCAAAGGATACAATTTACCAAAGGCATTATGTATCAGGGGAAGAACTCACAAGGTGATTGAATAAGAAGGACACTGTCGGATAACAATCCAACAATGGATCGGGCGATCCACAACGGAGCTGATGTGAGTATCGGTACTCACTCAGAGGAAGAAAGAAAGCAGAGGCATTAGATTCAAGAATCATCTTATTAGTCTGATGCTTAAATAGAAAGAAATTATAGTTTCCAAAATAAAGGATTAGAAGCACATGCTCTGATAAAGGATGGATAAGTTGAAAACACTTAGTTGGACAATCAATAAAAGTTTGAATTGCCGAGAACCAACTCATGTCCGGAATGACGTCTGAGCCGGGAAGATAATTTTAAAAGGATAACCCGATGACAGCGTGCATACACACACATTGAATCAACAGGCTCAAAATGGCTAAGACAAGGGATGTTAACGAAGACTACTACTCATATGGAATTAACCATAATGCAAGCAGGCAAGAATTTCAAGAGTATCAGGCTGCAGAGGGTTTTCGAAAGATAAAAAAAATATTCCGAAGAATTTTGTGAGACACAAGAACAATCGAGAAGAAACAGATCCTCGATAAATGTGAGGAAATAGTTGTAAGGGTTTTCCTCCGAGACAAAACTGCGAGACAGTAAACTCAAAGGATTCTTGGGACAACGGAGAATATTTCGAGGCATCTTGTAACAACAAGAGCGATGAGGAATGATCATGAGAATGACAAGTGCATGCAGATATCCATTGGGATATATCGGTGGCAGTGCATTGCAAAGGCGATGAGCACAAGGGTCTCGGGAAAATATCGAGGGATATCCTCAGAATCTTCTGACGAAGCAAGCGACCATCTTGACTGAACGGGCTCACCGGGAGAAAGTATTTTCGAGAACCTAAAGTTAGATTTTAGCACAATCACTTAACCCGAATAGAAGAGAGATCAGAGTCCTAGAGTAAGGACAAGGAATAAAAGATCCTAATACCACCCAATGGCGACGTGGGCCCGTAAGCCACACAGCATGTTAGTAAAAGTTTTTCAATGACTAGACTCAACTTTGGCCAAGGAGTTAGAAAGGGGATTCCTACAGGCAGTCGGCTCTGATACCAACTTGTGATGCCCCCAATTTGACCGTACACTAATCATGCATGCAAATGTGTACGACCAAGATCAGGGACTCACTAGAAGATATCACAACACAACTCTAGACACAAAATTAAATAATACAAGCTTTATATTACAAGCCAGGGGACTCGAGGGCTCGAATACATAAGCTCGAATACACAAGAGTCAGCGGAAGCAATAATATCTGGGTACAGACATAAGTTAAACAAGTTTGCCTTAAGAAGGATAGCACAAATGTAGCAACGATCGAAGAGGCAAGGCCTCCTGCCTGAGACCTCCTAACTACTCCTCGAAGCCAAACTCCACGTAGAAATGTGGGGACCCCGACTCATAAGTCGTGATCACCGAATGCACGTGTACAGTGATCCCAGAGATCAATGCTCACTGAACACACAGAAGCTGAATAACAAGAGTCTTACATCCTTGCATACCGTGTTACACAAATAGGACCATAATGGTCAAGTCTTGAGTATATCATCGCAGCGGAAATCTTCAATGACAACATGGACCCATGCCATCTACCTTAACCCTACAGGCATTCTGACTGGGAAGCGTCCTAGCTCGCATGCTCGTCACCAAGAAATCTTCATCATACCATGTTCTCTCCTGCCTGGCCAATAAAATAACCAGTGGCAAGCCAATGAGTACATTGAATGTACTCGCAAGCATCCCAAGTGTGATAACAAAATAATTATGCAAGGCTCTACTGCTAGGTTGGCAGCTTTAAGGAAAGCTAGTTTTTCATATGCAATTATGATCAACATATAACATGGATATGCATGCGTCTGTAACAAGTATCAGGAGGTCACAGACATCAATATCGAGAAAGAGTTGTAATCAACTCATGTTCAAGCTCATTGAGGCTTTCTCACAATCACATAACAATATCTCTGAATCGTGTTGTTTCCCAGAAACTTATGGACATAGTCTAAGTAGCACCACCCAATTGTCCTTGACCGCGGACACGGCTATTCGAATAGTTTGACACTCTGCAGAGGTTGCACACTTTACCCACAAGATCCGGGGAACTTCCGTGTCATCCACGACCCGCGATACCTCAAGTACCCGGGGTAAGCACCCGATCACTATCTTTCCCTAGACGACACTAATATGGAGTCCACTCGATTGGTAACAGCCCCGTGCCAAACATTTCACATCTCAAGGTTTGTGGAGACTCGCTTTGTATTCATCACATATCACAAGCACGGGGTACCAACGGTCTGTCCGGTGCCCTGTAAAGACAGTCATGGCCGCCTATCCAAGCACGACCCCGTCCCGAGAGTGACCTCATGTCACCCCCGTCACTAGTAATGCGGGCACCATGCTAGTATCGACCTAGGTAATCAATAATGCCCTTTCCCATATAAGGGTAGAGTGGTTGCGCATGTTTGGTTGGGACGGTAGTCACACATAAATCTAATCCATCTCTGTAAACAACACTTCCGTCGAGCCTGGGCACACTACTTCTTCACCAAGTAGTGCCCTAGCTCCTCATCAACTCCCAGGGGCATTAGTGGCACCCACTGGGTCATTTGCAAGTATGTCAGACCACACTTGTTTCACTCAATGCATAACCCCGACCCATTTTGCGTAGCCAACTACTATAGCATATAACTATCTACTCCCACCCACATAACCCTCATAGGAAGGTAGGGTCATGTTGATGCAAGTTTCAATAGTAAAGTGACAAAGGTAGCAACCAAAGTGGTTTCCACCTCAACATGATTCCGATGCATTGAATATAAAGGTGCTATGAGACATGCATAAAAAGGTTTCTTGGACATGGTCAAAGGGCTGCTTGCCTTATTCTCCCGAGTCTTCAAACCTTCTGGTCCATCTCCGAATACTCCGTTTATCACGTCAACTAACGATGGAAACAATCATAATAAGCAATACAATCAAAGCAACAATAAAAGTGCTCTAAAAATAGGAGTTGGACTTTTCTAGAATACCTCTGGTCATATTAGAAATGACCAAGGTGGTTTCATAGGTATTGGATCAATGGGTGATTTGGAACATTCCAATATGATGGAACCAAAGGGTTTATGGATTTGGAAGAAGTATACAGAAATATTTCCTTGAATGATGAGCAAAGGTACCCATCATCAAGTCATGATTTTAGAAGCATCTAGGAGTTGGTTTCAATGGATTTGGAATTCAAATGAATTTCCTAGGATTTTCCAAAGCTGATAAATATAGAGAAATGGCTCAATATTTAGTGGGGTACAGAAACTATTATTAAAAATGTTCCAAAACTAAGTTTGGACATGACAAGCATCTAGGAACTTGAATCACTGCATTTGGATCAATATTGAGCTCTCTGTGATTTTCTAAAGTTTATCACAGAAAATGAAATTTGGGTATTTGATAAATATTAGTGTAGGAAAAGTCTCTGGAATAATGTGCATGTAGCACCAACAGATAGAGCAAGATTTATGGAGTCATAGGAAATTTGAATCATCAAGTTTGGAGTTCATTTGAATACTTGGGAGATATTAGAAGTTTACTGGAAACAGAAAAATAAAAAGAAAAGGGGTTATACCCTGGCGCACAGGGCGAGGAATAGCTGCACCGGGACTGGGCCAGCCCATCAGCTCGGCCGCGTGCATAGGAGCCTGGCCACGTCGAAGATGCCCGCCTGGAAGGGCGCCACCGCGCGGGGGAGGCGGGCTGGCCGAAGCCGCCTCCACTTAAACGGGTGGGCCTGGCCCCCGGGGTCGCTGACGTGCGGGCCCCCCGTGGTAGGTTCATCTCCTTCCTCCCGCGCGAACAGAGGCGAGGCAGAGGAGGTGCGGCCGAGTGCTCGCCGGCGAGGCCCCGTCGACTCAGGCCGTCTCCGGCGACGCTCCGGCCACCGGAATGACCAGCGCGAAGAGGCGCATCCGGTCGTGGGTGACACGTCCACCGGGGAGGACCAGATCGGGTAAGGGGGCAACCGTGGCGGAGGAGGGCTCCGGCCACTTTGGGCTTCGAGCGCACGGCGGCCTGGGAAGGATTGGCGGAGCATGGGGAGGCTCAAGGGGGTGCGTGAGGGGCTCTGGTGGTGGCTAGGTGGAGAGGGAGAGGCCGGGGTGCCCGGATTTAGGCGGCGGCCGGCGGCTCTGCTTCGGCTGCGGTGGTGGATAGGGGGTGCGGGAGAGAGAGAGAGCGGGTCCAGGAGGATCAGGAGAGGGAGGGGACTCCATCGGAGCCGCGTGGGGGCTCGGGGGCGGCCTATTTATAGGCGAGCGCCGGTCCACCGAGACGCCATGCGCCGGCGATCGTGTTGCCGTTGCCACGGGCCACACGAGCCTGCCGCAGGGTGTCCGGGACGTTCGTGGGATTAGTCCACGCTTAGAGGGAGAGAGAGGAGGAGCTGGGAGGCATCAGAGGGTCGCGCGTGTGAGCTTGCTCACTGGAGCGCTCGGGCGGCCACGGCGCGCGTGCGAGCAGGGGTGAGGGAGGAGGAGAGAGGAGGGGGCCGACCGCCCAGCGTGTTGCGGACGTCGAGGCCTCCTCGGGGGACACGAGGGGGAAGCCCAAGGCTATCGGAAGCAGCCGATTGGGGGCGGCTACAGTGCGGGAGCGCACTGTAGCGCGCTCCAGAGCATGCGTTTGGCTGACATGGTCGTGACCTCGCCACTCTGGTCGTGTCCAACAAGGCAAAGGTTGTCTAGAAGGTCAGAAGTGGTGTAAAGAAAGGCTCTGTGGTCTTGGATGCCCTGGGGAACCACTGGGATGAGGAGGGAGGTGAGGAAGAGGGTGAAACCTGCTGTCCAGCAGTGTAAATTGGGGTTTTACCCCCTCCAATAATTGAGCTGAGGCCATAGAGAGTTACTGGTGGGTAGAGGATGATCAGGGGGAGCTGTAGTAAGAATTTGGGGTAAGGGGAAATAGTAAAATAGGTCCAACCACTTGTTTTGGTAATTGGACAGAAGGTGTTTGATCAGGGTTTGGTCAAGCAAATGACATCCACTTGACATGGGACTTAACAGGATCAAATGTCACATATAATTAGGCCCCTACACCAAATTTGAGCTCATTTGGGAAAAGTGGCCAATGTAACTTTGGTGAACCCTAAAAATCAACAGAAATGGTTTCACCATGTTTGAGTCAAGCAAATCATCTCCCCTTGATGCACCACTTGGCGTAGCATCATCATTTGGGGTTATGAACATGCCCACAAAGTTTGAGGCTCCAGATAAAAAGTTGACAATGTAAGGTTGTTCAAATTTGCATTTGAACAGAAAGGGTTTTGGGGTGATCTGATCAAGTTTCTCTATTCCAATTCTTGTGCCATTTGGTCTAGATGCCTTATTAGGCCATTCTAGCATGTGCACCAAATTTGTGGGCATTTGGACAAGTTTGGCAATGTAGAGTTGCTCAAACTTCAAATATGGACAAAATGGTTTTGAAGGGGTTTGAGGATGTTTCCTTGATCTTCAAGGCATGAGGCTTTGCAGGATCATCAAATATGTCATATATGACATGATAGAATTTCCCTGGAATTTTTGGAGAATATTTCCTTTGTAAATATTTCAAAAGCTTGAAATATCCAGAAAGGGTTTTGGAAGGATTTGCCCAATATTTTGAACATGACCATGTGCTGAAACTCTTATATATGGACAATATATGTCCTATGAGTCTCCCTGAATTTTGGCAAATATTTTTGAAATGATTAAATAATTTTTCCCTATTAAAGACCATTTCTGGCCTTAAGAAAAAGCTTTTAAATAAAATATAAAAATAACTTTTAAAATTATACTTTTGTGGTTTCTGGGAGTCCTATATCTAATAGGATTCAAATAAACTTTTTGAAAGATTTTTCACACCCTAAATAAGGTACTTGCAGTGCAAACCTCAATTCAGGGGTTTTTGGAAAACTAATTTTAGAAAATACCATTTGGCCAAAATATTTTTATAAGAAAATTCTATACTGGTATATACACATGGCATGATCATTGGGAAGAGGTTTTGGGTCAAGGAGATGAAGTATAAGAGTTGGAGGATTTATTTGATTTTTAGAGCACTAGCAAACAACAGACAAAAGTCAAATCAAGCAAAGTCAAAAACACTCAAAAGTTTTTGCAAATCCACTTTTTTAACACGAAAATAAGCTTAAGCAATGTGATATGAAAATCAGGGTGTGACAGACCTACCCCCCTTACAAGAATCTCGTCCCCGAGATTCCCAGACTAGGCGTGGAAAGAAAGGCGGAGTCTTGGATACGGGGTAGTCTTCACTTCTTCTTGTTGGTTCTGCTTCCGAGCGGTGCTCCTTGGAATCTTGAAGTGCTTGATGGTATGGCTTCTTGCTTGATATCGTCCATGATGGAGGTTGCTGAGGGGTCTCTTGCATAGGTTAGGTTGGGCTAGCTGCCAAAGGCTCGGTGATCGATGTCCTTGCGCGCATCGGGCTAGCTAGGAGGTAAGAAGTACTTCCAGAGTGGGGGATCGTGGAAGATTTGGTGCACGGAGGGTATCTCAGGTGGTAGATCTAGCCGGGGAGTCGTCTACCACATGACTTGCAGTGATCTCAATGGGTCCAATGAACCTTGGTGTGAGCTTCCCCTTGACGTGGAAACGCTTGGTTCCCTTCAAAGGACTTACCCGCAGGTACACATGGTCCCTGATATGGAAACTCATGTTCCGACGGTGAGTGTCAGCATAGCTCTTCTGCCTTGACTTGGCTGCCTTCAAACGTTCTCTGACTAGTTGGACTTGCTCTTCCGCTGCGCGGAGAATAACCGGTCCAAAGACTAGCCCTTCTCCAGTCTCTGACCAGTTGAGGGGTGTGCGACATCTGTGTCCGTACAACACCTCAAATGGTGCCATCTGAAGGCTCGACTGGTAACTGTTGTTATAGGAGAACTCGGCAAAAGGGAGACAATCCTCCCACTTGGCTCCATATGCCAAGACACAGGCTCGGAGTCATGACTTCGAGAATCTGATTGACTCGCTCAGTCTGACCTCCGGTCTGTGGGTGGAAAGCCATGCTGAAAGATACTTGGTTCCCAAGGCTTCTCGGAACTTCTTCCAGAACCTTGAGGTGAACTGGGTTCCTCGATCTGACACAATCTCCTTGGAATACCATGAAGACTTACGACTTGGTCGATGTAGAGAGCTGCCAGCCGGTTGCCATCATAAGTGGTTTTGACAGGAATGAAAATGGGCCACCTTGGTCAAATGATCGACTATGTCCCAGATAGTCATGTCCTCTATCCGACCTTGGTAATCCAGTGACGAAGTTCATTCCGTCTTTATCCCACTTTCACTCAGGAGCCTTGAGTGGTTGAAGCAATCCGGTGGGTCGCTGATATGCAGCTTGACCCTTTGGCACACATCACACTTTGCAACATAGGTTGCAAATCTCTCTTTTCATCTCGTGCCACCAGAATCGTGCCTTCAAGTCTTGATACATCTTGGTGTGAGCGTTCCTTCGACATGAAATTTCTCGGTTCCTTCGGGAGGAGTGGTTTGCAGATACGCCCGGTCTTCAACGCGGAAGTTTTCTTCTTGATGACAGTGGTCGGTGTAGATCTTCCTTCTTGACAGGGCGGTCTTCAAATGTCTTCTATCCAGCTGTCCGTCTCTTCCTTGTCTTCGGGCAGACAAGTAGGCCATCAAATAATGATGTTACCCAACTTGTCCACTTACTCCATGAGGTCTATGGGGTACGCAAGGTAAGCTGGGGTATTGGTGGTGGTCTCGGTTGAGTATTGCAGAGGCCTTCCTGACTCTGAGTCAAGGCTCATGGTCAGAATCTGACCAGGTTGTGGCTCGGTGGGGCTTAAGGGTTTCAAGAATTCTAGTGAATGAGTGAACTTATATAACCTTATCCTTAAGCACAGTTTCTGAGATGCCAATAGCTCTATCTAGTACTCCGAACGGAAAAGCGGCCTCTCGCATAGACCAACTTTAATCACCACTCATGCCACGCATATCCTCATGACTCTTAAGAGTCGGTCTAACAAAATTATACTTGTCTAGGATCCCCGAATCCATATGTACGTCTACCTCTAAAATCCAAAGGTAGATCATACATGCTGCTAAGCTTAACTTAATCTCCACAATCCAAGCACTCAACCTAGTCTTGCAAGGTTCAAGATAATGCATCACCAATCTAAGGAAACACGTCATATGCCACTCCAAGATTTGTTTCCTTCCTATAGATCAACTCCGATAGCCCGGTAATTACCATCAATCACCACATAATCCAACAATCCTACAAATCCGATGTCTACGGTGATCCACAAGATCTCAATACCCTATGATATCCAAACACTGGGAAGGACTATGCATCACGATAGTATGTCCACCAAATTCTCATCATCCGGGTCAGTAAACTCCAAGATTACGACTATATAGATCCCTAAATCAACTCCGACAAATAATCCAATCTCCTAGGTTATTGACCACCGAGAAGCATGATATCATAATCAGGATCATCGGTCTAAATCCAATCTTACTCCGAATCATGCAGACATATCCAGCATTATACCAACCAGAATCACCTACATAAATCCAAATCTCATGTCCATCGGGCACTCCTACATGCTTTCCCAAAGTCATGATCCCACCAACATGAAAACCTCACAATCCATCAAGGTCTCAGATAATTCCTCGAAGTCTCTGATATAAACTACCAAGTCATCTGTCCAATATCCTCGAACTGGTCTATCTATGGCATCGTCAGACCTCATGCTATATTAGGGTGAAAAATGTGCTCACTCATCATGTCCACTAGCTCCTTTACGAACCCAGTGTTGTGCATGGTTACAAAGGCTTAACCGGTTCTCTCGCTTTACCATGGGTTAGGCACATGGTTAAGGATTCGTGCTGGAGTGTCTCGTGAAGTCTCGGGTCTAGGATGAGGGTTACTGGTCTGGAGGGTTAAACATAACTCTACGGGGTTGCAATTGGTCGTGGAGGTTGTAGCAGAAGTCTTCAGTGCCAGTTGGTTGCCGAGGTAGAATCCTTGGTGCATCTTGTCTTGCGGGTCTTCAATTGGGGAGGGAGGGAATAGAGGGAAGAAGCAGCGTAGAGGAGGGACATGCCTAAAGGGGGTTCTATAGTGCAGGTGCAACAAACAGGTGCAAAAAGGTCGAAACAAAAGAAACAAGGCAAGGAAGGTGATATAGCCATGCACTTGTTGCCTGGGGCAAAAGTGCGACTTATATCAAAACACAAGCAAATAAAGGCAAACAACACACAATCATGGTTCCATTCGAACCATCATATGGACTCGACTGCGCATAGGGGGTACACGACTCATCCTACCCTAGGGGTTCTCGGACTCTGTGTCGTGACTTGTGCCTCGTGCAGTCTTCTGAGCTCCCTCGGATGTTGCTATGCCCCTTGTAGTTGTTTGATGAATGATCCGGGTTGAGCCTGAAGAATCTTCAACATCTTCTCGCCTGATGAGGTGATGGGGTGAAGGTGCCTCCTTGTAGCTGGCGTTGACTTGGTCTTCTCTTGTCTCTTTAATCATAACGATCCCTTGTGCCTCCTGGGACATCGAGGGTACCAGGTAGGCAATCCATATACAATGGCAATAACAAGGCACGGTTTCGTTGATGAAAACATCGACACCAAGAGCGGGGGATGAGGAGAACCGTTTTCCTGGTCACTATAGTGAGGCGGACCAAATGGCAAGGTTCTCATCCACCGGTGGTTGCCGATACAACAACGGTAGTGACAGGATTACTCTATTAGCGATGCATATCATGACTTTGCATAACCTATACCCTGGTCATTTGTAGGCCATGGTTGCACCATCTTGGGGGTTCTTGTCAAGGGTGTCCCCCATCTTCTGGGTCTTCATGTCCTTATCCATCGAGGATGTAACTTCCGTTGGTATCGTCTTGTCGTGGTGTCACCGATCTTGTGTGCAAAAGTGGTGGGTAAGTGTTTGGCAAGGTGCACTCCACGAGGATTACAGAAAATCCAGTGGTCTGGGGCATAAGGGTTCTAGCGACCAAGGTTTTGAAGGGGAAGAGATCAAGTATAGCCTAGTTTCCGAAAAACTGAGAAGGGAAGAGAAGTATAGATAGTTTTGAAAACTAGTAATAGTTTTGAAAATAGTTTTACCCTAACTAACGACCATGCTAACTAAGGCTTCCTACAGTCAGGATGGCTCTGATACCAGCTCTGTGGGGACCCCGACTCATAAGTCGTGATCACCGAATGCATGTGTACAGTGATCCCAGAGATCAATGCTCACTGAACACACAGAAGCTGAATAACAAGAGTCTTACATCCTTGCATACCGTGTTACACAAATAGGACCATAATGGTCAAGTCTTGAGTATATCATCGCAGCGGAAATCTTCAATGACAACATGGACCCATGCCATCTGCCTTAACCCTACAGGCATTCTGACTGGGAAGCGTCCTAGCTCGCATGCTCGTCACCAAGAAATCTTCATCATACCCTGTTCTCTCCTGCCTGGTCAATAAAATAACCAGTGGCAAGCCAATGAGTACATTGAATGTACTCGCAAGCATCCCAAGTGTGATAACAGAATAATTATGCAAGGCTCTACTGCTAGGTTGGCAGCTTTGCGGAAAGCTAGTTTTTCATATGCAATTATGATCAACATATAACATGGATATGCATGCGTCTGTAACAAGTATCAGGAGGTCACAGACATCAATATCGAGAAAGAGTTGTAATCAACTCATGTTCAAGCTCATTGAGACTTTCTCACAATCACATCAACAATATCTCTGAATCGTGTTGTTTCCCAGAAACTTATGGACATAGTCTAAGTAGCACCACCCAACTGTCCTTGACCGCGGACACGGCTATTCGAATAGTTTGACACTCTGCAGAGGTTGCACACTTTACCCACAAGATACGGGGAACTTCCGTGTCATCCACGACCCGCGATACCTCAAGTACCCGAGGTAAGCACCCGATCACTATCTTTCCCTAGACGACACTAATATGGAGTCCACTCGATTGGTAACAGCCCCGTGCCAAACATTTCACATCTCAAGGTTTGTGGAGACTCGCTCCGTATTCATCACATATCACAAGCACGGGGTACCAACGGTGTGTCCGGTGCCCTGTAAAGACAGTCATGGCCGCCTATCCAAGCGCGACCCCGTCCCGAGAGTGACCTCATGTCACCCCCGTCACTAGTAATGCGGGCACCATGCTAGTATCGACCTAGGTAATCAATAATGCCCTTTCCCATATAAGGGTAGAGTGGTTGCGCATGTTTGGTTGGGACGGTAGTCACACATAAATCTAATCCATCTCTGTAAACAACACTTCCGTCGAGCCTCGGCACACTACTTCTTCACCAAGTAGTGCCCTAGCTCCTCATCAACTCCCAGGGGCATTAGTGGCACCCACTGGGTCATTTGCAAGTATGTCAGACCACACTTGTTTCACTCAATGCATAACCCTGACCCATTTTGCGTAGCCAACTACTATAGCATATAACTATCTACTCCCACCCACATAACCGTCATAGGAAGGTAGGGTCATGTTGATGCAAGTTTCAATAGTAAAGTGACAAAGGTAGCAACCAAAGTGGTTTCCACCTCAACATGATTCCGATGCATTGAATATAAAGGTGCTATGAGACATGCATAAAAAGGTTTCTTGGACATGGTCAAAGGGCTGCTTGCCTTATTCTCCCGAGTCTTCAAACCTTCTGGTCCATCTCCGAATACTCCGTTTATCACGTTAACTAACGATGGAAACAATCATAATAAGCAACACAATCAAAGCAACAATAAAAGTGCTCTAAAAATAGGAGTTGGACTTTTCTAGGATACCTCTGGTCATATTAGAAATGACCAAGGTGGTTTCATAGGTATTGGATCAATGGGTGATTTGGAACATTCCAATATGATGGAACCAAAGGGTTTATGGATTTGGAAGAAGTATACGGAAATATTTCCTTGAATGATGATCAAAGGTACCCATCATCAAGTCATGATTTTAGAAGCATCTAGGAGTTGGTTTCAATGGATTTGGAATTCAAATGAATTTCCTAGGATTTTCCAAAGCTGATAAATATAGAGAAATGGCTCAATATTTAGTGGGGTACAGAAACTATTATTAAAAATGTTCCAAAACTAAGTTTGGACATGACAAGCATCTAGGAACTTGAATCACTACATTTGGATCAATGTTGAGCTCTCTGTGATTTTCTAAAGTTTATCACAGAAAATGAAATTTGGGTATTTGTTAAATATTAGTGTAGGAAAAGTCTCTGGAATAATGTGCATGTAGCACCAACAGATAGAGCAAGATTTATGGAGTCATAGGAAATTTGAATCATCAAGTTTGGAGTTCATTTGAATACTTGGGAGATATTAGAAGTTTACTGGAAACAGAAAAATAAAAAGAAAAGGGGTTATACCCTGGCGCACAGGGCGAGGAATAGCTGCACCGTGACTGGGCCGGCCCATCAGCTCGGCCGCGTGCACAGGAGCCTGGCCACGTCGAGGACGCCCGCCTGGAAGGGCGCCACCGCGCGGGGGAGGCGGGCTGGCCGAAGCCGCCTCCACTTAAACGGGTGGGCCTGGCCCCCGGGGTCGCTGACGTGCGGGCCCCCCGTGGCAGGTTCATCTCCTTCCTCCCGCGCGAACAGAGGCGAGGCAGAGGAGGTGCGGCCGAGTGCTCGCCGGCGAGGCCCCGTCGACTCAGGCCGTCTCCGGCGACGCTCCAGCCACCGGAATGACCAGCGCGAAGAGGCGCATCCGGTCGTGGGTGACACGTCCGCCGGGGAGGACCAGATCGGGCAAGGGGGCAACCGTGTCGGAGGAGGGCTCCGGCCAGTTTGGGCTTCGAGCATACGACGGCCTGGGAAGGATTGGCGGAGCTTGGGGAGACTCAAGGGGGTGCGTGAGGGGCTCTGGTGGTGGCTAGGTGGAGAGGGAGAGGCCGGGGTGCCCGGATTTAGGCGGCGGCCGGCGGCTCTGCTTCGGCTGTGGTGGTGGATAGGGGGTGTGGGAGAGAGAGAGAGCGGGTCCAGGAGGATCAGGAGAGGGAGGGGAGTCCATCGGAGCCGCGTGGGGGCTCGTGGGCGGCCTATTTATAGGCGAGCGCCGGTCCATCGAGGCACCATGCGCCGGCGATCGTGTTGCCGTTGCCACGGGCCACACGAGCCTGCCGCAAGGTGTCCGGGACGTTCGTGGGATTAGTCCACGCTTAGAGGGAGAGAGAGGAGGAGCTGGGAGACGTCAGAGGGTCGCACGTGTGAGCTTGCTCACTGGAGCGCTCGGGCGGCCACGGCGCGCGTGCGAGCAGGGGTGAGGGAGGAGGAGAGAGGAGGGGGCCGACCGCCCAGCGTGTTGCGGACGTCGAGGCCTCCTCGGGGGACACGAGGGGGAAGCCCAAGGCTGTCGGAAGCAGCCGATTGGGGGCGGCTACAGTGCGGGAGCGCACTGTAGCGCGCTCCAGAGCATGCGTTTGGCTGACATGGTCGTGACCTCGCCGCTCTGGTCGTGTCCAACAAGGCAAAGGTTGTCTAGAAGGTCAGAAGTGGTGTAAAGAAAGGCTCTGTGGTCTTGGATTCCCTGGGGAACCACTGGGATGAGGAGGGAGGTGAGGAAGAGGGTGAAACCTGCAGTCCATCAGTGTAAATTGGGGTTTTACCCCCTCCAATAATTGAGCTGAGGCCATAGAGAGTTACTGGTGGGAAGAGGATGATCAGGGGGAGCTGTAGTAAGAATTTGGGGTAAGGGGAAATAGTAAAAGAGGTCCAACCACTTGTTTTGGTAATTGGACAGAAGGTGTTTGATCAGGGTTTGGTCAAGCAAATGACATCCACTTGACATGGGACTTAACAGGATCAAATGTCACATATAATTAGGCCCCTACACCAAATTTGAGCTCATTTGGGCAAAGTGGCCAATGTAACTTTGGTGAACCCTAGAAATCAACAGAAATGGGTTCACCATGTTTGAGTCAAGCAAATCATCTCCCCTTGATGCACCACTTGGTGTAGCATCATCATTTGGGGTTATGAACATGCCCACAAAGTTTGAGGCTCCAGATAAAAAGTTGACAATGTAAGGTTGTTCAAATTTGCATTTGAACAGAAAGGGTTTTGGGGTGATCTGATCAAGTTGCTCTATTCCAATTCTTGTGCCATTTGGTCTTGATGCCTTATTAGGCCATTCTAGCATGTGCACCAAATTTGAGGGCATTTGGACAAGTTTGGCAATGTAGAGTTGCTCCAACTTCAAATATGGACAGAATGGTTTTGAAGGGGTTTGAGGATGTTTCCTTGATCTTCAAGGCATGAGGCTTTGCAAGATCATCAAATATGTCATATATGACATGATAGAATTTCCCTGGAATTTTTGGAGAATATTTCCTTTGTAAATATTTCAAAAGCTTGAAATATCCAGAAAGGGTTTTGGAAGGATTTGCCCAATATTTTGAACATGACCATGTGCTGAAACTCTTATATATGGACAATATATGTCCTATGAGTCTCCCTGAATTTTGGCAAATATTTTTGAAATGATTAAATAATTTTTCCCTATTAAAGACCATTTCTGGCCTTAAGAAAAAGCTTTTAAATAAAATATAAAAATAACTTTTAAAATTATACTTTTGTGGTTTCTGGGAGTCCTATATCTAATAGGATTCAAATAAACTTTTTGAAAGATTTTTCACACCATAAATAAGGTACTTGCAGTGCAAACCTCAATTCAGGGGTTTTTGGAAAACTAATTTTAGAAAATACCATTTGGCCAAAATATTTTTATAAGAAAATTCTATACTGGTCTACACACATGGCATGATCATTGGGAAGAGGTTTTGGGTCAAGGAGATGAAGTATAAGAGTTGGAGGATTTATTTGATTTTTAGAGCACTAGCAAACAACAGACAAAAGTCAAATCAAGCAAAGTCAAAAACACTCAAAAGTTTTTGCAAATCCACTTTTTTAACATGAAAATAAGCTTAAGCAATGTGATATGAAAATCAGGGTGTGACAAGAAACATCCTCGGGATCGTCTGGCTCCTGGACTCTATCAATCTGGTTGCATCATCCGAGAAGAGAGAGAAAAGGGGGAAAAGGGGGAGCAAAGCAACCGTGAGTACTCATTCAAAGTACTCGCAAGCAAGGATCTACACTACATATGCAATGGTATCTGTGTAATGGGGTAATATCTGTGGACTAAACTGCAGAAAGCCAGAATAAGAGGGGGCTAGCTAATCCAATCGAAGACTACACTTTTGTCAGCCTCCATCTTGCAGCAGTAGAAGAGAGTAGATGGAATAGTAACAAGTATCAAAGCTTCTGGCAGCCTCCGTCTTGCAGCAGTAGAAGGGAGTAGATGGTAAGTTCACCAAGTAACATCGTATAGCATAATCCTACCCGGCGATCCTCCCGCACATCACCCTATGAGAGAGCGATCACCGAGTTATATCTGGAACTCATCTGGGTGTGTTTTATCAAGTATCCGGTTCTAGTTGTCATGAGGTCGGAATACAA
The DNA here is from genome assembly GCA_902687465.1 of Secale cereale. Classification (NCBI taxonomy): domain Eukaryota; kingdom Viridiplantae; phylum Streptophyta; class Magnoliopsida; order Poales; family Poaceae; genus Secale; species Secale cereale. Next base: position 406,587,234 of record LR738709.1, on the reverse strand, counting down.
CTCCGGGTCGTCCTTTTACCGAGGGACATGGCTATTCGAATAGATTAACTTCCCTGCAGGGGTGCACCAGATAACCCAGCACGCTTGATCCCATTTGGCCAGACATACTTTCCAGGGTCATGCCCGGCCTCGGAAGATCAACACGTCGTAGCCCTACCTAAGCACAACAGAGAGGTCAGCACACCGGTCTAAGTCCTAGGCGTGCAGGGGTCCGGGCCCATCGCCCAATGCACACCTACACGCTGCGTACGCGGCCGGTGAGCAGACCTAGCAACCTCCATTACTAAGGAAGTTACGTTATGCGGTCCAACCCGGCGCGCGCCGCTCAGTCGCTGACGTCAAGAAGGCTTCGGCTGATACCACGACGTCGAGTGCCCATAACTATTCCCATGTAGCTGGTTAGTGCGTACATGCCAATGGCCAGACTCAGATCAAATATCCAAACTCGTTAAGCGTGTTATTTTGAAATAACCGCAGACAACGACCAGGGCCAGGCCACCTCTCCACTGGGTGTCTCAACCTGCCCTGTCGCTCCGCCACAAAGATCCACTCGGGGGGCCGTCGGGAACTCAGGCCCATCACTACCTGGATGGAGCCACGTGTCCTTTCAGCCCCCACATCGAATCACTTGCGGGTACTCAATGAGCCGACCCGACTTTAGTCACATCATGTGTCATGAAAAGTATGCGTATAGCATATATCCGTGATCACCACCCGCGGTGATCACGGCCCGATAGTATAGCATGGCAGACGTACAAGGATGTGGGGTCACTGATGGAATACTAGCATCATATACTAAGCATTAGGATAGCAGGTACATGCATCAAAGTAGTAGCAACAATGACATGCTATGCAACAGAATAGGAGTTATCGAATCATCAACAGTAGCAAATCTAATGCAAGAATAAGAGAGAAGAAAATGGGCGATATCTGGTGATAAAGAGGGGATTGGCTTGCCTGGTTGCTCTAGCAAGAAGGAGGGGTCGTCGTCGACGCAGTCGATCATAGTGGCACCGTCAGCAGTCAAGTCCCGATGTCTATCGGAGAAAAGAGGGGGAGGGACAATAAATATAAAGCAAACATCACATCACAAAGCATAACATGGCAAAACGCGGTGCTACGTGTGACCTAACGCGGTAGGAGGTGATACCGATGAAGGGGGAAGACATCCGGGGAAGTATTGCCGGTGTTTGACGTTTTCGGACAGATGAACCAGAGGTGAAAAGTTGTAGGCTCGCTATGCTACGGACGTGTGGTTGACAAACGGACCGCGTATTCGGATTCGTATCAAAATTCTGAGCAACTTTCATATATAAATTATTTTCATCCGAGTTACGGATTATTTGATTTTATTTTCTAAAGATTTAATTCATTTTTAGAATTAACAGAATTAATTTAATTAGAAAATATAATTACGACATCATCATGACGTCAGCGGTCAAGATTGACTGTTGAGTGGTCAACTGCGTGTGGGTCCCGTCTGTCAATGTCACAAATTAGCTAAACAGAGTTAATTAGTTTTAACTATGTGCTTATGTTAATTAACAGGATTAATTTGGTTAATTAACTTACTAATTTATTAAATTATTCATTACTTATATATATATATATATATATATCTTATGTCCACGGCGTGGGGCCCCTTTGCCATAGGCTCAGAGGCCACTGGATCGCGCTACTGGTTCGGGCTGAACCGGGCGATGGATGCCAGCCCGTTGGGGCGTTCCCTCGCCAAGGCCAGCAGAAGGGCGCCGACGGCTAAGTGCGGCGCTAGGCGAGGTCGCGGATGAAGCGGAGCCTGGGAGTGGAGGCGTAGGGCGAGACGGCCGGCGCGGGGAGTGGTGGCCGGGCAGGGCGAGCAGCTGCAGCCTTCGATGCCGTCAACAGCGAGGAACGGGGCAGCGGGCGGCGGTTCAGACGCGCTGGGCAGTGAGGCTGCGTGGCGGCGGCATCGCACAGGAGCGGCTGAGCGGGCGATGGAGCGGGGACAGCGGCCCGGGCGCGTGGCCGGAGTGGTCGTGGGCACGGGCGTGCGCGGGGCGCAGCCAGGGCGCGGCCTGGGCGCGACGAGCAGAGAGGGGCAACAACGGTGACCACGGCCACTAGCCGAACCTTGGCGGCATGAGGCGGCGACGAACGGTGTCGTGTTCGCATGAGAGGAAGAGGGGAAGGGAGGGTTAGCTCAAGTGGTCCTATAGGTGAGCAAGGCGGGCTCGACGGCACGGGATCAGATGACGGAGACGGTAAGGTGAGGCACGACGATGGCAGGAGGCGGCGGTTCCTCGAGCGCGGGCGCGCTGGCGAGGCCTGGCGACAGCGGGATGTCGGGGTAGGCAGCGGGCGTCGGGTGCCGAGGTCGTTGGCCCGTTCCAGAAGGGGATCGATGAGTGGGGGCGAGGGAATGGGGGTAGTGGGGATCGGGGCGACGCTAGGGTTCAGGTTCGGACGAGGGGCGACTTAAGTAGGCGAGGGGCGCCGGCGGATGGCCGCCACGGTGTCTGCCGGTGCCGTGGCAGGCATCGGCCGTGGCCACCGGGGCGGGCGTGAACATGGGAGAGAGGGAAGTGGCCGGCTGGGCCGGCCTGGTGGCCTAGCTGGGCCGAGGCCCAGCGGGGGGCTGTTATTTGTTGCCGCCCTGTTTTACTTCTTATTTTTCCCTTTTATTTTATTTACTGTTTTATTTTACTACTAGTAGATTTTAGTTTTATAAAAACATGAGACCAACACAAAAATTAGTGTTTTAGATTATCCCTCTGCAACAAAAAGTTTAACACTTCAGTAAAATAGTTTGATAGATTATAAAATGAAAAAGGCTTTTAATTAATTGCTATAGCCATTGTTCTATTTATTTTAGGGCATTTACATACTTTATAAAAATGTGGTTTTTCCACCATAATAACCTACGAATTATTTGTCACATTTAGAACATTTTATTTTTGATGTTTGAAAACTTTAATTGTTTGCTTCATTTTGAATTTTAATTCGAACCGGTTTCGAACTAACACGAGATTATCAACAGTAATTGCGGTGATGTTTCAGCATTAGTAGAGGGTTACTGTAGCTTAACTATCCGGGCGTCACAATTCTCCTCCACTACAAGAAATCTCGTCCCGAGATTTAAGCGGTGGAGTAAGGGGGGAAAAGTGCTGGTAGCGAAAACCTAATGAGTCTTCTCGGTCTTGGCTGCCCTTTCAAAGAGTTTGATCCCTTTCGTTGATGTCTTCATTTCTCTGCTTCAAGTCATCGTGATCAAGTCGTCATCCTTTCTTCGGCATCTTCATCGTCCTACAAACGCGACTAGGGGGAAAACTCCGAAAGAACGCATCTCCACAAAGATGGGCATCTGATGGTGAACTCAATGGGAAATACACGAGGTACCCCACGAGTTGTATTTCAGCGAATTCGTTGAGTGCAAAATACGATGGTACCAAAGTTTCAAATGGGTAGGCAATCATTCGATGCCTAGACAGAAGTTGGAATGGGGGCTTCAACAATGAGAATAACATGGTGTTTGATTCGAGGATTAATTATGGTATATAATTTAGCTCGTGAATCACATACGAAGCCAGGTCCAAAGGATACATTAGAATCTGGGTTGTGAAGAAGAGTCAGGTTTTCGCTCCAGTGGACCTGTGGGTTATGGGCCCACCATGTGGGTTGAAAATAAGAAGGGTGGTGACATCTTGCGCAGCCGAGACGGGGAGGCATGTCAGTGGATAGTTTGTCAGCTTTGTCGCCAACAATGTCGGTACCAAGGACGGGGAACGAAGAGAACCATTTTCCCGCTCGTTGAAACAAGGCGGACGAATAGGCAAAGTTCTCATCTATCGGTGGTTACCGGAATGTTATCAACAATAGTAACATGGTCTTACTGACAGAGTTGTACACAAGGTGTTTACATAAGCAGAAAATTATTACTGCTTAGATTATATGTATATCAAAGAAAGGTTAAACAAACAAATGGAAAGGAAAATTGTGATTACACACAATTAATAGGAGTATATCCTTCCCATGGACAAGCAGAACATGGCATACAGGTTAGGAGAGAAATTACCCAACCATTCAGATAAAGAGGCAAGGATTAATCAAAATGTTACCCATAGAACGGTTTTGGATAACTGACCAAGAAACATTAAGCATTCCGCCTCCAATGTTCTTGTTGATGAGCGGGGTATCATAGTCATGCTTCGGGTTAGTAATGATATGGTGTTTGAGTCAAGGGCCAGATTTTGGATACACAAATGATCCATCATAAGCAACTTATAGAACAAGTCTTACAATTTCCTCCTGGAAGAATGGTTATCCCTGCAAAAGAGATTATAATCATAGGTCCTCCAGCGAGGGGTGCTAGGCATGACATCATATTACTGAGTCATCAAAGGATCAATATTATAACTCCTGGAAAGTTGTCCCAACCAGCATATGTGATCGAGATTCAGATCCGATTGGTGTCATGATACCTCAGACTCAGGATGTTCGAGAAGAAAAAGGTGCCACACAAATCGGCGAAATGACATTGCAAGATTCTCGGGAAATGAACTATGGGAGCGGGTTCCCGAAACAATAGTTCATCATTAAACCAAGGAGAGGATGAGGAGGTGGCTGATGGGCTCAGTGACAAATCATCGAGAATTCCAAACAAATGGATTTCCGCAATAATGTGAACAAGAAGATGACACTCATTAATTCAAATGATATACTGTTGTATGCTCGAGGAAAACATACACCATTAATCATTAGTTGAAAGGTGTGCCCGAAATATGACCGTAGGCGGCAAGATCAATGTTAGAGTGATGATTCAGTAACCAACAGTCTAAGAACGAACTGTCGATCGTTAACTTCAAGGCAATAGGGTTGCTAGAAGTACAGAACTCATGCAGCATCATTAGCATATTGGTATCCCGGTTAAAAACAACACGGGGACCAAGGAAGAATGGTGATGGTGAGAAGTATCATCATACCGAGAATTTCTAAGAGGTGGAGTAATCCCCACAACATTCTCGACATAAAAGACAGTAATACTTCAAGGCAGAACACCACACTAGTTGGAGAGCAAGTTGTACTCATAATGTGGACAAGTTCGCGATGAAAGGAAGTCAAGGGTGTTGCCGATGATAATAAAAATCATCGAGGGCAAGGAGAGTATCTCTCATCATGAACACATTTGACATGTTGGAAGAAGTCAAAGTGTTGAAAGTGATTCGACTCATTTGTCGGGAGGTTTCAAGAGGATGCAATCAAACAACAATGGCATCAAGCAAGGGAACGACGAAGTGGTAAGTTATAGTATCAATATATAAGATGCAAGCTCGGAACCAACGTTGCCTTTCAAGACAAGCAACCCGACGTAAGTCGTGCTCACACACTGAAGAATTCGTGCACCGGGGAAGGATGAGGTATCACAGTCAAAGATAGCAAGACCAGGATGCAGCCGATAGTCTAGGAATGACCAGATTGAGTTCGGGATTACCTAGTAAAAATACTTGGGGTATTCGATTTGTAGTGCGGAATAATTTCTCTAGTCGGTGTCCTCGGTTGACAACAACCCAGAACCCGTAGAGTGATTACGACAAGGAAAGACATTACTTCAACAAAGTTAGTAAGATGTGGTGCAATGGCAAGACATCTTCGAGATACCAGGGGTTAATACTTGTAGGTAGAACATGATAGAAGTAGAACTGGGTCATTGACTTATGATAGTAGATACTTCAACCTTGCCAAAAATAGACGAGGCATGGGAATGAATTCCCATCAGATATATTAGATCAGGACATCATGGTCGGAACCATAACTGTAAGGAATCAATTCAAGAATACCAAAAGAATCATACAGCAGGATAATCATTTTGCAAGAAGCTTCCGAGACGGTCTACATCATTTTCATGGGCATGAACACAAAGTTCAAGGTCGACTCCCACTTCTTTAATGCATACTATTTCATTCATCTCTCGCTTTAATAAAACTGTAGTGTTGGAATTTTATTTGGTAGAACACCGAAATAGTATGACTTGTGAAAACTTTCGGGTTCTCACGGATTAAGGGAAGGCATAGGTTCAACCCATTGGGAATCTTAGTAACATATACCACAAGTTTCAAAAGTAAATACTCAAGCTCGAAAGCAGAGCATGGCTGGCCAAGCAAAGGATAAAATTTACCAAAGGCATTATGTATCAGGGGAAGAACTCACAAGGTGATTGAATAAGAAGGACACTGTCGAATAACAATCCAACAATGGATCGGGCGATCCACAACGGAGCTGATGTGAGTATCGGTACTCACTCAGAGGAAGAAAGAAAGCAGAGGCATTAGATTCAAGAATCATCTTATTAGTCTGATGCTTAAATAGAAAGAAATTATAGTTTCCAAAATGAAGGATTAGAAGCAGATGCTCTGAACAAGGATGGATAAGTTGAAAACACTTAGTTGGACAATCAATAAAGGTTTGAATTGCTGAGAACCGACTCATGTCCGGAATGACGTCTATGCCGGGAAGATAATTTTAAAAGGATAACCTGATGACTGCGTGCATACACACACATTGAATCAACAGGCTCAAAATGGCTAAGACAAGGGATGTTAACGAAGACTACTACTCATATGGAATTAACCATAATGCAAGCAGGCAAGAATTTCAAGAGTATCAGGCTACAGAGGGTTTTCGAAAGATCAAAAAAAATATTCCGAAGAATTTTGTGAGACACAAGAACAATCGAGAAGAACAGATCCTCGATAAATGTGAGGAAATAGTCGTAAGGGTTTTCCTCCGAGACAAAACTGCGAGACAGTAAACTCAAAGGATTCTCGGGACAATGGAGAATATTTCGAGGCATCTTGTAACAACAAGAGCGACGAGGAATGATCATGAGAATGACAAGTGCATGCAGATATCCATTGGGATATATCGGTGGCAGTGCATTGCAAAGGCGATGAGCACAAGGGTCTCGGGAAAATATCGAGGGATATCCTCAGAATCTTCTAACGAAGCAAGCGACCATCTTGACTGAAGGGGCTCACCGGAAGAAAGTATTTTCGAGAACCTAAAGTTAGATTTTAGCACAATCACTTAACCCGAATAGAAGAGAGATCAGAGTCCTTGAGGGGGATAGCTAATCCAATCGAAGACTACGCTTCTGTCAGCCTCCATCTTGCAGCAGTAGAAGAGAGTAGATGGAATAGTAACAAGTATCAAAGCTTCTGGCAGCCTCCGTCTTGCAGCAGTAGAAGGGAGTAGATGGTAAGTTCACCAAGTAACATCGTATAGCATAATCCTACCCGGCGATCCTCCCGCACATCACCCTGTGAGAGAGCAACCACTGAGTTATATCTGGAACTCATCTGGGTGAGTTTTATCAAGTATCCGATTCTAGTTGTCATGAGGTCGGAATACAACTCCGGGTCGTCCTTTTACCGAGGGACACGGCTATTCGAATAGATTAACTTCCCTGCAGGGGTGCACCACATAACCCAGCACGCTTGATCCCATTTGGCCGGACATACTTTCTAGGGTCATGCCCGGCCTCGGAAGATCAACACGTCTTAGCCCTACCTAAGCACAACAGAGAGGTCAGCACGCCGGTCTAAGTACTAGGCGCGCAGGGGTCCTGGCCCATCGCCCAACGCACACCTGCACGCTGCGTACACGGCCGGTGAGCAGACCTAGCAACCTCCATTACAAAGTAAGTTACGTTACGCGGTCCAACCCGGCGCGCGCCGCTCAGTCGCTGACGTCAAGAAGACTTCGGCTGATACCACGACGTCGAGTGCCCATAACTATTCCCATGTAGCTGGTTAGTGCGTATAGGCCAATGGCCAGACTCATATAAAATATCCAAACTCGTTAAGCGTGTTATTATGAAATAACCGCGGACAACTACCAGGGCCAGACCACCTCTCCACTGGGTGTCTCAACCTGCCCTGTCGCTCCGCCACAAAGATCCACTCGGGGGGCCGTCGGGAACTCAGGCCCATCACTACCTGGATGGAGCCACCTATCCTTTCAGCCCCCACACCGAATCACTTGCGGGTACTCAATGAGCCGACCCGACTTTAGTCACATCATGTGTCATGAAAAGTATGTGTATAGCATATACCCGTGATCACCACCCGCGGTGATCACGGCCCGATAGTATAGCATGGCAGAAGGACAAGGATGTGGGTCCACTAATGGAATACTAGCATCCTATGCTAAGCATTAGGATAGCAGGTACATGCATCAACAGTAGTAGCAACAATGATAGGCTATGCAACAGAATAGGAGTTATCGAATCATCAATAGTAGCAAATCTAATGCAAGAATAAGAGAGAAGAGAATGGGCGATATCTGGTGATCAAGGGGGGGAGGTTGGCTTGCCTGGTTGCTCTGGCAAGAAGGAGGGGTCGTCATGGACGCAGTCGATCATAGTGGCACCGTCAGCAGTCAAGTCCCGATGTCTATCGGAGAGAAGAGGGGGGAGAAACAATAAATATAAAGCAAACATCACATCATAAAGCATAACATGGCAAAACGCGGTGCTACGTGTGACCTAACGTGGTAGGAGGTGATACCGATGAAGGGGGGAGACATCCGGGGAAGTATTCCCGGTCTTTGACGTTTTCGGACAAATGAACCGGAGGTGAAAAGTTGTAGGCTCGCTATGCTAGGGATGTGTGGTTGACAAACGGACCGCGCATTCGGATTCGTATCGAAATTCTGAGCAACTTTCATGTATAAATTATTTTCATCCGAGTTACGGATTATTTGATATTATTTTCTAACGATTTAATTCATTTATTAACAGAATTAATTTAATTAGAAAATGTAATAACGACGTCATCATGACGTCAGCGGTCAAGATTGACTGTTGACTGGTCAACTGCGTGTGGGTCCTGTCTGTCAATGTCACAAATTAGCTAAACAGAGTTAATTAGTTTTAACTAAGTGCTTTTGTTAATTAACAGAATTAATTAGGTTAATTAACTTACTAATTAATTAAATTATTCGTTACTTATTATATATATATATATATATATATATATATATATATATATATATATTCTTATCTCTAGGGCGTGGGGTCCCTTTGCCTTAGGCGTAGAGGCCACTGGATCGGGCTGAACCGGGCGATGGATGCCAGCCCGTTGGGGCGTTCCCTCGCCAAGGCCAGCAGCAGGGCGCCGACGGCTAAGTGCGGTGCTAGGCGAGGTCGCGGCTGAAGCGGAGCCTGGGAGTGGAGGCGTAGGGCGAGACGGCCGGCGCGGGGAGTGGTGGCCGGGCAGGGCGAGCAGTTGCAGCCTTCGGTGTCGGCAACAGTGCGGAACGGGGCAGCGGGCGGCCGTTCAGACGCGCTAGGCAGTGAGGCTGCGCGGCGGCGGCATCGCACAGGAGCGGCTGAGCGGGCGATGGAGCGGGGACAGCGGCCCGGGCGCGTGGCCGGAGCGGTCGCGGGCACGGGCACGCGCGGGGCGCAGCCAGGGCGCGGCCTGGGCGCGACGAGCAGAGAGGGGCAACAGCGGTGACCACGGCCACTGGCCGAACTTGGCGGCACGAGGCAGCGACGAACGGCATCGTGTTCGCATGAGAGGAAGAGGGGTAGGGAGGGTTGGCTCACGGGGTCTTGTAGGTGAGCAAGGCGGGCTCGGGGAAGGGCTCGACGGCGCGGGATCCGACGACGGAGACGGTGAGGTGAGGCACGATAACGGCAGGAGGCGGCGGTTCCTCGGGCACGGGCGTGCTGGCGAGGCCTGGCGACGGTGGGATGTCGGGGTAGGCAGCGGGCGTCGGGTGCCAAGGTCGTTGGCCCGATCCAGAAGGGGATCGAGGAGTGGGGGCGAGGGAATGGGGGTAGTGGGGATCGGGGCGAGGCTAGGGTTCAGGTCCGGACGAGGGGCGGCTTAAGTGGGCGAGGGGCGCCGGCGGATGGCCGCCACGGCGTCTGCCGGTGCCGTGGCAGGCATCGGCCGTGGCCACCGGGGTGGGCGTGAACAGGGGAGAGAGGGAAGTGGCTGGCTGGGCCGGCCTGGTGGCCTAGTTGGGCCGAGGCCCAGCGGGGGGCTGTTATTTGTTGCCGCCTTGTTTTACTTCTTCTTTTTCCTTTTTATTTTATTTACTGTTTTATTTTACTACTAGTTGATTTTAGTTTTATAAAAACATGAGACCAACACAAAAATTAGTGTTTTAGATTATCCCTCTGCAACGAAAAGTTTAACACTTAAGTAAAATAGTTTGATAGATTATAAAATGAAAAAGGCTTTTAATTAATTGCTATAGCCATTGTTCTATTTATCTTAGGGCATTTACATACTTTATAAAAATGTGGTTTTTCCACCATAATAACCTACGAATTATTTGTCACATTTAGAACATTTTTATTTTTGAAGTTTGAAAACTTTAATTGTTTGCTTCATTTTGAATTTTAATTCGAACCGGTTTCGAACTAACACGAGATTATCAACAGTAATTGCGGTGACGTTTCGTCATTAGTAGAGGGTTACTGTAGCTTAACTATCCGGCCGTCACAATCGTGATTTGTCCTTCGACATTGGGGATCATGTCTATCTCCGTGTTTCTCCGATGAAAGGAGCCCAAAGATTCGGTATCAAAGGAAAGCTTGCTCTGAGATACGTGGGCCCTTTCAAGATCCTTGGCAAAAGAGCCGATCTAACCTATCAACTTGAGCTTCCATCGAACTTTGCAAATGTCATGATGTGTTTCACGTGTCTCAACTCCGCAAGTGCTTCAAGACAACTGAACGCACCATTCCGTTCGAGGAGATTGATCTTCAACAAGACTTGTCTTACCGTGAGCACCCTATTGCTATTCTTGAAGAAACTGAGTGCAAGACGCGCAACAAGTCAATCAAGTTCTTGAAAGTTAAGTGGTCACACCATACCGACCGAGAAGCTATGTGGGAACGAGAAGATCACCTTCGTTCCAAGTACCCTTCCTTCTTCCAGTCCTAGATCTCGGGACGAGATGTTTTCGTAGTCGTGGAGAGTTTCTAATGCCCCAGATGTAACACTTTCCAATATTGGCAATATACGAAACTTTGACTTCATCAAGTCCATTCCGGGCTCTTCTTTCATTTCGGGTTTCTCCGTTTGTCGTGTGCGTGTGTGCATTTCATCCATGTCATGCTGTCATGTGCATTGCATTGCATTCGTGTTGTCACTTGCACCCGGTCCCACTCACCTCTTCCCATTGTCCGTTTCGAGTTCCGACGCTCACACACGTGCCCGTGGCATCCCCGAGTCCTTCTTTCGTGTGTGGCCGTGTAATGTTTCCGGAATGAGGTGAGACTTGTCGTGCGTTGTTATTTTGGTACATGTATGCCGCCTGTCAAGTTTCGTTGCGTTTGGAGTTCGTTTGGTACTCCAACGGTTAACATAGTGGGCTAAAAGTACCTCTTCTTTAAGACCCAAGACCCCCTCCACAACAGCCCACTAACCCAGCACAACCCTTCCCATCATCTCGGTCGTCGAATCGTGATCGCGTAGCCGAAAACCGCTCCTCATTTGGACTCTCCTAGCTCCCTCTACCGATAAATATGTGTCCACCCCCGAAATTTCGCAGATGAAACCCTAGGAAACTCCCCTCCGCCGCGCCAGACACGTCCGTACGCCGCCGGACGCGTCCAGCCGATGTCCGCGCCAACCAGACGCCGCCACGTGGCAGCCCCGCTCTCCCGCCGCCACTCCATCGCGCGGGCCCGCAGGCCCGACTCCGGCCCTCCATCCTGGCCGCCCCATGCCCGAGCTTCCTCCGCGCTCCGCCCGACGCGCCGGGGGAGCTCCCCCGCCGCCGTCGGTCTCCCGTTCTACCGCCGCGCAGGCCGGCCGCCACGCCGCCGCGCCCGCCGCCGCCCTCATCTCCGCCGCCGATCTCCTCCGCGCCCTCCGGCCGCCGCCTCGCCGGCTCCGACGAGCCCCTCTGGCCGGCCCCGTCGTCATCTCCGATGATCCCGATCCGGTGCGGGATCGGGACGAGATCCACCAAGCCGCCGTTCCAAACGCCCCTCCGCGTTCCGATCCGCTCCGTCCTGGGACATCCCCGTCCACGTTTGACTTTTTGAGTGAGGCATAAAACCATCGAGTCCCCAGATCTGCTATATTTTGTTGCCTCCTTTGCATGGCTGTAACTTTGTTCTCGTAGATCCGTTTTGTGCATATGATATATCAAAATGATCGTGGTGATGTGCTCTACATTTTGTTCCATTGTGGCATGCTTGTTTGAGATCATCTAGATGTTCTAATCTTCGTGACAAGAGTGCTGCTTGTTATAAATTGCTGTTACTTGTTATTTTGTTGCCATGTTTGCTTGATGCCCTACTCAAATTCATGCTAGTTTTGGAGTGGCCAATGATCATTCCTTGTTGTACATGTTTTTGTCTATCTATTCATGCCCTCATTTGCACATATGGCTTGCTGTAGCTTATTTATTTCTTGCTCTCAAGTTGCTAGAAATTATAACTATCAGGGTTTTATCATCATGATCAATTTGGTGTAACTTGTTGCTATTGATCCATGCCTCCTACGTAGTTGCTCCATGGAGTTGTTTGCTGTAGTATATGTCTAGTTCATGTCCATGCTTATTGTCATCATGTTTGGGTGCTGTAGCATATATATCTCTTGCTCCAAAGTTGCTATATGGCTGTTAATTTCAGCTTTGCATTGTATCTTGTTTCGTGTGTATGTGTTGAACCGTTGCTCCGTTTTGAGCGTGCCTATATGAAACTTGTGTGATTTTTCATGTAGAATCATAATATCATGTTGTGTACATGTTTGGAGTGTGTTTGTTTGATGTTTGGGTGCATCTTGCACCGTTGCCATGTTTGTCTTGTTTTGCTCATATCTTCTAGATCGTAGCTCCGAATTAAACAAACTTTATATGAAACTTGACTAGAATTTCGTGTAGATCATCATGGTGCATGTTAACTTGCTGTTTAACAACTTTAACTTAAGTTTTGTTCAGATCTGGACCAAGTTCATAATATGCATACGAGGACTTACCAGATTTGTTATATGTTGATTCCGGCCTCGTTTAAACTTGTTGTTTTGTGATGTTCTTGTGTGCTTCATCCCTTGCCATGAAATGCATCATACTTGCATCATGTTGAATGTGAATTGCACCTTGTTTGATGTGGTGCCATGTTGTGTTCTTGTGTTGAGTAGAGCCGGGAGTCGAGACAGAGAACGAGGGTCCTACCAAGGTTGAGTACGAGGAGCCGTCTTACGATCCCAACGACGACTCGGCAGGCTAGATGACCTGACACAGATATCATTACTATCTTTGCCTATTGCTAAATGTCTTGCTCTTTAGCTTATTGCCTGGATGCCCATGTTTGTTTGTTAGCCTCCAATTGTAACCATGAATCTGTCTAACCACCAAACATAGCAAACCTTTGTTTGGCTACGTAAGCTTCGCTCAGCCCCTCTTATAGCATTGCTAGTTGCAGGAGAAGATTTGAAGATTCTTGCTTCATGTTGGAGTTATTGTTGGGATGTCACACTATATAAACTCTTAAACTAAATCATCTATATACTTGGTAATGGGTGGAAGGCTAAGCCTCTTGCTTGGTGTTTTGTTCCACTCATGCCTCCCTAGGAACCGTTTAAACCGGTGTTATGTTCCTTGATTTTGCATTCCTCACACGGTTGGGGTTATGGGACCCCCTCGATAAACCGCTTAGCACTAAAGCTTTTCTAGCAAGTCCCAACTTTGGTTCTACATTTGCCTAACAACTAAAAACTTGCCGAGGGAGTAATTAACCCAAGGATTAATTAATCAACCCCACTGGGCCAGTCCTCGATTTGAGTGTTGGTACAAACTAGAGCCACTTGCGGTGCCACACAGCTTGCTAGGGTCTTCGGTATCTATACGTAGTGCTCATCCAGTCGTGGCCTGAGACTAGATACGCGCGGCTACTGTCAGGGTGTCGGCACGCCAGGAGGTCTTGCTGGATTAGTTTTACCTATGTCGGAATATCTTGAGCACGGGATTCCGAGAATACTCGGGCCTTCCCACCTTGGTGTTGCGATGGGCTAAGTTGGGACACCCCTGCACGGTTTTGATCTTTCGAAAGCCGTGCCCGCGGTTATGTGGCAGATGGGAATTTGTTAATATCCGGTTGTAGAAAACTTGACACCATGTTCAGAACACACTACCAGCGTGAGTAACCATGACGGTCATTTTCCGAAAGGGGTTCAGGAAGTGAACACGGTGGGGTTATGATTGACGTGCTTAGATAGGATCACTTCATGATCACTCTGTCGCTCGTGGCATTTCTCTTCTCGCTCTAAACACGTAAGCTAGTGCTAGTGCAGCTGCAACCTTTATTCTTCAGCCTTGCTCCACACCCAAGGCATAGATAGTTTTGCTACCCAGGAACGGGATTGCTGAGTCATCCGTGGCTCACAGATTCTACACAACACCAGATGCAGGTACCATGGTGAACTACACAGGTGATGGCACAGAGCTGTACTGGGAGTTCGATGAAGAACGTGAGTGATACTATGTGCACTATCCTGATGATCAGTAGTGGCTTCTACTAGGGGCGCTCAGACCTTGTGGCTTTATTTATTTGGTATCTTTCATTTGGATCTTCGTCCGTAGTTGGACTGTGATGTTATTTGGATGATGATTGCTTATGTAATGAATTGTGTGACATGGCGAGTGTAAGCCAACTACTCTTTTGCAATTTCATCCCTATTTTTACATGAGTCGTGCAAAGATACCATACTTGAGATCATTCTAGTATGAGCTTATACCTTTAAGTCGTGCCTCGACACGTAGGAGGTATAATCTCATATTGGGCATTACATATAAGAACCGGGACTAATGGTCTAGGGCATTTGTATCGACCATTTAGTCTCGGTTCCCCAACCGGGACAAATGGCCCTGACGAACTGGGACAAATGGTCCTTTTTCTACTAGTGAACTTAGTCCTGATAGTTTTTGCATATCTATGTTGTTGTAGATCAATGGCCCGCGCTACCGTTCCCTTGAATTTTAGTGCATTCCTAGAGAAAGCTAAGTTGAAAGATGATGGTAGCAATTACACGTACTGGGTCCGTAACTTGAGGATTATCCTCATTGCTGAACAGAAAAATTATGTCCTTGATGCACCGCTAGGTGACAAGCCCCCTCCCACTAATGTAGACGCTTTGAACATCTGGCAGACGTGGTCTGATGACTACTCAATAGTTTAATCTACCATGGTTTATGGCTTCGAACCGGGACTTGAACGATGTTTTGAACGTCATGGAGCATATGAGATGTTCCAGGAGTTGAAGTTAATATTTTAAGAAAATGCCCGGATTGAGAGATATGAAGTCTCCAATAAGTTCTATAGCTGCAAGATGGAGGAGAACAGTTCTATCAGTGAACACTTGCTCAGAATGTCTGGGTACTACAATCATGTGACTCAACTTGGTTGCAAAGTTGACGAAGATAGTGTTATTGATAGAGTTCTCCAATCACTGCCACCAAGCTATAAAGGCTTCGTGATGAACTATAACATGTAAGGGATGCAGAAGACAATTCCCGAGCTCTTCTCTATGCTCAAAGCTGTGGAGGTAGAAATAAAAAAGGAGCATCAACTGTTGATGGTTAACAAGACAGCTAGTTTCAAGAAAAAGGGCAAGAGAAAGAAAGGGAACTTCAAGAAGAATAGCATGATAGTTGCTACTCCCGCGAAGAAACCCAAGTCTAGAGCCAAGCCTGAAACTGAGTGCTTCTACAGCAAAGGGACTCGACACTGGAAGCGAAACTACCCCAAGTATTTGGCGGATAAGAAGGATGGCAAAGTGAACAAAGGTATATTTGATATACATGTTATTGATGTGTACCTTACTAATGCTCGTGGTAGCACCTGGGTATTTGATACTGGTTCGGTTGCTAATATTTGTAACTCGAAACAAGGGCTACAGATTAAACGAAGATTAGCTAAGGATGAGGTGACGATGAGCATGGGAAATGGTTCCAAAGTCGATGTGATTGCCGTCAGCACGCTACCTCTACATCTACCAACGGGATTAGTATTAGACCTAAATAATTGTTATTTGATGCCAGCGTTGAGCATGAACATTATATGTGGATCTTGTTTCTTGCGAGACAGTTATTCATTTAAATCAAAGAATAATGGTTGTTCTATTTATATGAGTAATATCTTTTATGGTCATGCACCCTTGAAGAGTGGTCTATTCTTGTTAGATCTCGATCGTAGTGATACACATATTCATAATATTGAAGCCAAAAGATGCAAGGTTGATAATGATAGTGCAACTTATTTGTGGCACTGTCGTTTAGGTCATATTGGTGTAAAGCGCATGAAGAAACTCCATACCGATGGACTTTTGGAATCACTTGATTATGAATCACTTGGTGCTTGCGAACCATGCCTCATGGGCAAGATGACTAAAACTCCGTTCTCCGGAACAATGGAGCGAGCAACAGATTTGTTGGAAATCATACATACTGATGTATGTGGACTGATGAGTGTTGAGGCTCGCGGCGGGTATCGTTATTTTCTGACCTTCACTAATGATTTGAGTAGATGTGGGTATATCTACTTGATGAAACACAAGTCTGAAACATTTGAAAAGTTCAAAGAATTTCAGAGTGAAGTAGAGAATCATCGTAACAAGAAAATAAAGTTTCTACGATCTGATCATGGAGGCGAATATTTGAGTTACGAGTTTGGTCTTCATTTAAAACAATGTGGAATAGTTTCACAGCTCACGCCACCCGGAACACCACAGCGTAATGGTGTGTCCGAACGTCGTAACCGTACTTTATTAGATATGGTGTGATCTATGATGTCTCTTACCGATTTACCACTATTGTTTTGCGGTTACGCTTTAGAGACAGCTGCATTCACGTTAAATAGGGCACCATCTAAATCCGTTGAGACGACGCCTTATGAACTGTGGTTTGGCAAGAAACCAAAGTCGTCGTTTCTTAAAGTTTGGGGTTGCGATGCTTATGAGAAAAAGCTTCAACCTGATAAGCTCGAACCAAATCGGAGAAATGTGTCTTCATTGGATACCCAAAGGACACTGTTGGGTACACCTTCTATCACAGATCCGAAGGCAAGATATTCTTTGCTAAGAATGGATCCTTTCTAGAGAAGGAGTTTCTCTCGAAAGAAGTGACTGGGAGGAAAGTAGAACTTGATGCGGTAATTGTACCGTCTCCCAAATTGGAAAGTAGTACATCACAGAAACTAGTTCAAGTGATTCCTACACCAATTAGTGAGGAAGCTGATGATGATGATCATGAAACTTTGGATCAAGTTACTACTGAACCTCATAGGTCAACCAGAGTACGTTCCGCACCGAAGTGGTACGGCAACCCAGTTCTGGAAGTCGTGTTACTAGACCATGATGAACCTACGAACTATGAGGAAGCAATGATGAGCCCAGATTCCGCAAAATGGCTTGAGGCCATGAAATCTGAGATGGGATCCATGTATGAGAATAGAGTATGGACTTTGGTTGACTTGCCCGATGATCGGCAAGCCATCGAAAGTAAATGGATATTCTAGAGGAAGACCGACGCCGACGGTAATTTTACTATTTACAAAGCTCGACTTGTTGTGAAAGGTTTTCGACAAGTTCAAGGAGTTGACTACGATGAGACTTTATCACCCGCAGCAATGCTTAAGTCTGTCCGAATCATTTTAGCAATTGCCACTTTTTATGATTATGAAATCTGGCAAATGTATGTCAAAACTACATTCCTTAATGGATACCTCAAAGAGGAGTTGTATATGATGCAACCAGAAGGTTTTGTCGATCCTAAAGGTGCTAACAAAGTGTGCAAGCTCCAGCGATCCATCTATGGACTGGTGCAAGCATCTCGGAGTTAGAATATACGCTTTGATGAGGTGCTCAAAGCAAATTGTTTTATACAGACTTTTCGAGAAGCCTGTATTTACAAGAAAGTGAGTGGGAGCTCTGTAGCATTTCTGATATTGTATGTAGATGACATATTATTGAATGGAAATGATATAGAATTTTTGGATAGCATAAAAGGATATTTGAATAAGAAATTTTCAATTAAAGACCTCGGTGAAGCTGCTTATATATTAGGCATCAAGATCTATATAGATAGATCAAGACACTTAATTGGACTTTCACAAAGCACATACCTTGATAAAGTTTTGAAGAAGTTCAAAATGGATCAGTCGAAGAAGGGGTTCTTGCATGTGTTACAAGGTGTGAAGTTGAGTAAGACTCAATGCCCGACCACTCCAGAAGATAGAGAGAGAATGAAAGTCATTCCCTATGCCTCAGCCATAGGATCTATCATGTATGCAATGTTGTGTACCAGACCTGATGTGTGCTTTGCTATAAGTTTATCAAGGTATGTGCTTTGTGAAAGTCCATTAAAACTAACATAATCACAAGGTTTATTACTTTTGTAGATCCCGACAGTGGTGATTGGCGTGATGGAAGAAGGGGTGTACTCCTCCCACTTAGTGTTTTTGGTGGAACCCATAGCAGCAGCAAGCAAGATAACTATTTTTGTGATTTTTGGTAAGGGACACTAAAGCAAAAACTGAAAGGTAAACTAACAAGACTAAAAAGCAAAGATAAAAGATAGCGTGCAACTCCCCTATCTTGAAGAGTGGAGTCCCCGGCAACGGCGCCAGAAACTTGCTTGATGGCTTCTCGCCCCTCGTTGGTTACCCCAAGTGGAAGGTTGAGATGTAGCGTAGCGGCAAATTTCCCTTGGCAAAGATACCAAGGATCGAATCTCGTGAGACTCCGAGGGTCGACAAGTAGGTGCCAACGGCGCCAGAAACTTAGCGGTTGACGGGACCTGCACACAGATACAGATAACTTTGCTCCCAACGAGTACATAGAGGTTGTCAATCCCTCCGGCCTTGTTGTTTACAAAGGATCAAACACAAGAGATAATAATGATAGCTATGACTGCAACTAGGAAATAAAAACAGGAAGTAAATAGAAGGTGTGATCAGCGGTGGTAATATGGACCGGGGTCCCATGATGTTCACTAGTGATGTCTCTCTCCCAAAAGACGATAAAACAGCAAAGCGAGGTAAACAAATTACAGCTGGGCAATTGACAGGATTATGTGCGCAAACCAATGCTAACTATGCTGCGAAGAAAGGTAGAGGCTCAAAAGCATGGGCGGTACGCCAAGGCAAGTAGACCGAAATCCATCTGCATCTACTACTAATCATCCACCTTGAGATATCTATCCAAAACATCTCGCTGGTATTAAGTTGCGAATCCCACCCAAAGTGTAAACTCAAAGCAACAGACAACTGCATTAAAAGAACTTTGCGTAAAGTAAACAATCCTTGCACCCGCAAGTACAAGCACCGTTGTTTTCTCCCTTGTGGCAATAGCACATCCCCTAGACTCATGTTTCTATCACTCAAGCTAGTCATCAGGGGGCATGAACCCACAATCAAGCATAACTCTCCCTCTTGGAGTTACTACCTACTACTTGGCCAAAGCAATAAACAGCAACGGAGAACATGCAAGAATTACTCAAGAACAAAGATATAAAAGAGGTGAATCAAATATATTACTCAAACACAATCTGAACATAGTCTCATAATCCATCAGATCCCAGCAAACTCAGCAAAGCAACAGCAGAAAGATTACATATGTGCCTCGATCATGTAGGGCAGCTCACGAGGTTTAAACCATGAAGAGCAAAGAGGGGAGGAGAACATCACATAGCTACTGATCATGGACCCATGGTCCAAGGTGGACTACTCACGACTCATCCGGGAAGCGTCCATGGTGGTGGAGAAGCTCCCGGTGGTGGTTCTCCCCTCCGGCAGGGTGCCGGGAAGAGTTCTCCTGATGCTCCCGATCTTGGAAGCGCTGCGGCGGCGGAACAGAGGCGAGATCGCGAAAAAGGGTTCTGTCCTCGAGGGTTTCGGGACGAGAGGGATATATATGCGAAGGGGGGCAGCCAGAGGCGGAGCAGGGGCCCCAGGCGCCCCCTGGCGCGGCCAGGGGTGGGGCCGCGCTAGGTGGCCGCCTGGGCCTCCCCTGGCTCCCCTCTGGCCCATCTTTGGTTCTTCGCGAAGCTTCCTATACGCTGATTTTTCCTATATTTTTCCTGGAATTTTTGGAGCACTTTTAATATGGGGGAAACCTGAAATAGAAAAACAGAAGAAAACAGGAACTGGCACTGTGGTGCACTGAGTTAATAGGTTAGTCCAAATATGATCAAAAGTGCATGGAAGTGCATCAATATCATAGCAATATCACACAAAAGAAGCATGGAGCAAGCAGAAATTATAGATACGTTTTGGACGTATCAACATCCCCAAGCTTAATTCCTGCTCGTCCTCGAGTAGGTAAATGATAACAAGCATAATTTCTGTGGTGACATGCTATCAACCATATAAGAACTTTTAAGTAAAGCAATCAAGGCATGTAATTCAATTCAAGTCATAACAAGCAAGAGTCTATATTAGCATTGTAACAAGCAACATAAGAACATAAAGGTGCAAGAGCTCTCGCTGTCCGTGACTCGAATGTCTCCAAATGGTGTTTGCGTGCAAGAAAGGGGATAGGGATATACGAGAGAGTAAAACATATTTTTTGTATTGTTGAGAACTTAATCTACTAAAGTTTCACACTTGGTCTTCTTTGGAATCTTATCTTGACTCATCCCCAGACCACTAGCCAGGTACAAGTCAAAATGATCCACTCCCTTTCGATATATTGAGCACTCATGCAATGGATGAGCGTAAGCAAGAAAGTTGACACTTAGGATGGCAAAGAGAGAAAAATGATGAAGGGGGAAGACAAAAAAGGTGTGAAAGGCTCACATCAATGAGGACAATCATAGGCGAGAGAAAGCCAAATGATAGATATGATGTGAGGAGTAGGGATTGCCATGCAACGGATGCACATATGAGCTAAGGTAAGCTCTCCAATGGAACTAGTGGGGGTGCATCCAACTTGCTCGCTCAAGAAGACCTAGAGCTCTTTTGAGGAAGCTCATCATTGGAATATAAAAGACAAGTTCTATAGTGTGAAGGTCCCCACATAGCTATATGCATGAATGAGAATCTCTATGGAGTACAAGGTATAAGATGGAGTACGAGTGTGGATCTCTCAAAAGGAATAGTAGTGTGCCCCCTTCTCTCTTTTTATTTCTTTTTCTCTTTTTTCTCTTTTTTTTGTGGCCTCAATGGCTCTTTCTATTTAACTCTCATTTGTCCTCTTTGGGATCTTTTGATTTTGTCCTCTTTGGGATCTTTTCCTCACTTTAGGGGCAACACTCTATATATTACAAGAAGTATAGAAGATCTTTCACACTTTACAAAAGTACTCAACATAAAGAAGATGAAACTATCATGATGTATGCAAATGTATGCCTCTGCCAATGTGGCAGGATATGCAATGATACTAGCGCGTCATGTAGCAATGATTAGGGCAAGGCCCAACTAGCATGCGGCTCATCGATCAAGCAAAAGGCATGTATGACATGAAGATCAAGTCATGGGAAGATGGATGTTGCATGGCAATGTATCTCGGAAAGGCTATGGAAATGCCTTGATAGGTAGGTATGGTGGCTGTTTTGAGGAAGGATATAATGAGGCTTATGATGATAGAGCGTATCGTGCCAAGGATTTGGATGCACCGGCGAAGTATGCGCCAACTCTCGAGGTGAGAAAGGGCAATGCACGGTACCGAAGAGGCTAGAAAAATATGGCTAGGTGGAAGTGTCAACTTTCGAATACTCACATTAGTCCGGAGAACTCATGCACTTATTATCGGTAACTCTCAATCTAATTAGGAGGTTCACAAAGAGACAAGTACCCCGAGGAGGAGTGTATGGGGGTTTGGTTATCCTTGCGCATCCTCGACTCATGGTACGTGAGTGTACTCTAATATTCGATCCCTCTAAAGATTAGTGATCCATCTAGTAGCTAAAGTTCTCAACTATTTTGTAGGTTTTCGAAAATAAACACGGATTGCCCAAAATACGACATCTATCACTAATAGGCTAAAGCTCTTGACACCAAAAGTTCAGACATTACTCATGGCAATACCTCAAAACTATTGCAAGTTACTACTAAAATTAAATAGCAACCTCAATTACCTACTTTAAGTTAAGACACACAACTCAGTGCAACAGGCAAACTCTCTTAACAAGATAAACATGAAAACTCAAGAGAGTTCAGCAACCAACTAAACAAAAGCTCTTTAAAAATAAAAACATGAAAACTAAGAGCTAAACATGACAGCAGCTATGGAAAGACAAAGAACACACACAGCAAAGATAAGCATGAAAATCCTATGTTGTGTTCTAGGTTGAAGTGGAGCGTGTTTCTCTCCCACACAAAGAAAGCTGGGTTCTAACTTGTTATGAACAGCAAGCAAAGCTAAAGAAAACTAAAAAAAGAAACTAAGAGCGAGACGCTCCAAGCATAGCACATAATGCATGAAGTGATAAGAATATAGTCGAACGAAAGACGAACTGATAATTGTTGATGGAGAAGGGGATGCATGGGGGCATCCCCAAGCTTAGATGCTTGAGTCTTCTTGAATATTTCTTGGGGGTGCACGGGGGCATCCCCAAGCTTGAGCGTTTGACCCTCCTGAATCTTCTTTTATCATCTTCCCTCGCACACTTGAAAACTCCCTTCTTACATAACTCATCATAATCTGATTAGCGAGGTTAGTACCCACAATAAAATATATTTTTCCCTACTGGAAATAAAAATAATCTTGAAGAGCTACTGTTTCTCAAGATTGCCAAAAGGTTTTTGCAAAGAAAAAGCAAGCTCAAGGTTTGCAAAACGAAGAAAAGGCAAAACAGGACAGAATCTGTGAAAAACAGACCAGCAGGTAGTAAATAATTTTTTCGGGGCACTTCTGCAACTCAAATAAAAAAACTCAGAAAAGATGCTCGAAAGCCAATTATATAGAGCACGCTGTCAAAAAAATTCAGATCAAAAAGATGACCTGGTGATTTTATTCGAATTTTTCTGTCCAAGGACAGAATCTGCTTTCTGGACAGCACGTCACAACTTTTGAAGTTTCTTGCAATCGGAGGCTAAACTTGGCACAAAGCTAAAAAGAAAAGATACAATGATGATGCTACTGTAGTAACAAACATCAAGAAAAAAAAATCAAAATAAAACCTAATTCATTGTGGGCTGCCTCCCAAAAGCGCTTTCTTTTATGCCTTTAAGCTAGGCATGATGCAAAAAGAGACGATCAAGTTTTATCAAGAGTAAGAGAATAGCTAGCCCGTGTAACGGACTCAAAAGGCAACTTAATCTTCTTTCTAGGGAAGTGTTCCATCCCTTTCTTGAGAGGGAATTGGAATTTTATATTCCCCTCTTTCACGTCAATGATAGCACCAACGGTGCGAAGAAAAGGACGTCCCAAAATAATTGGACATGAAGGTTCACATTCAATATCCATAATAGTAAAATCAACGGGAACATAATTGTCATTGACAATGATAAGAACATCGTCGATCTTCCCCAAAGGTTTCTTTACGGAAGAATAAACAAGACGAACACCAAAAGAACAAGGATCAAAAGGTTTCAATTCAAACATATCATACATTCTTTTGGGCATAACGGAGGTACCAGCTCCAACATCACATAAAGCATAGCAAGAGAAGTTATTCAACTTAATTTTAATCATAGGATCCCAACTACCTTCCAGCTTTCTAGGTATGGAGGCTTCTACCCTTAGCTTCTCCCTAGCTTTGATAAGAGCATTAGTGATATGCTCCGTGAAGTCAATATTAAGTGTGCTAGTGTGGGGGTCTTTAGCCATTCTTTGTAGAAAGGTGACAACTTCTGAGAGACTACAATTATCAAAATCAATTTTATCATTATTGAGCAGAATTGTAGTGTCATCTTCTTTGTTTGAATTGCTCTCTATTATAGGAGTTTGAACGTCTTCCCAAGTTTGGGGAAGTGTGGGAGCAACTTTAAACAGGGGCTCATACTTTTTTCCTGGAAGAGCATGCCATGGGCATAACTCTCCATTAAAACTAACATAATCACAAGGTTTATTACTTTTGTAGATCCCGACAGTGGTGATTGGTGTGATGGAAGAAGGGGTGTACTCCTCCCACTTAGTGTTTTTGGTGGAACCCATAGCAGCAGCAAGCAAGATAACTATTTTTGTGATTTTTGGTAAGGGACACTAAAGCAAAACTGAAAGGTAAACTAACAAGACAAAAAAGCAAAGATAAAAGATAGCGTGCAACTCCCCTATCTTGAAGAGTGGAGTCCCCGGCAACGGCGCCAGAAACTTGCTTGATGGCTTCTCGCCCCTCGTTGGTTACCCCAAGTGGAAGGTTGAGATGTAGCGTAGCGGCAAATTTCCCTTGGCAAAGATACCAAGGATCGAATCCCGTGAGACTCCGAGGGTCGACAAGTAGGTGCCAACGGCGCCAGAAACTTAGCGGTTGACGGGACCTGCACACAGATACAGATAACTTTGCTCCCAACGAGTACAGAGAGGTTGTCAATCCCTCCGGCCTTGTTGTTTACAAAGGATCAAACACAAGAGATAATAATGATAGCTATGACTGCAACTAGGAAATAAAAACAGGAAGTAAATAGAAGGTGTGATCAGCGGTGGTAATATGGACCGGGGTCCCATGATGTTCACTAGTGATGTCTCTCTCCCAAAAGACGATAAAACAGCAAAGCGAGGTAAACAAATTACAGCTGGGCAATTGACAGGATTATGTGCGCAAACCAATGCTAACTATGCTGCGAAGAAAGGTAGAGGCTCAAAAGCATGGGCGGTACGCCAAGGCAAGTAGACCGAAATCCATCTGCATCTACTACTAATCATCCACCTTGAGATATCTATCCAGAACATCTCGCTGGTATTAAGTTGTGAATCCCACCCAAAGTGTAAACTCAAAAGCAACAGACAACTGCATTAAAAGAACTTTGCGTAAAGTAAACAATCCTTGCACCCGCAAGTACAAGCACCGTTGTTTTCTCCCTTGTGGCAACAACACATCCCCTAGACTCATGTTTCTGTCACTCAAGCTAGTCATCTGGGGGCATGAACCCACAATCAAGCATAACGCTCCCTCTTGGAGTTACTACCTACTACTTGGCCAAAGCAATAAACAGCAACGGAGAACATGCAAGAATTACTCAAGAACAAAGATATAAAAGAGGTGAATCAAATATATTACTCAAACACAATCTGAACATAGTCTTATAATCCATCAGATCCCAGCAAACTCAGCAAAGCAACAGCAGAAAGATTACATATGTGCCTCGATCATGTAGGGCAGCTCACGAGGTCTAAACCATGAAGAGCAAAGAGGGGAGGAGAACATCACATAGCTACTGATCATGGACCCATGGTCCAAGGTGGACTACTCATGACTCATCTGGGAAGCGTCCATGGTGGTGGAGAAGCTCCCGGTGGTGCTTCTCCCCTCCGGTAGGGTGCCGGGAAGAGTTCTCCTGATGCTCCCGATCTTGGAAGCGCTGCGGCGGCGGAACAGAGGCGAGATCGCGAAAAAGGGTTCTGTCCTCGAGGGTTTCGGGACGAGAGGGATATATATGCGAAGGGGGGCAGCCAGAGGCGGAGCAGGTGCCCCAGGCGCCCCCCTGGCGCGGCCAGGGGTGGGGCCGCGCCAGGTGGCCGCCTGGGCCTCCCCTGGCTCCCCTCTGGCCCATCTTTGGTTCTTCGCGAAGCTTCCTGTCCGCTGATTTTTCCTATATTTTTCCTGGAATTTTTGGAGCACTTTTAATATGGGGGAAACCTGAAATAGAAAAACAACAGAAAACAGGAACTGGCACTGTGGTGCACTGAGTTAATAGGTTAGTCCAAATATGATCAAAAGTGCATGGAAGTGCATCAATATCATAGCAATATCACACAAAAGAAGCATGGAGCAAGCAGAAATTATAGATATGTTTTTGACGTATCAATCTTCGTAGAATATGTAGGAACCAATATGAGCATCCAGGTTCCGCTATTGGTAATTGACCAGAGATGAGTCTCGGTCATGTCTACATAGTTCTCGAACCCGTAGGGTCCGCACGCTTAACGTTCGATGATGATCGGTATTATGAGTTTATGAGTTCTGATGTACCGAAGGTAGTTCGGAATCCCGGATGTGACCACGGACGTGACTAGGAGTCTCGGAATGTCCGAGACATAAATATTAATATATTGGACGGTGATAACCCACAAGTGTAGGGGATCGTAACAGTTTTCGAGGGTAAAGTATTCAACCCAAATTTATTGATTCGACACAAGGGGAGCCAAAGAATACTCTTAAGTATTAGCAGCTGAGTTGTCAATTCAACCACACCTGGAGACAGGTGTATCTACAACAATGTAGTTTAGTAGCAAAGTAATATGGAGATAGCGGTTACAACAATAAAAGTAACGGTAGTGTTTTTGTAGCTTTTGTAATAGTAGTAGCGGAAAAGTAAATAAGCAACTAGCAATATGTGAAAAGCTCATAGGCATTGGATCGGTGATGGGGAATTATGTCGGATTCAATTCATCATGTAAAAATTATAACCTAGGGTGACACAGAACTAGCTCCAGTTCATCAATGTAATGTAGGCATGTATTCCGAATATAGTCATACGCGCTTATGGAAAAGAACTTGCATGACATCTTACCCTCCCGTGGTAGCAGGGTCCTATTGGAAACTAAGGGATATTAAGGCCTCCTTTTAATAGAGTACCGGACCAAAGTATTAACACATAGTGAATACATGAACTCCTCAACCTACGGTCATCACCGGGAGTGGTCCCGATTATTGTCATTCGGGGTTGCCGGATCATAACACATAGTAGGTAACTATAGACTTGCAAGATAGGATTAAGAACACACATATAGGTTCAGATCTGAAATCATGGCACTCGGGCCCTAGTGACAAGCAGTAAGCATAGCAAAGTCATAGCAACATCAATCTCAGAACATAGTGGATACTAGGGATCAAACCCTAACAAAACTAAGTCGATTACATGATAGATCCCATCCAACCCATCACCGTCCAGCAAGCCTACGATAGAATTACTCACGCACGGCGGTGAGCATCATGGAATTGGTGATGGAGGAAGATTCATGATGATGATGGCAACGATCTCCACTCTCCGGAGCCCCGATCTGACTCCAGATCAGCCCTCCCGAGAGAGATTAGGGCTTGGCGGCGGCTCCATATCGTAAAACGTGATAATTCTTCCTCTCCGATTTTTTTTCTCCTCGAAAGTGAATATATGGGGTCCGGAGATACCTCGGTGGAGTGTCAGGGGGCCCACGAGGCAGGGGGCACACCCAGGGGGAGGGGGCGCGCCCCCCACCCTCGTGGACAGGGTGTGGCCCCCCTGGTCTGGATCTTTCCGCATGTATTTTTTATATTTTCCAAAATAATTCTCCGTGGATTTTTCAGGTCATTCCGAGAACTCTTTATTTCTGCACAAAAACAACACCATGGAAATTCTGCTGAAAATTTTGTCAGTCCGGGTTAGTTCCATTCAAATCATGCAAGTTAGAGTCCAAAACAAGGGAAAAAGAGTTTGGAAAAGTAGATACGTTGGAGACGTATCAACTCCCCCAAGCTGAATCCTTTGCTTGTCCTCAAGACTTTCAGTTGATAAACTGAAAGTGATAAAGAAAAACTTTGGCAAACTCTATTTGCTCTTGTTGTTGTAAATATGTAAGCCAGCATTCAGGTTTTCAGCAATAATCATGAACTAACCACATTCACAATAACTTTCAGGTCTCAAGTCTACTCACATCAATGGCATAATCAACTAGCGAGCAATAATAATAAACCTCGGATGACAACACTTTCTCAAAACAATCATGATATGATATAACAAGATGGTATCTCGCTAGCCCTTTCCGAGACCGCAAAACATAAATGCAGAGCACCTTTAAAGATCAAGGACTGACTAGACATTGTAATTCATGGCAAAAGAGATCCAGTCATGATCATACTCAATGCAAATTAATAGTAATGCATGCAAATGACAGAGGTGCTCTCCTACTGGTGCTCTTTTATAAGAGGATGATGACTCTTCATAAAAGTAAATAGATAGGCCCTTCGCAGAGGGAAGCAAGGATTTGTAGAGGTGCTAGAGCTCGATTTTTTTAATAGAGATGAATAACATTTTGAGCGGTATACTTTCATTGTCATCATAAGAATCAAGAATCTTGATACCTTCCATACTACGCACATTATAGGCGGTTCCCAAACAGAATTGTAAAGTTTATACTCCCCCAACCACCAACAAGCACACTCCACGGCTGGTCCAAAACAACGGGTACCGTCCAAACCAACAACAACCCTGGGGGAGTTTTGTTTAATTATTATCATTTTGAGCATGGGACTGGGCATCCCGGTTACCAGCCATTTTCTCGTGAATGATGAGCGGAGTCCACTCATCGTGAGAATAACCCACCTAGCATGGAAGATATAGACAACCCTAGTTGATACATGAGCTGTTCGAGCATAAAAACAGAATTTCATTTGAAGGTTTAGAGTTTGGCACATACAAATTTACTTGGAACGGCAGGTAAATACTGCATATAGGAAGGTATGGTGGACTCGTATGGAACAACTTTGGGGTTTATGGAAGTGGATGCACAAGTAGTATTCCCGCTTAGTACGGGTGAAGGCTAGAAAGAGACTGGGAGGCGACCAGCTAGAGAGCGACAACGGTCATGAACATGCATTAAAATTAATCAACAATGAATGCAAGCATGAGTAGGATATAAATCACCATGAACATAAATATCGTGGAGGCTATGTTGATTTATTTCAACTACATGCGTGAACATGTGCCAAGTCAGACCACTTGAATCGTTCAAAGGAGGATACCACCCCATCATACCACATCACAACCATTTTAATATCATGTTGGCACGCAAGATAGACCATTATAAACTCTCAGCTAATTAAGCATGGCATAATCACCATGATCTCTAATTGTCATTGCAAGCATGTTCCATTCATAACAAGCTGAATCAGGAACAATGAACTATCATATTTACAAAAACAAGAGAGGTCGAGTTCATACCAGCTTTTCTCATCTCAATTAGTTCATCATATATCATCCTTATTGCCTTTCACTCGCACGACCTAACGGTGTGGATAATAATAATAGTGCATGTGCATTGGACTAAGCTGGAATCTGCAAGCTTTTAATTCAAGAGAGAAGACAAGGTAATATGGCTCAAGGTTAAATCAACAATAAAGCATATGAGAGCCACTAAACATTTTAATCACGGTCTTCTACTCTTGACCCCAAAGAAAACAAAAGAAACTATTTACACGGGAAAGCTCCCAACAAGCAAAAGAAGAACGGGAAATCTTTTTGGGTTTTCTTTTAATTACTACTACAAGGAAAGTAAACTAGCTAGAAGCTACAACTATTTTTTTTCTTAAGGTTTTTCTAACACACAAGAAAAAGACTAAGAAAAAGAATTGAAACTAAACATGGATGGTACAATGAAAGAGTGTGAGCACCGACAACTGGAATAAGTGTGTGAACATGAATGTAAAGTCGATGAGAAACACGTACTCCCCCAAGCTTAGGCTTTTGGCCTAAGTTGATCTATGGCCAGTATTGGCCTGACGGATATCCAAAATCGTAGTTGGGGTTGTATTGGGATGCAGTAGCTACTCCCTACTGAGCTGTAGCTCGAAGGCGGGCTGCTTCCATCATATTATGATACTCATTTGCCTCCTCCCAGGTTATAGCATATCTCCCTTTTTCCTGAAAATCGAACAAAGTAGGGACAGGAAGAGTAATAGGGACGGCATGACGCCTGTTAAAGATTAGTCGATATTTGAGGGATTGTTCATCCCTCTCTATAAACCGGTGACTAGTCATGGCATTGTAATCGAAATGAGCAGGCGGTAAAGGTTCATTATTTTCATGTACAGGCACACCAAGACGGCGGGCTATGCGAGTAGCATAAATCCCACAAAATCCTCTAAGTCCATGGTATAGGATTTATCATAAAGGTCAAACAGGACAATGTGAGAATTACGTGAAGATGAAAATTTAAACCTTCTCACAAAGGTATCAGTTAAGCCATGGTATTGCGGGCACTTATCTTGTATGAAGCCCTCGATGTCAGCGTTGCGTACATATGCGTCAAATTCTTCCTTGATGCCAACCTGAATCATAAAATTGTCTGACGGCCATTCACAAGGCCGCACTTCAGCTTCCCTCGGTAGTTCATTATCCGGCTCACGAAATGCGAGCCTCGGTTCTTGCTTCCTTGAAGAACCACCTTGGGAGATTTTCCTATGCATTTTTCAGAAATTTTCTGAAATTTTTAGTAACTCAAAATAAATGTTAACCAAACTCAACAAGATTGATAGCAACAGCTCCTACAAGTGCCTAGAGACTATATCATGCATTAGAATTACTTGGGACAAAAGAGATTTGACATGCAAGCTCAAGAACAAGGTCACCACAGCAGCACAAATTTGCAACAAATAAAGCACTAGAACAAAAACCAATTGGACCAATGGAGGAGTCACATACCAAGGAACAATCTCCCCAAACAGTTTTGTGAATGGTGCTTTGAGCAAGGAGATCGAAAATGGCAGCAAGATGAGCTAGAACTCGTGCTTGAGCTGGTTGGTAATTTTTTGTGGGAGGAAGAAGAAGGGTATGAGTGCAGGAATAAGTGGAGGGGCCATGTGGGGCCCACGAGGCAGGGGGCGCGCCCTGGACCCTCGTGGCCAGGTGCTGGCTCCCCTCGCTGTGTTTTCTGTGCCATATATTCTCAAATATTCCAGAAAAAATCATATTTAATTTTTAGGGCATTTGGAGAACTTTTATTTTCGGGTTTTTTTATTGCACGGATAAGTATGGAAACAGATAGAGAATACTATTTTTGCTTTATTTATCCTAATTAACAGAAAGTAAAAGGAGGGTACAGAAGGTTGTGTTATCTAGATTCACCTATCTCATGCTCATTAAAAGGAATCCATTAACAAGGTTGATCAAGTTTTGTTAATAAACTCGTTCTGAATAACATGAAACCGGAGAATTTTCGAATAACACTAGGTTACCTCAATGGGGATATGTATGTCCCCAACAATAAGAATATCATATGTCTTCTTGATAGTAGGAAGAGGAAATTCAAAACCTCCAATAGTGATAGTTGAAAATTTTCCAATAGAATTGATACTATGGACCTGAGGTTGCTTCCTTGGAAAGTGTACCGTATGCTCATTACCATTGATATGAAAAGTGACATTGCCTTTGTTGCAATCAATAACAGCCCCTACAGTATTCAAAAAGGGTCTACCAATGATAATAGACATACTGTCGTCCTTAGGAATATCAAGTATAACAAAGTCCGTTAGAATAGTAACATTTGCAACCACAACAGGCACATCGTCACAAATACTGACAGGTATAGCAGTTGATTTATCAGCCATTTGCAAAGATATTTCATTAGGTGTCAACTTACTCAAGTCAAGTCTACGATATAAAGAGAGGGGCATAACACTAACACTGGCTCCAATATCACATAAAGCAGTTTTAACATAGTTTCTCTTAATGGAGCAAGATATAGTAGGTACTCCTGGATCTCCTAGTTTCTTAGGTATTCCACCTTTAAAAGTGTAGTTGGCAAGCATGGTGGAAATTTCTACTTCAGGTATCTTTCTTTTATTGGTAATAATATCTTTCATATATTTAGCACAAGGATTTTTTTAAGCACATCAGTCAAACGCATACGCGAAAAGATAGGTCTAATCATTTAAGCAAACCGCTCAAAATCCTCATCATCCTTTTTCTTGGATGGTTTAGGAGGAAAAGGCATGGGTTTCTGAACCCATGGTTCTCTTTCCCTACCATGCTTCCTAGCAACAAAGTCCCTCTTATCATAACGTTGATTCTTTGATTGTGGGTTATCAAGATCAACAGCCGGTTCAATCTCTACATCATTATCATTGCTAGGTTGAGCATTATCATGAACATCATCATTAATATTATCACTAGGTTCATGTTCATTACCAGATTGTGTCTCAGCATCAGAAACAGATATATCATTGGGATTCTCAGGTGTGTTAGCTACGGGTTCACTAGAAGCATGCAAAGTCCTATCATTTTTCTTTTTCTTCTTCTTAGAGGAACTAGGTGCATCTAAATTAGCTCTCTGAGAATCTTGATCAATTCTGTTAGGGTGGCCTTCAGGGTACAGAGGTTCCTGAGTCATTCTACCACCTCTAGTCACAACTCTAATGGCATTATCATTATTCTTACTATTTAATTCATTGAGCAAATCATTCTGAGCCTTAAGTACTTGTTCTACTTGAGTGGTAACCATGGAAGCATGCTTACTAATGAGTTTCAGTTCACCTTTAACTCTAGATAGATAATCACTCAAGCGTTCAATCATATAAGCATTGTGTTGTAATTTTCTACCAACATAAGCATTGAAGTTTTCTTGTTTCACAATAAAATTGTCAAACTCATCTAAGCATTGGCTAGCAGACTTATAACGAGGAATATCACCTTCATCAAATCTATAAAGAGAATTTACCTTTACTACCTGTGTCGGGTTCTCAAGACCATGTATTTCTTCAATAGGTGGTAAATTCTTAACATCTTCAGCTTTAATACCTTTTTCTTTCATAGATTTCTTTGCCTCTTGCATATCTTCAGGACTGAGAAATAGAACACCTCTTTTCTTTGGAGTTGGCTTAGGGGCTGGTTCAGGAAGTGTCCAATTATTTTCATTGGCCAGCATATTATTCAATAGTAATTCAGCTTGATCAACTGTTCTTTACCTGAAAACACAACCAGCACAACTATCCAGGTGGTCTCTGGAAGCATCGGTTAGTCCATTATAAAAGACATCAAGTATATCGTTCCTCTCAAGAGAATGATCAGGCAAAGCATTAAGTAATTGGAGAAGCCTCCCCCAAGCTTGTGGGAGACTCTCTTCTTCAATTTGCACAAAGTTATATATTTCTCGTAAGGCAGCTTGTTTCTTATGAGCGGGACAATATTTAGCAGAGAAGTAATACATCATAACCTGGGGACTACGCACACAACCATGATCAAGAGAATTAAACCATGTCTTAGCATCACCCTTTAATGAGAACGGAAACAACATAAGGATATAGTAGTAACGAATCTTTTCATCATTGGTAAACAGGGTGGCTATATCATTCAACTTAGTAAGATGTGCCACAACAGTTTCAGACTCATAGCCATGGAAAGGATCAGATTCAACCAAAGTAATTAACTCAGGATCAACAGAGAAGTCATAATCCTTATCAGTAACAAAGATAGGTGAAGTAGCGAAAGCAGGGTCATGTTTCATTCTAGCATTCAAGGACTTTTCTTTCAGCTTAGCTAACAATATCTTAAGATCATATCTATCGTTGCAAGCAAGAAAGTCTCTAGCAGTTTCTTCATCCATAACATAACCCTCAGGGACAACAGGCAATTCATATCTAGGGGAGAAGCTTCATCATCACTTTCTTAAATACTATTAGTTTCAATATAAGCATTCTCCCTAACCTTAGCAATTTGTTAATCTAGAAATTTACCTAGTGGCACAGTATTATCAGGCATAGAAGTAGTTTCATCATACATAGCAGAAGTGGCATCATCAAGAACATACGACATATCAGATTCAATAGCAGGAGTAGGTGTCACAAGTTTACCCGTAACAGATGGTGAATCTAGTGCAGAGCTAGATGGTAGTTCCTTACCCCCCCCCCTCGTAGTTGAGGGATAGATCTTGATTTTTGAGTCCTTCAAATTTCATAGTGATCAACAGATATAAATCCCAAGTGACTTAAAGAATTGAGCTATGCTCCCCAGCAACGGCGCTGGAAAATAGTCGTGATAACCCACAAGTGTAGGGGATCGCAACAATTTTCGAGGGTAAAGTATTCAACCCAAATTTATTGACTCGACACAAGGGGAGTGAAAGAATATTCTTAAGTATTAGCAGCTGAGTTGTCAATTCAACCAGACCTGGAAACTTAGTATCTGCAGCAAGGTAGTTTAGTAGCAAAGTAATATGGAGATAGCAGTAACAACAATAAAAGTAATAGTAGTGTTTTTGTAGTTTTTGTAATATTAGCAGCGAAAAAGTAAATAAGCAACTAGAAATATGTGAAAAGCTCGTAGGCATTGGATCGGTGATGGGGAATTATGTCGGATGCAATTCATCATGTAAAAGTTATAACCTAGGGTGACACAGAACTAGCTCCAGTTCATCAATGTAATGTAGGCATGTATTCCAAATATAGTCATACGTGCTTATGGAAAAGAACTTGCATGACATCTTTTGTCCTACCCTCCCGTGGCAGTGGGTTCCTATTGGAAACTAAGGGATATTAAGGCCTCCTTTTAATAGAGTACCAGACCAAAGCATTAACACATAGTGAATACATGAACTCCTCAAACTATGGTCATCACCGGGAGTGGTCCCAATTATTGTCACTTCAGGGTTGCCGGATCATAACACATAGTAGGTGACTATAGACTTGCAAGATAGGATCAAGAACACACATATATTCATGAAAACATAATAGGTTCAGATCTGAAATCATGGTAGTCGGGCCTTAGTAACAAGCATTAAGCATAGCAAAGTCATAGCAACATCAATCTCAGAACATAGTGGATACTAGGGATCAAACCCTAACAAAACTAACTCGATTACACGATAGATCCCATCCAACCCATCACTGTCCAGCAAGCCTACGATGGAATTACTCACGCACGACGGTGAGCATCATGGAATTGATGATGGAGGAAGATTGATGATGACGATGGCGACGATCACCACTTTCCGGAGCCCTGAACGGACTCCAGATCAGCCCTCCCGAGAGAGATTTGGGCTTGGCGGCGGCTCCGTATAGTAAAACGCGATAATTCTTCCTCTATGATTTTTTTCTTCCCGAAAGTGAATATATGGGGTCTGGAGATACGTCGGTGGAGCATCAGGGGGCCCACGAGGCAGGGGGCGTGCCCCCCACCCTCGTGGACAGGGTGTGGGCCCCCTGATCTGGATCTTTCCGCAGGTATTTTTTATATTTTCCTAAATAATTCTCCGTGGATTTTTCAGGTCATTCCGAGAACTTTTTATTTCTGCACAAAAACAACACCATGGCAATTCTGCTGAAAACAGCGTCAGGCCGGGTTAGTTCCATTCAAATCATGCAAGTTAGAGTCCAAAACAAGGGCAAAAGGGTTTGGAAAAGTAGATACCTTGGAGACTTATCAGACGGCTATATTCGGACACCGGATGTGTTCTAGGTGATTTCGGAGAAAACCGGAGTGCCGGAGGGGTTACTGGAACCCCCCGGGGGAGTATTCGGCCATAGTGGGCCATGAGGGAAAGAGAGAGACAACCCACTAGGGCTGCCCCCCAAGGGAATCCTAGTTGGAGTAGGAGTGGGGGGGGGGGCGCCCCTCTCCTTCCTTCTCCCCTTCTTCTTCCTTTCCTACTCCTAGTAGGAATAGGAAAGGGGGATTCCTACTCCTACTAGGAGTATGAAAGCTCCCTCCTTGGCGTGCTCCTAGGGACGGCCGGCCCTCCCCGTTGCTCCTTTATATACAGGGGCAGGGGGGCACCCTAGAACACACAAGCAACATTGTTTTAGCCGCGTGCGGTGCCCCCCTCCACAGAAACACACCTTGGTCATATCATTGCCGTGCTTAGGCGAAGCCCTGCGCCGGTAGCTTCATCATCTCCGTCACCACGTCATCGTTCTGACGAAACTCTCCCGTGAAGCTCAACTAGATCAAGAGCTCGTGCCATACGTTCGGTGCTTGGATGGTTGGATCGCGAAGACGTTCGACTACATCAACCGCGTCACTAGACGCTTCCTCTTTCGGTCTACGAGGTACGTAGACACACTCTCCCGTCTCGTTGCTATGCTTCTAGTAGATAGATCTTGCGTGATCGTAGATTTTTTTTTGAAATACTATGTTCTCCAACAGTTTTTATGTGGTAAACGTTTGCGCAAGGTGGCCTAACAGAAACAATTTTCAAGAGAAAGTCGTGTGTGATTGTTCATTGATCCAACACAGTTTATTCCTAGAAACTATGTGCGTTGCCTGAGGTCATCACCCATGGTATTTTTTCAACAACCGTTTGCAATAGCAAAACACAATTAGCAGGATAATTCGCCATTAGCAGGCTAATTAACTGATTATTCATAATCCATTTATTAATCTAATTGACATTTCATATTAAGCACACAATATATTTCATTTCCATATTATGGAAGCAGAATTTCATAATTGAAATATATCTGAGTACAACATGACATAGCTTAAGCACTTAGCTACCCAATTACACAACTGCACCAGCAGCAAGTTCCACATGCAACATGTAGAACCTTTCGAAATTAGCATCATAGACGGTATATAGACAGATGCATCTCATCTGGAAAACTGCTGAAGCGGAAGGCAAATATTGGGCCTTTATTCATGTTGAAGGTCTATGCAACTTTAGGCTAGTGCCTGTGGATGATTGACCGTCCGTCCTTCGTCTTCTTAAGGAACACTTCAATATTGAATCGTGGGTATTGTATTAAAACCTTACTCGCCTCCTGGCCATAGAGGTGGTTTGAGAGGTAATCATCAGTGAACTGCTTTGGAAAGGCCAGAAAACAAGGATGTGCATAAATATCTTCTCTATATTGGAAATGGGGCAAAGGAATAAAAAAAGGCAAGGTATAATAGTTAGTACCATCTTGAAGTGAACTGATGTCTTCTTCATTGTGCAGACAAAGATCTTGTTGTTTTTGTCGCTAATTTCTTTATCCTAACAATCTGTCTGAGTTTCTTGATTTGATTGATATTCACGGACAACTCATTTCCCCATATGCAAAAAGGGCCGAACAGTGGGTCAAAACCTCTGACAACAGGACCTACATGTGCAAGACCAAATTGTTAAAAACCAAAATATTAGAATGGTTCATGCAATTGCGCAATACTGTGCTATTAGACAACGGACCATGCACGTGCTAACCTCGACTGTAAACCTCAGTGCTTCCCATTGTTTCCCTACAACACATATAAGGTAGTTAGTCATCAGGTTAAGTAAGGGTTCGCATGCTATCAGTAAAATATGTTGATGAAAAATAAGCACATTGCAGATTCATCAGATTAATTGAAGCCACACGGAAAACCCATTTACCCAAACCAAGCATTATTAAGAACTAGGAAATATAGCACTTGTATATGTTTCTCATGTATTAAGTGCAGCCAAATTCGATTTATTCCTCACATGCACAAGAATACAAAATTCTACTCACAACAATTGGACATCGCATTGCAGAATTGAACCAATCAGTTAACTAAACACCACAACAAATGAACCAAACATTAACTGAGCACCACAATGCACAATATAACATACTCCTAATAGAAGATCAGAGAGTTAACCAAACAGTTAACTACAGCCAATTGTAGCAAGTATTTGTTTCTCATGTATTTACTACAGCCAAATTCAATTTATTCCTCACATGGTATACAATAACATAATGCACCCACAATTTTGTAAAGATAAATTCGATTTATTTCTCACAAGGAAGACAATACAAAATTGCAGCCTCAAGAATTGAACATCACATTTGCAGAATTGAACCAAACTGTTAACTGAAGTTGACAACTAATTAACAAAACAGTTAATAAGTGAGAACCACACTGCACGACATATAGAACATATACACTAGAGCAACATATTGCATGGTGAAATTAGATAGCACAATTCACTAGAATTTGTGAAGGAAAGGCAGGAGCAGCACACGCAACGGGTAAACCGAGCATGCTTAACCAACGTAGCTAGCAATTGGCAGGGTGCTCCTTCAAGATCTGGGGTCGGCACGAATGGCAGCCATCGCGACCTCATCCGCGCGTGCGGCCGCGATTTTCTTCTCCGCTGCCAAATGCTCCTTGAAGTCCTGGCTATACTGCGTGCACCATGGCTTAGGCTGGTGCTTTTTTGATGGAGGGGTCGGTGATTTGGGTTGAAGGTGTCGCGCTCACGCCGGTGGTCGGGGCATGTGGGATGTGGAAGAAGGATGAGGATGGGGGTCGAGTGTGGATTACCTGCCTGGATAGAGGAGGCCGAGCAGTGTGAAGGAGGGTTGCTGGCGAGGAGGCGGCGGCGCTGCAAGCAAGGTGTGAAGGTTTCAACTTGGAAAGGAAGGCGAACAGAGGGAAAATGTGGCTTTTGGTAAGGGGGGGCGGGGAGGTAGATATTTCCGCGGAAGCCGAATATTTGGAATCGCTTCAGCCAAAAAACCGGCGCGCAAAGTGTCGTCAGACACGGTCCTTTATTCAGAACTGTGTACGATATGTGGACATCACAAACAATTCAGATAGCTTAACTCGTGTGTGATGAGTTTGAACGTCAAAAGTTTTGGTTCGAATTTCCATGGTTACAGTGGTCATCCACGCATTGCATAATTTGGGTACACAAAGGAGACTACAGCACACACACACACACACACACACACACACACTTCTTAATCGAGCAAGTTCAACAATTAAACAGAGCTAGCTGACCTAAATATTACTAAAACAAATTAAAGACCGGTGCTCTTAATTAAACAAAACAAAGAGTACTACTACGACTGGTGCTCGTCGATCTCCACCGCCGCCTCCATGTCCAGCTCGCGCCCGACGATATCCTAGGGAAGGGGCTCCATGGCATCCATCGCACCATACTCGGCAAGCATCTCGCCATCCGCGTCCGCCGTCTCTTTAGAAAAAGGCCGCCACAAGCTGGGCGTGGGCGCATGGGATCTGGTCTTCGACGGGCTCCGTCGTCGCAAGGTATGTGGCGGAGGAACGGACGGCTGCTCGAACGCTCTCGCCGATTGCCAGCTCTTCGGCCGTGGGCTGCCGACCACTGTCGGAGAAGCTTCGCTCGATTTGTGTAGTGACCGCCAGGAGCTGGGCGTGGGCGGCCTCGACATGGTCCTGGAAGGCCTCCATCAAGGCTAAGGCCGCCTCTGCGGAACAGAAGGATGTTGTGACGCTCTCGCCAGTTGCTATCCCCGAGGCAGATGTTGCTGTCGCCACCTGAGAAGCAACAACGACTGTTTGGGCTGCCTTTGCCGCCTGGTTGCAAATTGCGACCGCGATCATGCACCTTGTTAGCACGTGCATGGCGGCTTTGCCCTCGCTCTCGCTGGAGTGGGCCACCGAAGTTGCCTTCATGACGCAGGTCCACGTGCCCATCTTTCATCGGCGACGATTGAACAGTGAAATGATATTTGGGGAGCGAGCTAGTGTGCTTGAGACGCCGGCTGTGGACTGTAGCTGACACACCTTCTCGCGTAAGCCATAGGCATACTATACACTGACGGTGCTCAAAGATATTTTGTACTACATCTCACACGGTTGCTGATAATAAACTGGGTGCGATCTACTTGATTTTTCATCTTGATTTGAATTACATAATGGGGTCAGAGTGGCAATGTATGGTGTTTGAATTGATAGACCTTTTATCTGGAGTGAACATGCAACTACATGTGTGTCATAAAAGAATTGGAATTATTCAGGGTTCGTTTGAATATTTTATACATTACATTGGCTTTCTAGCCATTTCAGGTGAACAATTCAAATTTGAACTACATGCACATGCTCTAGTGTGTATAAATTGGTTGAAAAATCAAATATGTGTCCTTGGGTGCATGCTTAGGTCCCATGCAAGAAATGGGAATTAATTTCAAACACCGGGGCACCGTTGATTGCCGGCAAAAAATTGAGATGCCTGGTTTTTAAATTCTAGTAAATCCAAAACTCATCTGAAATTCATAGAACTTGGCATGCTATCATGGAGCGGAATCAACATGTTGTCATACAAATTTTGTCCCATTTGGGGCAGGTTTGGGTATATGCTTCTCACAAATCGGAGCTTCTCACAACAAGCATGATGGTTTTCGGTAGGGAACGTCCCACCTTTGGGGACGAAATGATATTCATTGCCTCTTATTGCTTTCAAATGTTTTTCTCGTGTCACATAGAAAAACAGGAGTGTTGTGTGAATTTTAGTGATTTTTCGGGGTTCGTTTGGACATTTTATTGCATTAACTGAGTTTTCAATGCATTTTATGTGCATAATTCAAATTTGAACTACATGCACATGCTCTAGTGCATATAAATTGGTTGAAAAATCAAATATGTGTCATTGGGTGCATGCTTAGGTCCCATGCAAGAAATGGGAATGAATTTCAAACACCGAGGCACCGTTGATTGCCGGTAAAACCATTGAGATGCTTGGATTTTAAATTCTAATAAATCCAAAACTCATATGAAATTCATGAAATTTGGCATGCTATCATGGAGCGGCATCAACATGTCGTGGTACAAATTTTGTCCCATTTGGGGTAGGTTTGGGTATATGCTTCTCACAAACCAGAGCTTCTCACAACAAGCATGATGGTTTTCGGTAGGGAACGTCCAACCTTTGGGGACAAAACGATCCATTGCCTCTTATTGCTTTCAAATATTTTTCTCGTGTCAATATAGAACAACAGGAGTGTTGTGTGAATTTTTGTGACTTTTTGGGGTTCGTTTGGACATTTTTATGCATTAACTGAGTTTTCAATGCATTTTATGTGCAGAATTCAAATTTGAACTACATGCACATGCTGCAATGCATATAAATTGGTTGAAAAAACAAATATGTGTCCTTGGGTGCATGCTTAGGTCCCATGCAAGAAATGGGAATGAATTTCAAACACCGGGGGCACCGTTGATTGCCGGCAAAACCATTGAGATGTCTGGTTTTAAAATTCTAGTAAATCCAAAACTCATCTGAAATTCATGAAACTTGGCATGCTATCATGGAGCGGCATCAACATGCAGTGGTACAAATTTTGACCCATTTGGGGCAGGTTTGGGTATATGCTTCTCACAAACTGGAGCTTCTCACAACAAGCATGATGGTTTTCGGTAGGGAACGTCCCACCTTTGGGGACGAAACGATATCGATTGCCTCTTATTGCTTTCAAATGTTTTTCTCATGTCAACATAGAATAACACGACTGTTGTGTGAATTGTTGCGATTTTTCGGGGTTCGTTTGGACATTTTATGCATTAACTGAGTTTTCAATGCATTTTATGCACATGCTCTAGTGCATATAAATTGGTTAAAAAATCAAATATGTGTCCTTGGGTGTATGCTTAGGTCTCATGCAAGAAATGGGAATGAATTTCAAACACTAGGGCATCGTTGATTGCCGGCAAAACATTGAGATGCCTGGTTTTTAAATTCTAGTAAATCCAAAACTCATCTGAAATTCATGAAACTTGGCACGCTATCATGGAGTGGCATCAACAAGCCGTGGTACAAATTTTGTCCCATTTGGGGTAGGTTAGGGTATATGTTTCTTACAAACAGGAGGTTCTCACAACAAGCATGATGCTTTTCGGTAGGGAACATCCCACCTTTGGGGACGAAATGATATCCATTGCCTCTTATTGCTTTAAAATGTTTTTCTCGTGTCAACATAGAACAACATGAGTGTTGTGTGAATTTTTGTGATTTTTCGGGGTTCGTTTGGACATTTTTATGCATTAACTGAGTTTTCAATGCATTTTATGTGCATAATTCAATTTTGAACTACATGCACATGCTCCAGTGCATATAAATTGCTTGAAAAATCAAATATGTGTCCTTGAGTGCACGCTTAGGTCCCATGCATGAAATGGGAATGAATTTGAAACACCGGGGCATCGTTGATTGCCGCCAAAACCATTGAGATGCCTGGCTTTTAAATTCTAGTAAATCCAAAACTCGTCTGAAATTCATGAAACTTGGCATGCTATCATGGAGCGGCATCAACATGCCGTGGTACAAATTTTGTCCCATTTGGGGCAGGTTTGGGTATATGCTTCTCACAAACTGGAGCTTCTCACAACAAGCATGATGGTTTTCGGTAGGGAACGTCCCACCTTTTGGGACGAAACGATATCCATTGCCTCTTATTGCTTTCAAATATTTTTCTCATGTCGACATAGAACAACAGGAGTGTTGTGTGAATTTTTGTGATTTTTCGGGGTTCGTTTGGACATTTTTATGCATTAACTGAGTTTTCAATGGACGTGAGCAAATTACGGATAGGCGACTCCCTCCCCCTCCGCCGGCGGCCACTCCGGCCCTGGCGGCCACCCTTCCTGCCACTGGACACTCCAGCGGTGATAGCCACCACTTCTCCATGGAGAGTCTTCTCCATTGGGATTTCTCTCCAGGTTTGGCGATTGAATCTCAGGTACGTGACAAGTTCCAATCTACGGTGCACTTTTCACTGGCCAACCCCAGATCTGCTAAGGAATTCTTCGTCGTGGTTTCATTCTCCTCGGCTTCGTTCCCGCTGACAGAAGAATCTGTGGCTCTAGCCTTACAATCTTGTATTGGAGGAATCAGTTCGGGGTTTAGGGTTTTGAGGCTAAGTGATCGTCGCTTTCGGTTTTCTGTGGCTTCCAACAGAGTTGGTCATTTCATCTATGGGCTTAAGGATCGCATTTGGCCAGATTTCATTTCTTGATCACTCGGATAAGAGCTGGCATGTGGATGAGCACCTTCCTGAGCTGGGGCTTGAACCAATTGCTATCAGATCTAAATGGCTACGAGATCAGCAGGTGATGATAAATTCTCATTCCTCAAAGCCGCCGGCGA
Source organism: Secale cereale (assembly GCA_902687465.1). NCBI lineage: Eukaryota > Viridiplantae > Streptophyta > Magnoliopsida > Poales > Poaceae > Secale > Secale cereale. The sequence goes on along the minus strand of LR738709.1, from coordinate 406,544,599 downwards.
CGAGCTTGCGTAGCTCATCGGCTGCCGAGAGTATTCTGTTTGGAAAGTTCAAATTCCTTATTATTTCGGATCCTGATTTTCCTATTCGGTTGGGTGATTTTGTTATCAATCAAAAGGATATCTTGCTTAGGGCTGGAACCTTTTTTTAGGGCCCGCGGTTCAGGGAATCTTATTGGCGGTCTATCTAGGATGAAAAGTTGTTTCACATTATGGATGGCTGGCAAGCTGGGTACTCGGATCATGAGGTCAAATCTATGGTTCAGATCAAGGATGTGCCAACACAAGCATATATAGATGCTCGGCTTTTGAAATGCTCGAACTACTCTCGTCATGGCCAAACGGAATATCTCTCCGTGCGATGACGTGGTGCCCTCTCATTGCATGTCAATACGCTTCCCCCC
>LR738709.1:406442725-406544072 GCA_902687465.1 Secale cereale | reverse complement strand
TCAACTGTTAACTCCGCCGTCCGTGGAACCTAATCCTGTCCAGTCTCCTCTATTTCCATTACCACCTCTGATTCTTCCAAACTTGCTCCCTCACCGCCACCCAAGAGCATTGCATCGCCGGCGATCATCCAAGGCAACAAGATAGCGAACTTCTCGGTCTGGCCACTCGCATTCGCTCCGCTCGGCGCCAATATTGAGCATGGGACAGACCATCGACTTCAGAGGAGTGTCATGGTGGTGGATGACCCGCCATTGAACCATGACAGGTATGCAATCATCTCGATCCATCCCCCTGTTCTTGATCGTCAGAAGATATTTTGGTTAGAAGAGATTTGCCGCATCATTAGAGAAGATCTGGAATATCATATTTCAGATGAGTTTGTCTATCCGTTTGAAGATATGCAAAGTCGTGATGAGGCCATTAGAGAAGGTCCGCATGCCCTAGATGATGATTCCTACTTCACCCTAACACCCCATGATGAAGGGATTAATATGCAGATGCCCGCTTTTCAATATGAAGTTTGGATCATGATGCTAGCTTTCCGGATGGACTACATGACTGAGCACTATGTGTACAAGGCAATTTCCAATTTTGGGAAACTGATTGCTTGGCCTAGGCCGAATGAGAACAAGCTAGGGTTCCGGTTAAGTGCCATATCAAGGATGTGGCGCATGTACCGCACAACTTGGTGGTCTCTAGGGTGGGCATGCTTCCTGGAGTGGGTTGTTCCTGGTCGGTCCCTGTTTATGCTTGTCGGTGTACTAAGATAGGGGTACCTTAGTACCCCAACTTGTGCACGGGCAGTAGCAGCTTCCCGCGGCAGGGTTTACCACGTGCTCGCCGGAAACCTTTTCGGTCCTTATAAAGCCATTCAAAAACAAAGTATACAAGTCAGAAGATCAAGGCCCCGGCAAGTGGAGCTTGCCGGGAAGACCGCATCAGGCTCAAGATCATCACATTAACGCAAGACCCTGGCAAGAGGAGCTTGCCAGGAAGACTAGAAGACAGCATCTCAGAAGACATGCCTCGGCGCACCCTGCGCCCCGGCAGGACCCGGGGAGCGACAAGCTTCCGGGCCCGGCAAGATCAAGACCCCGGCAAGGCGCTTGCCGGGGGAAGCCTGCGCTGTGTGCCCGCGCTCCAGCTCATCGGCCCACGCGTCGCCCTGGGGCCCTTCCAGGGACGCGTGGCGGATGGCTGTGCAGCCTGGGGGACACGGTGGCACGCCACGGTGACGAGGCTACCGCCGTGGCGAACGGAGAAGCATGGACGGGCGCTTTTGGGGTCGACGGCGACGGGCATTTAATGCCCTTGTCCCCCACTGTCAAAGTTAGGTGAAGACCACGGTTCATCCAATGTTCATGCACTATTCCCGCACTGTTACAACTACCACCAAAGTTACATTTTTACCCTCCTCTACGTTGACACCTGTCGGCGACCCCTTGAGCTATAAAAGGAGGCCCATGCACAACGTAGAAAGGGTTCGGAACCTAGACATCTCTTCCGCTCGGTGTAGCTAGCTCTTCAAGCTCTCGAGCTCAAGAACTCAATACAATCCAAGCAGGAGTAGGGTTTTACGCGTCCGCGCGGCCCGAACCTGGGTAAACTGCCCGCGTGCATTCCTCGATCCGCTCTCCGTGCTCCCTCCGCTCCCTTACCGCAACGTACAAGGGGCTCCAGTCCCATAGGTGCTCGTGGCGGACAGTTTCCCCCGACATCTTTGGCGCGCCAGGTAGGGGGCGTCGAGGTTGTGCGAACCTGATCCGGCGCTCACGCTGGCGCATTCTTCATCAACCTCTCCAACTTCATCAACTTCATCAGCAACAACACTATGGCCCCGAAGAAGAAGGCTTCGGAGGTCAGAGGCCCGTCTGCGTCGATTCCACCGCCACCAGAACCAAAGGTGGGTGGAGGAGACACCGGCGGAAGGGTGGTCACCGGCGAGGAGACTCACGGCGCCACCAAATCCAAGGACAAGACGGACGACCGGGCCAATTCCATGGCCTCGGTGTCCGTAGATGCACCACGTCTCTCTCAGCAGACGCCAGGCCAGCAGCGCCGTGGTACAGGAGGTACCATACGCTTGCTGGGGCAAGGACAAGCCGGAGGCTCGCGGGATGCTCAAGGCCATCGTCCTGGCACGAGCAAGGCGCGGTCGCCAGGGCGAGATACTGCTCCTTCTAACCCCGTTAGAGGTCCGAGCATATCTCGCTCCTCGCACCGCTCGCCGCCGCTCCCCTCCTCTCCAGCAGAAGCTCTAGCAAGAGCGCAACTGCTCCTCGATTTCCCTCCAGCGGCCGATAAGGTCGAAGACTGGAGGGCGACGATCCAAAGCCTCATCGCCTTCGCCAACAACGACACGCCGCAGCAGCCGGCGACATCGCGGCCACGGCAAGTCGACCAGACGAAGGCCGATGGCGACAAGACCGCCGGGGGTGCGAACACCGTGCACTCCCCGCCGCGGAAGCAGAAGACGCCTCCCCGCCGGGTCAACGTCGACGATGACACTACGGCGTCGTCGGATCCGCGGGCCCGTCGGGACCAGCGCCAAGTCCTCGACGATCGGCGGCAAGAAGACGCTCGAACGCGCATCGAGCGCCGACGAGAAGCCCGGCGACAATCGGATCATCGCGCTGGGACCGCTGTCGACACGTACGCACCCGGTGAGCCAGGCAACTTGCCATAGGCGGCAGGTTGCCCTGCGTTCACCCGTGAGCTGCGGCGCGTCCAGTGGCCCAGCATGAAAAACTTCAAGCCCGACGTACCCGAGAAGTACGACGGCAAGACGCACCCCTCGGAGTTCCTCAGCATCTACACCATCGCGGTGCAGGCTGCCGGGGGACGCAACGAGAAGATACTGGCTAACTACTTCCCGCTGGTGCTTAAGCCAAACGTCCGCTCTTGGCTTATGCACTTGCCGGAAGGCTCCATTTCTTCGTGGGCAGATCTATGCCACCAATTTGTTGGCGCCTTCACGGGCGGCCACAAACCCCACGGCCAGGAGAGTGATCTCCACATCTTGGCCCAGAAGGAAGGAGAATCCCTGCGCAAGTATATCCAGAGATTCAGCCGCGTGTAGCACAACATTCCCGACGTCCACCCCGCCGCGGTTATCAGCGCGTTCCACCAGAACGTGCGTAACCGCCGCATGAGGGAAGAGATGGCCATGACCAAGATTCGGGATGTCAGCGAGCTCTACGCTCTGGCCGACAAGTGCGCGCGTGCCGAAGAGGGGAGGAGACTCCCCGGAGAGGATACTGGCGCAGGAGGAAGCGACAGCGAGGACGCCGCCCCGGCAAAGAAGAGCCGGCGGCGGAACAACAGAAGAAAGAAGAGCAAGGAAGTGCTGGTCGTCGAGCAGTCCAGCAAGGAGGCTCCTGCCAAGACGGCACAGGCTGGCGGTTCCGGCAAGGAACCTGCCCCTGTAGCGGCAGCCGACAAGCAGGACGGCTCCGACAAGCAATACTGCAAGATTCACCGCACCAAGGGCCACGACCTTTCGAACTGCAAGCGAGTTGAGTACCTCGTAGAACAGCAGAAAGCTGAATACGAGCGTCGCGACAAGGAGAAGGCCCAAGGTGGTGGAGGAGAGCCAAGCAAGAAGCGGCCATTCAATGGCCGGGGAGGACGCCGCGGCAAGGCCAAGCAGCGGCAAGGTGATCGACCTCCCCGGGGCCGCGACAAGGATGAGGAAGAAGACGACGACGACGACATGGAGGAAGGAGATAATAGCGAGCAGGAGTTCCAGAAGGCCACAGAAGTTCTGTGTGTCGGCGGAGGCGCCTCTCTGCATACTTCCCACCGCCAACTCAAGCAGTGGGTGCGGGAAGTAAACGCAGCTGAGCCGCCCGTCGAGTCACGCAGGCTGCTGAAGTGGTCCAGCACGCCCATCATTTTTGATCTTGAGGATCACCCTGACCGCACAACGACGGTCGGGTGCTTGCCGATGTTGGTCTCACCAACCATCCGCAACCTCAAGGTCACCAAAATGTTGGTTGACGGCGGGGCCGGCCTGAACTTGATCTCCTCGGCTGTGATCAAGAAACTCCAGATCCCAGACGGCGAGCTCGAAGAAACCGGGTCGTTCCAAGGAATAAACCCGGGGAGGAGCAAGCCGAAGGGGAAGATTACTCTGCCAGTGACCTTTGGCGGGGAACTCAACTTCAGGACGGAGAGGATAACCTTCGACGTGGCCGATATCCCATTGCCATACAATGGGATACTTGGACGTCCTGCCCTCGCCAAGTTCATGGCAGCTTCCCACTATGCCTACAACATACTCAAGATGCCGGGGCCGATAAGCGTCATCTCTGTCCCTGGTGACAAGAAGGATGCGCTTGTCTGCGCCGACAAGATATACCGGGATGCAGCAACCGCAGCAGAAAGCAACACACTTGCCGCTGAAGCTCCCGGGGGGAAGGCCAAGACCAAGTCCGGCAAGAGCTCTAGGGCCCACTCCGGCAAACGCACCTCTTCGGAGTGCTGCGCTGCCGTCGAGGACGTTCCATCGAGCTCCACCGGCAAGTGTAAGAAGGGGATGGCCGCTCCACCGGCAACCAAGAAGGTGTCCGCCAAGGAGGACGGCACTGGTGGTACCTTCACCATCAGTGCTACACTCGACAACAAATAGGAAAGCATGCTCGTTGCCTTCCTGCGGGCGAATGTCGATGTGTTTGCATGGCAACCATCTGACATCCCCGGCGTTCCCAGGAAGGTAATTGAGCACAAGCTTGCTGTTTGTCCTCATGCGCGGCCCGTCAAGCAGAAGGTCAGGAAGCAAGCCGTGGAGCGCCAAGAATTCATCGCCGAAGAGATAAAGAAGCTAGAAGCAGCAGGCCTGGTTAGAGGCATGATCCATCCTACGTGGTTGGCCAATCCAGTTGTTGTACGGAAGGCCAACGGGAAGTGGAGACTTTGTATAGACTTCACTGATGTGAATAAAGCATGTCCCAAGGATCCATTTCCCTTGCCGCGTATCGACCAGATTGTTGACTCCACCGCTGGATGTGACCTGCTTTCCTTCCTTGATGCATACTCAGGTTACCACTAGATATTCATGGCCAAGGAAGATGAAGAGAAGACTGCATTCATTACTCCATGTGGCACATATTGCTTCATACGCATGCCCTTTGGATTGAAGAATGCAGGCTCAACATTTGCAAGGGTAGTGCACACTGCTTTTGAGCCACAGATCCACAGAAATGTAGAAGCTTACATGGATGACATAGTGGTCAAGAGCAAGAGCAAAGATACCCTGATCCAAGATTTGGAAGAAACATTTGCAAATCTGTGCAAGATCCAGCTCAAGTTGAACCCCGAGAAGTGCGTCTTTGGAGTTCCCTCCAGCAAGCTTCTCGGGTTCTTTGTGTCCCAGAGGGGGATTGAAGCCAATCCCGACAAGATAAAAGCCATCGAGCAGATTCAAGCCCCGAAGCGCGTCAAGGACGTAAGGAGACTTGCTGGTTGTGTGGCTGCCCTCAGCAGGTTCATTTCAAAATCTGCAGAACGCGCCTTGCCTTTCTTTAAAATTTTGAAGAAGGCAGGTCCTATGAAATGGACTCCGGAAGCGGAGGCGACGCTGCAGGATTTGAAAGGATACCTGTCCTCCACTCCAGTACTTGTCGCACCTAGGCCACAAGAGAAGTTGCTGCTGTACTTAGCGGCAACCAATCAAGTGGTTAGTGCTGCGTTGGTAGCGGAAAGGGGGGCAGAGGAAGAGCCCACACCTCCGGCAAGCGAATCCAGCGACAAGCAGGGGGCTCCACCGGCAAGCTCTGGCCCCGACAAGGACAACTCTGCGCAGGAACAAGGAGAGATGCGAAGGAAGATGGTGCAGCGCCCGGTGTATTTTGTAAGTTCCCTCTTGCAGGGGGCTAGATCAAGATACTCCAGAGTGCAGAAGCTGCTTTTCGGCCTCCTCATGGCCTCGATAAAGCTGCGCCATTACTTCCAAGCACATGAGATAACAGTGGTCACTCGCTTTCCGTTAAAAAGGATATTGCAAAATCCCGAAGCAACAGGTAGGATCGTCGAGTGGGCACTGGAACTGTCAAGCTTTGGTCTCAAGTTTGAGAGTACTTCAACTATACAGAGCAGAGCTTTGGCAGAATTTATAGCGGAATGGACCCCGACGCCAGATGAAGAAATCCAAGAGACAAGTGTCCCCGTACAAGAAGCGGCCAGCGAATGGGTAATGTACTTTGATGGTGCTTTCTCGCTGCAAGGCGCTGGTGCCGGCGTGGTACTCATAGCGCCCACCGGAGAGCACCTCAAGTATGTTATCCAGATGCACTTTCCCAGGGAACAAGCAACAAACAATACTGCTGAGTATGAAGGGTTGCTTGCCGGCCTCAGAATTGCAGCCGAGCTTGGGATCAGGAAGTTGATTGTGCGAGGAGATTCTCAGTTGGTGGTCCGACAAGTGAACAAGAGATATCAGAGCCCTTTGATGGAAGCTTATGTTGATGAGGTGAGGAAGCTTGAAGAGCACTTTGAAGGTCTGCAAATGGAGCACGTCCCAAGAGCTCAGAATGATATCGCAGATGGCCTCTCAAAGTGTGCTGCAATGAAGTTACCTATGGAACCAAGGACCTTCCTGCTCAAGCTAACTCAGCCATCCGTTACACCATCAATTGGGCAGAACAAGAAAAGAAAGTTGGTCTCCGGCGACTACTTGCTGGCGGATCTCCCCGAGGCCGCCGCCAAGGTCCCCAAGATCAACAATCAGAACACTGAGGAACAGTTTGCTCCTGAAGATCTAAGGGTCTGTACAGTTGAAGCAAGCGTTCCCGACAAGCCTTGCCCCGGCAGGCTTGCCGGGGGACCATCAACTCCGGCAGAACCAGAGGTTCTTGCCGTAGAAGCTGGGGTTCCCGCAGCGGCCCTCATGCCTTTAGTCCTTGCCGTTGAGCCTCGAGCTCCAGCATGGGCACAGCAAATCGTCCGTTTTCTGCAAACTGGAGAACTTCCCGACGAGCTAGAAGAAATAGAGAAGATAACCAGGCAGTCAAGTATGTGCCAGTTCGTTGACTATGAACTGTACAGAAGAAGACTCAATGGTGTCAGGTTGAAGTGCATTTCCAGAGAAGATGGACAGAAGCTGTTGGCAGAAATACATGGAGGCATATGTGGCCACCACATTGGCGCAAGGGCACTTGCCGGGAAGGCGTTCCGGCAAGGGTTCTTTTGGCAAGAAGCCCTCCAAGATGCAACTGCACAAGTAACCAAGTGTGAAGCGTGCCAGTTCAATGCCAAACAAATTCACCAGCCAGCTCAAGTTCTCCAGACGATTCCTTTATCCTGGCCCTTCTCGGTCTGGGGGATCGATATCCTCGGCCCCTTTCCCCGCGCCGCCGGGGGCTTTGAATACTTGTACGTTGCGATCGACAAGTTTACAAAGTGGCCAGAAGTGGAACCAGTGAGAAAGGTGACAGCACAGTCAGCAGTCAGGTTCTTTAGGTCAATTGTTTGCCGTTTCGGAATCCCTAACAGGATCATCACCGACAACGGCACACATTTTACAAGTCGCACCTTCATGCAGTACGTCCAAGACCTTGGCGCCAAGGTCTGTTTCGCTTCTGTTGCTCACCCGAGGAGCAATGGTCAAGCGGAGAGGGCCAATGCTGAAGTGCTGCGCGGACTCAAGACAAGAACCTTCGACAGGCTGCACAAGTGCGGAAGAAACTAGATAGAGGAGTTGCCGGCGGCTCTTTGGTCAATTAGGACGACACCAAGTCGAGCCACCGGACAGACACCCTTCGCTCTTGTCTATGGAGCAGAGGCAGTTCTCCCCACGGAACTCGTATACGGATCTCCTCGAGTGCTCGCTTATGATGAGCTCGAGCAAGAGCAACTGCGACAAGATGATGCACTGCTCCTCGAGGAGGAACGTCTCCAGGCTACTGTACGAGCAGCTCGATACCAACAAGCCGTGCGTCGCTATCATAGCCGCAAGGTCAAGGCCAGGAGTCTCGAGGAAGGCGACCTTGTTCTTCGGCGTGTTCAGTCCGCCAAGAATTCCAACAATTTGACGCCGAAGTGGGAAGGCCCTTATCGGGTGAGACAAGTCACAAGGCCCGGAGCTGTCCGCCTTGAGACCGAAGAAGGCTTACCGGTGAGCAATTCCTGGAACATAGAGCATCTTCGCAAGTTTCACCCATAAGGCGCGGTTGCCGTGATCCGCTCCGGCAACCACCTTTTGTACGAGTCTTGCCGCTGTTGCATGTAAACCTTTGTACAAAGCCGGGCGCAGATCCCGTGCATCAGTAAAGCTTTTGTGTTTTGCACTATTTGCCATTTTCATGCTTTTCTTTGTTATTTGCATGCATTGTTTGGCACCTTGTGCAACGCATATCTCCGGTAAGCGCCAGCAAGCCATGAGGCTATATACTTGTTTTCCCTCCTCTTCTTCTTTCCCTCTTAAGCAGAAGGAGTATTCCTCGCGCACAAGTTTGCCGGGGAGGGAAGGAGGTGGAGGATGAACCAAGTGCTGTTCAAGAAAGAGAAGCCTTGTCGAAGGACAAGCAGTTTGCGAAAGCTAAGTTACCGAAGTTTGAATAATTCAAATTTTTAAATTTTAGTTGTCTTCCTTGAAAAACCACACTTTGTATGGAAAACCTGTGCGCGGAGGAACCTACCCGTGGCTAGTCGCACCCTTACTTTGTTTTCGAGCACGCTCAACGACTTAAGAGAGCTGCGACAAGTGTCGCACCCTTACATTGTTTTCGAGTTCGCTCAGCAAGCTAAGTGTGTTGCGACTAGCTTCGGCGAGGTTGCTTGCCGACAAGGCCTTTGCCAGCAGGCTGCTCAGAGTCCAGCACTCAGCGCTCGCGGCAAGGGCCCCTTGCCGGCAAGTTCCCTAAAAGCGTAGGGTAAAAAGCATACAAAGTAAAGGACCAAAGCAAGGGAGATAACACTGCATTGATTGATCAAAATAAGATTGTATATTACAAGGATAACTTGCCGCAATAACTAATTGATTCATGTCCATAACATACTTTGCATCGGCGAGGGAAACAGAAAGGAAGAAATCTAGTCTACGCGGTCGCCTTCACGCCTTGTGACCTTGTTCACCTTGGCGAGGATGTGGGCGACCTGCGCCTTCAACGCCTCCTGGTCGGCGTCTTCCGGCAAGGAGCGGAGGACGTTGACAAGGTTGATGCCGGGATTGCGGTAGACGATCTTCGTCAAGACGCGCTCCAAGGTGCCCGCGCAAAGCCGACGCGACTCGTCGGCCAACTGCGCGGGGAACTTCTCGCGCAACCGTGCAAGCCCCGACGCGATTCCCCTGAAGAAGAGACTCAGCTTGGCGCTGTGGGGGAGGTTCTCGTCCGGAGAGTACACGAGGTGCTCCGCCCTCAGAGCCATCATCTCCTTGTCAATGTTGGCAGCGGAGGTGACCAGATCGTCAGTCCACTGCTCCACTGCCCGGCTGAACTGGTTCGCCGAGACGGCGGCGCTCTCCACCAGGCCTCGTTCCTTGCGGAGCTCGTCCTTCAGCTTCGTCTCGCGATCCCAGGCAGCGTCGAGCGAATCGGTCAGAGTAGAGACCTTCAATTCCAAGTCAGCAATTGAATCCTTGGCGGCAGTGAGCTCGTCGCCTTTCTTGGAGAGGCGTACCTGCAGGTCAGAGTTGGTGTGGGCATCCTTTTCCCGCTCCACATTGAGCGCGGTGATTCTGTCCGCACTCGCCTTCAGGTACTGCTCCAGCTGCTCCACCTTGGCCTCAAGACCCTTCTTGGCGGTCTCTGCGGTGGCTGCGGCGGCCTTCGCCTCCTTCAGGGCTCCGCCAATGGCCCGCTCCCAGGCGGTGAGGTCGTCCTCGTGGGCGTCGAGGTCGACCTTCCGTTGGTTGAGCGCTCCTTCTCGCCAGGACAGCTCTTCGCCAGCCAATCATTGCTGCTCCTCGGCCTCAGCCTTCTCAAGGAGGAACTCTTGCTGCACCTCGGCAAGCCTTTCGCGCTCCTCCGCCAAGTTGCGGAGGGCCGCCTGGTTGGCGGCACGGAGCTCCACGGCGCGCTTCTCCAAGTCTGCTCCAGCCTTGGCGGTGAGAGCTTCCCGGGACTCCAGTTTCGCCTGCCTGGCCCGGTACAGAGCCAGGAGCTGGCGAAGAAGCTTCTCCTCTTCGGGCTCGTCACTCCCGCCAAGCGCCTCAACGACCTTCAACCCCGCGGAGGCGAGGACCTCTCCATCGTAGGTCTCTCCCTCCACGGGGGCTCGCGATGAAGACGCCCACGGGACTTGTATAAAGATCCCGTTGGGAGCTTCAAGATAGATGCCCGACTGAAAGCACATTTGCTCCCTGGGTGGTTTTGGTAATTAATGACAACATACTTTGTGGTTGGACTAATGCTTTTATCAAGTATGTTTCAGGAAATTCAATCACATTGGTATGGCAAGATGACTGAAGAAGTGGACCCCTCAAATGCTAAGGCAAGCATTGGCAGAAGCTCAAGACTCCATTTTTGGTTTAGTGATCAAAGATCACATTGAGTCCATAGGAAAAGCCAATACTATTAAAAGGGGATGAGGTTGTGTTGATGATCTGGTTGCTCAAGTGCTTAGTGATTTAGCTCCTTCAACTATCAGCACCTTTCACTTCTATACACACTCATAAGTAATCTCAGACAAACCGATTCTTCCAACTCAGTCCCACCGAGATGAACCACTTCAGCCATATTCCAAACCCTAGAAAATTCGGTCATTCCGAGTTTGAGATCGGTCTCACCGAAACTGAACTGCCAACCTTCTGTAACCATTTCACATCATATCGGAATAACCGAGATTGCTTTTTCGGTCTTACCGAAATTGACCAGCTTCTGTCTTGGCTCAAATCGGTCTCACCGAGATTGCATTATCGGTCTCACCGATTCTGGCATGTTCCTGTCTTTTCTCAAATCGGTCCAACCGAGTTTTCTTTCTCGGTCCCACCGAAAACTCCAACCTTCATATCATTTACACTTTCGGTCTCACCGAGATGGTATTTTCGGTCCCACTGAAAATCCCAACGTTCACTATATTTGAACTTTCGGTCTGACCGAGTTTTCACTTCGGTCTCACCGAGATTGCTCAAATATGTGTGTAACGGTTGGATTTTGTGTGGAGGCTATATATACCCCTCCACCCCCTCTTCATTCGTGAGGAGAGCCATCAGAAAGTACCACCACTTCTACCTTACACTTTCTGAGAAGAGAACCACCTACCCTTGTGTTGAGATCAAGCCATTCCATTCCTACCATATGAAACTTGATTTCTAGCCTTCCCAAGTTGCTTTCCACTCAAACCTTTCCTCCACCACAGCCAAATCAGTGAGGAGAGTTGAGTGTTGGGGAGATTATCATTTGAAGCACAAGAGCAAGGAGTTCATCATCATCAACCACATCTATTACCTTTTGGAGGGTGGTGCCTCCTAGATTGGTTAGGTGTCGCTTGGGAGCCTCCGTCTTTGAGATGTGGAGTTGAACCAAGAAGTTTGTAAGGGCAAGGAGATCGCCTACTTCGTGAAGATCTACCCCGAGTAAGGCTAGTCCTCCGTGGGCGTAGGCCATGATGGAATAGACAAGGTTGCTTCTTCGTGGACCCTTCATGGGTGGAGCCCTCCGTGGACTCGCGCAGCCGTTACCCTTCGTGGGTTGAAGTCTCCATCAACGTGGATGTACGATAGCACCACCTATCGGAACCACGACAAAAATCTCCGTGTCACCAAACTGCGTTTGATCTTCTCCACCTCTCTTTACTACATGTGCAATTTACTTTCCGCAGCCCATACTCTAGAATTGCATGTGTAGTGTGATACTTGATTTGATCTTAATTATGAAACTGCCTAAAACTTTGCATAATCAAAAGGCAGATTTTTATATTGTCAAGTAGTCTAATCACCCCCCTCTAGACATACTTCTTCGATCCTACAATTGGTATCAGAGCATTGGTCTCCATTGCTTTGGTTTACACACCATTGGAGGAAGATGGACGTGTCTACGGATGGGAGTGTTAGCCATAGAGTGCCTGTTCTTAATGGAAGGTTCTATAACTCTTGGAGGTATGAAATGCTTAGTATCTTTAAAATGTACAATTTGTGCAAATATGTTGAGACCCCCTATGTGCCTCCATTTGATCCCTTGCACCCTACCATGGATGAAGAGCTTGATTTGCTTCGTAACCTTAGAACTGTAAATCTTATCATTAAAGGGTTACCTGATGACTTGCTTAATCTTGTTACAAACTTTGAGTGTGCCTATGCTATGTGGAAATTCTTGGAAGAACTTTATCCGGACTACTCGTTGAGAAGTCTTGATGAAATTCTACACAAGACTATTGAATTTGATAAGTTGCACCCCAATGATCCCAACTTTGATAAATGCTTCTTTGAGCTTCGTGATCTTATGAAAAAGAAGGGTGATCCCGGTCTTATCAATATTATCATTAGAAATGCTCTTGCATTGCATTCCGAAGATTATTGTTCCATTGACCAAACTAATGCAAGTACTTATCAAATTTACCTAGGTGTTGATGATGAACAATCTATGAGTCAATATGATGATGAGCATGAGCATGATGATGATTACTCCGATTCGGACACCGATCTAGACAAGGTCATGAAGAGTCTCAATCTTATGGCAAATATGAGAGACTACATGTCCGGCGGAAAAGAGTGGATTCTTGATAGTGGATGCACCGACCACATGACCGGAGACAAAGACATGTTTCGAGAGCTTGCAAAGAACGATGGTCCACGCAAGTATGTGACTTTTGGAGACAACTCCAAGGGTAAGGTACTTTGCCTTGGTAAGGTGGCCATATCTCATGATAGCTCTATTCAAAATGTCATGCTTGTAGAATCTCTTGGATACAATTTACTTTCCGTGTCTAGATTAGCTGACTTTGGATTCAATGTGCTATTCACCAAAGTAGATTGCCAAGTCTTTCGTCGTGACAATCAAAACATGGCTTTTACTGGTATCCGTAGAGGTGATCTATATATTGTTGATTTCACTAAGAAAGCCCAACCTAGAGCTTGTTTCATTGCTAAATCCTCTAAAGGTTGGTTATGGCATAGAAGGCTAGGACATGTTGGTATGCGTAACCTAGACAAGCTAATCAAAGGTGATCATATTCTTGGTGTTAAAGATGTTTTCTTTGACAAAGATAGACTTTGTAGTGCTTGTCAAGCAGGAAAACAAGTTGGTGGAAGTCATCCCGTGAAAAACATCATGACCACAAGGAGACCGCTTGAACTTCTTCATATGGATCTCTTCGGTCCCAATGCTTACAAAAGCCTTGGTGGTAACTCCTTTGGTCTAGTTATAGTTGATGATCATTCCAGATTTACGTGGGTATTTTTCCTTGATGATAAATCGCAGGTTCAGAGGATCTTCAAGACCTTTGCCAAAAAGGCACAAAATCAATTTGAGGTGAAGATCAAGAAAGTTCGGAGTGACAATGGAACGGAGTTCAAGAACGCCAATGTAGACTCTTTTCTCGATGAGGAAGGAATTCTACATGAGTTCTCGGCTATGTATACTCCTCAACAAAATGGAGTTGTTGAGAGGAAGAACCGAACGCTCATTGAGATGGCAAGAACGATGCTTGATGAATACAAGACACCGAAACACTTTTGGGGAGAAGCGGTCGAGACAGCTTGTCATGCTATCAACAGGCTTTATCTTCATAAGCTTCTCGGCAAGACATCATACGAGCTTCTCACCGGTAACAAACCCCAAGTGGGATACTTTCGTGTCTTTGGTTCAAAATGCTATATCCTTGATAAGCATCGTCGGTCTAAATTTGCTCCTAAATCTCATGAAGGCTTTCTTCTTGGTTATGGATCAAACTCCCACACCTACCGTGTCTACAATAATTTCACCCGAAAGGTTGAAGAGACGGTAGATGTGAAGTTTGATGAATCTAATGGCTCGCAAGTAGAGCAAATGCCTATTGATGTAGGAGACAAGGACCCATCTGAAGCTATCCAAGATCTATCAATTGGAAAGATCCGTCCCATGGAAGTGAAGGAGAGTACCTCATCTACATATGTGGAGCCACCTACCTCACGGCGAGATGAACCTCAAGGCAACATGGAGGCCTCCACAAGTGGAACTCACCAAGATGAGGAAATGCAACAAGAAGATCCACCACAACCTCCTTCTCCACCACCTCAAGACAACACCAACAACAATGAAGAAGAAGAAGAGGAAGATGAAGATGATGCGGAAGCTGAGCCACAACATCAACAAAAGCTATCCCGAGTTCGAGCAAGAGTCAAGAAGAATCATCCCGTGGAACAAATGATGAACGACATCAACTCCGAGAGAATTACTCGCTCTAAAACTCGCTTAGCTAACTTTTGTGAGCATTACTCATTTATCTCTAGTATTGAACCTATGAAGGTAGAAGAAGCACTTAAAGACCCGGATTGGGTGAACGCTATGCACGAAGAACTACACAACTTCGAGAGGAACAAGGTATGGACTTTGGTAGAGAAGCCCAACGATGATCAAAACATCATTGGAACCAAATGGGTGTTTCGGAACAAGCAAGATGAAGATGGACAAGTCATCCGCAACAAGGCTCGTCTCGTAGCTCAAGGTTACACACAAGTCGAAGGTATGGACTATGGTGAGACCTATGCCCCCGTTGCTAGACTTGAGTCCATTCGCATTCTTCTTGCTTATGCCAATCATCATGATATTACTCTCTATCAAATGGACATCAAAAGTGCTTTCCTAAATGGTGAAATTGAGGAGGAAGTATTTGTGAAACAACCTCCCGGATTTGTGAATCCCAAAAAGCCTAATCATGTTTACAAGTTGCACAAAGCTCTTTATGGTCTTAAACAAGCCCCTAGAGCTTGGTACAAATGCTTAACTAGCTTTCTTCTTGAAAAAGGGTTTGAGATAGGAAAGATAGACTCAACGCTGTTCACGAAAAGGGTTAATGGTGAACTATTTGTGTGCCAAATATATGTTGATGATATTATCTTTGGTTCAACTAACCCTCATTTTAGCAAGAAGTTTGGACAGCTCATGTCGGAGAAGTATGAAATGTCCATGATGTGTGAACTCAAATTCTTCCTTGGGTTGCAAATCAAGCAATCTAAGGAGGGTACCTTTGTCTCACAAACAAAGTACACCAAGGATCTCTTCAAGAAGTTCAACATGCAAGAAAGCAAAGGTATGAGTACCCCCATGCCTACTAGTGGACATAATGACTTGACAAAAGATGGAGAACCCGTTGATCAAAAGGTTTACCGTTCTATGATTGGTTCTCTACTATATCTTTGTGCTTCTCGTCCTGACATAATGTTGAGTGTATGCATGTGTGCGCGATATCAAGCAGCCCCTAAAGAATGTCATCTTAAAGCTGTTAAAAGGATAGTGAGATACCTGATACACACACCAAACTTTGGCATTTGGTATCCTAAGAGAGCCTCTTTCGATCTTGTTGGCTATTCTGACTCGGACTATGCCGGTGTCAAGGTTGATAGAAAGTCAACTTCGGGTACGTGTCAATTCCTTGGTCGATCCCTTGTATCTTGGTCCTCCAAGAAACAAAATTCGGTATCTTTATCCACTGCCGAAGCAGAATATATTGCTGCTTGTTCGTGTTGTGCTCAATTGCTATGGATGACACAAACGCTTAAAGATTATGGGATACATGTGAGACGTGTTCCCTTGCTTTGTGACAATGAGAGTGCAATCAAGATTGGACACAATCCTGTGCAACACTCTCGAACAAAGCATATTGAAGTTCGTCACCATTTTATTCGTGATCATATTGCCAAGGGTGACATTAATCTTAAGCATGTTCGTACTGACAAACAACTTGCTGATATCTTTACAAAACCTCTTGATGAGAAAGTGTTTTGTCACTTAAGGAGTGAGTTGAACATCATTGATGCTTCAAACTTGGAGTAAGAACTCCATTGATGCATGCAAGGCATGAGCCCTCTTGACTAATCCTTGATATTTCTCTTATGATGATGATCATATGTCTTGGACACATTTGCCTCCTTGTATTGCATCTAACTCTTTGCAGGTACTTGGATGATCTACATTCCACAAGATTACCACACACTCAAATCATGAGTAATCTTGTCATTGACCAAGTATCTAGCCCTTTGGGATGTTGAGTTCAAGGAACAAAATTCCACATATCCTTTTTGACATCTTATACATCTAGTATCTCACTCTTGTCATCTTGGATATCCTCGAGTATTTCCTTGCTTGCCTAACCCATGTAGGAAGATGAACTACACAAGTAGAAATGGTGCTCCAACTTCACATTCAATGAGCATCTACATCAAGCTTACCTATATGAGCAAAGCAACAACAAGCCCAAGGTATGTTCTTCACATCTTTAAGGAGCTTTACTCAAAGTCATGAGTACAAGCAGCTTCATAAGATGTGATCACATCAAATGCTTAATCGAAAAATGGCAACCCCATTTTGAGCTTAAATGATGAGTATGACCTATGATCAAATGTCCTCATTTGACTCCTAAGTCAATATACTCAAACATAGGTGACTTTGTCGCCGACCTTTATCTAGATGAAGTACATATGCTTTTGGAGTTTTTCTGTTTTCTCCTATGTTCTCTCATTGAGTTTTCTTTATCAAAAAAAAAACTTCATCTAGAAATCTTTTTATTTCTTTTCTTATGTTTCTTTGTGAATATCCTTCTGGCTCTGATCAATTTCCCGAAAATCTTTTACAAATTCATTGCAAATCTTTTGAAATACTCCTCGCAAAGTGAGCTGAATTATTTCTGTATTTCCTTGGAATAAACTCGGCGTCACCGATTTGAAATTTTCGGTCTAACCGAAAAGGATTCGGACCCACCGATCCATCTAATTCGGTGTCACCGATTTATCTTCCAGGACATCTACTTCTGCAGCTCCACTCAAATTTAAATCTTAAAGGGGAGAAGACTCAATGTTTCTCTATGCATGTTCTGTTGTGATTCTTAAGGATCCCACTTCTTTCCTTTCATCTTTCCTGTCCTTCCTAGTTTGCTGTCCTTTTCGGCACTTGATGTCAAAGGGGGAGAAGACTTAAGGGGGAGTAAGGGGAGAAGAGAACACTTAGGGAAGAAGAAAAGCAATCTTATCTTAAGGGGGAGAGAATCACATCAAAGCTTTGTCGTGTTTTACATTGGACATTACAATTGGCATCATTCTTTTGATTTTGCTTTCCATAACAAAATCTCTCAGAGTTCATTGAAAATCTTTTAGTTTCGGAGACATGTTTGCTGATTCAAGCTTGTGCTAAATATGAGACACTCTTTACACATGTCCTCCCTGGCTTGGTACTCTTGATGTTCTTGTAGTTGGTTGAAGGAATACTCTTGTGTTATCTAACCTTGTTTTCTCAAGTTTATCCCTTCAGGTACAATGCCAAGGAACCTCAAGGTAAGTATATGCATCTTGTAGAATGTGCATGATGGTGACTTGCTTGTAAATACTTGTTTGCAAGAAATCACCATGCACATATGCATTTTCACTCACTTCCTTTCATCTGCTCTGATGCATATAGCCAAGCTGCATGTAGCACATCTTGCTTATCTCTCTTGTGTGCTTGTGGTAGTCCAAAACCATAATCTATGAAAATCTTGCACACTTGTAGGGGGAGCCTGTGTACTACATGCTTGTCAAAGCTTTCATGATAATTATGTCTTTCTTTCAATAAGCTTTGATGTCTTGTTTAGTATAATTTCAGTGTGTTGCCATCAATTACCAAAAAGGGGGAGATTGAAAGCACATTTGCTCCCTGGGTGGTTTTGGTAATTAATGACAACATACTTTGTGGTTGGACTAATGCTTTTATCAAGTATGTTTCAGGAAATTCAATCACATTGGTATGGCAAGATGACTGAAGAAGTGGACCCCTCAAATGCTAAGGCAAGCATTGGCAGAAGCTCAAGACTCCATTTTTGGTTTAGTGATCAAAGATCACATTGAGTCCATAGGAAAAGCCAATACTATTAAAAGGGGATGAGGTTGTGTTGATGATCTGGTTGCTCAAGTGCTTAGTGATTTAGCTCCTTCAACTATCAGCACCTTTCACTTCTATACACACTCATAAGTAATCTCGGACAAACCGATTCTTCCAACTCAGTCCCACCGAGATGAACCACTTCAGCCATATTCCAAACCCTAGAAAAATCGGTCATTCCGAGTTTGAGATCGGTCTCACCGAAACTGAACTGCCAACCTTCTGTAACCATTTCACATCATATCGGAATAACCGAGATTGCTTTTTCGGTCTTACCGAAATTGACCAGCTTCTGTCTTGGCTCAAATTGGTCTCACCGAGATTGCATTATCGGTCTCACCGATTCTGGCATGTTCCTGTCTTTTCTCAAATCGGTCCAACCGAGTTTTCTTTCTCGGTCCCACCGAAAACTCCAACGTTCATATCATTTACACTTTCGGTCTCATCGAGATGGTATTTTCGGTCCCACCGAAAATCCCAACGTTCACTATATTTGAACTTTCGGTCTGACCGAGTTTTCACTTCGGTCTCACCGAGATTGCTCAAATATGTGTGTAACGGTTGGATTTTGTGTGGAGGCTATATATACCCCTCCACCCCCTCTTCATTCGTGAGGAGAGCCATCAGAAAGTACCACCACTTCTACCTTACACTTTCTGAGAAGAGAACCACCTACCCTTGTGTTGAGATCAAGCCATTCCATTCCTACCATATGAAACTTGATTTCTAGCCTTCCCAAGTTGCTTTCCACTCAAACCTTTCCTCCACCACAGCCAAATCAGTGAGGAGAGTTGAGTGTTGGGGAGATTATCATTTGAAGCACAAGAGCAAGGAGTTCATCATCATCAACCACATCTATTACCTTTTGGAGGGTGGTGCCTCCTAGATTGGTTAGGTGTCGCTTGGGAGCTTCCGTCTTTGAGATGTGGAGTTGAACCAAGAAGTTTGTAAGGGCAAGGAGATCGCCTACTTCGTGAAGATCTACCCCGAGTAAGGCTAGTCCTCCGTGGGCGTAGGCCATGATGGAATAGACAAGGTTGCTTCTTCGTGGACCCTTCGTGGGTGGAGCCCTCCGTGGACTCGCGCAGCCGTTACCCTTCGTGGGTTGAAGTCTCCATCAACGTGGATGTACGATAGCACCACCTATCGGAACCACGACAAAAATCTCCGTGTCACCAAACTGCGTTTGATCTTCTCCACCTCTCTTTACTACATGTGCAATTTAGTTTCCGCTGCCCATACTCTAGAATTGCATGTGTAGTGTGATACTTGATTTGATCTTAATTGTGAAACTGCCTAAAACTTTGCATAATCAAAAGGCAGATTTTTATATTGTCAAGTAGTCTAATCACCCCCCCTCTAGACATACTTCTTCGATCCTACACCGACCGCTCCGTGGACGCTGAGGGGTCGGCGGCCGGCGCAGGGCTTGACGCTCCTGCTGCCTCCGGGCCAGCAGTGCGGTCGCCGGTCCCTTCTCCGCCCGCGGCGTCTGCGGTCGGGGCGGTCTCCTCAGTGGCAGGCTCGTCGGCTCCAGCCATGCCCTCAATGGCAGTGGCGTCGCCGCCGTCGCCGCGCACCTCCTCCTCAACGTTGGCCTCCGTCTCCATCCGCTCAGGGGCGGGAGGATCTAGCAGAAGAAAAAGAAAAGAAAAGATCAAGCAAATATCCAAAAAGACAAATCCAAGAAGAAGAAGCTACAAGACTTACCTTCGAGGACTTCTTCGACGTCAGGCTCCCTCGCCGGGGAATCCACCCTTGGCGGCTGAGTGGTGGCCCCTACTGGCGGAGGGCCGCCCGCGCCCTCCCTTGCCGGGGTGCTCACCCTTGTCGGGCTGCTCACCCTTGGCGGGGTGCCCGCCCTTGGCGGGGTGCACGTCCTTGGCGGAGTGTTCTCCCTCGCCGGGGAATTCGCCCTTGGCGGGGAGGGTGGAACAGACAACTCCTCGGGGGTGACCTCCGGTTGCTCCTGCGGCTGCGGCTCCACTTCTGCACAAGACAAACAAGGCAACAAGATATTAGTACATGCAAAAACCTCAAGCGCGCCCGACGAACAGAAAACTCAAGACCAGACTTACGCTGGGGGCTGCACTGGGGGCTGCTCCTCGGAGCAGCAGGTTGATCCGGCAAGTTCGTCGCCGGCGCGTCCCCAGTCGCCGCGACGGGCGAGTCGTCTTCAACTTCGACCACAGGGATCTTGGCCCTCTTCGCCATCCGCTGGGCCAGGGACCTGAAAGCACAATATAAACAAGATCAGAATCATCAAGAAAGACCAAGTTAAAATCAAAGAAGTTACCAGTTGCAAGTACTTACTCCTCTTCCTCGTCATCGTCGGAGCTAAGGGCGGAGAAGTCGAACTCCACTTGAGATGCTCCCGCGCGAGGAGCAGGAGGAGAAGGCTCCCTCGGGCGCTTGGCGGTCTCCGGGGCTGGGGGCTGCGAAGACCCAGCCTTCATTGACGCCGAGGCCCGAGGAGCAGGCGGAGCGGCCGTTTCGCTCCGGGAGGATCCCCCTCCGTTTGGCGCTGGTGCGCGGGGCGCCTCCGTCGCGGCTTGGCTCGCCCTGGTGGCGCGCGTCGCCCGGCAAGCAGGCTGCTGTCGAGGCGCCTGCGTCCTTGTCGCTGTAGCCGCCTTGCGGAGGCGCTTCCTCGGTGTTTGCGTAGGACTTGCCGGAGGCGGGGAGTTCTCTGAGGACGAGGAGGCATCGTCGTCAAGTCCCAGAGATCCGCCGGTGTCTTCATCGGCCTCGACGTCCTCCTCCTCCTCCCCGGCAGGCTCGCTGGGCCCAGCGCCACGCCCGGCGGCTTCGCTCCCTCCGGCGGTCCCGCTCCCTCCGGCGGCTCTGCTCCCTCCGGCAACCTCGCTCCCTGCGGCGGCCTCGCTCACAACCCCGGGTATCCCGGAAAGCCTCAGGGAAGGAACCCCGGCAAACTCCTCGGGCGGAAGCTTGAGCAACCTGAGGATTTCAGCCTCCTCTGCTTGGCTCAACACGTTCGCGGCTTCTGCATCGTCCACAGTACATCCAAAGTCTCCCGCCGCTGCGGCTGCGGCGGCCTCTTCCATCCTAGAAGCGATGTAAGCTATATCCCGCGTCGTGGTGGCCCGGGTGAGGCCCCTATTCTCCTCGGTGTTCTTGGGCTTCTCGACCAGGTTATCGAAGAAGCTCAGCACAGTATCCGGCGGAGGCTCGATCCAAGTGGGGACGAGGCCATGGGAGTCGCACTCCGGCATCATCGCGCGCAAGGAATCGCAGGCGGTGCTGTTGCACAGTGGCACCACTCCCTTGGCGGGTCTGAACCACTCCGGATGGGCCGGGTCGTGCTTGAAGAGCTCTCGAACCATTCCTTTCAGCTCCAAAGCGGTGAAATTGAAGTTTAATCCAGGGCGCAGCCTCATGATATCCGCCGCATTGCCAAATTCCCATGCGGCCCTCTTCCTCTCTTGTAGAGGGGCGATGCGGCGGCGGAGGAAATCTGCCCCAACCTCTCCGATGGTCAGATTAGCTACCCGGAGACGGATAATCCTGACGAGGGCAATACTGAGCTTATTGTCCTCCGGGGCCAATTCACTCCAGTTCCTACCGCGCACTATGGCTGTTGTGCGCGGCGCAGTGAAGGGCTCCGGCTTGTCCTCCACTACCCAACACCAATCTGCGCGCCATTCTTCCCACTTGCCGCGGAGTTCTCCCTTCAGGTATGAGTCCTTCTTATTCAACCGGAAGATCCAGGAGATGCCGCCGGAGAGGGGAGCGCCAGCCTCTACTCTAGGCATAAAGAAATGGCGAAAGAGTGCTACGTTTGGATGAATCCCAACATAGTTTTCGCACAGATGTGCGAAAACAGCCATCGTAAGGATGGCGTTGGGGGTAAAGTCTAGGAGGTGGAGGCCATATGTGTTCATAATGTCGCAAAAGAACTCCGAGTACGGAGGGTACAATCCACAGTGGAAGAAAGCAGCAAAGAAGAAATACCCGTCGGGAAACAAATCTCTGGCGACGGCGGGGAAGGCCCTGGTGCGGGGATGAGCTTTAGTCTCCCCGGACCAGAAGAGATAGTACTTGTTCCGCAGCTCCTTCGCGCTGAGCCTCGGCGCGAAGACCACATTCCTCTTCCGCAGGGCGGCAAGCTTCGCCGCCTGCTCGGATTTCTCCTTCTTGGCCTTGTCCGCTTTCGCCTTCTCGCTCTTCGGAGCCATGGCAGAGGCGGCGAGGGAAGAGGCGAGGAGCTCGACGGCGCCGCGGATGCGGAAGGCGGCGGAGGAGGGGTGGAGGCAAAGAGCAGATGAAGTTTTCAGGAGAATGAAGGCGCAATGAAGACGAAGGAGGGAAACTGCCCCTGCTTCCTCTGCTTTTAAGGGGGGAGTGGGGGACGCTCCGCATTTCCCATTAAAGAATGAGGCCACGATCTCCCCCACGACGCCGCAATCAACGCGTGCCGTTAGGGGGGGATGCGGCGGACACGGAAGGAGATTCGGTGTGCCGTGGGCCGCGTGTGCCCGTGCACTGTTTTGGGCCTGGCCCAACAGCGCTCGGCACCGTGTGTGGCCCAGGCCCGGGGGCTCCTGTCGGTGTACTAAGATAGGGGTACCTTAGTACCCCAACTTGTGCACGGGCAGTAGCAGCTTCCCGCGGCAGGGTTTACCACGTGCTCGCCGGAAACCTTTTCGGTCCTTATAAAGCCATTCAAAAACAAAGTATACAAGTCAGAAGATCAAGGCCCCGGCAAGTGGAGCTTGCCGGGAAGACCGCACCAGGCTCAAGATCATCACATTAACGCAAGACCCTGGCAAGAGGAGCTTGCGAGGAAGACTAGAAGACAGCATCTCAGAAGACATGCCTCGGCGCACCCTGCGCCCCGGCAGGACCCGGGGAGCGACAAGCTTCCGGGCCCGGCAAGATCAAGACCCCGGCAAGGCGCTTGCCGGGGGAAGCCTGCGCTGTGTGCCCGCGCTCCAGCTCATCGGCCCACGCGTCGCCCTGGGGCCCTTCCAGGGACGCGTGGTGGATGGCTGTGCAGCCTGGGGGACACGGTGGCACGCCACGGTGACGAGGCTACCGCCGTGGCGAACGAAGAAGCATGGACAGGCGCTTTTGGGGTCGACGGCGACGGGCATTTAATGCCCTTGTCCCCCACTGTCAAAGTTAGGTGAAGACCACTGTTCATCCACTGTTCATGCACTATTCCCGCACTGTTACAACTACCACCAAAGTTACATTTTTACCCTCCTCTACGTTGACACCTGTCGGCGACCCCTTGAGCTATAAAAGGAGGCTCATGCACAACGTAGAAAGGGTTCGGAACCTAGACATCTCTTCCGCTCGGTGTAGCTAGCTCTTCAAGCTCTCGAGCTCAAGAACTCAATACAATCCAAGTAGGAGTAGGGTTTTACGCGTCCGCGCGGCCCGAACCTGGGTAAACTGCCCGCGTGCGTTCTTCGATCCGCTCTTCGTGCTCCCTCCGCTCCCTTACCGCAACGTACAAGGGGCTCCGGTCCCATAGGTGCTCGTGGCGGACAGTTTCCCCCGACAATGTTCTTAATGGCAGAGACCTAGTGCCAGATTTGGTGGACAATGAGGATGCTCCACCTCTCCTCAATACCTCCCCATGCCCTTATGAATTGCCATACTATACTCTGATGCAGCAAGCCAGAATTGATGATATGGAAGCCCAACAGGCGGTGAATGAACAACTGTGGAATGCTACAGATTACGCGCAAGATGAAGTTCAAGAGAATGGATGGGCAACATGGCCGATAATTCCACCACCTTACTCTGGATTCAGCTTCCAAACTTTCTTTGAGTATGATGGTACTTCTCTCATGGATGGTGTGCATCAGGAGCACAACATTGTTGATAATCTGTTAGATGTCTGGTTGACAACTTTATCAATGGTGTCCCCTCTGCGCAGTTTGCATTTGTCAGGGCTGGTGGTTGATGACCAACAAGTGTAGGGGATCTATCGTAGTCCTTTCGATAAGTAAGAGTGTCGAACCCAACGAGGAGCATAAGGAAATGATAGGCAGTTTTCAGTAAGGTATTTTCTGCAAGCACTGAAATTGCTGGTAACATATAGTTTTGTGATAAGGTAATTGGTAGCAAGTGACAAATAGTAAAAGTAAATAAGGTGCAGCAAGATGGCCCAATCCTTTTTGTAGCAAAGGACAAGCCTGTACAAACTCTTATATGGAGGAAAGCGCTCCCGAGGACACATGGGAATTATCGTCAAGCTAGTTTTCATCACGATCATCTAATTCGCGTTCGGTACTTTGATAATTTGGTATGTCAGTGGACCGGTGATTGGGTGCTGTCCTTACTTGGACAAGTCTCCCACTTATGATTGACCTCTAATGCAAGCATCCGCAACTACAAAAGAAGTATTAAGGTAAACCTAACCATATCATGAAACAAGTGGATCCAAATCAGCCCCTTACGAAGCAACACATAAACTAGGGTTTAAGCTTCTGTCACTCTAACAACCAATCATCTACTTATTACTTCCCAATGCCTTCCTCTAGGCCCAAACAATGGTGAAGTGTCATGTAGTCGACGTTCACTTGACACCACTAGAGGAGAGACAACATACATCTCATCAAAATATCGAACGAATACCAAATTCACATGACTACTTATAGCAAGACTTCTCCCATGTCCTCAGGAACAAAAGTAACTACTCACAAGACATAATATTGTTCATGATCAGAGGGATATTAATATGCATAATAGATCTGAACATATGATCTTCCACCAAATAAACGAACAAGCATCAACTACAAGGAGTAATCAACACTACTAGCAACCCACAGGTACCAATCTGAGGTTTGGGTACAAAGATTGGATACAAGAGATGAACTAGGGTTTGAGAGGAGATGGTGCTGGTGAAGATGTTGACGAAGATAACCCTCCCCAAGATGGGAGAGTTGTTGGTGATGATGGCGGTGACGATTTCCCCTCCCGGAGGGAAGTATCCCCGGCAGAACAGATCTGCCGGAGCCCTAGATTGGTTTCCGCCAAGGTTCCGCCTCGAGACGGCGGCGTCTGGTCCCGAAAGCCTCCTTCTGATTTTTTCCAAGTCAGAACACCTCATGTAGGAGAAGATGGGCATCAGGGGGCCATCTGGTGGCCCACGAGACAGGGGGCGCGCCCAGAGAGGGGGGGTGCCCCCACCCTCATGGACAAGTGGTGCCCCCTGGTGATTTTCTTTCGCAAAATATTTTTTATATTTTCTGAAAAGGTGTCCCGTGGAGTTTTGGAGCTTTTTGAGTTGTGCAGAATAGGTTTCCGGAGTTTTCTTCTTTTCCAGCCCAGAATTCCAGCTACCAGCACTCTCCATCTTCATGTAAACCTTGTAAAATAAGAGAGAAAAGGCATAAGTATTGTGACATAACGTGTAATAACATCCCATAGTGCAATAAATATCAACATAAAAGCATGATGCAAAATGGACGTATCAACTCCCCCAAGCTTAGACCTCGCTTGTCCTCAAGCGAAAGCTGATATCAAAAAATATGTCCACATGTTTAGAGATAGAGGTGTCAATAAAAATAAAATACGGACATGAGGGCATCATGATTGTTCTTATAACAGCTACACATATATATTGCCATATGATTCTTATGCTAAAGTAACAATTCATTCACAATGTCAAGTATGAATCAGAAACTTCATTGAAAACCAACAAACTATGATATCGGTCATTGAAGCAATTGCAATTTATCGTAACATCGGAAAGAGTCAACATAAGAGCTTTTCAGCAAGCCTACATACTCAACTATCATATAGCCTTTCACATTTGCTCACACTCACGCAATACTTATAGTTATGGAGTTTTACTCAGGCACAAAGAAAGATAGGGGCTTATGGTGTTGCCTCCCAACCTTTTACCTCAAGGGTAATGTCAACAGTAATAGACCATGAAAACTTACATCCAATTGGGTATATATGTCAGGATCTTTCGAACACAGTGTGCTTGCGAAAGGATAAAATGTAAAAAGGAAATGTGATTTTCACCTTGACTCTTATAAGGAGAGAACAATAGATAGGCCCTTCGCAGCGGGAAGCAAAGGTTGTCATGTGATTTTATGGTTCAATGCACAAAGTCTTAGCGCAAAAGAACGTCACTTTATATTGCCATTTGTGATAAGGACCTTTGTTATGCAATCCGTCGCTTTTATTACTTCCATATCACAAGATCGCATAAAGCTTATTTCCTCCACACTAATAAATCATACATATTTTACAGAGTTTGCAAACATTACAACTTACTTGAAGGATCTTACTCAATCCATAGGTAGGTATGGTGGACTCTCATGGCAAAACTGGGTTTAAGGATGTATGGAAGCACAAGTAGTATCTCTACTTTGTGCAAGGAGTTTTGGCAAGCATGAGGGGGAAAGGCAAGCTCAACATGTTGGATGATCCATGACAATATATTTTATTTTAGATATAAGAAAATGTAACCCATTGTGCTGTCTTCCTTGTCCAACATCAACTCTTTAGCATGCCATATTTAAATGAGTGCTCACAATCATAAAAGATGTCCAAGATAGTATATTTGTATGTGAAACCTCTATTTCTTTATTACTTCCTATTAATTGCAACGATGACCAAAACTATGTTTGTCAACTCTCAACAACTTTTATTCATCATACTCTTTATATGTGAAGTCATTACTTCCCATAAGATCAACATGATCTCTTTGATACTTTTTATATTTTCTTTTATTCTATCATGACCAAGGTGAGGAAATCAAGCCCTTGACTCAATGCTAATCTTTATTATATATCTCATGGACTCGATTACAAAGGGTAAAGATCATAAAGCAAAAGCTCACAACTAGATCATGCTAACTTTATTCTACTAGATCAAGATACTATGAAAAGGATCGAACTAAGAAAAACGGTAAAGATAGGAGTGTGATGGTGATATGATACCGGGGCAGATCCCCCAAGCTTGGTAGTTGCCAAGGGGGGTGCCCATACCCATATGATTATGTCTCCTTCATCGGAGGTGGTGATGATGGACTTGAAAGTAGTGACGCCGGATCATCATACATCGAGCGGAGGAGATCCTCCAACTTGCGGATAATACCTTTGAGTGCAGCTATATGCTCCTTAAACAAAATATTTTCACTTGTGAGATACTTGTTTTGAATTTGAGCTAACTCGATCATCTTGAAAGCTTCAATCTTAGTTGAAGTAAAAAGGTTTGGAAGGGGTCGAAGGATGTCTTCTTCACCCGTTGCTAGAGCGTGATCTTCCACCGCCTTCTTGATCCTTTTCTCCTTCTTGATCTCCTCGGGACCTTCCCTCTTCAGATCTATCTTCATTAGCCAAGCATCGTCGCCCTCATTGTTGGAGGAGGAAGACGACATGATGCCTGGCCTCGTCAATCCCTAGCAGAAAATAGCTTGAAACAAGAAAAGAGGATTTTTGCGTGATATAGAGGTCAAAACCTTCGAGGGAATATATAAGAGTCCGGGAGGCACACGAGGCAGGGGGGCGCCCTCCACCCTCATGGACGGCTCGTGTCTCTTCCGTACTGCCACTTATTTTTCTATTTTTCTAAATATTCCAAAACGGTGAAAATTGCCATTAGAACTGTTTTGGAGTCGGTTTACTTACCGTACCACATACCTCTTCCTTTTCGGAGTCTGGATCGTTCTGGAAAGTGTTCCCTTATGTATTCCTCCGGGGTTACGGTTTCAATAACATTGGTTTCAACATTTATAGGATTACATGAGATATAATGCTTGATTCTTTGACCGTTCACCACTTTCGGGTTTGTGCCTTCGAAGTTGTTGATTTTTATGGCACCGGAATGATAGACATTCTCGATAACATAAGGACCTTCCCGTTTGGAGAGAAGTTTTCCTGCAAAAAATCTTAAACGGGAGTTGTATAGCAAGACATAATAACCTACATTAAACTCACGCTTTTGTATCCTTTTGTCATGCCATCTTTTAACTTTTTCTTTAAACAGCTTGGCATCTCATAGGCCTGGGTTCTCCATTCATCAAGAGAGTTAATGTCAAATAACCTCTTCTCACCGGCAAGTTTGAAATCATAATTGAGCTCTTTAATAGCCCAATATGCCTTATGTTCTAGCTCAAGAGGTAAGTGACAAGCTTTTCCATAAACCATTTTATATGGAGACATACCGATAGGATTTTTGTATGCAGTTCTATAGGCCCATAATGCATCATCAAGTTACTTGGACCAATTCTTTCTAGACCTATTAACTGTCTTTTGCAAAATTAATTTCAGCTCTCTATTACTTAATTCTACTTGACCACTAGTTTGAGGAAGATAAGGGGATGCAATTCTATGGTTAACGTCATACTTAGCAAGCATTTTACGGAAAGCACCATGAATAAAGTGTGAACCACCATCAGTCATTAAGTATCTAGGGACTCCAAACCTCGAAAAAATAACTTCTTTAAGAATCTTAATAGAGCTGTTGTGATCATCACTACTAGTTGGAATAGCTTCTACCCACTTAGTAACGTAATCAACAGCAACTAAAATATGTGTGTACCCATTAGAGGAAGGAAACAATCCCATATAATCAAAGCCCCAAACATCAAATGGTTAAATAACAAGTGAATAATTCATAGGCATTTCTTGACGTCTACTAATATTACCAATTCTTTGACATTCATCACAAGATAAGACGAACTTACGAGCATCCTTGAAGAGAGTAGGCCAATAAAAACTACATTGCAATACCTTATGTGCAGTTTTATCTCTAGCATGGTGTCCTCCATAAGCTTCGGAGTGGAACTTGCGTAGGATGTGTTCCTGTTCATGCTCAGGTACACAACGTCTAATAATACCATCTACTCCTTCTTTATAAAGATGTGGGTTATCCCAGAAGTAATGCTTCAAATCATAGAAGAACTTTTTCTTTTGCTGGTATGTGAAGCTAGGAGGTATAAACTTAGCAACAATGTAATTAGCACAATCAGCATACCATGGAGCAGTACGAGAAGTATTTATGACAGCTAATTGTTCATCAGGAAAGCTATAATCAATAGGTTGTGGGTCATCAAGTATATTCTCTAGCCTAGACAAGTTATCTACAACGGGGTTCTCAGCTCCCTTTCTATCAATAATATGCAAATCAAATTCTTCCAACAAGAGAACCCATCTAATAAGTCTAGGTTTAGCATCTTTCTTTTCCATAAGGTATTTGATAGCAGCATGATCAGTGTGAATAGTTACTTTAGAATCAACAATATAAGGTCTAAACTTATCACAAGCAAATACATGTGCTAAAAATTCTTTCTTAGTAGTAGCATAATTTTCTGGGCACTGTCTAGAGTTTTACTAGCATATTGGATAACATTCAATTTCCTATCAACTCTTTGCCCTAAAACAGCACCTACATCATAATCGTAGCATCGCACATGATCTCAAAGGGTAAATTCTAGTCAGGAGGCTGGACAATAGGTGAAGAGATCAATGCTTTCTTAAGTATTTCAAATGCTTCTAGACAATCATCATCAAAAACAAAAGGAATATCTTTTTGTAAGATATTAGTCAGAGGCCAGGAAATTTTGGAGAAGTCATTAATGAACCTCCTATAAAATCCAGCATGACCAAGGAAACTTCGTATACCTTTGATGTCCTTAGGACATGGCATTTTTTCAATAGCGTCAACTTTAGCGTTGACAACTTCAATACCTCTTTCGGAAATTTTATGTCCCAAGACAATGCCTTCATTAACCATAAAGTGGCACTTCTCCCAATTCAAGACAAGATTAGTGTCTTCACATCTCTATAATACTCGATCAAGGTTGCTCAAGCAATCATCAAAAGAAGTTCCGTAAACGGAGAAATCATCCATGAAAACCTCAACAATCTTTTCACAAAAATCAGAGAATATAGCCATCATGGATCTTTGAAAGGTAGCAGGTGCATTACATAAACCAAAATGCATACGTCTATAAGCAAAGGTACCAAAGGACAAGTAAAAGTGGTCTTTTCTTGATCTCCTTTTGACACGGGTATTTGAGAGAAACCAGAATAATCATCTACAAATCAAAAATGAGTATGTTTGTATAACCTCTCAAGCATTTGATCAATAAAAGGCAAAGGGTAATGATCTTTCTTAGTAGCTTTATTTAATTTGCGGAAATCAATTACCATCCTATAACCTGAAACAATTCTTTGTGGGATCAATTCATCTTTATAATTAGGAACAACATTCATACGTCCCTTCTTAGGGACACAATGGACAGGACTTACCCACTGGCTATCAGCAACTGGATTGATAATACCTGCCTCTAGAATCTTTATTATTTCCTTCCTTACCACTTCTTTCATCTTAGGATTTAACCGTCGTTGATGATCAATAACCGGTTTAGCGTCTTCTTCCAATTTTATCTTGTGTTGTCATAACGTGGGACTAATGCCCTTAAGATCATCCAGAGTATATCCAATAGCAGCACGGTGCTTCTTCAGAGTTTTCAATAATTTTTCTTCTTCCTGCTCTGAAAGGTTAGCACTAATAATAACATGATATATCTTCTTTTCATCAAGATAAACATACTTAAGATTATCAGGTAAAGGTTTGTGTTCAAACACGGGATCACCCTTGGGTGGAGGAGGATCCCCTAGGATTTCAACAGGCAATTTGTTTTTCAATACGGGTCTCTGCTTAAAGAATATCTCATCTATTTCCCTTCTCTCGTTCATATACATATCATTTTCATGGTCTAGCAGATATTGTTCTAAAGGGTCATTAGGAGGCACAGCAATAGAAGCAAGACCAATAATTTCATCCTTAGTAGGTAATTCTTTGTCAAGTGGTTGTTTACGAAATTTAGCAAAGTTAAAATCATGAGACATATCCCCTAAACCAATAGTAACAATATCTTTCACGCAGTCTATCTTAGCATTAACAGTATTCAAGAAGGGTCTACCAAATATAATGGGACAAAAATCATCTTGTGGGGAACTAAGAATAAGAAAATCAGCAGGGTATTTAACCTTCCCACAAAAGACTTCAACATCTCTAACAATCCCAACTAGTGAAATAGTGTCTCTATTAGCAAGCTTCATAGTAATAGCAATCCCTTCCAACTCAACTAGTGCAATATCTTGCATAATTTCTTGATATAGGGAATGAGGGATTATACTTGCACTAGCACCTACGTCACATAAACCATGATAGCAATGATCTCCTATTTTAACAGAGATAACATGCAAGCCTACAACAGGTCTATGTTTACTCCTAGCATCGGGTTTGGCTATTCTAGCAGCTTCCTCTTGGAGGTAAATAACATGTCCATCTTAATTTTCAACCAAGAGATCTTTAACCATAGAAACACTAGGTTCAACTTTAATTTGCTAAGAGGGTGTAGGTGTTCTAGTACTACTCTTACAAACCACAGTTGAAGCTTTAGCATGATCCTTTATTCTAACAGGGAAAGGTTGTTTCTCAATATAAGCAGTAGGAACAATAGGATCAACATTATAAGTGATAGTCTTTTCTTCAACTTTAACAGGTTCAACTACTTTTACTTCAATGGGAGGATGGTATTTAAACCACTTCTCCTTGGGAAGATCAACATGAGTGGCAAATGATGCACAGAAAGAAGCTACTACCTCAGAGTCAAGTCCATATTTAGTGCTAAACTCACGGAAAACATCGGTATCCATAAAAGCTTTAACACAATCAAACTTAGGGGTCATACCTGACTCCTCACCTTCGTCGAGATCCCAATCTTCATAGTTGCGTTTAATTCTTTCGAGTAAATCCCATTTGAATTCAACAGTCTTCATCGTAAAAGAGCCAGAACAAGAATTATCGAGCATGGTGCCATTATTGAGAGAAAGCCGAGCATAAAAAAATTGAATGATCATTTTTCTTGAGAGATCATGATTGGGGCATGAATATAACATTGAATTAAGCCTCCCCCAAGCTTGAGCGATACTTTCTCCTTCGTGAGGCCAAAAATTATAAATATAATTACGATCATGATGAACCTGATGCATAGGGTAGAACTTCTGATGAAATTCCAACTTCAGTCGATTATAGTTCCATGATCCAATATCATCACATAGCCTAAACCATGTCAAAGCCTCTCCCTTCAAAGATAAATGGAAGACCTTCTTCTTGATAACATCCTTGGGCATACCTGCAAGCTTAAATAATCCACAAACTTCATCCACATAGATTAGGTGTAAATCGGGATGCAGTGGTTCGTCTCCTGTAAAAGGATTATCTAGCAGTTTCTCTATCATACCCAAAGGAATTTCAAAGCAAACATTTTCAGTAGGTGCAGTAGGTTGAGGAGTAACTCTTTGCTCTTCTGGTCGAGGTGAAGATACCCCGAACAAGCCCCTCAAAGGATGATGAGCCATAGTAACAAGTGACAGTAAACTTCAGCACACTATATAAATTTTTCTTTACCAAATTCCACTTACCAAAGGCGCTTCACTCCCCGGCAACAATGCCAGAAAAGAGTCTTGATGACCCACAAGTGTAGGGGATCTATCATAGTCCTTTCGATAAGTAAGAGTGTCGAACCCAACGAGGACCAGAAGGAAATGATAGGCAGTTTTCAGTAAGGTATTTTCTGCAAGCACTGAAATTACTGGTAATAGATAGTTTTGTGATAAGGTAATTGGTAGCAAGTGACAAATAGTAAAAGTAAATAAGGTGCAGCAAGATGGCCCAATCCTTTTTGTAGCAAAGGACAAGCCTGGAAAAACTCTTATAAGGAGGAAAGCGCTCCAGAGGACACATGGGAATTATCGTCAAGCTAGTTTTCATCACGATCATCTGATTCGCGTTCGGTACTTTGATAATTTGATATGTGGGTGGACCGGTGCCTGGGTGCTGTCCTTACTTGGACAAGCCTCCCACTTATGATTAACCTCTAATGCAAGCATCTGCAACTACAAAAGAAGTATTAAGGTAAACCTAACCATAGCATGAAACAAGTGGATCCAAATCAGCCCCTTACGAAGCAACGCATAAACTAGGGTTTAAGCTTCTATCACTCTAGCAACCCATCATCTACTTATTACTTTCCAATGCCTTCCTCTATGCCCAAAAAATGGTGAAGTGTCATGTAGTCGATGTTCACATGACACCACTAGAGGAGAGACAACATACATCTCATCAAAATATCGAATGAATACCAAATTCATATGACTACTTATAGCAAGACTTCTCCCATGTCCTCAGGAACAAAAGTAACTACTCACAAGACATAATATTGTTCATGATCGGAGGGGTATTAATATGCATAATAGATCTGAACATATGATCTTCCACCAAATAAACCAACTAGCATCAACTACAAGGAGTAATCAACACTACTAGCAACCCACAGGTACCAATTTGAGGTTTAGGTCCAAAGATTGGATACAAGAGATGTACTAGGCTTTGAGAGGAGATGATGCTGGTGAAGATGTTGATGAAGATAACCCTCCCCAAGATGGGAGAGTTGTTGGTGATGACGGCGGTGACGATTTCCCCCTCCCGGAGGGAAGTATCCCCGGCAGAACAGCTCTGCCGGAGCCCTAGATTGGTTTTTGCTAAGGTTCTGCCTCGAGACGGCGGCGTCTGGTCCCGAAAGCCTCCTTCTAATTTTTTTTCAAGTCAAAACACCTCATAAGGAGAAGATGGGCATCGGGGGGGCATCTGGTGGCTACGAGACAGGGGGCGCGCCCAGAGAGGGGGGGGGGGGCGCCCCCCCACCCTCGTGGACAGGTGGTGGCCCCCATGGTGATTTTCTTTCGCCAGATATTTTTTATATTTTATGAAACGGTGTCCTGTGGAGTTTCGGAGCTTTTTGCGTTATGCAGAATAGGTTTCCAGAGTTTGCTTCTTTTCCAGCCCAGAATTCCAGCTGCCGGCATTCTCCCTTTTCATGTAAACCTTGTAAAATTAGAGAGAAAAGGCATAAGTATTGTGACATAACGTGTAATAACAGCCCATAGTGCAATAAATATCAACATAAAAGCATGATGCAAAATGAACATATCAGTGGTGCTTCAATCTCTATGTTGATAACTGTAGACGCTGACCTGCTACGTTGGATCGGTAGTATGCTGAAGAAGATTTATACAAACTCACTGCTACCTGCTATGTATCCTGATAGAGCTTTTCTGCCACTCAATCCATTCACAGCCATGAAGGAGCAGATTAACGTGGTCTGTAAATCACTAATGAGTTCAATCTCTCCAGAACCGGATGTGTTTGGGATTATCTTCAAATCCTCCTTTAACATAATCTTCATAAACAGAGACTGCTTCAGCACTGAGGAGGTTCTGCAACAAGATGAGATGCACCTTCATGTTGTTTCTTCTGTTGAAGAGCAGAGCATGCCAGCTACATCGATGCCATCTATCTCTGTTGCTCCTCATCTTGGTTCTTTGCTTTCCAATGAGCATGCACATGTGGATACTGTTCTGCTTCGCCAAAGTGCGCGCACTAATAAGTATGCCGGGTTTAAGGTGCCGCCTGTGTCTGACAGAAAAATGGCGGTGTCCAAAGTGAAACCAAGGAAAGACCCTGTGGTACAGTGCTCTTCTTCTGCCACCATGTCATGTGTTTAAGACAAGAAAGTCAAGGTACAAAGTGAGATCCCTCCTCCCACACCTATTTCTACCATACAATCTATTGGTACTAACATGTGTGGCATGCGCCCAAATCAGCTAAGCAAACAGAAGCTGCTCATGCCCATGGAGGTGCAAGAGCGTGTCATCTCCAAGTCTGATGCATATGGTGTGGAAGATTCTGTGCTGGAACGTTCGTGGGATCAACTCCGGGCAGAATATTTTGGCTCTGCATAATGCAATCGATAGTAGTGGGTGTTCTGTTATTTGCCTGCAAGAAACTAAGCGTGCCACTTTTGATAAGTCTTTTGTAAGAACTTTCTGTCCTAAAAGGTTTGATAACTTTGAGGTGGTGCCCTCCCAAGGTGCCTCTGGTGGATTGATTATCTTATAGGATAGTTCAGTCTTCATTCGCAATGTCATATGCTCTGAATATTTTGCCTTGAGTGTTTAGTTCACTTCCTTGCAAACTGCTAAATCTTGGAAAATGTTTAATGTGTACGGCCCTTGTGATGGCCCTGCTAGGGCCACTTTCACCTCCTGGATATTTGACCTAGACATACCAGATGATGAGGACTAGTTATTGTGTGGTGACTTTAACTACATCAGGGCCCCTGATAATCGAAATAAACCTAGAGGGAATGTGAATGATATGCTCACCTTCAATGATTTCATCCAACCGCAACCTTTAGTTGAACTGCCAATCAAGGGGAGGAGGTTTACATGGAGTAACATGCAAATAGACCCACTTTTGGAGCAACTCGATTGGTTCTTCACATCGGCCGATTGGACCTCTAGCTATCCAAACACAACAGTGGCCCCCCTCCCAAAACAAGTCTCTAACCATGTACCGTGTGTGATCTCCATTGAAACAACGGTCCCTAAAACCAAAATCTTCGGCTTTGAGAACTTCTGGATCTCACACCCTGGATTCTTTGAAGTTGTTCAATCCACTTGGAACAAAAGGTGTTTTTCCCACAATTCGGCTGATATGCCCTGCAATTTTTTCAAAACATTTGAGGTATGCTCTGAAGAAGTGGAGCAACAACTTCTCCAGACTGAATTTGTGCATTGACAATTCCAATTGGGCTCTGCTTGAATTAGATGGAATTGAAGATTTGCGGCCTCTCACAACACCGGAGAAAAACTTCCGTGCAATTCTTAAAGAGCATTTGGTGATTCTCCTTGGATATAAACGGGAATATTGGAAGAAGAGGTACACTGTGCGGTGGTTTCAGTGCGGTGGGGACAACACTAAATTCTTCCCCTCGGCAGCAAGTGAACATTTCAGACGTAATTTCATTCCCTCACTAAAACTCCCTGATGGGTCTGTAGTCTCTGATCATGTAGGGAAAGCGCAAGAGCTCTATGAGACGTATAAAAACAGGCTGGGCAGGTCTGAACCGCATGAGATGAGGTTTGATCTCGCACGGATTATCAAAAAGATCGAAGGGCTTCAGGATTTGAAAAAACCCTTCACAAATGATGAGATCGACAAAGTGGTCCAAGAAATGCCATCCGATTGTGCTCCTGGTCTGGATGGCTTTAATGGGTGTTTTTTGAAATCTTGCTGGCATATTATAAAACAAGATTTCTACAAACTCTGCTCTGACTTCTATGATGGAAGATTAGACCTGCAGAGTCTTAATTCTGGGTTTATCACCTTGATCCAGAAAACCTATTCGCCCGAGACTGCAAATGATTATAGTCGCATCACCCTTCTCAACTGTTCCCTGAAGTTGATAACCAAGCTGCTGGCTAATCGGCTGCAGAGAATAATCCTCAAAATCATCCACAGGAACTAGTATGGCTTCCTTAAAGGGAGATCGATCCAAGACTGCTTGGCCTAGGCGTTTGAGTACATCCACCAATGTCAAGCTTCTGGACGTGCCTGTTGTCTGCTCAAACTGGACTTTGCCAAGGCGTTTGATAGGATACAACATGAACCTATGATTGAGATGATGAGACACATGGGCCTTGACGAGAAGTGGATTGGGTGGATTAAATGTATCTTCTCCTTGGGTACCTCATCTGTCCTGCTCAACAGAACACCTGGGAAGCAGTTCTCCTGTCTATGCGGATTGAGACAGGGTGACCCTCTGTCGCCCCTCATCTTTGTCCTCACCGCATACCTATTGCAAGCGGCGATCAACAAGGCGTGCAGGGCCGGACAGTTGCTTCGTCCGATACCTTCACACGAGGATAACTATCCGGTTATTCAGTATGCAGACGACATGATTATGGTGTTCCCTGCCTGCCCTAGCCAAGCGCATGTTCTCAAGGGAATCCTGATGGACTATGCCACGTCTGTAGGTCTGAAGATTAACTTCCATAAATCAACCCTAGTGCCGATCAACTTGGACCTGGCGACGGCGTCGGAGATGGCGGCGATTTTAGGATGTGTTGTTGGACAGATGCCTTTCACGTACTTGGGACATCCTATGGGGACAACCCGTCCCACGGTGACTGATCTGATGCCCATGGTCACAGCGGTGGAGAGGAAAATTCCGGCAGCGGTCTCCTTGCTTGACTATGGCTCCAAGTTGACACTTGTAAACTCAGTTGTGACCTTGCTAGCAATCTACGCAATGTGCTTGATCAAGCTTAACCCCAAGATCATTGAACATCTGGACAAACTTCGTAGATCCTGCCTGTGGCTAAAAAAAATTGATGATGGTATTAAGGGTAACTCTCTGGCGGCGTGGGCCTGGTCTGCAGACCAAAAAACAAAGGAGGTTTAGGGATCATAAACCTCAAAATTCAGAACCAGGGGCTCCTAATGAAACAACTCCACAAATTTTACAACAAACAGGATGTTCCCTGGGTTCAGCTAGTTTGGCGATCATACTACAATGGTCAACCCCCGCATGCGACTGACCTCTGTAGGTCGTTTTGGTGGAAAGATCTCATGCAATTGTCTGATGTGTATAGGGGGTAACAAAAGCATCTGTGGTGGCAGGAGATACGATACTCTTCTGGAAAGATGAGTGGAAGGATACTCTGTTCCACGAAACATTCCCGCGGGCCTTTTCTTTTGCTAAGGAACCAGACATGTCAGTTCAATATTTGCTGTCCTCGGTGAGGCCTAGTGATGTGTTCCATCTACCCCTCTCGGTTGAAGCCCGACTAGAAGTGATAGATCTGCAGTAGGTTACGTCTGATGTGACCCTGGCCGAGGGAATGGATACATGGAAATGTGTCTGGGGTGCGGATGGATTCAAAACAACCAAATTCTATGAACATTGCTTCAGAAACATGCAGGTGGATGAGGCCTTCTATTAGATATGGAAAACCAAGTGCACAATGCAGTGGAAGATGTTTGCCTGGCTTCTGCTGGATGGTCGATTAAACACCAGAAATATGTTGAGAAGGAGACACTACAAAATCCAAAATGATGATTACACATGTCTGTTATGTCAGAACCCACCGGAAGAAGACGTTGCACGTCTCTTCTTCAACTGCACTTTCGGTCGGAGATGCTGGGATAGCATAGGGATCCAGTGGCTAGTTGGTGATTGCAGGCTCGCGATGCTGCACGCTGGCAAAAACTCTTGGAGGAGGCACATGTTCATGGATGTATTCACGGTGGCAGCCTAGGGAATTTGGAAGGAAAGGAATGATAAATATTTCAGGGGGATCCAACCAACCTCGAGATCTTGGAAGGCCGGATTTAAGAATGACTTTTCTATGCTAGTCCATAGGGCCAAACAGGAGTTTGCCCCGTACATCTTATCTCTAGTTGCTACGTTGTAAGAGTTGTGCTCATTGTAACCTCTACTGCCACCCCCTCCTCTCGTCCACAAATGTAGACCTTGTATGTAGGCTGACTGGACTGTACTAACTCATTAACCATTTAATATAAAGTCAGTGGAATCCTCTCCCACTGTCATCAGTTCTCAAAAAAACTGAGTTTTCAATGCATTTTATGTGCATAATTCAAATTTGAACTACATGCACATGCTCTAGTGCAT
This sequence comes from Secale cereale, assembly GCA_902687465.1. NCBI lineage: Eukaryota > Viridiplantae > Streptophyta > Magnoliopsida > Poales > Poaceae > Secale > Secale cereale. The sequence goes on along the minus strand of LR738709.1, from coordinate 406,505,545 downwards.
ATAAATTGGTTGAAAAATCAAATATGTGTCCTTGGGTGCATGCTTAGGTCCCATGCAAGAAATGGGAATGAATTTCAAACACTGGGGGCACCGTTGATTGCCTGCAAAACCATTGAGATGCCTAGCATCAGGGATATAACTGTTAGGTGTAAACCGCCTAGGAGGGGCCGGTTTATACCTCTGAGGAAATCATTTCTATGAAGCCCATCAAGACATAAGGATACAACATTTTACCATAGAAGAATAGAGAGGCCTAGTGCCCAAAGGGTGTTAGGGCCTGTAGATGTAAACCGCCATACGGTGTATAAACTTGTATTGTAAGATAAGCCAGGCAGAGGCCGAGCCGGGCACGTTATGAGCCGGTCTCGGAGTTTTGTAAGCCGGCCGGGCGTATCCTTTGTATATAAAGGAACGACCCGGCGGCGGTTCAAAGACAGAAAACAACAGCTCGAGACACAGGCAAAGCGGATTCGCTCCCTGGTCATCGAAACCCTAGCAATACCACAGCAAACTAGATGTAGGCTTTTACCTTCATCGAAGGGGCCGAACTAGTATAAAATCCCTTGCGTCTTTGTCCGCTTTAACCCCTTTAAGCTAACCCGTAGCGATGACTCCACGACTAAGTCCTTACGTTAGGACATCTATCGTGACAAAACCACGATAGTTGGCGCCCACCATGGGGCTATTGCGCGATGGTTTCGAGTTCTTAGAGGGCTGCTTTAAAGGAATCAAGGGCTATGAAGTGGGCCGGATGACTAAGAGTCGTCGTGGCAAGATCTACATCGACGATGCAGGCTGGGGCCCCGATGCCGATTCAACCGAGTACGGGTACCGGGTCCTCTTTGGCGGCATCCATGTTTTCATTGGCAAGATCGGTGAACCGGGCCCTGAGCCGGACATCTGCTCCAACATCGTCAAGTCGGCTCAGTGTGCGAGACCTGCCGGGTTCTGCCCGCCATGAAGCATGTCTTTGTGGGAGTTGTTCACGGAGCGGAAGTTGAGGACATATCGGAATATGGTGGTGAGACCGTTCTTTATTCCAGCGATGAGTCATCTACTGGAGAGACCGAGTCTTTATATTTACTGCAGGATGGCCGGTCTGGGGGCTGTTCCGATGGCGACAGTATTCCGGACACCCTTGATCCGCCAAGTCGGGTTGCGGTTTTCATGGTCGGATCACAATCTGTGCCACAATCTTCCACTGCGGCGGCGCTAACGTCCGGTCTAGCGACAACAGCAACAGCTGGGGAAGGGGGCCCTATGCAGCCGCCGGCCCAAGTCATATCCGGTTTGTTCGACACTTTGACAACGATGTTGACCATGGAAGTCAGCCAGGCCGATAAGGTGCAGCACGATGCAGAAGTTGCTAAAATAAGGGGTCAGATAGATCAAGCCAAGGAGGACCTGGCGGCTGAAAATACCAGAATGGCCGCAAGGCAGGCTGAGTTAGATGCTCAGGCTTACCGGCTTATGTTAGATCAAAACGCATCAAATGATGTGATGAGGAGAAGGCGCCATTCTCGCCTGCCTCCGGTTTACGAGGCAGGGAATCTCTTTAATACGCCAGGGGCAGGAACCAGCAATCAGCCAGCGGTAAACCGAACGGAAGTACCTTGGACGGGGGCATTGGTTCAGCCTCACGCAACGGACCCATCCCATCAGATCATTCCCTCGCAACGTGTGCCGACACCTCCCGGTCATTACTCCAACCCCTTGGATAACATAGTTGCGGCCGCTTCACGCCTGGCTGCCCTCCCCATTGAAGGAGAATCCCCTATAGCGGTGGAGGCGCGACGAGCTAGGGAGTTCCTAGAGACGGCGTTGACTCAGCAACAGGCTTATTCTCACAGCCGCGAGAGGATTCATTCCACCCACCGCCCGAGCCGGAGTTACAGCAGACATCTGGATGAACCGGCTGTATCCAGTAGTGCGTGGAACCGTAACCCGCCACGGAGAGATAACCCGACAGGTGGAGATGCAAATGCTCAGAATGTGGTAGACCAGGGCAGACAGCATCGGGAGGCCGAGTTAACATCGCAGTATACAGCCCGTCAGCTTACCTCAGTTCGTCCAACTACCACAATGGAGCCAGGAGTTTCTTCCAGCTCTTTGGGAGTACCGTGTCTCACCCCTGCTTTACGTAATGTGCGGCTGCCTAAAGACTTCAAAGGACCACGGAAGGTGCCCAACTATACTGCTGATCTATCCCCTGAAGCATGGGCTGAGAGTTACGAGATGGCGATGGAGATGCTGGATATGGACGATGCGGCATGTGCAAAGTACTTCACCATGATGCTGCAGGGAACGGCTCGAACTTGGTTGAAAAGTTTACCAGCTAATTCCGTTGGATCATGGGCCGAGTTAAGGCGCCAGTTTATCAATAATTTGAAAGATACATCCAAGCAGCCCATGTCAATTGTGGACTTAGCCGCCTGTGTTCAAGGGGAGAATGAATCAAAAAGTCATTGGGTCCGTCGGGTTTCCGAAATCCTGCATTCATCAGACCGCATCAATCCGGACATAACAGTCTTGACATTGGAAGGCAATTGCTGGTTCGAGCCTCTGAAGTTGAAGTTGGGACGGCTCAAACGTAACTGCGATGACATGGGAACACATATGGTCGCTCTAGTGAAGTAAGCCGATTCAGATAGTACCAGATACCCAGAGTCTGATGATGAGAAGTCAGGAAAGGGAAAGAAGAACGGTAAAGCACCACAGTCTAATCCGGTGAATCAGGGATACAGCGGTAAGCGTAAAGCGGATAGTAACTCAGATTTTGTGGCTAACACTAGTATGCAGAATGACGGTCAGCGTCATAAGGGTAGGCCGCCCCCACAGGACGGGGGATCAAACATTAATCTGGAACGCCAGATGAATCTGCCTTGCCCTAGGCACGACACGAAGGAAAAGCCAGCCACACACCTCTAGAAGGACTGCTTTATTATGAGGGAGTTCAAATATTCGGATCGGTTCAAATACGACCATGGACCGTCCGGCGGTTCAGGCCCTGGTTTTCACGGGCCGGGTTATCAAGGTGGTGGTTCCGGTCCAGGATTCCAAAGCAATCAGGGTGGACACGGCAATCAGAATGGGCACAACCATCAAAGCAGCCAAGGTGGATATAATCATCAGGGCAATCATGAGCGACAGCAATCAGGTTATCAGAGTAACCCGAAACAGTTGAGCAGCGGGCAATATCATGTCTTCACCACTAGCTTGTGCAAGCGTGATCAGAAGGTTTATAAGAGGGCAGTGCACTCTTTTGAACCGGCAGTACCTCGTTACTTACGCTGGTTGGAACACCCTATAGTGTGGAGTCATGAGGATCATCCACCCCGGGTTGATAATCCGGGTCAGCTGGCACTAATGCTGGTGCCTCGGGTTGGGGGGGTATAAGTTCACTAAGGTGCTCATGGACGGAGGCAGCAGCATCAGCATCATGTATTATGAGACCTTCCGTCGCATGGGGCTGACAGACAAGAAGCTCAGACCGTCCAACATTGTTTTCCAAGGCGTGGTACCTGGTAAATCGGCGTATCCGGTCGGTAAGATAGACTTGGAGATTAACTTTGGAGATGAGCATGACTCGAGGTCGGAGACTTTGACCTTTGAGGTGGCAGAAATCAAGAGCCCGTATCATGCCTTGTTCGGGCTGCCGGTTTATGCTAAGTTCATGGCGAGACCTTGTTATGTTTATCTGCAGATCAATATGTCGGGCCATAAGGGCACGATCACAGTGCATGGGAGCCGTAAGATTGCTCTGGAATGTGAGGAAGGTGATGCGGCCTATGCTGAGTCAGTTTGTGCAACAGAGGAATTGAAGTTCTACAAGGACAATGTTGATCCGACGGATATGTCTCCTTTGAAGAAGCCAACTACAGAGCATGATCCGGCCTTGAAGTTTAAGTCGGCGGACGAGACCAAGCTAGTTGATTTTGTTCCTGGTGATTCGCCCAAACAGTTTAGCATCAACGCTAACCTAGATCCGAAATAGGAAAGCGCGCTCATCGAGTTCATCCGTGAGAACTAGGACATCTTTGCATGGAAACCTTCTGGCATGCCAGGTGTACCGAGAGAACTCGCTGAGCACACTCTTAATGTTGATCCCAAGTTCAAACCGGTCAAGCAATTCCTCCGCCGCTTCAATGAAGAAAGGCACAAAGCTATTGGTGAAGAGGTAGCTTGGCGTATGTGTGCGGATTACACAGACTTGAACAAAGCTTGCCCACCTGCTCCCTTTTCCCTCCCTTCTATTGATCAAATCATTGATGCTACGGCGGGTTGTGAGCGTTTAATTTTTCTGAATGCATATTTCGGTTATCATCAGATCAAAATGGCAGTTAAGGACCAGGAGAAGACAACTTTTATAACTCCCTTTGGAGCCTTCTGCTATGTATCTATGCCCTTTGGGATCAAGAGTGCCCAGGCGACTTATCAACATTGTGTGCAGAATTGTCTTCATACATAGATTGGGCGTAATGTTCATGCATATGTGGACGATATTGTGGTAACATCCAGAAAGGAAGAGACGTTGATAGATGACTTGAAGGAAACTTTTGATAATCTCTGGGTTTATAACATGATGCTTAATCCGGCCAAGTGCGCTTTTGGCGTGCCAGCAGGCAAGCTCCGGGGGTTCCTGCTGTCAAACAGGGGAATTGAAGCTAATCCGGAGAAGATCAAGGCTATTACGTCCCTGGCTAAACCGGCATGTATCAATGATGTTCAACGTCTGGCAGGTCACATTGCGGCGCTGAGCCGGTTTATCAGCCGGTTGGGAGAGAAGGACATCCTGATGTACCAGATGATGAAAAAGACAGAAACTTTTGTCTGGAGTGATGCTGCTAATGCTGCGTTTGAGTATTTGAAGAAGCAATTGGCTGAACCGCCTGTCCTTGCTGCTCCGGTCGAGAATGAGCCACTATTGTTGTATGTGGCTGCTAATGCCCGGGCTGTCAGTGTTTCCATTGTAGTGGAACGCGAGGAGTCTGAGAAGGAATATCCAATTCAATGGCCGGTTTATTACATCAGCGAAGTGCTCATTGAATCTAAGCAGAGATATCCGCATTGGCAGAAGTTCGTATATGGAGTTTTCATGGCAAGCCAGAAGCTCAAGCAATATTTTCAGGGTCACCCCATAACAGTGGTCAGCTCTTCCCCTCTGGGAGATATAATCCAGAACAGAGAAGCAACTGACCGGGTTGCGAAGTGGGCCATTGAGCTTGGACCTCACCGGTTAAAATATGTGCCTCGTATAGAAATCAAGTCCCAGGCGCTGGTGGATTTCACCAATGATTGGACAGAGTTACAAGCACCAGAAGAAAAGCTAGCTCACACATACTGTACTATTCACTTCGATGGATCTAGGCAATTGGAGGGCTCGGGGGCTGGAGTCGTATTAACTTCCTCACGAGGTGATAAATTTTGTTATGTCCTCCGTTTAATGTTCCCTTGCACTAACAATGCGGCTGGATATGAGGCTCTCCTCCATGGTCTTCGAATGGCTAAGGAGATGAATTTAAGCCGGGTTAAATGCTTTGGTGACACGGACTTGGTGGCCCAACAAGTATCTAGTACTTGGGATTCCAAGGACCCGCTCATGGCAGCATATCGTCGAGAGGTGGACACTATCGCTGGACACTTCAAGGGTTATCAGGTGGACCATGTGGACCGGCGAAAGAATGAAGCGGCGGACGCATTAAGCCGTCTGGGTTCCCAACGTAAACCGGTTCCACCTAATGTTTTTCTGGACGTACTGCATAATCCATCGGTGAAATTACCTTCAGAAGAGGATCTGGCTGTTCCTGATCCGGAGGCTCAGTTGGTAGCGGTGCTTCACGCTATTCCGGATTGGACAGTCCCATACATGGCGTATATGAACCGAGGCGAATTACCAGAGGATGAAGTCTTGTCCAGGAAGATAATCCGGCGGTCCAAGTCGATGACTATTGTCAATGGAGAGTTACATCATTGCAGTGTAACAGGGGCGTTTCAACGTTGCGTGTCGCCAGAGGAAGGCTGTGAGATTCTTCGAGATATACACGAAGGAGATTGTGGTCACCATGCTGGTTCAAAGTCTTTGGTAGCTAAAGCTTTTCATCATGGGTTCTATTGGCTGACGGCTCATGCTGATGCAGAGGACTTAGTCAAAAAAGTGTGAGGCTTGTCAGAAATTCTCACGGCGTGCTCATATACCGGCTCAAGAATTGAGGATGATTCCAATTACTTGGCCGTTCGCGACTTGGGGGCCAGATATGGTTGGGCCCTTTAAGAGATCTCCAGATAAAAAGACCCACCTTCTGGTGGCAGTTGATAAGTTTACCAAGTGGGTCGAGGCAGAGCCGGTCAGCAAGTGTGATGCAGCAACGACGGTTCAATTCATCAAGAAGGTAATTTTCCAGTTTGGCTTTCCACACAGTATTATAACTGATAATGGCACTAATTTGTCCAAGGGGGCTATGACAGAATTTTGTCAACGAGAGCACATCCGGCTTGACGTATTTTGAGTGGCTCACCCCCATCCAATGGCCAAGCTGAGAGAGCCAACCAAGAGATCTCGAGAGTCATCAAGCCCCGGCTTATGGTTCCCTTACAAAGGACGCTAGGTTGTTGGGTAGAGGATCTACCTTCTGTATTGTGGGGATCAATACCACGCCCAACAGATCTACGGGTTAGACGCCTTTTTTCATGGTATACGGAGCTGAAGCAGTTCTCCCTAGTAACATTCGTCATGACTCGCCACACGTGGCGGCTTACATTGAAGCGGATAACGAGAAGGCGTGACAAGTAGCACTGGACCGGTTGGATGAGGAGCATGACATTGCAGCGGCTCGATCGGTGATTTATCTGCAAAATCTGTGTCGATACCATAGTCGCCGAGTTAAAACCAGAACATTTCAAAAAGGCGATCTGGTGCTTCGTCTCATCCAAGACCAGACAGATATGCACAAGCTGTCCCCGCCTTGGGAAGGACCCTTTGTGGTCAGCAAGAATCTACACAACGGGTCATACTACCTCATCGACGTTCGAGAACACAAGGACTCACGCACCGCGGAGGAGGAGACCCAACGGCCATGGAACATTGCTCATCTTCGGCCTTACTACACCTGAGCCATAGGCTCTTCCTTATGTACATATATTCCCAATGTATATATTATGATCAAATATAATAAACCGGCATCCCTGTTAAAGCGGGGCCTCTGCTGTTTTTTCCATAAGAGTTGATCACATGGGGGATTCTGTGTACAAACGGAGTTCCTATGGTCCTCTTAGACCGGCTATCAAGCCAATATCATCATAAGAGCAAAACTCTGGTTACTTTGGTAATCCGGCTATCAAGCCAACATGATGATAAGGGGCAAAAGAGAGTTTGATGCATGGCACAACTCAAACATAGGCACCCATTGAGCATAGCTCACAATGTTACTTGGGGGCTCTTGTCGCACAACGACAAAGAAGCTTTTAAGGCCCTTGTCATAGGCTATCAAGACATGGCTTGGAAGCCTAGTGTATACACCTAAAACCCTGGGTTAACCTGCCTGCATCAAGTAAGTCAGTCCGTCCAGGTAAACCTAGTATGACCCGTCGAACGATTGACAAGTCAATCTTATACAGACCATGAACTTGTCAACGTTAAAACGACGATTGGTTAATGTGAGGTCCATCTTAACATGCTTTGTGAAATGGTTTAACTCAGCGGCCTGGCAGCCCATGAAAAGCCTCGGATTTTGAGCATGGCAGCTCGTAAAAAGCCTCGACGACAAGTTTTTATTTGTTTTTGTTTGCCAAGTTTTTCATCTCTCAGTGAGATTGTTGGTATTCATCCGATATCTATCGATTCGTCCTAGTGGTTGACAACAAGTCACCACCGTTAAATAAACCGGTGTTTACTAAACCCGGTCTGGTTTGATTACAAGTCGCCAGTAGTATCTGTATCTAATCCGGTGTTTATCACAACCCGGTATGGTTTCATCATAAATCGGCAAAATATTGCAGGAGTCATCGATACTCACAAATTCGGGATCATCACCCTTACTACAAAAGTTGGTAAAACCAACAATATGATTTGATATCACATGTATGATATGTATTTCGTATTTATTTCAAAATACAGCTTAGGTTATAAACCTAGGTCATGTATTTGGGCATTATGACCCATCCGGCAATAAACCGCTAGGACATTTTCAATTTTGTCTTATGCAGAAACAGATTGAGTAAAGCTGTTCAGAAGAATAAGAAGAAATACTATAAAACTGCCAGATTAAGCAATATTATGCACAGGAAATATGCATGATGGCATAATAGACCAAATGTTCTCAGCTAGCCTATTACAAGGCGTTTTGCAGCCCAAAGGAATATCAGTTCCTTGTCAAGTATTGTGGCATATCAAAAGTTAAACCGACAACGGTTCATGACTCCTTGCCAGCCTAGCCAGACGGTTGTGGATCATCATGCGCCTTCTCCTCCTCGTATCCATCCAGCAGCTGGAAGTCAGTGTTGCCCAATTGATCCTAATCAGGGCCTAGAAAATAGCTTCATCGCTTATAAGCTCAGACGGTTCAACATCAGGGGCATAAGTGTGCTTACGAACGGGCGGGATGAGATCCTCCACATCATGAGTGGGCGCATTAACCCGTCTGTTGTCAGCATCATAAACCACCTGGTAGTGGGACAGATCAGCTTCTTCGGCTAGCTTGCTAGCCAAGGGCCGCATTTCCTTGGTTAAAGCTCGTAGATCCTCATTGGTGAATTCTGATCCGTCCTCTTTCATGCTTGGATAGCCATTTACTACATCAGCCGGATCAAGGTTAGGCACCCACACCTTCGCCCGAGTCAGGGCAGTTAAAGCGCCCACCCTTGTAGCCGATTTCTTTGGTTCTTCAAACCGGGCGGGTAGCACTGACAGTTTCTCCAATGTTTCCTTGATCAATGTTGGGGGCGGCTTGTTGTGAGAGGCAGTACAAATGATCTTTTGCGCACCGGTATAAAGCTCCTCTATAAGTGTATAGGCAGCCTTCAGCTTCTTCTGCATGTCAGAGCGTAGGTAAGCAGTGCGCTTTCCTACATCAGTGGAACCAGTGTTAAACCAAAAAATTGTGGGGATGTTATATTCAGAGTTGTGATAAGGGTGCTTACCAAAGACAGCAGTGGTCATAGCATTTATTTGACGCTTTAGGCCAGATAGCTCTTCTGACACCGGTTTAAGGGCGGCCTCTGCATCAACAGCCCTTTTCTCCAAAGCGGATCTCGTTGTCTCCCAATCCGCCCGTTCCTTCTAGAAGTTTTTTTTTCAACTTTTCCATGCTTGCTAAAGCGCTAGTCATCTCATCATTGGCTTTGGAAGCGGTTGTTTGCTGGAATTTCAGATTTTCTTGAAAGGCAGCTACTTGAGATTCTTTTTGGTTTAGATCAGCCTACAAAGAGATATACACATCATTCATTGGTAAAACATATTGAAAGTCCCAAGCACATAACAAGTTATGCACTTGGCACTTGGGGGCTAATGCATATTTGCAGTTATCAAACATTTTTATCAAAGTTCCAGGCACATAACAAGTTATACGCTTGGCACTTGGCGGCTAATGCATTATTGTTCAAAAGAAGGTTACAAACTAAAGTCCTGATTTGTCATAAAGAGATAAACAGGCCCTTGGGGGCTGCAGCAGAGTGGAGACAAGCTATTGGACTTGGACAGAAATAGTATTGCAGACATTAAGCAACAGTTACCTCATAACGTTCCTTCATAAGGTTCACCAAACCGGCTTCATAATCACGGCTTGTATGCAACCAGTTCAGATAGCCGGAGTGAAGGTCCTGAGCGCTGAGATGACCATAGCTTGATAAATCGGCATTCCATTTTCCTTTGTACATACCAACAACTTCTTCCTTAGTGTTATGCTTCGACAAGGCGACGGGTTCACCAGGAGTGGTGTGGCCAAAACCGGTAATCGTAACATCCTCTGTCGTAGCAGCAACGGCTTTGGCAAGGCTTGCCAGATTAATAATGGCCCAGACTGGGCTATTTTGATTATCATCAAGATCCATTGGCGGAGCTTCCTGTTCAGTAAAAATTTCGTGATCCGATGGAGGGGGATCATCACGCAAGGCATCAGCATCCTCTTTCGCTGTTTCTAGAGTCTTTTCCGGTTCAGGGTTTATATCATCACCTGTCGGTTTACTCAATTTAGCCTTCTTGCTAGGTTTTGGCCTACTTAGAAAGATAAAGGTAAAAGTTAGTCAGTGGATTCAAAGAGAAGGATTAACAGGAAAATAAAAACTCACCCATGAACAGTTTTGAGAGGAGGAAGTTGTGTGGCTGTTGATTCGCCAGATGACGAACGAGGGGTGTCCTGATAATTTGAATCAGACAGATTAAGAGGCTGTCGGAAATGACCCGCTTTGGGATATAGTGCATCTGGAATATACAAGACCTCTGATCGACGCTTCCGGACCGGAGTATGTGGTAAACCGGTGGATGTGATTACTTGACCGCTGTGCCGCGTAGTGCGGCGAGCTTCATGTTGCTGTTTGTTCAAAATAAAGTTTGGGTCCAAGTAAGCTAAAGGGTGAGAAAATCTTACTTTCCGGTTTGCTTGACGGATTTTCTGTGTTGGCAGAGGGTCTGAACCGGAGGAAAGGGTAATTACCTCAACACCATCAGCTTGGCTGCCTTCAGCGTTTTCCTGAATATAATCATTATCAATAAGGTGCAAGAAAAGGGAGCCAAGGGAGTCAAGTGCTACCTCTAAGGCCGGTTCATCATCATCAAGGTTTAACTCGGATGCTTCAGTGGTTTTCTTCTTAACAGTCTTCTTGATGGTCTTGGTCTTAAGACGAGCTGCCTTTGCCGGTTTATCCTGGGGTTTCCTCTTCCAGAACGGATCATTACCCTATCAAAAGTTGAGGAGTTTTTAAATAGGATACTTAAAAAAGATTGAAATAAAGCAAAAAAAAGTATAAGGAGACTTACCGTGGTGGTTTATTGGATTCATAGAAGGGGGCCAGCCCAGTTTTGCTGCAGACATCCACCGGTTCATCCAATATTTTCTTGACAGACTCATTGATTTCATTTTCTGACAGCACAGCTTCAGTATGGCGTAAAGGATCTTTGGGATCTCCTGTGTACTCACACATTAAACCGGAACGCTGGCTCAGCGGTAGAATGCACCAAGAAATCCAGCAACGAACAAAATCGATGCCTGTCAAACCGTTTGCGGTAAAGGCCGGGAGCTTTGAAAGCTGCGGTGCGTATTGAGATCGCTCCTGAGCACTTAGCCGTTGAGGGAATGGATGATTGTTGGAAAGTCAACGAGGACGGTAACCCGGCAGAGGATTCTCGTCGGCTGGGAATGTATCTCGGCAATAAAACCAAGTCTGATTCCAATCTTTAGGATGACTGTGATGCTTGGCGTGAGGAAAACTAACATCCTTCCTTTTTTGAATGGACATCCCGCCAAGTTCAGTGTTAGGCCCATCTGTAAATTCTGTGCGGCGGTTCAAGTGGAATAAATCCCTAAACAGATCCACTGTAGGCTCCTCTTGCAAGTAAGCCTCACAAAATACTTGAAAAATGTAAATATTGGACACAGAGTTTGGTCCAATATCTGGAGGGTGGAGTTGGAAGCTAGTCAGTACGTCACGAAAGAATTTTGATTCGGGAGGGAAAAACCCTTGGGATAAGTGATCAACAAATACAATTACTTTTTTATCTTTGGGTTCCGGAGGACATTCCGGACCAGGGACTCTCCAATGGATGACATCCTTCTTGGCTAAAGTGCCAACCTCAACCCAACCGTTCAGTTCCACTTCAGTAACCCGATACTGAACCCAGTTGCAGGAAGTAAATTGCTTGGCTTGCTTTGCCATTTCAAAGGAAAAAAGCTGAAATTACAGACAAGGGCCGGTTTATGGTTTATGATTGACAGGTATTGAGACATATGCAATAATAAACCAGAACTAAGCATTAGAAGTGTTACAAGGACAGCTGCAACGACGGTTTAAGCAGGGCCTAATGTTACCTACCGGATTATGATTTTTTCTAAGGTTAAACCGCCGATGAGGATACGAAAGGTGCAGATCTAAAGTTATGGAAAAACAGGTTTCGCAGATCAACAGCAAAATTACGGATCTAAATAATGTCAATAAATTCGCAGGTATTCATCTTAAATCTGAACAGGTACCACAGCAGTGCATTAGACCTAGATGGGGGATTACTTTAAAGAAGGATAAGCACGTTAATGAGCGGGGTTATCACTACAGCCGCAGGCAAAAGCATCAGATCTACTCTAGCCATCGAAGGTATGACGAAGAACAGGGAAGAACAGCGCAATAGCCTTTATGAAGTCGCGGGAGAAACCCCAATTAGATCTATATGAAAAGTAAGGAAAGGACTTATCGGAGTTGTCAGATGCGGAGGCACGCCGGCAAAGCTCTGGTCCGAACAGGTTGATGCAGCGGCCTGGGTTGAAGCAGAGGTGAAGGTCAACGGCGGTGGCGGTGCTTAGGCACTGACGGGCGCAAGGAAGAAGAAAGGGCGAAGAGACGAGGGGAAGAAAAAGAAAAGACCCCTCACCTTATTTATAAGACGAAAGGATAAATGGCAGGCGCGGGAATCAAGGAGCCCGAAAAATGGATATGGGACGGCACTATTGCCTCGATTTTCGGAGGTTTAATAAATAAAGATTAAAACAGGTACAAGCATTCAAAAAACAAATGACGTCATGGCGGTTTACAAGGTCATTTGAAGCCATGAAGTACCGAATTTTGCCCAAGTGTTGAAGATTGACATGAACAGGTTCGAATCAATCTGGGGCCTAATGTTAGGGATATAACTGTTAGGTGTAAACCGCCTAGGAGGGGCCGAACTAGTATAAAATCCCTTGCGTCTTTGTCCGCTTTAACCCCTTTAAGCTAACCCGTAGCGATGGCTCCACGACTAAGTCCTTACGTTAGGACATCTGCCGCGACAAAACCACGACACCTGGTTTTTAAATTCTAGTAAATCCAAAACTCGTATGAAATTCATGAAACTTGGCATGCTATCATGGAGCGGCATCAACATGACATGGTACAAATTTTGTCCCATTTGGGGCACGTTTGGGTATATGCTTCTCACAAACAGGAGCTTCTCACAACAAGCATGATGGTTTTTGGTAGGAAATGTCCCACCTTTGGGGACGAAATGATATCCATTGCCTCTTATTGCTTTCAAATGTTTTTCTCGTGTCAACATAGAACAACAGGAGTGTTGTGTGAATTTTTCTGGTTTTTCGGGGTTCGTTTGGACAATTTATGCATTAACTGAGTTTTCAATGCATTTTATGTGCATAATTCAAATTTGAACTACATGCACATGCTCCAGTGCATATAAATTGGTTGAGAAATCAAATATGTGTCCTTGGGTACATGCTTAGGTCCCATGCAAGAAATGGGAATGAATTTCAAACAACAGGGCACCGTTGATTGCCGGCAAAACATTGAGATGCCTGGTTTTTTAATTCTAGTAAATCCAAAACTCGTCTGAAATTCGTGAAACTTGGCATGCAATCATGGAGTGGCATCAACATGCCATGGTACAAATTTTGTCCCATTTGGGGCAGGTTAGGGTATATGCTTCTCACAAACCGGAGCTTCTCACAACAAGCATGATGCTTTTCGGTAGGGAACGTCCCACCTTTGGGGACGAAACGATATCCAATGCCTCTTATTGCTTTTAGTTTTTTTCTCGTGTCAACATAGAACAACACGAGTGTTGTGTGCTTTTGTTCTTGATTTTTCGGGGTTCATTTGGACATTTTTATGCATTAACTGTGTTTTCGATGCATTTATGTGCATAATTCCAATTTGAACTACATGCACATGCTCCGGTGCATATAAATTGGTTGAAAAATCAAATATGTGTCCTTGGGTGCATTCTTAGGTCCGATGCAAGAAATGGGAATAAATTTCAAACACCAGGGCACCGTTGATTGCCGGCAAAACATTGAGATGCCTGGTTTTTAAATTCTAGTAAATCCAAAATTCCATTAACCATTCATGTGATGCCACGTGTCTTGGCTTAATGGCTGTAGGAGGTGTCGTGCGGACAGCTGCTTGACCTTGACTGAACGGGAGGCGTGCGAGCGATGTCCGGTGCGCAGGTTGACCGAGAGGCGTGCAAGCTGTGCTCAAGTGCGTAGTCTCACCGGGAAGCATGCGAGCTATACGTTGTGCAGGCTCACTGGGAAGCGAGCCATTTGACTTCCATGGCCGCCCGCATTGCCCGCATCCTCTCCATTAATGAAGCCCAAGCCACAGTTTAATTCGCTTTTTAAATATAAAACACTCATCACAAACGTTTTAGTTAGAACACCCGTATGCAAACCGACAACTTCCCCAGGAAGCCAAGAGAAAATGTGCTGAGCAGGATTTCTGCAGATCTTGATCGCAAACGTTTTAGATAGAACACCCGTATGGAAAGTGAGAGCAGCGCGGGATTTGTGCATCCCTTCAACGCAAACGGTTGTTTTGGATGACCCGTGTGCAACCACGTATAAACAATTTGGTAAGATTTGTCAATCCATGTAACACTGTGATTTGTCAAAATATGAAGCTAAAAATATCTAGCAGCATCTAATTTTTGCAACAAAAATTCAGTAATTAAGCATAGATTAAGCAGTCGTTCTAAATTTATACAAACAGTTCAACTCGACGGTTGAACCGACCAAACTTTTCCCCAATTCTTGCCAAACACATACTGAAATAGCTAGTTCAACTATATATACTAGATAATTTTAAGTACGTTGTAAATTTCCACCACATCTATAGTCAGATGAACTGAACAAAATAGCCCCTAAATACTACTACTACTTCAGAGAGGCTTTGTACTACTTCCGGCTGCCTCTCCTCTGCCGAGCGCGCCCAGTAAGAGGCGGAGGAGGAGGAGCCTACCGACGAGCCGGGCAACCGTAATGCGGTGCTTGCCGCTAATGCAGCTTCAGCGACGCTCACCTCGAACGCCCTCTGCCGCTCCAGACGACCCTTCTCGAAGCGGTGGTTCTCCTTGTAGATCTCCTGATTCCTCGCCTCTAAGGCGGCGTTTGCCGCGGCCACTGCGGCCGTAAGGCTCTTTGCGTGCTCAACAAGGCACTCCTCCTCCTCACGTAGGAACTCGGTGTAGCATGCAAGGTCGCTGTCGCACGTGCGGGCATCCACCTCCGCCTCCCGCCTTCGGGTGGCGGTGGCGGAGCGCGTGATGACCCCGACGGTCGACGATGGGCTGGCGGCCACGGTGGCTGGCGACAGGGTGGCGGCCATGACCACCACCTCCCGCCTTCGGGCCGCGGTGGCGGAGCGGGTAATGGCCACAGTGGCCGGCAGTGGGGTGGCGGCCACGACGGCCATTTCCCGCCTTCAGGCCGCGGTGGCGGAGCGGGCGATTGGCCTGGCTTTCGACGGTGGTGTGGCGGCAATGGCGGCCGGCAACAGCTGCCAACGGGCATCGGCGGCGGAGCGTGTGGTGGGTGTTCCGCGCACACCCAACATGGACACCACGCGCACTACACTATGCCGGGGACTGCGCCGCCGCCGCGGTGTAGCCTCCCAGCTGGAGCTGTCCTCTAAGGACGGCGGAGTGGCTGAGCGACGATGACAGACCGGTGCCATTGGCGAATGTGGGAGAAGTAGACGAGATGAGCTACAGGGATGGAGGGGAAAATGCGACACACGACTCGCCGGCCGTGAGGGTTTTTATAGCAGGCCGATAAGCATTGGGATTTTGGGGGATTTCACCGAGTCGGATGGGAAGCTTGCGCGGGAACCTGCGAGGTTGCGCAGGAACGGGCGCACCAACGATTCATTGGCGCCACCGTTTGGCAAAAAAAACGCCCCCGCTCACTGGGCAAGCTTGCGCTGTAAGCCATCTGCGGCAGCGGGGTGACAAGACGTGCCAAAGGAGGACGAAAGGCCACATACACATACGGTTAAGAAAAAAAGGTTTGTGATTTAATTACCTACTATACCACCATCCTCGTTTATAAGTATGATTTAACTAATAAAATACGAATGCATGTCGCCAAAGATTATATAGCTGGATTTGTATTTGAACATAGTTTCCAATTATATAATTTTTTAAACATGCATTAACATTTTGTTGGTTAAATTTGAGGGCAAAGTATGGAACGGAATATAAAGGAGACTATAGACTAGACGGAGGTGGTACCACACGGCCGCTCTCTACGCAGCGACGCAACTATCGGCCGGCTTGTAGACGACCATTTCCTGCGTGTTCAACTGGTCTATGTGTGTGGTTGCTTGCGGTTCAGGCGGCCGCGGCATGCTCTGCTTGCATCCCGCCGCATGCGCTCTGCTCTCGCGTCCCTCCGGGTGCTCTTCCCTCGTCCCTCCACGCGCATGATCACGCACGTTCGTGTGCAAGCGGTTGCGCCGGGCGCGGCGTGACGATGAAGTTACCCGCTGCAAAAACTACCATGCGGACGCGCCGATTATCCACGCCGTCCAGCCCCCTTTTATTCCTGCGGCCAATTACCTTCATCTCTTGTCTCACACGACACAATAAGCACACCCATGAGGACACATACAGAGAGGACATCCAGCGGTTCCAATGGGGCTCCCCGTGGCTCCAATGGCGGGCAGTTCACCACGCATCACGTAGTGGACACCCACATGAGGGGGAAGGCCCTCTCGATGGTGTACACGAACGATCCGGGTCTCGTTGGAGAGCTCCATCCAAACTATGGAGCAGTTCCTTGCCGAGGACAAGTACCGAGTGGTCGGCTTCGACCTCGAGTACACCATCGGTCATGCCGGGCACGATCAAAAGGTTGCCGGCGCCCAGTTGTGCGTGCGACATGACGTCCTCGTCTACCACTTCCACCTTGCCACAAGGCCTTGCGAGCGTTTCTCCAGGTTTATCAACAGCTCCGACTATATTTCGCTACGGTGGACACCACCAACGATTTAAAAGCGCTCAAGGTTTTGGACTTGAAATGCCAGAATCTTGTCAACATCCAGCACCACTACAAGGTCTGGGGCAGCGACAAAAGCAAACTAAACTCCCTGGTTGACCTCGCCTCGGCCATCATCGACCCCTACTATGCAAATATGAAGCAAGAGAGCTATAAGCACAAGAACGCCTGGCACAGTGTGTGGCATAAGAGACTAGATGAACAACATGTCAAGTACGCGGCCATGGATGCATACACAAGCTACGAGATGTATAGGCGGATCGTTAACATGAGGAACTGTCTTCTTCCTGACCCAGACGAGGGATCGAGCCACATACAACTGGCGGGAGCGTCACAAGAAGTAGATGACTAGACGATCGTTTCTCCTACTTTAGAATGCATGCAATTGTTTATTGAGGTGTATGCGAATGATCTGTGTAGTCACTTATGTAATTGGATGTGAATTTCAGTTACATATATATACATGTTATTCTACTATAGACACAGAAATTCACACGGCTTATCAGCAGCAATCGTTTGTGTTATTATTGGTCTTCGCACACATTTTAGATTACGGACATGTTTGCCGCGTATCACACACATCTTGTTCAGTTGAATCGTTACCATTGTGTTGCCTGATCACACACAGTTCATCACAGTGAACCGTATGTTGTATATCGCACATGCCTTCATCTGGTTGCCCGTTTCTTTAGTGCCTCCTCATCCCAAACAGTTAATTGAGCTGAACCGTATGCCCTGCATCGCACACATAACTAAATTCTGAACCATGTTTGATGCATCTGTCATCAGAAACGTTTTGCACCTTTTTGACAGGGTTTTACACCACCGTTTGCGATTATGGCATCGCACACAGTTTCGTCGAAGGGTCTCTGATCGTAGTGTCGCGTTTGGACCATCCTGCAGTAGTGATGGGAGAAGTACTTTGCTTTGGGTTCAATCTTGCGGTGTCCTCACCCAGTGACAAAGTAGGGGTAGCGAGGCATGTATTGTATTGTTGCCATCGAGGGTAAAAAGATGGGGTTTTCATCATATTTCTTGAGTTTATTCCTCTACATCATGTCATCTTAATTAAGGCGTTACTCTGTTCTTTATGAACTTAATACTCTAGATGCAAGCATGAGTCGGTTGATGTGTGGAGTAATAGTAGTAGATGCAGGCAGGAATCAGTCTACTTAATAAGGACGTGATGCCTATATTACATAATCATTGCCTTGGATATCTTCATAACTTTGCACTTTTCTATCAATTGCTCAATAGTGATTTGTTCACCCAACGTATTATTTGCTATCATGAAAGAAGCCTCTAGTGAAACCTATGGCCCCTGGGTCTATTTTCTATCATATTAGTTTCTGATCTGCTATTTTGCAATCTTTTACTTTTAGATCTACAAATCAAAGACCCAAAAATATTTCATCTTTTATTTATCTTTCTTTATCAGATCTCACTTTTGCAAATAACTGTGAAGGGATTGACAACCCCTTTATAGCGTTGGTTGCAAGTGTTTGATTGTTTGTGCAGGTATTGGCGATTTGCGCGTTCTTCTCCTAATGGATTGATATCTTGGTTCTCAAACCGAGGGAAATACTTATCTCTACTTTGCTGCATCACCCTTTCCTCTTCAAGGGAAAAACCAATGCAAGCTCAAGAAGTAGCAGGAAGAATTACTGGCACCGTTGCCGGGGAGATCTACACAAGATCTACATCAAGCCTACCAAGTACTTGTCATAAACTCTCATCTCTTGCATTTACATTATTTGCCATTCGCCTCTCGTTTTCCTCCCCTCCCACTCCTAAAACGTTTTAAAAAAACACAAAAAGATTTGCCTTTTTATTTGCCTTCTTTCCGTTTGTCCTTATGTCTTTCTTGGTTTGTTTGCTCATTTGCTTGGCATAATTTTGTTTATTGGAATTCAGAAGCAAAGAGATCTATGGATCGTCTTCCACTTGCTAATCTTTTTAAAAGATCCAATTATGTTGAACCAATTGCTAGTGAGTTGAGTGTACTAGATTATCTTTATGAGGTTTTGCTTGAAATTCGTGAATCCGAAATTTGTGATGAAGTGTTGAAAGAAGAAATTTATGAAGTAATTCACGGTAGCTCATTGAATGAAAAGCATGATTGCAATGATGTTATTATAAATTCTATTAATGTCAATTGTGTTAATGATATGCAAAACCCTAAGCTTGGGGATGTTAATTTTGCTATGTCCATTACTTGTTGCAATGATCGTGATTGGGGTGATTCTTCTTATGATCTTGAAAATTTATTTAAGCCCCATGATGAATATGAGATTGATAATAATGTTTTCCATAATATTGAAAGTGGGTTTGGAAGAGTGTCAACTTAAGATCCGACATATTTGGAGAATGTTCAATCTTATGATTTTTTTTATGAAAGTGGGTTTGGAAAGGTCATGACTTTAGTTAATGATAATCCCACTATTTTGGAAGAGTGTCAACTTTACATGCATATGGATAATGTAGAGAATATGTTATGTGATAGCTATATTGTTGAGTTTGAATATGATCCTACATGCAATTATTACGAGAGAGGAAAATATGGTTGTAGAAATCTTCCATGTTACTAAATTACCTCCCTTCATGTTGAGATTGATCTTGTTTTCTTTTTCTTCCTTGCATATGCTAGATATCGCTTGTCTTGATTTGTTTTACTATAAAATGCTTGTGCATAGGAAGCATGTTAGACTTAGATCTGTTTGTCACATGTTCTATGATGCTCTCTTTGTGCATCAATCTTTGTCTTTCATGTGAGCATCATTAAAATTATAAATGCCTAGCTAAAAGGCTTTAAAGAAAAGTGCTTGTTGGGAGACAACCCAATATTTTTATTTCCTGTTTTTCAATAAATACACATTATTAATTATGTAGTAATTGTGATTTTGTGTTTTAATTAGTGTTTGTGCCAAGTAAGACCTTTGGGATGATTTGGAAGATAGTAGATTGGTTTTGCTGAAAAATAGATACTTTTGTGTCCAATATCAGAATTGTTTCTGGTTACTAGAGCGCGATAAATTCTTGATTGTTTTACACATTAATGATCTACAAATTTCCCACGTTGCCCTAATGTTTCCGAATTTTTAGAGATACATAAGTTTTACATCAATTCACATCTTTACAGACTGTTCTGTTTTTGACAGATTCTGTTTTCTTTGTGTTGTTTGCTTATTTTGTTGAATCTATGTCTCGTATCAGGGGGTATGAACCATGGAAAAGTCGCAATACAGTAAATATTACACAAATATAAAATAAGAATGAGTTTAGAACAGTACCTACAAGCAAGGATTTAGTTGTTTTACTAACGCTCACGAGTTTTCTGTTGAGTTTTGTGTTGTGAAGTTTTCAAGTTTTGAGTAGAGATTCGATGGACTATGGAATAAGGAGTGGCAAGAGCCTAAGCTTGGGGATACCCAAGGAAACCCAAGGTAATATTCAAGGACAACCAAGATCCTAAGCTTGGAGATGCCCCGGAAGGCATCCCCTCTTTCGTCTTCATCTATCGATAAATTTACTTGAGGCTATATTTTTATTCACCACATGATATGTGTTTTGCTTGGAGCGTCTTGTATGATATGAGTCTTTGCCTTTTAGTTTGCCACAATCATCCTAGCTGTACACACCTTTTGAGAGGGACACGCTTGAATCGTGATCTATTAGAATATACTCTATGTGCTTCACTTATATCTTTTGAGCTAGGCAATTTTGCTCTAGTGCTTCATTTATATATTTTAGAGCACGGCGGTGGCTTTATTTTTTAGAAATAGTTGAACTCTCATGCTTCACTTATATTATTTCGAGAGTCTTTAAAACAACATGGTAATTTGCTTGGGTTATGAATTTAGTCCTAATATGATGGGCATCCAAGGAAGATATAATAAAAACTTTCATATATAGAGCATTGAATACTATGAGAAGTTTGATTCCTTATGATTGCTTTGAGATATGAAGATGGTGATATTAGAGTCATGCTAGTAGTAAATTGTGGGGTTAAAGAAATAATTGTGTTAAGGTTTGCGATTCCCATAGCATGCACGTATGGTCTCCTAACTATGTAACCAAATTGAAGCGCATTGTGTCCCGATTGTTTATCTTTGCGTGGAGGTCGGGAGCGCGCGATGGTTAACTCCTACCAACCTCTCCCCTAGGAGCATGCATAGTAGTACTTTTCTTCAAGGGCTAATAGACCTTTTGCAATAAGCATGTGAGTTCTTTATGACTAATGTTGAGTCCATGGATTATACGCACTCTCACCGTTCCACCTTGCTAGCCACTCTAGTACCGCGCAACTTTTGCCGGTACATCAAACCACCTTATACCCTTCCTAAAAACAGCCACCATACCTACATATTATGACATTTTCATAGCCATCCCGAGATATATTGCCATGTAACTCCACCGTTCCGTTTATTATGACATGCACCATCATTTTCATATTGTTTTGCATGATCGTAAGATAGCTAGCATGATGTTTTCATGGCTTGTCTATTTCTTGATGTCATTGCCACGCTAGATCATTGCGCATCCCGGTACACCATCGGAGGCACTCATATAGAGTCATATTTTGTTCCAGTATCGAGTTGTAAAGTAAATAAAAGTGTGATGATTATCATTATTAGACCACTTTCCCATCTGAGGTTATGAATAAAGAGGCCAAATGAGTCTCTAAAAACTAAAGAGAAAAGGGTCTCCAAAAAAAGAGGAGCCTAAAAAATGAGAGAAAAGGAGAGAAGGGACAATGTTACTATCCTTTTCCACACTTGTGCTTCAAAGTAGCACCATGTTCCTCATTATAGAGAGTCTCCTATTTTGTCACCTTTATATATTACTAGTGGGAATTTTTGTTATAGAACTTGGCTTGTATATTCCAACGATGGGCTTCCTCAAATGGCCTAGGTGTTCATGAGCAAGAAAGTTGATGCACACCCACTAGTTTTCTTTTGAGCTTTCGTACACTTATAGCTCTAGTGCATCTGTTACATGGCAATCCCTACTCACTCACATTGATATCAATTGATGGACATCTCCATAGTCCATTGATTTTCCTAGTTGATGTGAGACTTTCTCTCTACTTTTGTCTATTACCACCTTCTATTCCCCCCATAGTGCTATGTCCATGGCTCATGCTCATGTATTGCGTAAAGAGCTGAAAAAGTTTAAGAATGTAAAAGTATGAATAAAATTGCTTGGCTGCCACTGGGGTGGGTATGATTTATACTTTGTGTTGAGAAGAGGGAGCATAACAAGACTATATGATTTTGTAGGGGTAACTTTCTTTAGCCATGTTATTTTTGAAGCTTGATGATTTGCTTTCTAGTATGCTTGAAGTATTATTGTTTTTATGTCAATATAAACTTTTGTTTTGAATCTTATGGATCTGAACATTCATGCTACAATAAAGAAGATTGCATTGATAAATATGTTAGGTAGCATTCCACAACAAAAATTCTGTTTTTATTATTTACCTACTCGAGGATGAGCAGGAATTAAGCTTGGGGATGCTTGATACGTCTCCAACGTATCTATAATTTTGTATTGTTCCATGCTATTATATTATCTGTTCTAGATGTTTTATATGCATTTATATGCTATTTTATATTATTTTTGGGACTAACCTATTAATCTAGAGCCCAATGTCAGTTTCTGTTTTTCCTTGTTTTTGAGTTTCGCAGAAAAGGAATATCAAACGGAGTCGAAATGGAATGAAACTTTACGAAGATTTTTCTTGGACTAGAAGACACCCCGGAGACTTGAGAACCAAGTCAGAAGAGCGACGAGGCGGTGACAAGGGGGGAGGGCACGCCCCAGCCTGTGGGCCCCTCGTGACCCCCCTGACCTACCTCTTCCTCGTATATATTCGCATATATTCTAGAACCATCAGAACAATCCACAAAACCACTTTTCCACCGCCACGACCTCCTGTACCCGCGAGATCCCATCTCGGGGCCTATTTCGGAACCCTGCCGGAGGGGGATTCGATCACGGAGGACTTCTACATCAACTCTATTGCCCTTCCGATGAAGCGTGAGTAGTTTACCACAGACCTGTGGTCCATAGCTAGTAGTTAGATGGCTTCTTCTCTCTCTTTGATTCTCAATACCATGCTCTTCTCGATGTTCTTGGAGATCTATTCGATGTAATCTTCTTTTGCAGTGTGTTTGTCGAGATCCGATGAAATGTGGGTTTATGATCAGTTTATCTATGAATATTATTTCAATCTTCTCTGAATTCTTATATGCATGATGTGATATCCTTGTAAGTCTCTTCGAATTATCGGTTTGGTTTGGCCAACCAGATTGGTTTTCCTTGCAATGGGAGAAGTGCTTGGCTTTGGTTTCAATCTTGCGGTGTCCTCACCCAGTGACAAAGCAGGGGTAGCGAGGCACATATTGTATTGTTGCCATCGAGGGTAAAAAGATGGGGTTTCATCATATTGCTTGAGTTTATTCCTCTACATCATGTCGTCTCACTTAAGGCGTTACTATGTTCTTTATGAACTTAATACCCTAGATGCAGGCACGAGTCGGTCGATGTGTCGAGTCGGTGAAAAACCCAAAAAATATTTTTCTTTTATTTATCTTTCTTTACCAGATCTCACTTTTGCAAATAACCGTGAAGGGATTGACAACCCCTTTATAGCGTTGGGTGTGAGTGTTTGATTGTTTGTGCAGGTATTAGTGATTTGCGCGTTATTGTCCTACTGGATTGATACCTTGGTTCTCAAACTGAGGGAAACACTTATCTTTACTTTGATGCATCACCCTTTCCTCTTCAAGGGATATAAACGCAAGCTCAAGAAGTAGCAGTGACTGAAGACCAGGAGGATACGTCCATCCTGGCTAGTGCGGAAAGGGAGTCCGGACCATCCAGACCTCCTCAGCCCTCCGCTCCCGAGCCCTCGAGGCCCTTGACAACACCGGTTCCTCCTTCCAATGGGGAAGGGGTCGGGGGTCCGACGCCCGCGCCGAACACCTCCGTACGTGCGCTGGCGGGCTAGCCGAATGCGCTGGGGGAGTTGGTGAACAACTCCGTTATCGTTGACGGGAACCGCGCTCTCATGGGTGCGGTTATACAAGGTGTTCGCTCCACCCAATCCAGACTGAACGACATTGTACAAGGCCTACTGACAGGTGATGACCCACAAGTATAGGGGATCTATCGTATTCCTTTCGATAAGTAAGAGTGTCGAACCAACGAGGAGCGGAAGGAAATGATAGGCAGTTTTCAGTAAGGTATTCTCTGCAAGCACTGAAGTTATCGGTAACAGATAGTTTGGTGATAAGGTAATTTGTAACGAGTAACAAGTAATAAAAGTAAATAAGGTGTAGCAAGATGTCTCAATCCTTTTTGTAGCTAAGGACAAGCCTGGACGAACTCTTATATAAGGAAAAGTGCTCCCGAGGACACATGGGAAATATCGTCAAGCTAGTTTTCATCACGCTCATATGATTCATGTTCGTTACTTTGATAATTTGGTATGTGGGTGGACTGGTGCTTGGGTAGTGCCCTTCCTTGGACAAGCGTCCCACTTATGATTAACCTCTATTGCAAGCATCCGCAACTATAAAAGAAGTATTAAGGTAAACCTAACCATAGCATGAAACATATGGATCCAAATCAGCCCCTTACGAAGCAACGCATAAACTAGGGTTTAAGCTTCTGTCACTCTAGCAACCCATCATCTACTTATTACTTCCCAATGCCTTCCTCTAGGCCCAAACAATGGTGAAGTGTCATGTAGTCGACGTTCACATGACACCACTTGAGGAAAGACAACATACGTCTCATCAAAATATCAAACGAATAACGAATTCACATGACTACTTATAGCAAGACTTCTCCCATGTCCTCAGGAACAAACGTAACTACTCAAAAATCATATTCATGTTCATAATCAGAGGGATATTAATATGCATATAGGATCTGAACATATGAACTTCCACCGAATAAACCAACTAGCATCAACTACAAGGAGTAATCAACACTACTAGCAACCCGCGGGTACCAATCTGAGGTTTTGGGACAAAGATTGGATACAAGAGATGAACTAGGGTTTGAGAGGAGATGGTCCTGGTGAACACGTTGATGGATATTGACCCCATCCCAATGAGAGCATCGATGGTGATGACGATGGTGATGATTTCCCCCTCCCGGAGGGATGTTTCCCCGGCAGAATAGCTCCGCCGGAGCCCTAGATTGGTTCTGCCAAGGTTCCGCCTCGAGACGGAGGCGCTTCGTCCCGAAATCTTCCTTATGATTTTTTCCAGGGCAGAAGACACCTTATACCAGAAGATGGGCATCGGCGGGCTGCCAGGTGGTCCACGAGGCAGGGGGCGCGCCCAGGGGGGTAGGGCACGCCCCCACCCTCGTGGATGGTGGGTGGCCCCCCTCTGGTGCTTTCTTCGCCCAATATTTTTTGTATATTCCAAAACTGACGTTCGTGGAGTTTCAAGACTTTTTGAGTTGTGCAGAATAGGTCCCCAATATTTGCTCCTTTTCCAGCCCAGAATTCCAGTTGCCGGCATTCTCCCTCTTCATGTAAACCTTGTAAAATAGGAGAGAAAAGGCATAAGTATTGTGACATAATGTGTAGTAACAACCCATAATGCAATAAATATCGATATAAAAGCATGATGCAAAATGGACATATCAACAAGCTTTGAGGTAAGCCAAGTAATACTCTTTTCTTATAAAGCGGGTTATTCCTTAGTTTGAGTAGGACGTGTATGTAGTACCACCGATACTCTGCAATGTTTGCAAAGGAACTTGCGAAGGGTCCAGATCTATAGACCAGTGTTTGAAGTGGTGTGAACTTTTTGGTGTCACATGCATCTTCTTTGGCCACGGCTGCTAATGTCGCGGCACTAGATGAGATGGATCAGAAGCTCAAGCGCACCGATGGAGACCTTGAACTTGTTAACAAGCGGCTTGACGAAGCGCAAGGTGAGCCCTTTGTGTGATTTCTTAGTGCCAGATATTAACGCTCCACACTGTATACTAATCTCACAATGTGATGACATTGTAGCTACCACTGCCGAGGTTGAGGGCTTGAAAGAGGCCCTGAGGAGAGCCGAGGCTGATGTGGCCGCAAAGAAAGCAGCTGCTGATAAGGCGGTAGCTGATCTTGAGAAGACCATGCTTGCCGGTGAACAGCACGAGGCTCGAATAGCTGAGGTGTAGGTGGAGCTCAAGGATGCCATCCATAAGCTCGAGGCCCTTGAGAAGGAGTGGGAAGAGTGTTCTTCTAGGCTATCCAAGGTGTAGAGGGAACTCCAGGAGGCAAGGACCGAGGTGCGAGGTGTCCGGGAGTAGATCCGAGAAGTGGGGTAGATTGCAGATGGTAAGAAATACTTACTGCAGAGTGTGTTGGGAGGAAATAGGTTCCTCTTGCTGACGCGGGTCTGGCGCTCCTCAGGCGTCTTCGTCGAACTGCCAAGGAGTGTGGCGGCCGCGACGAAGTATTATGCCGCTCATGAGGAGAACTCCGAGCAGCGACACTTCTGGTCGTAGTTCCCGGCCTGCGAATATCCTCCCCTCCTCAGCAACCAAATGAAGCAGTTGATGGAGATGCATCGGATGTCAGAGGCCGTGACGTGCGCTTGAGATGCGTTGTATGTCCCCAAAGAGGAAGGGATGATGCAGCACAGTGACGGTAAGTATTTCCCTCAGTTATTAAACCAAGGTTATTGAACCAGTAGGAGAACCACGCAACACTATGTAAACGATACTTGCACACAAAGAACAAATGCTTGCAACCCGACGCGTTAAAGGGGTTGTCAATCCCTTTCGGGTAGCGGTGCCAGAAATTGACGAGTTTACGGGATAAAATTGTAGTAGATTGAAAGATGCGAATAAAAGCAAATAAAATGCAACAAGATATTTTTTGTGTGCTTGATAATATAGATATGAAAATAAAAGTTGCAAATAAAGTAAAAGGCAAATGGAAATATAGATCTGAAAGTATATGATTGGAAAATAGACCCGGGGTCATAGATTTCACTTGTGGCTTCTCTCAAGAAAATAGCATGCGGTGGGTAGACAAATTACTGTTGGGCAATTGAAAGAAAAGCAAATAATTATGACAATATCCAAGACAATGATCATGTATATAGGCATCATGTCCAAGATTAGTAGACTGACTCCTGCGTGCATCTACTACTATTACTCCACACATCGATCGCTACATCATGCATCTAGTGTATTAAGTTCATGGAAAAATGGGGTAATGCAATAAGAACAATGACATGATGTAGACAAGATCTATTCATGTAGGAATGTACCCTATCTTTTTATCCTTAATAGCAATGATACATGCGTGCCTTGCTGCCCCTCCTGTCACTGGGAAAGGAGACCGCAAGATTGAACCCATTACAAGGCACCTCTTCCCATTGCAAGATAAATAGATCAAGTTGGCCAAACAAAACCCAAATATCGGAGAAGAAATACAAGGCTATAATAATCAAGAATGGATATTAAATCAAGGCAAATCTGATCATAAACTCACAATTCATCGGATTCCAACAAACACCACGCAAATAGTCATTACATCAAATAGATATCTAAGAGACAATTGTATTGAGATACAAAGAGAGAAGAAGGCATCTAGCTACTACCTACGGACTCGTAGGTCTGTGGTAAACTACTCACGCATCATCGGAGAGGCACCAATGAGGATGATGAACCCCTCCGTGATCGCGTTCCCCTCCGGAAAAGTGCCGGAAAGGGCTCTAGATTGGACTTCGTGGTTCTGGTACTTGCGGTGGCTGGAATAAAATTTTGTCGACTCCCCTAGGGTTTCTGGAATATTGGAGT
Organism: Secale cereale; assembly: GCA_902687465.1. NCBI lineage: Eukaryota > Viridiplantae > Streptophyta > Magnoliopsida > Poales > Poaceae > Secale > Secale cereale. The sequence goes on along the minus strand of LR738709.1, from coordinate 406,477,754 downwards.
ATAGAGCGAAGAGGCGGTGCGGGAGGCCACCGAGGTGGACACAACCCACCTGGTCGCGCTAGGGGGCCCAGGCGCGCCCTGGTGGGTTGTGCTCCCCTCGGAGCCCCCTCTAGTACTTCTTTAACCTATGTTGTGTCTTCTGGCCCAGAAAAAATGTCCAAAAAGTTTCACTACATTTGGACTTCGTTTGGTATTGATTTTCTATGATGTAAAAAACAAGCAAAAAACAGCAACTAGCACTGGGCACTATGTAAATAGGTTAGTTCCAAAAAATAATATAAAATGATTGTAAAACATCCAACAATGATAATATGACAACATGGAACAATCAAAAACTATAGATACGTTGGAGACGTATCAGCATCCCCAAGCTTAATTCCTGCTCGTCCTCGAGTAGGTAAATGATATAAATAGAATTTTTGATGTGGAATGCTGCCTATCATGTTCACCACATATTATTTTATTTATAGCATGGATAATTGGACTTTTATATGGTTCAAAGCAATAGTCTAGTTTAGACATGAGGACTTTAATACTCAAGCATATCAACAAACAACCATCTCTTTCAAAATATCAATACTAAAGCAACTTATCCCTAGCCCATCATACTCAACCATTAATCCATTCATGCAACACATGCAAATATTAACTATATCCAATGCTTAAGTATGATAATAGTATTCCGTAGTTGGTGCTTTATAAGAGAAGATGGACACTCAAATAAAAATAAAAAATTGCATAAAGTAAAATATAGGCCCTTCGCAGAGGGAAGTAGGGATTTGTAGAGGTGCGAGAGCTCAAAGCTTAAATTGAGAGATAACATTATTTTGGGAGGTATAATTTTCCCATCAACGAGAACGACTTAGAGTTCCCAACACTTTCCATGCTAGATATATCATAGGCGATTCCCAAACAAAAAATAAAGTTTATTCATTTTTTCACCATTCTTTCACAATCCATGGCTCATCTGTATCCACAGGTGCCCTCCATACAAACACTTTCCAAGGAATTTAATATTTGACAACATAAAGTAAATTTCCTTTTTCATTTCGAGACTGGGAATCCCTATTACTGCCATACTCTCGTGCAATGACAAGTGAATAAACACTCATCTTGAGAATAACACATCTAGCAGGAAAAATATTAGCCACCCCTAGAGGCAATAATAAAGTTGTTATTTATATTTCCTTGTATATCACGATAAATGTCTTTCATTCATGCTAGAATTGTATTAAACCGGAAACTTGATACATGTGTGAATACATAGACAAAACATAGTGTCCCTAGTATGCCTCTACTAGGCTAGCTCGTTAATCAAAGATGGTTATTTTTCCTGACCATAGACATGTGTTGTCATTTGATCAACGGGATCGCATCATTATGAGAATGATGTGATGGACAAGACCCATCTGTTAGCTTAGCGCTATGATCGTTTAGTTTTACTGCTATTGCTTTCTTAATGACTTATACATGTTCCTCTTACTATGAGATTATGCAACTCCCGAATACCGGAGGAACACCTTGTGTGCTATCAAACGTCACAACGTAATTGGGTGATTATAAAGATGCTCTACATGCGTCTTCAAAGTTTTTTGTGGTGTTGCCATAGATCGAGAATAGGATTTTTCACTCCGAGTGTCGGAGAGGTATCTCTGGGCTCTCTCGGTAATACACATTGTAATAAGCCTTGCAAGCAAACGACTAATGAGTTAGTCATGAGATGATGTATTATGGAACGAGTAAAGAGACTTGCCGGTAACGAGATTGAACTAGGTATGATGATACCGACGATCGAATCTCGGGCAAGTAACATACCGATGACAAAGGGAACAATGGATGTTGTTATGCGGTTTGACCGATAAAGATCTTCGTATAATATGTAGGAACCAATATGAGCATCTAGGTTCCGCTATTGGTTATTGACCGGAGATGAGTCTCGGTCATGTCAACATAGTTCTCGAACCCGTAGGGTACGAACGCTTAACGTTCGATGACGCTCGGTATTATGAGTTTATTAGTTTTGATGTATCGAAGGTTGTTCGGAGTTCCGGATGAGACCACGGACATGACGAGGAGTCTCGAAATGGTCGAGACATAAAGATTGATATATAGGACAACTATATTCGGACACCGGAAGTGTTCCGGAGAAGTTTCGGATAAAGACGGAGTGTCGGAGGGTTATCGGAACCCCCCCGGGGGAACTAATAGGCCACATGGGCCTTAGTGGAGAGAGAGAGGGGCGGCTAGGGCAGGCGGCACACCCCTCCCCCTTGGGTCCTAATTGGACTAGGAGGGGGCAGCGCCCCCTTTACTTCTTCCTCTCCCTCTCCTTCCTTCCCCCTCTCTCCCTCTTGGTGGACTCCTACTAGGAATAGGATTCCTATTCCTAGTAGGATTCTCCCTCTTGGGGCGCACCTATAGGGGCCGGGCCGGCCTCATCTTGCTCCTTTATATACGGGGGTAGGGGCACCCTCGAAACAGAAGTTGACAATTGTTTTAGTCGTGTGCGGTGCCCCCCTCAAATGTTACACACCTATGCATATTGTCATAGTGTTTAGGCGAAGCCCCGCGTCGGTAACTTCATCAACACCGTCACCACGCCATCGTGCTAACGAAACTCTCCCTCGGCCTAAACTGGATCATGAATTCGAGGGACGTCACCGAGCTGAACGTGTGCAGATCGTGGAGGTGCCGTGTATTCTGTGTTTGATCGGTTGGATCGCGAAGACGTTCAACTACATCAACCGCATTACTAAAAGCTTCCGCTTTTGGTCTACGAGGGTACGTGGACACACTCCCTCGCTCGTTGCTATGCTTCTCCTAGATAGATCTTGCATGTTCGTAGGAATTTTTTTGAAATACTATGTTCTCCAATAGTGGCATCATGAGCCAGGTTTATGCGTAGATGATATGCACGAGTAGACACAATTAGTTGTGGGCGATAATAGTCATACTGCTTACCAACATGTCATACTTTGATTCGGCGGTATTCTGAGATGAAGCGCCCCGGACCGACATTACGCGTACGCTTACGCGAGACTGGTTTCACTGTTACGATCACTCATTGCTTAAAGGTGACCGGCGGGTGTGTGTCTCTCTCACTTTAGTTGAATCGAGTGTGAGTACACCCAGTCCTTGTGAAGGTTAAAACATCACACTTGATGAAAAATCGTTGTGGTTTTGATGCGCAGGTAAGATCAGTTCTTGCTAAGCCCGTAGCAGCCACGTAAAACTTGCAACAACAAAGTAGAGGACGTCTAACTTATTTTCGCAGGGCATGTTGTGATGTGATATGGTCAAGACGTGATGAGTTATACGTTACTGTATGAGATGATCTTGTTTTGTAAATTATCGGCAACCGTTAGGAGCCTTATGGTTGTCTCTTTATTGTATGAATTGTGAAAGCCATGTAATTGCTTTACTTTATCACAATGAGTTAGCGATAGTAGTAGTAGCAATAGTTGGCGAGACGACCACGACGCTATGATGAAGATCATGGTGTCAAGCCGGTGATGATGGAGATCATGACGATGCTTTAGAGATGGACATCAAAAGCACAAGATGATGATGGCCATATCATGTCACATATTTTGATTGCATGTGATGTTTATCTTATTATGCTTCTTACTATTTTCTTAGTACGATGGTAGCATTATAAGATGATCCCTTACAAAATTTCAAGGTACAAGTGTTCTCCCTGAGTATGCACCATTGCGAAAGTTCGTCGTGCCGAGACACCACATGATGATCGGTTGTGATAAGCTCAACGTTCAAATACAACGGGTGTAAGACAATTTTGCACATGAAGAATACTCGGGTTAAACTTGACAAACCTACATGTACAGACATGGCCTCGGAAAACTAGAGACAGAAAGGTCGAGCGTGAATCATATAGTAGATATGATCAACATAAGATGTTCACCATTGAAAACTACTCCATCTCACGTGATGATCGGACATGGTTTAGTTGATTTGGATCACGTGATCATTTAGATGACTAGAGGGATGTCTATCTAAGTGGGAGTTCTTTAGTAATATGATTAATTAAACATTAATTTATCATGAACTTAGTCCTGATAGTTTTTGCATATCTATGTTATTGTAGATCAAAGGTCGTGCTACCGTTCCCTTGAATTTTAATGTGTTCCTAGAGAAAGATAAGTTGAAAGATGATGGTAGCAACTACACGGACTGGGTCCGTAACTTGAGGATTATCCTCATTGTTGCACAGAAGAATTATGTCTTGGAAGCACCGCTAGGTGACAGGCCTACCGCAGGTGCAACTCCGGAAGTTATGAACGTCTGGTAAGATCGTTCTGATGACTACTCTATAGTTCAGTGTACCATGCTTTACGGCTTAGAATCGGGACTTCAAAGACGTTTTGAACATCATGGAGCATATGAGATGTTCCAAGAGTTGAAGTTAATATTTCAAGAAAATGCCCGAATTGAGAGATATGAAGTATCCAATAAGTTCTATAGCTGCAAAACGGAGGAGAACGGTTCCATCAGTGAACACTTACTCAGAATGTCTGGGTACTACAATCACATGACTCAACTTGGATGCAAAGTTGATGAAGATAGTGTTATTGATAGATTTCTTCAATCACGGTCACCAAGCTATAAAGGCTTCATGATGAACTATAATATGCTAGGGATGCAGAAGACAATTCCCAAGCTCTTCGCTATGCTCAAAGCTGTGGAGGTAGAAATCAAAAGGGAGCATCAAGTGTTGATGGTTAACAAGACCACTAGTTTCAAGAAATAGGGCAAGGGAAAGAAGGGGAACTTCAAGAAGAATAGCAAGCCAGTTGCTACTCCCGCGAAGAAACACAAATGTAGAGCCAAGACTGAAACTGAGTGCTTCTACTGTAAAGGGACTGGACACTGGAAGCGGAACTTCCCCAAGTATTTGGCGGATAAGAAGGATGGCAAAGTGAACAAAGGTATATTTGATATACATGTTATTGATGTGTACCTTACTAATGCTCGTAGTAGCACCTGGGTATTTGATACTGGTTCGGTTGCTAATATTTGTAACTCGAAACAGGGGATACGGATTAAACGAAGATTACCTAAGGACGAGGTGACGATGCGCGTGGGAAATGGTTCCAAAGTCGATGTGATCGCCGTAGGCACGCTACCTCTACATCTACCTTCGGGATTAGTTTTTGACCTTAATAACTGTTATTTGGTGCCAGCATTGAGCATGAGCATTATATCTAGATCTTGTTTGTTGCGAGACAGTTATTCATTTAAATCAGAGAATAATGGTTGTTCTATTTATACGAGTAATATCTTTTATGAGCATGCATCGTTGATGAATGGTCTATTTTGTTGGATCACGATCGTAGTGATACACATATTCATAATATTGAAGCCAAAAGATGCAAAGTTGATAATGATAGTGCAACTTATTTGTGGCACTGCCGTTTGGGTCATATTGGTGTAAAGCGCATGAAGAAGCTGATGGACTTTTGGAATCACTTGATTATGAATCACTTGGTGCTTGCGAACCATGCCTCATGGGTAAGATGACTAAAAACTCCGTTCTTCGGAACAATGGAGCGAGCAACTGACTTGTTGGAAATCATACATACTGATGTATGCGGACCAATGAGTGTTGAGGCTCGCGGTGGGTATCATTATTTTCTGACCTTCACAAATGATTTGAGAAGATATTGGTATATCTGCTTTATGAAGCACAAGTCTGAAACATTTGAAAATTTCAAAGAATTTCAGAGTGAAGTAGAGAATCATCATAACAAGAAAATAAAATTTCTATGATCTGATCGCGGAGGCGAATATTTGAGTTATGAGTTTGGCCTTCATTTGAAACAATATAGAATAGTTTCACAGCTCACGCCACCTGGAACACCATAGCGTAATGGTGTGTCCGAATGTCGTAACCGTACTTTATGAGATATGGTGTGATCTATATGTTGGAAATATGCCCTAGAGGCAATAATAAATTGGTTATTATTATATTTCCTTGTTCATGATAGTTGTTTATTATCCATGCTAGAATTGTATTTATAGGAAACTCAGATACATGTGTGTATACATAGACAAACACCATGTCCCTAGTGAGCCTCGAGTTGACTAGCTCGTTGATCAATAGATGGTTGTGGTTTCCTGACCATGGACATTGGATGTCGTTGATAACGGGATCACATCATTAGGAAAATGATGTGATGGACAAGACTCAATCCTAAGCCTAGCACAAGATCGTATAGTTCGTATGCTAAAGCTTTTCTAAATGTCAAGTATCTTTTCCATAGACCATGAGATTGTGCAACTCCCGGATACCGTAGGAATGCTTTGGGTGTACCAAACGTCACAACGTAACTGGGTGGCTATAAAGGTGCACTACGGGTATCTCTGAAAGTGTATGTTGGGTTGGCACGAATCGAGACTGGGATTTGTCACTCCGTGTGACGGAGAGGTATCTCTGGGCCACTCGGTAGGACATCATCATAATGTGCACAATGTGATCAAGGAGTTGATCACGGGATGATGTGTTACAGAATGAGTAAAGAGACTTGCTGGTAATGAGATTGAACAAGGTATCGGGATACCAACGATCGAATCTCGGGCAAGTACTATACCGGTAGACAAAAGGAATTGTATACGGGATTGATTGAATCCTTGATATCGTGGTTCATCTGATGAGATCATTGTGGAGCATGTGGGAGCCAACATGGGTATCCAGATCCCGCTGTTGGTTATTGACCGGAGAGTTGTCTGGACCATGTCTGCATGACTCCCGAGCCCGTAGGGTCTACACACTTAAGGTTAGATGACGCTAGGGTTATAGGGAAAGTATGTACGTGGTTACCAAATGCTGTTCGGAGTCCAAGATGAGATCCCGGATGTCACGAGGAGTTCCGGAATGGTCTGGAGGTAAAGATTGATATACAGGAATTGAGGATTTGGCCACCGGAACTGTTCCAGGCATCACCGGTAATGTACCGGGACCACCGGAAGGGTCCGGGGTCCACTGGGAGGGGCCACCAGCCCCGGAGGCCTACGTGGGCCAATAGTGGGAAGGCACCAGCCCCTAGATGGGCTGGGGCGCCTCCTACCAGGGCCCAAGGCACCTCCTACCAGGGCCCAAGGCGCCTCCAAGAAAGGAGGGGGGCAAACCCTAGGGCAGATGGGCCCTAGGGCCCATCCTGGTGCGCCCCCCTATCCCTCTCCCCTCTGTCCGCCACCCTAGATGGGATCTAGGGCTGTCGCCCCCCTTACGGAGGGAACCCTAGAGGGGGCGCAGCCCCTCCCCTCTCCCTGTATATACTTGAGGTATGGGGCTGCCCAACATACGATTTGATTTCTCTCTCTTGGCGCAGCCCTACCTCTCTCCCTCCTCGTCTCTCGTAGTGCTTGGCGAAGCCCTGCTGGAGTCCCACGCTCCTCCACCACCACCACACCGTCGTGCTGCTGCTGGACGGAGTCTTCCCCAACCTCTCCTTCTCCCCTTGCTGGATCCAGGCCTGGGAGACGTCACCGGGCTGCACATGTGTTGAACGCGGAGGCGCCGTTGTTCGACGCTTAGATCGGAATCAACCGCGATCTGAATCGCTGCGAGTACGACTCCTTCATCAGCGTTCTTGTAACGCTTCCGCTTAGCGATCTACAAGGGTATGTATATGCACTCCCCTCTCCCTCGTTGCTAGATTACTCCATAGATTGATCTTGGTGATGCGTAATTTTTTTGTGATTTCTGCTATGATCCCCAACAGTGGTATCAGAGCTAGGTCTATGCGTAGTTGCTTGCACGAGTAGAACACAAAGTAGTTGTGGGCATTGATTTGTCAATTTACTTGCCGTTACTAGTCTTATCTTGATTCGGCAGCATCGTGGGATGAAGCGGCCCGGACCGACCTTACACGTACTCTTACGTGAGACTGGTTTCACCGATTGACATGCACTAGTTGCATAAGGTGGCTAGCGGGTGTGTGTGTCTCCCACATTAGTCGGATCGGATTCGATGAAAAGGGTCCTTATGAAGGGTAAATAGAAATTGGCATATCACGTTGTGGTTTTGGCGTAGGTAAGAAATGTTCTTGCTAGAAACCTATAGCATCCACGTAAAAACTTGCAACAACAATTAGAGGACGTCTAACTTGTTGTTGCAGCATGTGCCGTGTGATGTGATATGGCCAAAAGGATGTGATGAATGATATATATGTGATGTATGAGATTGATCATGTTCTTGTAATAGGAATCACGACTTGCATGCCGATGAGTGTGACAACCGGCAGGAGCCATAGGAGTTGTCTTATTTTATTGTATGACCTGCGTGTCACTAAAAACGCAATGTAATTACTTTACTTTATTGCTATCCGTTAGCCATAGTAGTAGAAGTAATGTTTGGCGAGACGACTTCATGAAGACACGATGATGGAGATCATGGTGTCATGCCAGTGACGATGATGATCATGGAGCCCCGAAGATGAAGATCAAAAGGAGCAAAATGATATTGGCCATATCATGTCACTATTTGATTGCATGTGATGTTTATCTTGTTTTACATCTTATTTGCTTAGAACGACGGTAGTAAATAAGATGATCTCTCACTAAAATTTCAAGAATTGTGTTCCCCCTAACTGTGCACCGTTGCTAAGGTTCGTTGTTCCGAAGCACCACGTGATGATCGGGTGCGATAGGCTCTAATGTTCGCATACAACGGGTGTAAGCCATATTTACACACGCAATACACTTAGGGTTCACTTGACGAGCCTAGCATGTACAGACATGGCCTCGTAACATGGAAGACCGAAAGGTCGAACATGAGTCGTATAGAAGATACGATCAACATAAAGATGTATACCGTTGATGACTAGTCCGTCTCACATGATGATCGGACACGGCCTAGTCGATTCGGATCATGTATCACTTAGATGACTAGAGAGATGTCTATCTGAGTGGGAGTTCATTAGATGAACTTAATTGTCATGAACAATAGTCTAAGTTGTCTTCGCAAATTATGTTGTAGACCAATAGCTTGTGTTGTAGCTCCCTGTTCAAATACGATCCTAGAGAAAGACTAAGTTGAAAGATATTGTAAGCAACGATAGTCCGAGGAGTGTCCTCACTGCTACACAGAAAGCTTATGTCTTTGATGCACGACTCGATGTGAAAACCCCTACAACGTCGTCTGTGGATGTTGTGAACACCTGACAGACACGTCCTGATGACTACTTGATAGTTTAGTGCACCATACTTTATGGCTTAGACTCGGGTTTCCAATGATGTTTTGAACGCCATAAGACATATGAGATGTTCCAAGAGCTGAAATTGGTATATCAGGCCCATGCCCGTGTTGAGAGGTATGAGACCTCTGACAAGTTCTTTTGCCAACAAGATGGAGGAGAATAGCTCAACTAGTGAGCATGTGGTCAGAATGTCTGGGTGCTAAAATCACTCGAACCAAGTGGGAGTTAATCTTCTAGATGAGATAGTGGTTGACGGAATTCTCTAGACCCTATCACCAAGCTACTAGAACTTCGTGATGAACTATGACATGCAAAGGATGGACATGATCTCGGAGCTATTAGCGGTGCTTAAGACCGCAAAAGTAGAAATCAAGAAGGAGCATCAAGTGTTGATGGTTTAACAAGACCACTGTTTTCAAAAAGGGCAAGGGCTAGAAGGGAAACTTCATGAATGGCAAACCAGTTGTCGCTCTAATGAAGGAACCCAAGGTTGAACCCAAACCTTGAGACTAAGTGTTTCTATTGTAAGGGGAACGGTCACATGGTAGCGGAACTACCCCAAATACATGGTAGATAAGAAAGCTAGCAACTTCAACAAAGTATATTTGATATACGTGTTATTGATGTGTACCTTAATAGTACTCCTAGTAGTACCTGGGTATTGGATACCGGTTCGGTTGCTATTATTAGTGACTTGAAGCAAAAGCTACGGACTGGATGGAGACTAGCTAAGGGCGAGGTGATGATGTGTGTTGGAAGTGTTTCCAAGGTTGATAAGATCACCATCGCATGCTCCCTCTACCTTTGGGATTAGTGTTGAACCTAGATAGGTGTCTACGTTGAGCATGAATATGATTAGATCATGTTCATTGCAATACAGTTATTCATTAAAGTTAGAGAATAATGGTTATTCTGTTTACATGAATAATACCTTTATGGTCATGCACCCAATGGTTTATTGAATCTCGATCATAGTAATACACATGATAATAATATTAACGCCAAAAGATGTAGAGTTAATAATGATAGTACCACTTTCTTGTGGCACTGCCGCTTAGGTCATTTTGGCATAAAATGCACGAAGAAACTCCATGCTGATGGATGTTTGGAGTCACTTGATTTGAATCGCTTGACACATGCGAGCCATGCCTCATGGGTAGGATGACTAAGATCCCATTTTCAGGTACAATGAAACAGGCAAGTGACTTGTTGGAAATCATACATGTTGATGTGTGTGATCCAATGAGAATTAAGGCGTGTGGTGGATATCGTTATTTTCTCATCTTCACTGACGATTTGAGTAGATATGGGTATATTTACTTAATGAAGCAAAAGGTCTGAAACATTTGAAAAGTTCAAGCAATTTCAGAAGTGAAGTTAAGAATCATCATAACAAGAAGATCATGTTCCTACGATCTGATCAAGGGGAGATTTTCTGAGTTATAAGTTTGGCAATCACTTAAGACATTGTGGAATTGTTTCGTAGTTGAAGCCACATGGAACACCACAGCGTAATGGTGTGTCTGGACGTCGTAATCGAACATTACGAGATATGGTGCGATCTATGATGTCTCTTACCGATCTACCGCTATTATTTTGAGGTTATGCATTAGAGACAGCTGCATTCACTTTAGATAGGGCACCATCTAAGTCCGTTGAGAAGACACTGTATGAACTATGGTTAGGCAAGAAACCAAAGTTGTCGTTTCTTAATGTTTGGGGCTGCGATGCTTATGGCTTCAGCCGAAAAAAGTTCGAACCCAAAGCGGACAAATACATCTTCATAGGATACCCAAAGGTAACAGTTAGGTATACCTTCTATGTGAGATCCAAGGGCAAAAATGTTTGTCGCTAAGAACGGGTCCTTTCTCGAGAAGGAGTTTCTCTCGAAAGAATTGAGTGGGGGGGGGGAAGATAGAACTTGATGAGGTTGTCGAACCCTCAGTTCAACCGGAGAGTAGTGCAACACAGAAAGATGTTTCTGTGGAACCTATGATTGTTGAAGAGGAAACTAATGATAGTAATCATGAAGCTTCGGATCAAGTTGTTATCAAACCTCGTAGGTCGACAAGGATATGTACTACTACTGAGTGGTACAGGTGATCCTGTCTTAGATGTCATGTTGTTGGACAACAATGAACCTATGAACTATGGAGAAGCGATGGTGGGCCCGTATTCCGACAAATGGTTAGAAGCCAAGAAATCCGAGATAGGATCCATGTATCAAAACAAAGCATGGACTTTGGTGGACTTGCCCGATGATCGGCAACACATTGAGATAAATGGATCTTTAAGAAGAAGACGGACGTGGACGGTAATGTCATCGTCTATGAAGCTCGACTTGTGGCAAAGAGTTTTTCACAAGTTCAAGGAGTTGATTACGATGAGATTTTCTCACCCATAGCGATGCTTAAGTCCGTCGGAATCATGTTAGCATTAGCTGAATTTATGAAATCTGGCAGATGGATGTCAAAACAAGTTTCCTTACCAGTTTTCGTAAGGAAAGGTGGTATGTGATACAATCAGAAAGGTTTTGTCGATCCTAAGGATGCTAAAACGTATGCTAGCTCCAATGATCCTTCCATGGACTAGAGCAAGCATCTCGGAGTCGGAATATATGCTTTGATGGAGTGATCAAAGTTTTTTGGGTTTATACAAAGTTTGTTAGAAACTTGTATTTACAATAAAGTGAGTGGGAGCACTACAACATTTCTAATAAGTATATGTGAATGACATATTGTTGATCCGAAATGATGTAGAATTTCTGGAAAGCATAAAGGGTTGTTTGAAAGGAGTTTTTCAAAGGAAGACCTGGATAAAGTTGCTTACATATTGGGCATCAAGATCTATAGAGATAGATCAAGACGCCTGATGATACTTTCAAAAGAACACACACATTTGACATGATTTTGAAGGAGTTCAAAATAGATCAGTCAAAGAAGGAGTTCTTACCTGAGTTGTAAGGTGTGAAGTTGAGTAAGACTCAAAGTTTGACCACAGTAGAAGAAAGAGGAAGGATGAAGGTCGTCCCCTATGCTTTTGTCATAGGCTCTATACGGGATGCCATGCTGAGTACCGCACCTGATGTGTGCCTTGCCACATGTCTGGCAAGAGGGTACAAAGGTGATCCAAGAGTGGATCACTAGATAGCGGTCAAAATTATCCTTAGAGGAATAAGGAAATGTTTCTCGGTTATGGAGGTGATAAAGAGTTCGACGTAAAGAGTTACGTCGACGCAAGCTTAACACCTATACGGATAGCTCTGAGTAGAGATACTGGATATGTATAATGGGGCAACAATTTGGAATAGCTCCAAGTGAAACGTGGTAGAAGCATCTACGATATGACATAAAGTTTTGCGAAATACATAGGGATCTGAATGTTGCAGACCCATTGACTACAACCTCTCTCACAAGCATAACATGATCAAACCCAGAACTCATTGAGTATTAATCACATAGTGATGTGAACTAGATTGATGAATCTAGTAAACTCTTTGGATTTTAGTCACATGGCGATGTGACCTATGAGTGTTAATCACATGGCGATGTGAACTAGATTATTGACTCTAGTGCAAGTGGGAGACTGTTGGAAATATGCCCTAGAGGCAATAATAAATTGGTTATTATTATATTTCCTTTTTCATGATAGTTGTTTATTATCCATGCTAGAATTGTATTGATAGGAAACTCAGATACATGTGTGTATACATAGACAAACACCATGTCCCTAGTGAGCCTCAAGTTGACTAGCTCGTTGATCAATAGATGGTTGTGGTTTCCTGACCATGGACATTGGATGTCATTGATAACGGGATCACAGCATTAGGAGAATGATGTGATGGACAAGACCCTATCCTAAGCCTAGCACAAGATCGTATAGTTCGTATGCTAAAGCTTTTCTAAATGTCAAGTATCTTTTCCATAGACCATGAGATTGGGAAACTCCCGGATACCATAGGAATGCTTTGGGTGTACCAAACGTCACAACGTAACTGGGTGGCTATAAAGGTGCACTACGGGTATCTCCGAAAGTGTCTGTTGGGTTGGCACGAATCGAGACTTGGATTTGTCACTTCGTGTGACGGAGAGGCATCTCTGGGCCCACTCGGTAGGACATCATCATAATGTGCACAATGTGATCAAGGAGTTGATCATGGGATGATGTGTTACGGAACGAGTAAAGAGACTTGCCGGTAACGAGATTGAACAAGGTATCGGGATACCGACGATCGAATCTCGGGCAAGTACTATACCGGTAGACAAAGGGAATTGTATACGGGATTGATTGAATCCTTGACATCGTGGTTCATCCGATGAGATCATCGTGGAGCAAGTGGGAGCCAACATGGGTATCCAGATCCCGCTGTTGGTTATTGACCGGAGAGTTGTCTCGGCCATGTCTGCATGAATCCCGAGCCCGTAGGGTCTACACACTTAAGGTTCGATGACGCTAGCGTTATAGGGAAAGTATGTATGCGGTTAACGAATGTTGTTCGGAGTCCCGGATGAGATCTCAGAAATCACGAGGAGTTCCGGAATGGTCCGGAGGTAAAGATTGATATATAGGAAGTGAGGATTTGGCCACCGGAAGTATTCCGGGCATCACCGGTAATGTATCGGGACCATCGGAAGGGTCCGGGGTCCACCGGGAGGGGCCACCAGCCCCGAAGGCCTACGTGGGCCAATAGTGGGTAGGGACCAGCCCCTAGATGGGGTGGGGCGCCTCCCACCAGGGCCCAAGGTGCCTCCAAGAGGGGAGGGGGGCAAACCTTAGGGAAGATGGGCCCTAGGGCCCATCCTGGTGCGCCCCCCTCTCCCTCTCCCGTCTGGCCGCCACCCTAGATGGGATCTAGGGCTGTCGCCCCCCTTAGGGAGGGAACCCTAGAGGGGACGCAGCCCCTCCCCTCCCCCTATATATTCTTGAGGTATGGGGCTGCCCAACATACGATTTGATCTCTCTCTCTCTCTTGGCGCAATCCTACCTCTCTCCCTCCTCGTCTCTCGTAGTGCTTGGCGAAGCCCTGCTGGAGTCCCGCGCTCCTCCACCACCACCACGCTGTCGTGCTGCTGCTGGACGGAGTCTTCCCCAACCTCTTCTTCTCCCCTTGCTAGATCAAGGCATGGAAGACGTCACCGGGTTGCACGTGTGTTGAACGCGGAGGCGCCGTTGTTCGGCGCTTAGATCGGAATCAACCGCGATCTGAATCGCTACGAGTACGACTCCTTCATCCATGTTCTTGTAACGCTTCCGCATAGAGATCTACAAGGGTATCTAGATGCACTCCCCTCTCCCTCGTTGCTAGATTACTCCATAGATTGATTTCTGCTATGATCCCCAACACTATGATGTCTCTTACTGATTTACCACTATCATTTTGGGGTTATGCTTTAGAGACAGCTGCATTCACGTTAAATAGGGCACCATCTAAATCTGTTGAGATGACGCCTTATGAAATGTGGTTTGGCAAGAAACCCAAGTTGTCATTTCTCAAAGTTTGGGGCCGCGATGCTTACGTAAAAAAGCTTCAACCTGATAAGCTCGACCCCAAGTTGGAGAAATGTGTCTTCATAGGATACCCAAAGGAAACTGTTGGGTACACCTTCTATCACAGATCCGAAGGCAAGATATTCGTTGCTAAGAATGGATCCTTTCTAGAGAAGGAGTTTCTCTCGAAAGAAGTGAGTGGGAGGAAAGTAGAACTTGATGAGGTAATTGTACCTTCTCCCGAATTGGAAAGTAGTTCATCACAGAAACTAGTTCCATTGATTCCTACACCAATCAGTGAGGAAGCTAATGATGATGATCATGAAACTTCAGATCAAGTTACTACAGAATCTTGTAGGTTAACCAGAGTACGATCCGCGCTAGAGTGGTATGGTAACCCGGTTCAGGAAGTCATGTTACTATTCCTTGGTGAACCGACAAACTATGAGGAAGCGATAATGAGCCCTGATTCCACAAAATGTCTTGAGGCCATCAAATCTGAGATGGGATCCATGTATGAGAACAAAGTGTGGACTTTGGTTGATTTGTCCGATGATCGGCAATCCATTGAAAATAAATGGATCTTTAAGAGCAAGACTGACGCCACTGGTAATGTTACCGTCTACGAAGCTCGACTAGTTGCGAAAGGTTTTTGACAAGTTCAAGGAGTTGACTATGATGAGACTTTCTCACCCGTAGCAATGCTTAAGTATGTCCGAATCATGTTAGAAATTGGCGCATTTTATGATTATGAAATCTGGCAAATGGATGTAGAAACTACATACCTTAATGGATATCTCAAAGAAGAGTTGTATATGATGCAACCAGAAGGTTTTGTCAATCCTAAAGGTGTTAACAAAGTGTGCAAACTCCAGCGATCCATCTATGGACTGGCTTAAGCATCTCAGAGTTGGAATATACACTTTGATGTGGTGATCAAAGCATATGGTTTTATACAGACTTTTGGAGAAGCCTTTATTTACAAGAAATTGAGTGGGAGCTCTGTAGCATTTCTGATATTATATGTGGATGACATATTGTTAATTGGAAATGATGTAGAATTTCTGGATGGCATAAAAGGATACTTGAATAAGAATTTTTCAATGAAATACCTCGGTGAAAGTGCTTATATATTGGGCATCAAGATCTATAGAGATAGATCAAGACGCTTAATTGGACTTTCATAAAGCACATACCTTGATAAAGTTTTGAAGAAGTTCAAAATGTATTAGTCAAAGAAAGGG
Source organism: Secale cereale (assembly GCA_902687465.1). NCBI lineage: Eukaryota > Viridiplantae > Streptophyta > Magnoliopsida > Poales > Poaceae > Secale > Secale cereale. The sequence goes on along the minus strand of LR738709.1, from coordinate 406,461,805 downwards.
TTCTTGCCTGTGTTACAAGGTGTGAATTTGAGTAAGGCTCAATGCCCGACCACTGCAGAAGATAGAGAGAAAATGAAAGTCATTCCCTATGCTTCATCCATGGGATATATCATGTATGCAATGTTGTGTACCAGACCTTATGTGTGTCCTTCTATAAGTTTAGCAGGGAGGTACCAAAGTAATCCAGGATTGGATCACTGGACAGCAGTCAAGAACATCATGAAGTACGTGAAAAGGACAAAGTATATGATTCTCGTTTATGGAGGTGACAAAGAGCTCGTCATAAACGGTTACGTTGATTCAAGCTTTGACACTGATCCGGATGACTCTAAGTCACAAACCGGATATGTATTTTTGTTGAATGGTGGAGCTGTCAGTTGGTGCAGTTCCAAGCAGAGCGTCGTGGATGGATCTACATGTGAAGCGGAGTACATAGCTGCTTCGGAAGCAGCAAATGTAGGAGTCTGGATGAAGGAGTTCATATCCGATCTAGGTGTAATACCTTGTTCATCGGGTCCAATGAAAATCTTTTGTCACAACACTGGAGCAATAGCCTTGGCGAAGGAATCCAGGTTTCACAAGAGAACCAAGCACATCAAGAGATGCTTCAACTCCATCCGCGATAAAGTCAAGGAGGGAGACATAGAAATTTGCAAGATACATACGGATCTAAATGTTGCTGACCCGTTGACTAAGCCTCTTCAAAGAGCAAAACATGATCAGCACTAAGACTCCATGGGTGTTAGAATCATTATAGTGTAATCTAGATTATTGACTCTAGTGCAAGTGCGAGACTAAAGAAAATATGCCCTAGAGGTAATAATAAAGTTCTTATTTATATTTCCTTGTATATCATGATAAATGTCTTTTATTCATGCTAGAATTGTATTAAACCGGAAACTTGATACATGTGTGAATACATAGACAAAACAAAGTGTCCCTAGTATGCCTCTACTATACTAGCTCGTTAATCAAAGATCGTTATGTTTCCTAACCATAGACATGTGTTGTCATTTGATCAATGGGATCGCATCATTATGAGAATGATGTGATGGACAAGACCCATCCATTAACTTAGCACTATGATCGTTTAGTTTTACTGTTATTGCTTTCTTCTGACTTATACATGTTCCTATGACTATGAGATTATGCAACTCCCAAATACCGGAGGAACACCTTGTGTGCTATCAAACATCACAACGTAACTGGGTGATTAGAAATATGCTCTATAGGTGTCTTCAAAGGTGTTTATGGTGTTGCCATACATCGAGAATAGGATTTGTCACTCCGAGTGTCGAAGAGGTATCTCTAGGCCCTCTCGGTAATACACATCGTAATAAGCCTTGCAAGAAAACAACTAATGAGTTAGTCACGAGATGATGTATTACGGGATGAGTAAAGAGACTTGCGGGTAATGAGATTGAACTAGGTATGATGATACTGACGATTGAATCTTGGGCAAGTAACATACGATGACAAAGGGAACAACATATGTTGTTATGTGGTTTGACTAATAAAGATCTTCATAGAATATGTAGGAACCAATATGAGAAGCCAGGTTCCGCTATTGGTTATTGACTAGAGATGAGTCTTGGTTATGTCTACACAATTCTTGAACCCTTAGGGTCCGCATGCTTAATGTTCCATGATGATCGTTATTATGAGTTTATGTGTTTTGGTGTACTTAAGGTTGTTCGGAGTCCTGGATGAGATCTCGGACATGACGAGGAGTCTCGAAATGGTCGAGACATAAATATTGATATATAGGATGACTATATTCGGACACCGGAACTGTTCCGGAGAAGTTTCGGACAAAACCGGAGTGCCACAGGGTTATGGGAACTCCCGAGGGGAACTAATGGGCCACATGGGCCTTAGTGGAGAGAAAGAGGGGCGGCTTGGGCAGGCCACGCGCCCCCTCCCACTTGGGTCTGAATTGGACTAGGAAGGGCGGGTGTCCCCTTTCCTTCTTCCTCTCCCTCTCCTTCCTTCCCCTTCTCTCCCTCTTGGTCGACTCCTACTAGGAATAGGATTCCTATTCTTAGTAGGACTCCCCCTCTAGAGGCGCGCCTATATAGGCCGGCCGGCCTTCCCTTGCTCCTTTATATACGGGGGCATGGGCACCCTAGAAACACAAGTTGACAATTGTTTTAGCCATGTGCGGTGCCCCCCTCCACTGTTACACACCTCGGTCATATATGTCGCAGTGCTTGGGCGAAGCCCTACATCGGTAACTTCATCAACACCGTCACCACGCCGTCGTGCTGACGAAACTCTCCCTCGGCCTCAACTGGATGAAGCTTTCGAGGGACATCACCAATTTGAATGTGTGCAGATCACGGAGGTGCCGTGTGTTCGGTGTTTGATCGGTTGGATCGCGAAGATGTTCGACTACATCAACCGCATTACTAAATGCTTCCGCTTTCGGTCTACGAGGGTACGTGGACACACTCCTCCGCTCGTTGCTATGCTTCTCCTAGATAGATCCTGCGTGTTCGCAGGATTTTTTTAATACTACATTCCCCAACAGTACGGGCACAGAAAAGAGAAATTTGTTTTGAATTAAGAGTTGGCACATACAAATTTGCTTACAACGGCAAGGAAGTACCGCACATAGGTAGGTATGATGGACTCATTTGGCACAACTTGGGTTTTAGGATTTGGATTCACAAGTAGTATTTCTACTTAGTACAAGGTGGAGGCCAGCAAGAGATTGAGAAGCGACCAACCAAGGAATGAAATCCATCATAAGAGAACACTAAACATAACTAACACCGAATAATGCAACACAGGTAAGATGTAAGTTCATTGCATGACTACTGACTTTCGTGCTTGCATAGGAAATCACAAAACTTAACATCAATATTCTTAACATAATTACTCATTAACATGGCTCACATATTACTATCATCATATCTCAAAACTATTACAAAGAATCAAGTTTATTTTTTCCAATGATCTTCATGAAAGTTTTTATTATATCCCCCTTGGATATCTATCACTTTGGGACTGGTTTCATATGTTGCTTTTGATAAGCTCAAACAAATATAAGTGAAGAACATGAGCATAATATTTTCTTCTCTCAAATTAATCTAAGTGAAGCATGAGAGAATTTCTTCAAAAATAACAAAGCACACCGTGCTCAAAAAGATATAAGTGAAGCGCTAGAGCAATTCCATAGCTCTCAAAAAGTTTAAGTGAAGTATAAGAGCAAGCATAACATAATTTGTCTCTCTCAAATAGTTGTGTACAGAAAGGATAATTATTAAAAATTAAAAAGGAAAGCAAGCAAAGACTCATATCATACAAGACGCTCCAAGAAAAACTCATAATATGTGACGAATAAAAATATAGTCTCAAGTAAAATACCGATGGTCGTTAGAAGAAAGAGGGGATGCCACTCGGGGCATCCCCAAGCTTAATTGCTTGATACTTATTGTATATTATCTTGGGTGGCTTGGGCATCAACAAGCTTAGCCTTTTGCTACTCCTTATTCCTTCATCCAGCGCGATCTCACCAAAACTTGAAAACTTCAATCACACAAAACTTAACAAAACCTCGTGAGCTCCGTTAGTATAACAAAATCAATCTTTACTCTAAGTATTGTAGAAAAATAATTCATATTTTGTAATTGTATTATATCTACTCTGTTCTAACTTTTCTATGGCAAAAACTGTTAAAAAGAAACCATAGATCAATCAAAACAAGCACATAACACAACGAAAATAGAATATGGTAATAACAAAACAGATTGTAAAGATGCGATTTTTTACCATAGTTCTACAAATTGAAAAATTCTGAAAACTTAGGATAACGTGGAAATTTTGTATACAGATAATGTGAAAAAAAATCAAGAGTTTATCACGTTCCAGTAATCGTTAGAAATTCTAACTCTAGACGCAAAAGTTTCTAAATTTCAACGCAATCAAATCAACTGTCAACGAAATCATCCCAAATGCTTTGCTTGGCACAAACATTTATTTAAACCACAAAAACACATCAAATCAGAGGTCTTATTGGGTATTTTATTGAAAATAGCAAGGAAACCAAAAATCAAAAAGATACAAGTTGGGTTGCCTCCCAACGAGCGCTAACGTTTTACGCCCTTAGCTAGGCATAATACCAAGATCTTAAGTGTTGTCATCCTTGTTGGATGTTCCATAAGGCGCCTTCATTATAAATTCATAAGGCAATTTGATCTTAGTTGTAGGGAAGTGTTCAATTCCCTTTTTCAAGGGATATTGAAATTCGATATTCCCTTCTTTCATATCAATCACTACACCAATAGTGCGTAAAAATGGTCTACCAAATATAATAGGACAAGACGGATTGCAATCAATGTAAAGAACAACAAAGTCTATGGCTACATAGTTCCTATTTGCAAGAATAAGAATATCATTGATCCTTCCCAAAGGCTTTCTAATAGTATAATCCGCCAAATGCAAATTGCTAGAATAATCTTCAATATTGGTAAGGCGAAGAACATCACAAGGAGATTTCAGAATTGTGGAAAAACTAGCACCCAAATCACACAAAGCATTGCACTCATAATTTTAAATCTTGATTTTGATAGTGGGTTTCCATTCATCATGTAATTTTCTTGGAATTGACACTTCCAATTCTAACTTATCTTCTAAAGCTTTCATCATAGCATCACCAATATGTTTATTAAAAGCTTTATTTTGTTCATAGGCATGATGTGTACTTATCATGGATTTCAACAACGAAATGCAATCAATCAAAGAGCAACTATCATAATTAAAGTCCTTGTAATCCAAAAGAGTGGGAACATCACTAGTTAAAGTTTTGACCTCTCCAAACCCACTTTAATCAATTTTATCAACTAGATTTTTCACCCTCCAGACCATCAGGACGCCTTCTAGCTAAAGTTGACTCTTCTTCAGTCCCTTTATCATCAAGTTTAGCTTTACTAAACAAAGAATCAATAGAAGACACACCAATCATTTTAAGATCTTCATCATTTTTATGAAAGCAATTACTAGAAAATGCTTTTTTCTAAAAATTCTCTTTTAGCTCTAAGCATAGCAGTTCTTTTCTTACTTTCATCCATAGAAACGTAAAGAGCCTTAATTGATTCATCAACCATAGGCACAACATCATGAGAAATTCTATCAATACTTCTAGATATATCATCAATATTATTCATTTTTCCTCTATACAAGCATTGAAAACCTTTTGAGTATTGATAAAGTCTTTAATATTTTTCTCTAGATCAGAGGCATTCCTATTATTATTATGAGAAGAATTACCATAGGAATTACCATAACTATTAGAGGAATTTTCAGGAAAACGCGTAGGATTAAAATTACCTCTATAAGCATTGTTATTGAAATTATTTCACGAGATAAAATTCACATCTATGGCATCACTATTTTGCTCAATCAAAGTAGACAAAGACATATCATTAAGATCAACAGGAGAACTTCTACTAGCAAGCATTTTCATGAGAGCATCAATTTTTTCACTCCAAGAATCAAACTCAACTGAATTAACGTTTTTATGAGTAGGCGCCCTTTTGGTATGCCATTGCGCATAGTTCGTCATAATATTATCAAGCAATTTGGTGGCTTCACCCAAAGTAATTTCCATAAAAGTACCACCCGCGGCGTAGTCCAAAAGATTTCTAGAAACAAAATTCAACCCCGCATAATTTTCTTGTATGACCATCCAAAGATTTCACCCATGTGTTGGGCAATTCCTTAGCATCAATTTCATCCTTTCCCAAGATTGTGCAACATGTTCATGCTCAAGTTGCTTGAAATTCATGATCTGGGTTCTAAGGGAAATAATTTTTGCGGGCGGAAAATATTTAGTAATAAAAGCATGTTTGCACATATCCCAAGAATCCATACTATTGCGAGGCAAAGATGAAAACTAAATTTTAGCACGATCACGCAAAGAGAACGAAAATAATTTTAACGTCACAATATCATTGTCTACATATTGTTTCTTTTGCATATTGTACAACTATGCGAACGTATTAAGATGGGACGCGGCATCCTCATTAGGACTGTCGGAAAATTGATCTTTCATGACAAGATTCAACAAAGCAACATTAATATCACAAGATTATGCACTAGTAGCGGGAGGAGCAATCAGAGTGTTAATGAAATCATTATTGTTGGTATTAGAAAAATCACACAACTTAGTGTTCTCTTGCATCATCTTGAGCAATTGTAAACAAGAACACAAGTAGGCGATAGATCCGGCTGGAAAACGGCGAATGAAAAAGAGGACAAATAAAAATGGCAAATTTTTGTGAAGTGGGGGAGATGAAAACAAGAGGCAAATGGCAAATAACGTAAATTGCAAGGAGCTGAGATTTATGATTAGGAACCTGATAGATGTTGGTGATGTCTCCCAGGCTACGGTGCCAGAAATTCCTTTGACGTGCTCTTGAGATGCGTCGGTATTTCCCCAAAGAGGAAGGGATGATGCAACATAGCGACGGTAATTATTTCCCTCAGTTATGAAACCAAGGTTATCGAACCAGTAGGAGAACCACGCAACACTATGTAAACGGTACCTTCACACAAAGAACAAATACTTGCAACCCGACGCGTTAAAGGGGTTGTCAATCCCTTTCAGGTAGAGGTGCCAGAAATTGACAAGTTTACGGGATAAAATTGTAGTAGATTGAAGGATGCGAATAAAAGCAAATAAAACGCAACAAGGTGTTTTTTTTGTTTTTGATAATATAGATATGAAAATAAAAGTTGCCAATAAAGTTAAAGGCAAATGGCAATATAGATCTAAAAGTATATGTTTCGAAAATAGACCCGGGGGGCGTATATTTCACTAGTGGCTTCTCTCGAGAAAATAGCATGCGGTGGGTAGACAAATTATTGTTGGGCAATTGATAGAAAAGCAAATAATTATGATGATATCCAAGACAATGATCATGTATATAGGCATCACATCCAAGATTAGTAGACCGACTCCTGTCAGCATCTACTACTATTACTCCACACATCGACCGCTATCTATCATGCATCTAGTGTATTAAGTTCATGGAAAAACAGAGTAATGCAATAAGAACGATGACATGATGTAGACAAGATCTATTCATGTAGGAATAGACCCCCATCCTTTTATCCTTAATAGCAACAATACATGCGTGCCTTGCTGCCCCTTCTGTTACTAGGAAAGGACACCGCAAGATCGAACCCATTACAAAGCACCTCTACCCATTGCAAGATAAATAGATGAAGTTGGCCAAACAAAACCCAAATATCGGAGAGGAAATATGAGGCTATAATAATTCAGAATGGATATTAAATCAAGGCAAATCTGATTAGAAACTCACAATTCATCGGATCCCAACAAACACACCGCAAAAAGTCATTACATCAAATAGATCTCCAAGAGACCATTGTATTGAGAAACAAAGAGAGAAGAAGACATCTAGCTACTACCTACGAACCCGTAGGCCTGTGGTAAACTACTCACGCATCATCGGAGAGGCACCAATAAGGATGACGGACCCCTCTGTGATCGTGTTCCCCTCCGGCAAAGTGTCGGAAAAGGGCTCTAGATTGGATCTCGTGGTTCTGAAACTTGCGGTGGCTGGAATAAAATTTCGTTGACTCCCCTAGGGTTTCTGGAATATTGGAGTATTTGTAGAGCGAAGGGGCGGTGCGCGAGGCCACCGAGGCGGGCACCACCCACCTAGGCTCACTAGGGGGCCTAGTCGCGCCCTGGTGGGTTGTGCTCCCCTCGGAGCCCCCTATGGCATTTCTTCAGCCCATGTTGTGTCTTCTGGCCCAGAAAAAATCTCCAAACAGTTTCTCTACATTTGGACTTCGTTTGGTATTAATTTTCTATGATGTAAAAAAAGCAAAAATGGTTAGTCCCAAAAATTAATATAATATGTTTGTAAAACATCCAACAATGATAATATAACATCATGGAACAATAATTATAGATACATTGGAGACGTATTAGGCCACACTGAAGGACCTCTATATTCGGCTGTGGCCTGTCGAGCCAATTCCGGACAGCTACTTTGGCCTTGCGCAGAGGCTGCGCGAGGCGTCACCCTGATTGATGCCGTGAGCGCTCTGCATGCCTTGAGGGGGCCAGGTTGGCATTCGCGAAGACCATGGTTCATTGGCCTAAAATTAAGCCAATAGACATGGCCACTGGTCCTCCGCCAGCTGGAAAGGAGCATCGCCATCCTGAGCTTTACTTTGTGCAGGTTATGAGTGGCGCTCGGGTGATAGTGGGCCAGTGTTCAATGGATGTAATTATTGAGTAAATGTACTTGGCTGTTTTAACTCGACCTTTTTGCTTTGTAATGCGGCCTGTTTGTGTGCTTTAAAATGTGATGTTTTTATTTTGACTCATGTGCGGCCATGTGTGTATTCTAAAAGCTACCAGTCGTCGGCTTCAGCCCCCAAGTGCATGTCACCCGAGGTGTTTCGTCCCTGCATTGTCACCCCCAGCCGACATCTCAGTGCTCGAAGGTGGTAGTGTGCGAGAGAGACACGACAATCAGACTATTCGGTTTTATTGCTTTCACTTAGCCATAGAAACTTAACAGTGGGAGCTAGTGACTAGCCCCTAGTGTTTCTGTGATATACTTGGAGATCGAGGCCTACCTTGTTATCACATGGTTCGTGCGAAGACAAACCCTTCGTATGACACAGAGGAATCGCCAACGATTTTTTAGTCTAATGCTCGTCATCGGATATCTTACCACTCTCGCTTACTATGACAATCAGTTTTTGGCTTTCTCCTCCCGAGGTACTTAACTGGGCTAGCTAGAAGTACAATCGTAGGGGTTCTCCCTTTACCTTGTTAGCCGAACATGTGGAACATAAGAAGGTAAGCATAGGAGCCGGGTAACCCAACTATTGACCCAAGACATAGTTCAGAGCTGATGTATATATTGCCATATCTGAGACGCCGAATACTCAACAGAAAGTGGTGTCGGACTTGGTATGTGGAGTTGATGGGAAAATCAAGCTTTTGGTCAATTGACTGATTTGTATTTACTACATCATGTTTTCATGCCAGGCCATTCGAAGAGCTGGAAAATAAAAGTACTGGAGGGGGGAATCGCACAGTGTGGATATCCGAACACCATAAAGGGGTGTTTTATATTATTTTACATAAGCTCATGACATCTAACCGTACAATTCGAACTGCTCAGCCGTTTATTGCAGAATAGGAATTTTTTATAGAGTAAAGGTTTACACACGGCCTTGATGCATGGGTCGAAGCCTCAACTTTGCCTTGTTGCATGTCTGCACCCATGCTTCTATGGGGAGAGGGGGATGGGGCCTTCGGTAGAACCTTGACGGGTGGCCCTCCCGGTACAACTTGATGCTTGGGGTCCGGAGCTTTACCTTGTGCTGTCCAAAGACATGGTAATCCCATAGTTTGGTCTATCTGAACACACGGTTCTGTCGGATTTCGGTTTCCGCAAACCCTTGAGAGGTTCGAACTCTGGGGTGCGCAAGAAGAACACTCCCTCCCTAGTGCGCTCACCCTATGATTCTGTGGCCTAGCTCGTCCTGCTCAAAGAACAGGGGACACAGAGAATTATACTGGTTCGGGCCACCTTGTGGTGTAATACCCTACTCCAGTGTGTGTGGTGGATTGCCTTCGTATGGCTGAGGATGAACTAGTACAAGGGATGAACAGCCTCCAGAGGAGAGGTGTTCTTGGGCTCGGGTGAGCTTGTGGTGTGAGTAGGGTGGAATGGATCCGATCCCAAATCAAATCTCCTGCTATGGTGGTGGCTAGGTCCTATTTATAGTGGCCTTGGTACCCTTCCCAAATATCGGCGGGAAGGGATCCCACAACGGCCAAATTTGAAGGGGAACAAATAGTACAAGTTATCGTAACAAAAGTAGTCTTTGCCTGCCAAAGGCTCTGGTGGTGACGCCGCGCCGGGCTCCAAGATGACCTCTGTTCTGCAGCCTTGACGGTCTTTGGTCTTGTTGCACCGATATAGAAACCTTTTCCTGATCCCTCGGGACTCCGCGCATGCGCTTGCCCCCTTAGCACCAAAGAGGAAACTGGCGCACTACGCCCGCTGGCGCCCGCCTGGCCTTGGTCGTCATGGCTCACGTCACATGAACCACGCGAGGTGCTCCTTGCATAGATATCTCCGCTCCTCGGGATCCAGCCTAGAGAGACTGCCCCCAGGGAGGTCTTGCGGTCGCTGCCTTGCGAGGCTCGGTCACTTGCGAGGGTCTTGAGTTGAAGTTGCTGAAGATGGGCTGCACCAGGCCGCTGATGGAGCCACGTCACGGGCCGAAGGCAGGCAAGTCTGGGTACCCCCGTTCCCAAGACACCGATAGTAGCCCCCGGGCCCAAGGCGCGCAAGGACTTGGCTTCGATGCGAAGACAAAGGCGCAAGGGAGAAGCGCCGCGGGCCCCAAACGCCTGCGGTCTCGGTCGACGAGTGGCGACTTGATTGGACGTGGTTGTCTTCGCTTCCCCACGCTGCCTCGGCAACTGCCCGACTTGACGAGACCCTGCTACATGCATAGAAGAGACATCATTACATGAGATCATGGGGGCCGACGGTTAGCCTCCTCCAGGCTATAAATGGGGGAGGGGGTGAAACCTCGATTGCCCATCTCCTTATCCTTGTCGCCCTCTCCTTCTTCTTCCACCTTCTTCCGCCCTCTTGTTGAAACTTCCATGGTGCCGATAAGAAGATTTTATGCTCCTGAAAAAGGAAAGGCTCCTGTGAGGAGAGGGAAGCGCTCCCGCCGAAGAAGAGGTTCGGCCACCCCCGCGGTGCTGGCAAGAGGCGGGAGGTGATGAGGCCTTGGTGCGAGCGACCTCTTCCTAGCTACCCGCTGCCCTTGTACGCCCAAGGACAAAGGGGTCACGCTCCGTCCCGCTTGCGTCGTGGTCGAGGTCGTCCTGCTGGGGCGGCCGGTTCCCGTACCCATGCCGAGGGCTCCTCGCACGAGTTCTTTGTGTGGACAGTGATGTTGCCGCCCTCTTGGATCCGGTTCCCAAGATTCTTTGCCGAGCCGATGCCGGTGAGGGGCCTGCCAAGCTGTGGCTGCAGCACGCTGGGTGCCGCAGCCAAGCTACAGAGGCGGAGGTTGAAGTCGTCCCCCCGGTAGGTGTCTTCATGACTCGAGGATGGGGCGAAGTCGCCCGCGTGTGCCGCCCTGATGGAGTCTCCATCGTCCACTTTGAGTTCGACGACGCCTCCACGTTGTTCTTCAAAGTCTTCGACGAGGAAGGATGCCGCCAGGAGTGCTGCCTCGGCGGGAGCCATCAAGGAGGCACAGCGACGGGCGCCATGCCTGCCCTTGGTCCCGCTGGCGGCTCTCCCAGCACCGGCGATTGCCATTGGGAATCCAGCGGCTCTCCCGAGGCTGACGAGTCTCTAGAGATGAGCGACGACAACTATGCGCCTCCAAGCTCGCGCCGCGCCGGAGCGCATCAGCTGCGCGAGCTCGTCGCCGGTGGTGACTTGAGCGGGGTTGGAGATGGCCTCTCGTGGCCCACTGTTGATGATGGCGTCGACGGTGGTAGCCGTAATTAGGGTCTCCCAAAATCCCTCTCTTTTGCTCCCTACGAGCAATCAAAGCCCACCCCATGGGGGTGTGTAAAGAACATGTAACTCTTTTGCTCCTATACTTATTATCCGTGCTAAGAAACCATGTTTGCAAGCCTCGTTCCAGCAGTGTCGCTCCTTTTTACCCTTTCAGTAGCTTAGTGCTCTACGCCGGCAGATCCTAGTCCCAAGGCAGGCTACAGCTGTCGCTAGTATGCCAGGTCCCGATGCCGTGGTCAAAGCCAGGAGGTTAGTGGCCCGGGGTCCGGTAAGAGCTCCTGAGGCGCGATGCTCAAGAGGCCCCCCTTGGCGTGCAAGCAGCTTCTGCAGGCTAAGAAGGGAGGCGACATTGCCGATGCGTGACTACGGAATCCAATTTGTCAAGTGATGGCGGCACACCGATGGGATGTATGACTTATCTTGATGGCTCTGAGGTGATTCCCCATGCGGCGAGCCTGGCTTGCTTCCCATGCCGCGTGGCTGAGATTGCGCAATTTTCTTCCTGCTTGCCTTAGAGTTCTGCGTCGGTAGAGACCAACCCCGCGCATACCTCAGCCGCTGCTGGCTCATCCGGATCGCCAGTATGAGACCAGGGAGTGAGGGGCTATGTGGCCAGTTAGGCCCCTGAGACGCGATGCTCAGGGGTCCCCCTTGACGTACGAATAGCCCTCGGGAAGGAAATGATGGACTAGGCCTTGGTGTTCTGCGTCTGTAGGGTCCGACCCCGCGCATACCTCAATCACCGCTGACTTGTCTGGACCGCTAGGACAAGACCAGGGAGTGAGGGGCTACGTGGCCAGTTAGGCCCTTGAGACACGATGCTCAGGGGGGCCCCTTGACGTACGAATAGACCTAAGCTCTCTAAGCTGGCCTCCCCTTCTCCCGTCCTTCTTGGTGCTCTGCGTCCTCAGGTCCCGACCCTCGAGCGAAGCTCAGCCGCCGATGGTATGCCAGGTCGCGATGCCGTGGTCAAAGCCAGGGGGTGAGGGCTGGAGAGTCAGTAGGAGCCCCTGAGGCATGATGCTCAGAAGCCCCCCCCTTTAACACGCAAGCGAATTACGTGAGAAGGGGAGACTGGCAGGGGTCGCCTGCCGCCGTGCTCCTGAGGTTCCTGTGGGTTAGTCTTATGAAGCAGCACAACTTAGAACCATGCCTACCGCTGGGACACTGATCGCTACGCAGGAAGACGAAAGAACCGAGAACCTGGTGAGGTGACGTATGCGGGGCAGGCCGCGAGTCAGAGCTCAATCTCCTGGATTTGTCAGCGTTGCAGGGATGGACCCGAGCACAAGCGTCGTGCCAACGTGTGTAGCCCCCGTTGCGGGATGAGCAGAAGTCCATTAGGCAGCGAGGAAGGCCAAAAGAGGTGGTGAGTGAGTAGGCGATGTCCATAAGGTAAATCATAAGTGGAAATGAGCTAACCTAGGCGATGTAAAATGCGATACATGCCACAGGGATAGACCAATGCGGCTTGGGGATGATGCGGCCCGAGGGGCGCCCCCAACAAAGCAAGCTAAAGATGCAAAAAGGATACACGTCGTAGGGGCAAGCCTGTGCGACTTGGGGATGATCCAGCCCGAGGGGCGCCCCCAACTGAACAAACTGCAACAAATTCACCTGGCATCGATGCTGGAGGGGTGCTGAAGTAGCTGAGGACGCTTGCTGCAAATGTCGCTCCTCATGAGCTATCTGGCTCCGGGTCCTCGCGAGGTTTCGGAGGTTCCGAGAGCTCACGAAGAACCGAGGCCACTTTCGCCAAGATGTCCTGATGCCTGGCCTTGCGAGTTGCCAAGACTTCCCGCATGCGGCGCTGGTGCGGGGCCGCCTCGTTTGGCAAGCCGAAGGGCATGCGAATGTAGCTGTGAGGAGGGCCTTCGCACCTGCCCACCTGCAAGTCTGTGATGGTCTGGTTGACGAACTCCTGAGCACTTGGTGCTTCTCGCCTTGTGTCCTCAGGAGGGAAGTGCTCGGTGAAGAACGCATCCACATGGTGCCCTTGCGCTTACCTCGAGACATTGGCCTGGTCAGAGGCCCTCCAGAGGAGAGCCCCGAGCCCAGCCTGAGGGGGGCGCCAGTCGCGGATTCTAAGGCACGGCCGCCGGGTGCAACATTTTCGTGAGGCTCCAGGGTGAGAAGTTGCTTCTTATTCTTCGGGGTGGCTTCACGGGGGTAGATAGTGTCTTCGTTGTCGGGGTCTTCGACCGCTGCAGCCTGGTAAGCACGCTCGAGGGAGCAAACTGCATACTTTTCTTCACAAGCAACGGTGATGATGTCCCGGCTCCTGACAACCCACAAGTGTAGGGGATCTATCGTAGTCCTTTTGATAAGTAGGAGTGTCGAACCCAACGAGGAGCAGAAGGAAATGATAGGCAGTTTTTAGTAAGGTATTGTCTACAAGCAATGAGATTATAGGTAACAGATAGTTTTGTGATAAGGTAATTGGTACCAAGTGACAAAAGGTAAAAGTAAATAAGGTGCAGCAAGGTGGGCCAATCCTTTTTGTAGAAAAGGACAAGCCTGGACAAACTCTTATAATAAGGAAAGCGTTCCCGAAGACACATGGGAATTATCCTCAAGCTAGTTTTCATCACGATCATCTGATTCGCGTTCGGTACTTTGATAATTTGGTATGTGGGTGGACCGGTACTTGGGTGCTGCCCTTACTTGGACAAGCCTCCCACTTCTGATTAACCTCTAATGCAAGCATCCGCAAATACAAAAGAAGTATTAAGGTAAACCTAACCATAGCATGAAACATATGTGTCGGATTCAGGGCTCCGCAAAACCCGTTAAGTTCGAACACAGGGGCGTGAACGAAGATCTCTCCCACTCACGTCTACCTAGCGCCTCGCTCTTGTCTCGGTGGAAGGATTCAAGCAAACAACGAACAAACACACAAGAGTTTATCCAGCTTCGGGCCACCGTGTGGTGTAAGACCCTACTTCTTGCTTTGGTGGATTGGCTCCGGGCGAGCTAGAATATGAATTGGTACAAGGATTCCTGAGCTCAGGAGGCGAGCTCAGGAGGGTCAGGAGTCTAGTGTTCTTGCTCCTTGTGCGGTGGTCAAGTGTGTGAGTCGATCCCCTTTGCGGTGGGAGCTCTGTCTACTTATATAGGCGACCACGGTCCTCTTCCCCTGAAATGTTTAGGCGGGAAGGGATCAACGGCCATTTTCAAGCGGGAACACAAGGACGTTCCTACCCTGACAAAAGCAGTCTTCGCCTACAAAAGGATCAGGTGATGACACAGTGGTGGGCTCGACGATGACATCCTTCTTGTCGTCCTTGCGGTCTTCGGTCTCGTTGCACCAATGAGGAAACCTTTGCCCTGCTCCTCGGGAACTTGCAGCTGCGATGTCCCCTTTGCACCGAAATGGTAACTGCACCGTTGGCGGACGCTGGCATCCGCTGGCGCGGTGCGTCACTGCTGACATCACTGCCTCCTCGTGAGGCGGGCTTGGCCTTGAAATCTCCGCCCCTCCGGAACGCCTTGCTAAGGCCGCTCTCGAGGAGGTCTTGACGTCGTTATACTCGTGAGGCCTAGCCTCTCGCGAGGGTCTTGTGCAGCTGGTCGATTAGCTGGGCCATACCAGGCCGCTTTAAAGAGCGCGTCGCGGCCCGCAGACAGGCAAGTCTGTGTACCCTGGTTCCCAGTACGCCGACAGTAGCCCCGGGGCCCAAGGCGTGTGCGGAGTTGGCTTCGGGGCGAAGCCTTAGGCGAGGACGAAGCGCCGCGGGCCCTAAAAGGCGGCGGGCCAAGACGGCACGCGATTTCTTGGATAGGACGTGGCGGCTCCACTTCCCACGCAACCTTGGTGATCGTGCGACTTAACAACTCCTTGGCGCGGGTGACGAGGGAGTAATGGCTGCGACACCATTGGCTGGCGGTTGGGCTCCTCCGCCCTATAAATGGGGCTAGGGGGAAGCCCCCAGGCCATTTTCAAGCCAACACCGTCTTCTCCTTGCTTGTCCTTCGCTCTCCCGCCCCGTCGCAAGACCTTCATGGCGCCGTCGAGGAAGCCATCCGCCGCGGAGAAGGGGAAGACCCCGAAGAATCCAGTACTACTACCGCCGAAGAGGGATCGCAGTCGTCCCCACAAGCATGCCGCTGCGCCCGTAGCGTCTTCTCGGGGAGGCGGGCGCGGCCCTTTGAGCTCTGTCGTGGCCGCCGGTGGGAAGCCCCGGGTGTCCTCCTATGGAGAAGGTGGTCGCGGCCGTGGAGGAAGAGGGGTCGCGCAAAGGTGCCTGCTGGTCGCGCGCCCTCCGCGCCCACAGTTCCATTCCTTCGATGTCTCGTCGGAGTTCATGGTGTGGGCGGAGAAGCCCGGTGGCCCGTGGCTCAGGCTTCCCCGCTCATTTGGCGACGTGCTCCCGGCCGGAGGCCTCGGGGGCATATGGTTGCGGGCCGACGGTTGTTGCAGCGGCGCATCCTGGGTGGAGGTCGAGGTGGCTCCCTCGGGCGATGTGTTCTTGGAGCGTGGCTGGCAGTCATTTTCCCGTGCACGCCGGCTGCAGGGGAGGTGTGCGCTCCACTTCAGGTACGATGGCGTCTCCACGCTGTTCTTCAGAGTCTTCTCAGAGGAAGGGAGGCGCCTTGGGTGCTGTCCCGAGGCTGACGATAAGGAGGACGAAGACGTCCAGAGGAGCGGTTCCTCCTGCGGAGACGGCCTCAGTCCAAGGAGGCGCCGTGAGGCCCCCCTTTGTGGCAGCAGCAGCTCCTCCAGTGGTGGCGGCCGCGACGAACCACCACGCCGCCGAGCTCGGTACGGCGTGGGGAGGGGATCGCCGCGCCGTTGTGGCTCGGTGAAGCCGGAGGATTCCGACTGAGCGGGGGCGGCTTCTGCTTCTTCTCCTTTCTTTTCCTTCATGTCTTTTCTGCATCAAAGTTTCAAGTTGCCTTGAGGAGGCGTGTAATGGGTTGTGATGTATGTAAGAAGCGAGAACTCGCCGTCATGCTTTTGTTGCTTGAATGAAGTCACTTAGCTTTCATGCATCCTGCCATCCTGAGGCGGAGTCCTCCCGACTCTGGCATCATGAGCCCCTTTGGGTCATGAGGAGGTGGTCAGGTCCGATGGGCTCGTACAGCCCCCGAGCGGGGGTCAATCGCTGAGATCTGCTGAGAGTGCCGAGCGCGGGTTAGAGCACCAAAGCCTGAGCGGCTCGGTAGAGGTTGCGTGGACTGAGCAGTCCAATGCCAGAGCCTGAGAACGCTTGGGCAGGCGAGTTTATGGGGCCACGACGAACGAGGGTCAGTGACCGACCGTGCTCCAGCCCCGACGCGCGAGGCGCGCGAAGGAGAGCGAGTGGCATAGCTGAACTGAAAGTCGCTGAGAAAGATCCAAACACAAAAACTCTCAACGAAACGCAAGAAGCGTGAGAAACACGAGAACTTCATAGCATGGGGTAGAGGAAGGGCTGATAGCCAAGGAAGTAGAAAAGGCTGACAACCAAACACCAAGGAAAAAGGAAAAAGGTCACGTCCGATCCCTACACTACGTCTTCTTCCCAGCGTGGAGCTAAGGACTGCCACTGGGGCGTGGATGGGAGCCCCGTCTGAGGGCCCGTAGGCAACGCACAGGAGACTCCGAGGCGTGTACAGCCTCAACTCATTATTACGTGAGAGTGTCACGGGCGGAGACCTCCACGGGAACGGAGCCTTGATTATGGATAGAACCTCCTGAGGTGTTCGATGTTCTAGGAATTCTGGATAGGTATCCCATCCTGCGTCTCCAGGTGCACAGCACTAGCCCTAGAGACACGGGCGATTCTGAACGGGCCCTCCAACATGGGCGAGAGCTTGTGTAGCCCCTCACGGGAGAGGACCCGCCTCAGGACCAAGTCACCAACTTCAAGTGTTCTTGTGGGGACGCTGCGGTAGTGGTACCGCCGCAGCGCCTGCTGGTAACGTGCCGCCCTGAGGGTAGCCCGGCGACGGCCCTCCTTGCCGAGCACGAGGTCCATCCGCCAGGCGGCGTCCTGGCATTGCTCATTGAAGGCCAAGACCCGTGGGGAGCGATGCTTGACCTCGTGATTGAGGACCGCCTCCACCCCGTAAAAGAGAAAGAAGGGAGTCTCCCCCATAGGTTTGGTGAGAGTGGTTCGGATTGACCACATCACGGACTGCAGTTCGTCGATCCAGCCCCTGCCACAAGCCTCGAGCTTCTTCTTGAAACTATGCGTCTTGAGGCCACGCAAGACTTCCACGTTGGCACGCTCGGCCTGGCCGTTGCTTCTGGGGTGGGCCACCGAAGCGAAGCAAATCTGTGTTCCAAGGTTAGCACAATATGACCTGAAGAGATTGCTTGTGAACTGCGAACCGTTATCCGTGATGATGCGGTTGGGGACCCCGAATCGCCTCACGAGGCCTTGGATGAACTTGACAGCTGACCCGGCTGGGATTGCGTGAACGGACTCCACTTCCGCCCACTTGGTGAATTTGTCGATGGCGACGTACAGGAAGCGGTAGCCCCCTGCGGCCCGAGGGAAAGGACCTAGGATGTCCAATCCCCAGACTGCGAAGGGCCAGGAGAGCGGAATCGTCTGGAGGCCCTACGCCGGCTGGTGGATCTTCTTGGCGTGAAACTGGCATGCCTCGCAGGCCCGCACGAGCTCTGTGCGTCGTTGAGAGCCGTGGGCCAATAGAAGCCGCTGCGGAAGGCCTTGCCCACGAGGGTGCGGGACGATGAGTGATGACCACAGTCCCCGCCATGGATATCGGCTAGCAGCTCGCGCCCTTTCTTTCTCGAGATGCACCTTAGTGAGACGTCGTTGGGGCGCCTCCTGTAGAGTTCACCATCTTGGATGCAGTAGGCTGAAGCCTGTCGAACCACGCGCTCTGCGTCTTCTTCTTTGTCCGGTAGGGCATCATGTTGTAGGAACATCTTGAGTTCTTGGGTCCAGCACCCCTACCCGGGCTCCGCAGCGAACAACAGGCGGGCTCTGGACGGTGGTCCGCAGAGCGGGGCACCGTCCGAGGGTGCTGTTGGTAGCCCCTACCGAGGGGAGGCCGGCTCGGGTACCGATGGTGCTGCTGATGGCTTGAGTAGTCGCTCCTCGAAGACGCTTGGCCTTTGGGGCTCCCGCCTGGAGGCTCGCTTGGCGATGTCGTCCGCTTCTTTGTTGGTGCCTCTTGGCACGTGCTGCACCTCCAGCCCTTGGAATCGCTTCTCCATCCTGTGCACTTCCTCCAGGTATGCCCCCATGTGCTCATCCTTGGGCTTGTACTTGTTGTTGGAGAAGTCAACGAGGAGTTGCGAATCGCCCCTGATGGTGAGACGCTTGACCCCTAGCGTAGCGGCGGCCTTGAGCCCGGCAATTAGGCCCTCGTACTCGGCAATGTTGTTGGAGACCTTCTCGCCCTGCTGGAAGCAGAGCTGCACAGCGTAGTACAACTTATCCTGAGTGGGAGATACCAGCACGGCGCCAGCCCCCGCGCCGAGGCGTGAGAAGGCGCCGGCAAAGTACACCACCCATCCGCCTGGGGCTTCATCGCCGGGGGCCAGCGAACGGTCTTCATTGCCCCCCCC
>LR738709.1:406407583-406432327 GCA_902687465.1 Secale cereale | reverse complement strand
ATATATATATATATATATATATATATATATATATATATATATATATATATATATATATATATATATATATATTTGAATTGACGGACCTCTGTTTTCCTTTTTCTTAAGAACCTCTCTCATGCACATTTGGACTTATCATTATGTAAGATTGTGGTAGACTTGTACTTGTACGCACACATGATTGGTGTTACGTAACTTTCATATCTCTTGTTAACCTCAATCATCAAAATAGAAATCAATGGTACATATATTTTTTAGCTATGTGGACGAAAAAGGCATATGCGATTAGTTTTATTTAATAATGTAGGAGTCCACATGTATTTTTTTAATAATAATAGAAAAAGGAGTCTCGGTTGATTAATATACTGAAACCATGAATGGCATCATCAAAAGTAGTATTTTGCTCGAACTCTTCATTGTTTGTGGTGAAAGATGTGACTATCTTGGACATATGAATATTGTCTGACTCTTCCATATTCCTTATAGTTGGCAGCCATACTCAACACACGTTTGCATGTGACTGTCTTGGACATATGTATTTTTGATAGAAAATGCATATGTGAATTGGATGAAAGATGTGTTTGTGACTTGATGAAACTTTACTCGTGTTGCACTGTTCTAGAGATGCATGAGACGCCCTTAACATTTTCCCCTTGGATTTGCAGCTGCACGCACTAAATTGATGCAGGGGGCGCCATGAAGCAAGTCGAGTTCCTGGAGCATGTCATGGAACGATGCCATGGAAGGTATACGCCCTCCCTCTCCCTACCGTGCTACTGCAATACTTTTGGTAATGCAATTTTTTTGCAATACTCTTGGTAATGTGTAAACAACAAAACAAAGGTTGCATGGCCTTCAACCTTTGTATGTGTCTAATATCCTGCCTTTATCACTACTTGCATCATGTCAATGCATTTTGTGTTAACAATTCATTCTGTTATTTTCTTTGTAGATTCAAAATTATATGGATCATCATATGGGTGCGTGAAAAGTATACTGCAATGGTGATGATGTTCCAATTCATGATGATGATGATGATGTCCGGGTTCATGATGATGATGATGATGGATGGATGGATGGATGGATGCTTTCGGTTTTTGTTAAGTTGTAGGGATGTTGTTCATGTTGGATGATGTTCCTAGGTATAGTTTAAGTTAAGTTGTAGGGATGTTGGTCGATGCTTTCAGTTTAAGTTTTGTTGTCAAAAATATATTTGGATTATGCATCACATTGGGATGATGTTCCTCCTGTACTATCCACTATTGTAATCCAACAATTTTATGCAATATATGATTTCTTACTCTTGTGAGTATATTCTCTTATTTATTTTTCTTCACTTGATATACATAAGTATTACCATTATGTGGTGCATTAATCTAATATTACTATTCACAATATATATGTACACTTGACGCGTAGCAAATCCATGGTTGCAAAGCAATGAGATTTGGATTCCTCTACATTAAGGACCAACATACACACAAGTGTTGTAATAGTCAATTTTATGTGTTGTACTCTTGCAACGGTTCATTTTACCAACGGTAGTATAAGTGTTGCATTATGCGCTAGCAACACTGGATAAGGCAACGCATCCCAAACCGTTGGTAAATACACTAGCAACGCATATATGGACATTTAGATACGGAAAAAAGCGTTGCTATAGGTGGGGTCATGTTGTAGTGATCTAATGAAGCAAAAGAGTTTGTCAAAGTTTTCTTTGTCGCGTCCAGCTCGTTGAACTGAATTGCTTGAGGACAAGCAATATGCTAAGCTTGGGGGAGTTGATACGTCTCGAACGTATCTACTTTTCCAAACACTTTTGATATTGTTTTGACCTCATTCTTGCATGATTTGGACTAAACTAACCCGGACTGACGCTGTTTTCAGCAGAGCTGCCTGTATGGTTTATTTGTGTGCAGGAAAACGGATTTTTAAGCATCTCAGAAAAATCCACGAAAAATCACGAAAAATCCACGCACCCGAAGAAACAAAATGCCAGAAGTGGGGCCAGAGGGGGGCCAGGGGGTGCCCAGGCGCCCTGTGGGCGCGCCCCCCCTGGGCCGCACCGGGGGGGTGCCTGGGTGGGGCCCACACCCCCTAGTGCCCTACTTTAGCCCGTATTTTTGCTCCCGACGCAGAAACCCTAGATCGGAAGTCCTTTCGCTGTTTTTCGTCGCGGAGCCGCCGCCACCCTCTATTGTTCTTCGGGAGGGCTAATCTGGAGGCTGATTTGGCCTCCGGAGAGGGGAGATCGTCGCCATCGTCATCATCATCACCACTCCATCACCCCTCCATGACTTCCCCCTTCATGTGTGAGTAATTCCCTTGCTATAGGCGAAGGGGATGGTAGGGATTGGATGAGTTAGATCATGTAATAGTTCGTCAGATTGTTGGGGGCATGTTGCCTATCATCTAGTATGGTGTTTATCATCTTTGCTACAACTTGTTATTCTTAATGCTTGACACTTAGGGCCCGAGTGCCATGATTTCAGATCCGAGCCATATGTGTTTGCATGAATATATTTGTGTTCTTGATCCTATCTATGAGTTTTATGCACCTATTATGGTTCGGAACCGGCGATCCCAAAAGTGACAGCTTGGGACACCAAAGGGGATGGCCCGTAATTTGAGGATTACATGTATCCATTGAGTTCATTGCTTTGTTCCGGTGCTCTTTGACAGGAGCACCTTAATATCCATTAGTTCCTTTTGGCCCCGTTCGTAGCGGGATGGTAGGACAAAAGATGTTGTGCAAGTTCTTATTGCAAGCACGTACAACTACCTACGGGATACATGCCTAATGTTTGATATTTTCCTAGATGATCATTACTTTTCCGTGTGCCGTGCCCCGAGTTAGAAACTATCTCATCCATGCAACGCCCAACCATCCATCTCCCTAGCCTACAGTATTTTAAACCTTGCTTGTCACTAGTTGCCACTTCTGCCATTTACTACCGCTATTTACTTTTGATGTTTACTTTACTATTACTATCATCACTATCATATCACTGTTACCACTTATCTTTTGTTGCAAGTTAGTATATATCAGGTGCGGTTGAAGTGACAACTCAACTGTTAAAGCTTATAAATACTCTTTGGCTCCCCGTGTGTCGAATCAATAAATTGGGTTATTCTTACCCGCGAAGACTATCTCGATCCCTTACGGTTGAGGGTTATCACCGCGACCCCGAGAAGGGCTTGGTGGGAAGGAGCTGCTTGTAGGACAAAGGCAGGTGTCTAAAGGCTTCGGGAGAGAGGATGTTGAGGCTGGCGCCGCCGTCGATGAGGGTTCTTGTCATGGCCACCCCGTAGATGGTAGGTGTGCATACCGTGGGGAGAACGCCGGCACCGGCCGCTTCGGAGGCGAGGTCGTCGGGGTAAAAGGTGATGGCGGGCCGGCCCCGGCCCGTTCCGCGCTCGCAAGGCCTCTCGCGGCTAGGCGGCAGCTCCAATCTATCGAGAGTGCGACTTGGCGTGCCGAGCAGACGCCGGTGCTTGGGACCCACCAAGGATGCAGGCGACAACGCGGCGAGGCCGCTCCCCGCAGCTGACGCCCCATAGCACGCAGCTGTGGGCCGTCTGCGTGGTGCGGGTCTCGGTGGGCGGCCGGTACTGGGCCCGTCGTCGCCCCACCAAGAGCGTGACCGGCGAGGCCACCGAAAGTGGGAGTGGTGGTGCAGGCCGTCCTCCAATGGCTTGGCTGGTAGAAGCGTCGTAGAAGAAGGAGGAGGGGTGCACATTGGTGGAGCGGTCCGCTGATGCTGCTGGGTCGGCGGGGGAGAAGCCAGCCCCCGCACGGCTGCGGCTGGCCGCAGCCATCGTAGAGGCGCCGCACCGGAGAGGGGAAGCGAGGTCGTCGGAGAGGCGAGATTTCGACATGCCCCCTACCCGGCGCGCCAAATGTCGGATTCAGGGCTCCGCAAAACCCGTTAAGTTCGAACACAGGGGCGTGAACGAAGATCTCTCCCACTCACATCTACCTAGCGCCTCGCTCTCGTCTCGGTGGAAGGATTCAAGCAAACAACGAACAAACACACAAGAGTTTATCCATGTTCGGACCACGTGTGGTGTAAGACCCTACTTCTTGCTTTGGTGGATTGGCTCCGGGCGAGCTAGAATATGAACTAGTACAAGGGTTCCTGAGCTCAGGAGGCGAGCTCGGGAGCGTCAGGAAGCTAGTGTTCTTGCTCCTTGTGCGGTGGTCAAGTGTGTGAGTCGATCGCCTTTGCAGTGGGAGCTCTGTCTACTTATATAGGCGGCCACGGTCCTCTTCCCCCGAAATGTTTAGGCGGGAAGGGATCCCACAACGGCCATTTTCGAGCGAGAACACAAGGACGTTCCTACCGTGACAAAAGCAATCTTCGCCTGCAAAAGCATCAGGTGATGACGCGGTGGTGGGCTCAACGATGACATCCTTCTTGTCGTCCTTGCGGTCTTCGGTATCGTTGCATCAATGAGGAAACCTTTGCCCTTCTCCTCGGGAACTTGCGGCTGCGCTGTCTCCTTTGCACCGAAATCGTAACTGTGCTAAAGTAACAATTATTCCACAATATCAAGCATGAATCATAAACTTCATTGAAAACTAACAAACTTTGATCTCGGTCATAGAAGCAATTGGAATTTATCGTAACATCGGAAAGAGTCAATATAAGAGCTTTTCAGCAAGCCTACATACTCAACTATCATATAGTCTTTCACAATTGCTCACACTCACGCAATACTTGTGTTTATGGAGTTTTAATCCGACACAGACAAAGATAGAGGCTTATGATGTTGCCTCCCAACCTTTTACCTCAAGGGTCAAGTCAACAATAATAGACCATGAAAACTTACATCCAAGTGGGCATATATGTCAGGATCTTTCCAACACAGTCTGCTTGCCAAAGGATAAAATGTAAAAAGGGAAGGTGAATTTCACCTTGACTCTTAAGGAAGAATAATATATAGGCCCTTCGCAGAGGGAAGCAGAGGTTGTCATGTGTTTTTATTGTTGGATGCACAAAGTGTTAGCATATAAGAACGTCACTTTATATTGCCACTTGTGATAAGTACCTTTATTATGGAGTCCGTCGCTTTTATTACTTCCATATCACAAGATCGTATAAAGCTAATTTCCTCCACACTAATAAATCATACATATTTTAGCGAGTTTGCAACATGACAACTTACTTGGAAGGATCTTTCTCAATCCATAGGTAGGTATGGTGGACTCTCATGGCAAAACTGGGTTTAAGGATGTATGGAAGCACAAGTAGTATCTCTACTTGGTGCGAAGAGTTTTGGCTAGCATGAGGGGGAAAGGCAAGCTCAACATGTTGGATGATCCATGACAATATACTTTATTTCGGATATAGGAAAACATAACCCGTTATGTTTTCTTCCTTGTCCAACATCAACTCTTTAGCATGTCATATTTTAATGAGTGCTCACAATCATAAAAGATGTCCAAGATAGTATATTTGTATGTGAAGCCTCTCTTCTTTTATTACTTCCTATTAATTGCAACGATGACCAAAACTATGTTTGTCAACTCCCAACAACTGTTATTTAT
Organism: Secale cereale; assembly: GCA_902687465.1. Taxonomy (NCBI): domain Eukaryota; kingdom Viridiplantae; phylum Streptophyta; class Magnoliopsida; order Poales; family Poaceae; genus Secale; species Secale cereale. The sequence goes on along the minus strand of LR738709.1, from coordinate 406,426,776 downwards.
CATACTCTTATATGTGAAGCCATTACCTCCCATAAGATCAATATGATCTCTTTGATACTCTTTTTGTTTTCTTTCTTTTTATCATGACCCAAGTGAGGAAATCAAGCCCTTGACTCAACACTAATCTTTATTATATAGCTCACGAACTCGATTACAAAGGGTAAAGATCACAAAGCAAAAGCTCACAACTAGATCATGCTAATTTTATTCTACTAGATCAACATACTACCAAAAGGATCGAACTAAGAAAAGCGGTAAAGATAGGAGTGACGGTGATACGATACCGGGGTCACTCCCCCAATCTTGGCAGTTGCCAAGGGGAGTACCCATATGATTATGTCTCCTTCTTCGTGGGTGGTGATGATGGAGTTGTAAGTAGTGATGCCGGATCATCATATATTGAGCGTAGGAGTTCCTCCAGCTTGCAGATAGTACCTTTGAGTGCAGCTATATATTCCTTCAACAAAATATTTTCACTTGTGAGATGCTTGTTTCGAAATTGAGCTAACTTAATCATCTTGAAAGCTTCAATCTCAGTTGAGGTAAAGAGGTTGGGAAGAGGTTGATTGATGTCTTCTTCTCCCAATGTCGGAGCCAGATCTTCCACCTCCTTCTTGATCTTCTTCTCCTTGTGGGTCTCCTCGGGTCCTTCCCTCTTCAGATCTATCTTCATTAGCCAAGCATCATTGCCTTCATTGTTAAAGGAGGGAGACAACATGGTGCCTGGCTTCGCAAACCCTAGCAGAAAACAACTCGAAACAAGAACAGAGGATTTTTTTCGTGATACAGAGGTCAAAACCTTTGGGAGTTTATATAATGAATTTTTACCGACGAAAAGGAGTAACATACAAAAAATGGAGTCCGGGAGGCACACAAGCTGCCCACGAAGCAGGGGGGGCGCCCAGGGGAAGGGGGCGCGCCCTCCACCCTCGTGGACGGCTCGTGTCTCTTCCGGACTGCCACTTATTTTTCTATTTTTCTAAATATTCCAAAACGGAGAAAAAATTCCTTTAGAACTGTTTTGGAGTCGGTTTACTTACCGTATCACATACCTCTTCCTTTTCGGAGGCTGAATCATTCTGGAAAGTGTACCTTATGTATTCCTCCGGGGTTACGGTTTCAATAACATTGGTTTCAACATTTATAGGATTACCTGAGATATAATGTTTGATTCTTTGGCCGTTCACCACCTTCGGATTTGTGCCTTCGAAGTTGTTGATTTTTATGGCACCGGAACGATAGACCTCCTCGATAACGTAAGGTCCTTCCCACTTGGAGAGAAGTTTTCCTGCCAAAAAATCTTAAACGATGTATAGCAAGACATAATCACCTACGTTCAACTCACGCTTTTGTATCCTTTTGTCATGCCATCTTTTAACTTTCTCTTTAAACAGCATGGCATTCTCATAGGCATGGGTTCTCCATTCATAAAGACAGCTAATGTCAAATAACCTCTTCTCACCGGCAAGTTTGAAATTGTAATTGAGCTCTTTAATAGCCCAATATGCCTTATGTTCTAGCTCAAGAGGTAAGTGGCAAGCTTTTCCATATACCATCTTATATGGAGACATACTCATAGGATTTTTGTATGCAGTTCTATAGGCCCATAATGCATCATCAAGTTTCTTGGACCAATTCTTCCTAGACCTATTAACTGTCTTTTGCAAGATTGGTTTCAACTCTCTATTGCTTAGTTCTACTTGTCCACTAGTCCGTGGATGATAGGGGGATGCAATTCTATGGTTGACATCATATTTAGCAAGCATCTTATGGAAAGCACCATGAATAAAGTGTGAACCACCATCACTCATTAAGTATCTAGAGACTCTAAACCTCGGGAAAATAACTTCTTTAAGCATCTTAATAGAGGTGTTGTGATCAGCACTACTAGTTGGAATAGCTTCTACCCACTTAGTAACATAATCATCAGCAACTAGAATATGTGTGTACCCATTAGAGGCAGGAAACGGTCCCATATAATCAAAGCCCCAAACATCAAATGGTTCAATAACAAGTGAATAATTGATAGGCATTTCTTGACGTCGACTGATATTATCAGTACTTTGACATTCATCACAAGATAAGACAAACTTACGGGCATCCTTGAAGAGAGTAGGCCAATAAAAACCAGATTGCAATACCTTATGTGCAGTTCTATCTCCCGCATGGTGTCCTCCATAAGCTTCGGAGTGGCACTTGCGTAGGATCTGTTCATGTTCATGCTCAGGTACACAACATCTAATAATACCATCTACTCCTTCTTTATAAAGATGTGGGTCATCCCAGAAGTAATGTCTCAAATCATAGAAGAACCTTTTCTTTTGCTGGTATGTGAAGCTAGGAGGTATAAACTTAGAAATGATAAAATTAGCATAATCAGCATACCATGGAGCAGTACGAGAAGTATATATGACAGCTAATAGTTCATCAGGCAAGCTATCATCAATTGATTGTGGGTCATCAAGTATATTCTCTAACCTAGACAAGTTATCTGCAACAGGGTTCTCAACTCCCTTTATATCAATAATATGCAAGGTCACTGTAGCAACTCAGCATCTACTTATTACTCCCCAATGCCTTCCTCAAGGCCCAAATAATGGTGAAGTGTCATGTAGTCGACGTTCACATGACACCACTAGAGGATAGACAACATACATCTCATCAAAATATCGAACGAAGACCAAATTCACATGACTACTAATAGCAAGACTTCTCCCATGTCCTCAGGAACAAAAGTAACTACTCACAAGACATAATATTGTTCATGATCAGAGGGGTATTAATATGCATAATGGATCTGAACATATGATCTTCCACCAAATAAACCAACTAGCATCCACTACAAGGAGTAATCAACACTACTAGCAACCCACAGGTACCAATGAGAGGTTTGGGTACAAAGATTGGATACAAGAGATGAACTAGGGTTTGAGAGGAGATGGTGCTGGTGAAGATGTTGATGAAGATAGCCCTCTCCAAGATGGGAGAGTTTTTGGTGATGAGGGCGGTGACGATTTTCCCCTCCCGGAGGGATGTATCCCCGGCGGAACAGCTCTGTCGGAGCCCTAGATTGGTTTCCGCCTCGGTTCTGCCTCGAGACGATGGCGTCTGGTCCCGAAAGCCTCCTTATGATTTTTTTTCCAGGTCAAAACACCTCATATAGGAGAAGATGGGTATCGGGGGACCGTCGGTGGGCCCACGAGACAGGGGGCGCACCCAGAGATGGGGGGCGCGCCCCCACCCTCGTGGACAGCCGGTGGCCCCCCTCATGAACTTCTTTCGCCAGACATTTTTTAAATTTTCTGAAATGGAGTTCTGTGGAGTTTCGGGGCTTTTGGAGTTGTGTAGAATAGGTTTCAAGAGTTTGCTCCTTTTCCAGCCCAGAATTCCAGCTGCCGGCATTCTCCCTCTTCATGTAAACCTTGTAAAATAAGAGAGAAAAGTCATATGTATTGTGACAAAACAAGTAATAGCAGCCCATAATGTAATAAATATCAATATATAAGCATGACGCAAAATGGACATATCAGCTCCCTGGCATCTTAAGAATGTTGTAGCCATGGTGGGTCACGGCCATGAACTTGGCTAGGGCTGGATACCCAAGGATGGCATTGTACGAGAGGCGGATGTGAGCGATGTTGAAGTCGATGAGCTCAGTGTTGTAGTTGTCACGGGTGCCGAAGGTAGCGGGGAGCCGGATTTGTTCGATTGGGGTGGTGGAGCCGTCAGTCACTCCTGAGAAAAGCCTGTTGGGTTGCAGCCGGTCATAAGGTACTTGGAGACGGTCAAACGTGTCGACGAAGAGGACTCCTGCGCCACCATCGATGAGGGTCTTGGTGACTTGGACGTTGCTGATGATAGGTGAGCAGAGAATCGGGAGAGCGCCAGCGGTTGCCGCGCATTTAAGCTGGTCAGTAGAGCAGAAGGTGATGGTGCACTTGGACCACTTGAGCGGCCGTGTGGCTTCTATCCTGACTCAGCAGGGTCGGGAGTGCCGTCGTAGCATGGAGGCAGGTCGGGCTATAAATTCCCAGGCCAGTTGATGTTGCGTAGCTCGGGGGCGAGGGCCTTGCAGCATGTTGTTGATACCGGAGCTTGTTGCGCATGCGGAGCTTGGTCTTGGTTTCCGCGCATCACCATGGCAGGAGGCGCACGGTCTTGACGCGGAGGTGAAGGGAGCGCTGGCGCTCCTCCTTGAGGCTGCTGGACCTCATGACAGCTTCCTTCTTCATGCGCGAGCGCCCAGCGTGGTGGGTCGCGCCGTAGGGCCGCGTGTCTTGGATCATGGGCGACGCCTTGATGCAGAGGTGGTGGAGGCGCTTCATGCGCCACGCCGCCCGCATGGGGAGGCGGACGAGGTAGCGAGAGAGACGGGGCAGGAGAGCCCCCAGCGGCGCTCACGAGCTTGGCGATGCGGTCGAGCCAGTCCTCATAGAGGTCGTCGATGGGCGGTAGCGTAGGAGCTCGCGGGCCATGAGCAGCGCAGCCTGCGCGTCCGCGTGTCCACGCTCGGCGATGCGGTCGAGCCAGTCCTCATAGAGGTCGTCGACAAGGCGGTAGCGCGGGAGCTCGCGCGCCATGAGTAGCGCAGCCTGCGCGTCCGCGGGTCCACGATGGCCGTGGGACATCGAGCCAGCGGGGGTCAGCGACGGGGTTGCGGTGCGTCCATCCTGCCGCACCGAGGGATGCAGCGAAGAGGCTTGCTGCTCGTGCCACGCCGGGCCGGTGGCGGCGTTGGCGGCGGGCGATGGAGAACGGTGAGGAGGTCCGCCGACGGGAGCTGTCTGAGCGACGCGGGCGGAGAGGGCGGCCCGTCGCTCGGCACGAGCACGGCGAGCGTCAGCCATGGAAGCGATGTAGTGGTGACGCGCCGGTTGACGGAAGAGAGGCTTCGGCACACCCCTACCTGGTGCGCCAAATGTCGGATTTCGGGTTCCCCAAACCCTTGAGAGGTTCGAACTCTGGGGTGCGCATGAAGAAGACTCCCTGCCCAGCGCGCTCACCCTATGATTCCGTGGCCTAGCTCACCGTGCTCAAAGAACAGGGGACACAGAGAATTATACTGGTTCGGGCCACCTTGTGGTGTAATACCCTACTCCAGTGTGTGTGGTGGATTGCCTTTGTATGGCTGAGGATGAACTAGTACAAGGGATGAACAGCCTCCGGAGGAGAGCTGTTCTTGGGCTCGGGTGAGCTTGTGGTGTGAGTAGGGTGGAATGGTTCCGATCCCAAATCAGATCTCCTACTATGGTGGTGGCTAGGTTCTATTTATAGTGGCCTTGGTCCTCTTCCCAAATATCGACGGGATGGGATCCCACAACGGCCAAATTTGAAGAGGAACAACTAGCACAAGTTATCCTGACAAAAGTAGTCTTCGCCTGCCAAAGGCTCAGGTGGTGACGCCGCACCGGGCTCCATGATGACCCCCGTTGTGCAGCCTTGACGATCTTTGGTATTGTTGCACCGATATGGAAACCTTTGCCTGATCCCTCGGGACTCCGCACCTGCGCTTGCCCCCTTAGCACCAAAGAGGAAACTGGCGCACTGCGCCCGCTGGCGCCCGCCTAGCCTTGGTCATCATGGCTCACGTCACGTGAACCTCGCGAGGTGCTCCTTGCATAGATATCTCCACTCCTCGGGAGCCAGCCTAGAGAGACTGCCCCCAGGGAGGTCTTGCTGTCGCCTGTCTAGCAAGGCTCAGCCCCTCGCGAGGGTCTTGAGTTGCAGTTGCCGAAGTTGGGCCGCACTAGGCCGCTGATGGAGCCATGTCACGGGCCGCAGGCAGGCAAGTCTCGGTACCTCCCTTCCCAGGACGCCGACAGGTTCTGTTCCATTGATATGAGCCTCATGGCTACCCATGGTATCTTGAGCGCGAAGTTGTGGTGCCGAGGCACAAGGAGCACAACTGTGTTGGGCTGGCCGTGAGGCACGTGGACCTATTTGCGGTGAACGCAGTCAGGTTCCCAAGACAGGAAGCGGGTTCGAACCTGTTTGTAGTTGTCACGAGCCCTTATGGCGGACTAATATCTGGGCCCGTAGGCGTCGGTTTGATCTTCGGCTGCTAGGGCTGCAGTGTGTTCCTCGGTTCGGAGTGAGTGTTTCGTGTTGCCGTTAATTGTTATGACGCCCGAGGGACCGGACATCTTCCGATTGAGGTATGTGTAATGCGGGACGACGTTGAACTTGGCGAACTCCGTTCGGCCGAGGAGGGCATGATAGGCGCTGCGAAAAGGGGCGATATCGAAGATGAAGTATTCGCTTCAGAAGTTGTTTGGTGACCCGAATGCTACTTTGAGGTTCACCATGCCCGTGCAACAGGCCTCCACTCCTGGAATAACTCCCTTGAAGGTGGTGTTACTAGGTTTGATCCTTGATGGGTCGAATCCCATCTTCCGCACTCTGTCTTCGTATATCAGACTGAGGCTGTTACCCCTGTCTATGAGGACTCTCGTAAGGTGGAATCCATCGATAATGGGGTCAGGCACTAGGGTTACCGATCCTCCGTGTCGGATACTGGTCAGGTGGTCCCTGTGTTCGAAGGTGATCGGGTAAGCCGACCATGGGTTAAACTTCGGTGCCACAGGCTCGACGGAGTATATGTCCCGTAGTGCCCGCTTCCTTTCTTTCCATAGTATATGGGTGGCGTAGATCATGTTCACCGTCTTAACTTCGGAAGGGAAGGGTTTTTGGCCTCCACCATTCAGCCTGCGGGGCTCATCGCCATCCTCGCTTCGGGGGATTATGCCAGAGTCTTCGTCCGTGAGTTTGCCGGCATGTTTGATCATCCAACAATTATGGTTGGAGTGGTTGGCGGGCTTCTCTGATGTGACGTGGATCTGGAAGGGCCTGCCCAGGATTTCTTCTAGCTTGCATGGACCGTCACTGTTGCCTTTTGGAGGCCTTTTTGGGATCCAGACTTCGGATTGTGGAATCCGGCATTGACTGCCTTATCCTCGCCGCCACCATCATTGTGGCGACGCTTATTTTTGTTGCATCGTGACTTCCCGTTTTTGTCCAGACCTCAGAGGTATCGGGGGTGTCGGGATTGGTGCTTTTATGAGCGAGCCAACTATCTTCTCCCACGCAAAAGCGGGTCATCGGGGAGGTAAGAGCTGCCATCATGCTAGGCTTGTCCTGGCCGAGCTATCTCACAAGCCATTCATCCTTGACACTATGTTTGAAGGCGGTTAAGGCTTCAGCGTCTGGACGGTCAGCAATCTGGTTCTTCTTTGTTAGGAACCGATTCCAGAATTACCGGGCAAATTCTCTAGGCTGTTGTGTGATGTGGTTCAAGTCATCGGCATCTGGAGGCAGGACATAGGTGCCCTGGAAGTTCACTCGAAAAGCGTCCTCGAGCTCTTCCCAACAACCTATAGAGTCTTTGGGAAGGCTATTCAAGCAATGTTTAGCTGGTCCTTTTTAGCTTTAGTGGCAAGTACTTGACAGCATGGAGGTCATCTCCTTGCTCCACGGGAACGTGGAGTAAAAAAATCCTTTATCCATACGGCCAGATCAGTAGTTCCGTCGTATGGCTTGATGTTCACGTGCTTGAAGCCCTCCAGTAATTGGTGTTGCATTACCCTGTCTGTGAAACATAGGGGGTGTGCGGCGCCTCGAACTCGGGCTACTTCGCGTCGGAGGTCCTCGGCCATCCGAGCCCGCTGTTGTTCTTGAACTCTATCGTTTCGGTTCAGCCAGACATAGTATTCCTCCCGGCTAGCGGGTGGGTTTTCATGTGGTACGTAGATGGACCTTGTATAGTCTCCTCGAGCATCCAAGTCATGGTGGAGGTTGTATTGTTAGGTAGGTCACGCTGTCTCCTTACCATAATGGCAAGGTGGGGCGGCCGGGTATTCGGCCTCATTAGTTCTTCTGTCCCACCCTCGAGGGGCGCTGTCCGGCTATTCGGCGTAGGTGTGAGTTGGAATTATTGGCTCTACGGCCTCTTCATCGAACTGTGGCAGTAATCTTTGCTTTGGGTAGCTTTTAGTCTGTCGTTCGTGATCGTATCCTTCCTCCGCAGCTAGGACTTTAGTCCATCGGTCATTGAGGGTTTCTTGCTCGGCCTTTATTTTTTGTTTCTACTTCTTCAGGCTGCGAGCGGTGGCAATGAGTTGCCGTTGGAACCGTTCCTGCTTGAGAGGGTCTTCAGGGACGATGTAATCCTTATCCCCTAGACTGATCTCCTCTTCGGAGAGCGGTAGGCAATTTTTGTCTTCGGAGTCATTGAGGTCTTCTAGGTTGAGCGGATCCTCATGCTCCTCGGGATCATTCTACTGATGATCATTGGTTGTGGTGCCGGCGAGGTCGTCCGTATTTCCCGGGGTGCCCTCTTCCGGAGACTCTATGTTACTTGGGTGGCTTTGATGCACCTTGGAGCGGCAGCGCTATCTGCGGCGTTTGGGCGGCACGTATCTGGGTTTGTTGTCGTCCTGCCTTGGCGTACCATCGCCATTATTGGGGGTGTCCACCATGTAGATGTCGTAGGTAGATGTGGCTGACCAGCGGCCGATCACGGGGGAGGGGGGACATCAGTGTTGTCCGTTGCTCTGCCATCATCTTCCATGTATTCTGCATTTTCTGAATTGTAATCCAACATGTTGGTTAAATTCGACAGTGGCTACTAAGTGGGTGGTGGGTGGCCTGTAAAATTCCCCGTGATATGCTTCGACGGGTCACTTGACGCGAGCCGCGGGCGGGTCCTCCCAAATAGCCATTTCCTGGATTCGGTCCACCGCCTCGTTTAGTAGGGCGAGGGTCGCTGGGCTCGAGAGTGACGGGGGTTCTAGATCCAACTCCGTCGCAGCGGGGCGAGGGGTGATCTGTGCCCCGCCTAGGTTCTGATTTTTGAAGACCGGGTTGAGCTCGGGATCGGGATCGGGTCTTTTTCGGAGATCGAGGACATGCTTTGGTCCCAGGGTGCATTCTCCGTGCTGAGGCTCGAGGCCGAGTGGGTTCGGGCTAGGAGTGATTCCTGGCCACCGATCATTGATTCTCCGCAAGGGCTCGAGGCCGGAGGCGTGTCTTGAGGGGAGGGTTCGGACAAGAATGTGTCTCGGTTCCCGAGTCCTCGTTCTGCATGGAGGCCCGAAGATGGGTCTTCAGCGAGTGTTGTGAGCGTGGTTGCAGGCGACTCCTGTTCCTCGCTCAAAGAGGAGTCCTCCGGGCTCGAGGCGGGCTCGAGGACTGGGGCTAGTCCATAGGTCGGCTCGGAGAGGGGATCCAGAGCGGGCCTGGCGAGGCTCACAGGGGTGTGGGAGGAGGTCGTGAATCCGGCAAAGACCAGATCGCCTCGCACGTCCGCAACATACTCCAAATTGCCGAATTGAATCCGGTGCTCAGGGGCGAAGTTGTTGATCTGTTCTAGATGATCGGTGGGGTTGGCATGCAACACAATGCTCCCGAACGCGAAGAGTTGGCCAGGGAGGAAGAGGTCCCCGGAGTTGATGCCCTCACCGATGATTAGGTGAGCCATCCATCCTCGGGCAACCCAACAGCGGAACTCTTAATGAAATCACCAATGTTGGTATCAAAACCGACGGATCTCGGGTATGAGGTCCCGAGCTGTGGATAGATCGATAAGGAACAGGAGACAAGGGACACGAGGTATTACATAGGTTCGGACCCTCTCGAAAAGGTAAAACCCTACTCCTGCTTGATTGTATTCGGTGTGTATGGTTACAGAGCCGGTCTACCTCGAGATCAGGCGTGCTAAACCCTAGATGGGAGACTTGATGAATGAAGCTCTAGCCCTAAAGACTAAAACCCTCGGTATATGCACCGATAGGGTTAGGGTTACATGAGGTCGGTTTACAATGATGGAAAGATTCTGCCTATTCTTAACATGGAAGACACACTACGACTCCGAAGCCTCCTTATCCGATCATGGATCTGTACTTGGGCTTGGCTCCGCAATAGCCCATCAATCCGGCCCAGCCACAACAGGCCAGCCGCCCGAGGACCCCTTAATCTAGGGCGCCCTGACCCCCCGCACGCATGGATTTAAAAAGTATGTTTCCACTAGCTAACGCGTGGGCCCGTGTCGGTGGCCGCTACTAATATGACCGTGTTTGGTCATTAGCCAGCCGCCATGTGGGACAGCGGTGGACACCGAAGGAACGTCACGCATTTCAGGACTAAATTTGGGCAGGAAATGGGTCTGCGCGGACGCGAAGCAGACGAGTTTTGTCTGCCGTGACCCAAACAGACGTTGGCGGACAAAATGGGTCACCCGGTTGAAGTTGCTCTAACATCTTTGAGGCGACGTGCCAAGCAGGATTTGGCCTTTGTATACTGTGTTGTTTCAGCAACCCAACATTAGTCCTAGAATGAGAAGGGATGGGGGGCATATGTTGGGCGAGACCTTAAGCTTCGAAAAGGCGCCTTATTCCTAGAAATCTAAGGCTTGGACCTTAGGGCTGATTCGGCTGGCCTATCCCTAGATGAATGTTCTTTGCGATATAGTTTAGAAGACGACCTACTTGAAATCTACCAGAAGGAAGAGGAGTATTGGCTCCTTTAACTGGGTCATCTTTGGTGATGCAAACACAACTTACTTTCAGGCCATCGCTAATGGCCACAAGCGTAGGTGCACCATCCCGCCTCTATGGGATGGTGATCGGTTGCTGCAGGACCCCGGAGGAATCCGAGAGCATGTCGACGGTTTCTATAAGGACCTCTTTGCTGGCCGCCCCCATTCGGGCCATACCCTCGCAGATTCCGTTTGGGATGAGGGTCAACGGGTCATGGCCTTAGAGAATAGGGCTCTGCTAGGCGCCTTTGAGGAGAACGAGGTGGCAGCGATCATTAAGGGTATGAATCCCACCTCGTCCCCGGGGCCTGATGGCCTCTCAATGCGCTTCTTCTAGACCTTCTAGCCCTCCATTAAGGGAGAGAACATGGTGCTCTTCCACGAGTTGGGTCAGGGTTTCTGGACCTCTCCCGGCTCAACTTCGGGATCATCACTCTTATCCCGAAGGTGCAAGGCGCGTCGGTTATTCAGCAGTTCCAGCCGATCACAATCATCAACGTGATCTTCCGGATTATGGCTAAGGGCTACACCAGTAGGGCAGCCCTTATAGCGCCGTGGATTACCCACCAAAACCAGACTGCCTTTGTCAAAGGCCGCCTTATCCTTGATCGGATTCTTGTCCTCCATGAGGTTATTCATGAGGTCAAGTCAAAACGCCTACGAGCGGTGCTTTTCAAGATCGACTTCCACAAAGCGTACGACACAGTTCACTGGTCCTTCCTTCGGGAAGTGTTACACAATAAGGGATTTAATCTGCAATGGACCACTCATGTGATGCAAATGGTGATGAGTGGGAGGACGACTATTAATATCAATGGCGAGGTTGGACCCTACTTCCACACGGAGCAAGGCGTCCGACAAGGGGACCCCTTCTCCCCCTTCTTATTCAACCTCGTGGTTGATGCCTTGGCCACTATCCTGGATAAGGCAGAGGGGGCCGGCCACATTAAGGGTGTATGCCGCCACCTCCTTGGGGCGGGTGGCATCACCCATCTCCAGTATGCGGATGACACAATCCTTATGGTCGAAGGATCTAATGAAGACATTGCTCACTTTAAATTCCTACTTCTATGCTTCCAGGAGATGTCCGGGCTAACTGTTAACTTCACCAAGAGTGAGGCTATGGTCATGGGCTACATGGAAGAGGAGAGGACAAGCATAGCAAACCAGCTTAATTGCCGGTTAGGGACCTTCCCAACTACTTACCTAGGCATGCCCATCACCGACAACCATATCCTGGAAAAAGACCTACGCCCATCAGTGGCCAAAGTCTAACACCGGGTGGAACCAAGGGCGTTGGTTGTCCAAAGCGGCTCGGGTTATCCGATCAACTTGTCGATGCTTAGTCTACTGATGTATTTGATGGGATTCTATAGCCTAAATGAATCCCTGCACCATGATGTGGCTAAGTACCAGTCCCGGTTCTTCTGGGCGGGGAAAGGTGATAAACAGAAATACCACATGGTCAAATGAATGGAGCTTTCAAACCCAAGGACCAGGGGGGTCTCAGGATAATCTCATCCAAAAGGATGAATATTTCTCTTCTAGCTAAATGGCTATGGAGGATTGCCTCCGGAGAGGATGGCATGTAGCTAGACATTATTCACGCTAAGTACCTGCGTGGCCAACCCCTAGCGTTCACTCAAAGATCTGGTGGATCGCAATTCTGGAAAATGATTAATAAGATGATGCCAGTTCTACGGCTCGGCTCTTCGATTGAAGTGGGCCTGGGCACCGCCACCCTTTTCTGGCTAGACCGATGGTGCGGCACCCAACCCTTTGCCTCTTGTTTCTAGGTGTTGTTTAGTATCTGCTCCGACAAAAACTTGACAGTGGCAGCCGCCCTGTCAAACCTCAAGAATATCGCCTTCAGGAGAACCTTTGGCCCCGGTGAACGGGACCTTTGAGAGGATCTAGTAGCTTATGTAGCTCTCCACACTCCGTCCATAGATGAGGACGTGGTGCATTGACACCTCGAGTCCAATGAGAGGTTCTCCACGAAATCGTTATAATAAGCGATTATGCCGACTCCGGGACCGATAGAATTGAACCTCCTTTGGGAGATCAATCTACCCCTTAAGATTAGTATCTTCCTTTGGCAGTTGGTGCACGGACGTGTCCCCTTCGGTACTGAGGGGCTGAAGCGGAATGGCCCATCCGATGGGATGTGCCCTTTGTGTTCGGTCCCAGAGGACCCTAACCATATATTCTTCATATGTCCGTCCACTAGATTTTTTTGGAGCTATTTACGAGAGGTTGTTGGTGGCGGATGGTGCCATCCCAACCTGCCCGATATCTTTAGTGAGGTGCTCGGTCCCAACAACTCCGCTAGGCGACCGCCCCTCTGGGTGAACATTGGCGCCCTCCTCTGGACACTACGGAATATTCGTAATAAGCTTGTGATAGAGCATGTTATTCCTCTTAGTGCGACTGATGTAGTGTTCAAACTACATGGTTTTCTATAGCTATGGCGGCCGCTTAGTCGGCGCCACGATCGGGACGCCATCGACGGAGCCATCGCCGAGCTTTGGTCCATCGCCGCCCGCATGACCGTGCCACTTCTCCCCCCTCCGCCCCCTGGAACCGGATTAGTGTAGCAATTACTGGACTTCTTCTTGGGGGTATTATTGTGCTGCTCCCCCAGCTAGACTTATTGTTGTTGTGTTGCACTTTGTGTGTTCTCTGGGTTTGCATGTGCGTTAAACCTTTTTTTAACTAGGCAAAAGAGTTGCCACTTTCATTGATTAAGAAGAAGGTTTAGAGTTTTTAGCTAAAGGCCAAATTACAAGGCGTCACTCTAGCGGCACTACAGTACTCAAATATTTGGCCCCTGTAAGGCACCAAAATTGTTAAACATCTTTGATTCTAGCAACAAGAACCCCAACCGGCACCGCGGTGTTACGGAAGACGCGTGCATTCCTCTCGTTTTAAATTTCCCACAAGATCAGCATAATAAGAGACATCACCGCCCGTCGAGATTGCGACGCATTGGAGTCAATGAGGTTCCGCCAGGCTTTCACCGAATGGACCGCCACCCAACCTGTGTGCTTTGGTCCAGGCTTTTAGAGCAACTCCAATGAGGCGACCCATTTCATCCGCCTGCGTCCATTTGGGTCGGCGCGAACAAAAGTGGCGGCCCAACGCGCCGACCCAAACTCAAATCACGTCCGCGCTGACGCATTTGCGGCCCAAATTTGCGCCCAAAATGCGTCGGCGCGGACTCGAAACGGACGTCATGCGCGCCTTCTCAGTGTCCGCCGCGTCCCCACCTGGCAACCGTCCAACTATCGACTGCCCACGTGGTCAACTTAATTTACGACCGCGGGCCCACTCGTCAACGACTGGTGGTCTTCCTTTTTTTAAGCCGACCGTGTGGCGGGGACATCCTCATCCAAACTCGTTGTCCACATCTAGCAAGCTCTGATCCCCCGTCACCAGCAAACCCTAGCCACCACCACCACAACGAGATGGGGCTCTTCTCCGGTGCCAGCAGCAGCAACGCCAAGGGCAAGGCCCCCGCCATCCCTTTCCCATCGCAGTTCCTCCCGCCTCCGTCGGCGGCAGCGCCTCACCGGCAGAGGCAGCACGTGAACGTGCCAGTGCACCAGGCGAAGTGGTACTGGCAGCACCGCGTGCCTCTCTCGTACCCCGACGCCACCCTGCCGCACAACTGCCATCTGTATCCAGAGAGGATCCCAGTGCCGGCGGAGCCGCGGTCAGCTCGGGCTCATGCGGAGGAGGTGCAAGGGCAAGGCCGCACCTCCTCCAAGGCCAAGGCCAAGGCCGCACCTCCTCCGCATGAGCCCGAGCCGACCGCTGCTGATACCGGAGCAGTGCCGCGACCCCGCCTATGCAACCGACTCGCCCAACTGGGCGAGGTGGATTGTCTTTGGACACGAGGAGGCGAGGCGACGGGGCGTGTGCATGGTCGACCGCAGCATTCCACTGCCACCGCTCATCGTCCACGAGGAGGACCAGGCGGGGGAGGACGCCTACCAGGCGGCCCTTGCGCCCATACACCGGGAGAGCGAGGAGGACGAGCGGCGCAGGGTGAAGGCGGTGGAGGAAGGGTAGGCTCAGTACGAGGCGGCACTGGCGCAGGCCATTGCCCTCTCTGCGACGGGTGACTGTGTGGTGCTGCCGGTGGCCCCGCCGTCCCCTCCCCAACGTCGTGTCAAAGGCGAGCCGCAGCCGCGGCCAGAGCCCTCGCCAGAACCGAGCGCTACTCCTGGATGGGAGTAGTGCGCGAGTGGGTCTCCGCGCTAACGGTTTGGATGGGGGCGACGCCGGCGCAGGAGGCGGTGTACCTCGAGTACTGGCGCTAGATACGGCTGGCCGAAGAGTGCCACGACGGCGACTACTGATACGTCTCCAATGTATCTATAAGTTTTGATTGTTCCACGCTATTATATTATCTGTTTTGGATGTTTAATGGGCTTTATTATACACTTTTATATTATTTTTGGGACTAACCTACTAACCCCAAGCCCAAAGCAGATTGTTGTTTTTTTTTGCATATTTCAGTGTTTCACACAAAAGGAAAATCAAACAGAGTCCAAACGGAATGAAACCTTCGGGAGAGTTATTTTTGGAACAATTGCAACAAAGAAGACTTGGAGTACACGCCAGGAAGCGAACGAGGCGGCCACGAGAGCAGGGGTGCGCCCAGGGGGTAGGCGCGCCCGCCACCCTCACGAGCCCCTCGTGGTTCCCCTGACGTGCCTCTTCCTACTATATATACCTATGTACCCTGAAAACATCGAGGAGCATCACGAAACCCTAATTTCACTGCCGCAACCTTCTGTACCCGTGAGATCCCATCTTGGGGCCTGTTCCTGAGCTCCAGCGGAGGGGGCATCGATCACGGAGGGCTTCTACATCAACACCATAGCCTCTCCGATGAGTTGTGAGTAGTTTACCACAGACCTTCGGGTCCATATTTATTAGCTAGATGGCTTCTTCTCTCATTTTGGATCTCAATACAAAGTTCCCCTCGATCTTCTTGGAGATCTATTCGATGTAATTCTTTTTGCGGTGTGTTTGTCGAGATCCGATGAATTGTGGGTTTATGGTCAAGATTTTGAACAATATTCGATTCTTCTCTGAAATCTTTTATGCGTGATTTAAATATCTTTGCAAGTCTCTTCAAATTATCAGTTTGGTGTGGCCTACTAGATTCGTAGTTCTTGCAATGGAAGAAGTGCTTAGCTTTGGGTTCAATCTTGCGGTGTCCCTTCCCAGTGACAGCAGGGGCAACAAGGCACGTATTGTATTGTTTCCATCGAGGATAAAAAGATGGGGTTTATATCATATTGCTTGAGTTTATCCCTCTACATCATGTCATCTTGCTTAAGGCGTTACTGTGTTCTTATGAACTTAATACTCTAGATGAATGCTGGATAGCGGTCGATGTGTGGATTAATAGTAGTAGATGAAGAATCGTTTCGGTCTACTTGTCACGAACGTGATGCCTATATACAATGATCATGCCTAGATATTCTCATAACTATGCGCTTTTCTATCAATTGCTCGATAGTAATTCGTTCACCCACCGTAGAAGTCTGCTATCATGAGAGAAGCCACTAGTGAAACCTATGGCCCTCGGGTCTATCTTCCATCATATTAGTTTCCCGTTAACTTGCCAATTTCTATCGCCGTTGTTTTATTTTGCTTCCTTTACTATCAATCTATAAAAAAATATTATCTTATCATCTCTATCAGATCTCACTTTTGCAAGTGGCCGTGAAGGAATTGACAACCCCTTTATCGCGTTGGTTGCAAGGTTCTTACTTGTTTGGGTAGGTACGAGAGACTCGCCCGTGGTCTCCTACTGGATTGATACCTTGGTTCTCGAAAGCTGAGGGAAATATTTACGCTACTGTGCTGCATCACCCTTTCGTCTTCAAGGGAAAACCACGCAAGCTGAAGAGATAGCAAGAAGAATTTCTGGCGCCGTTGCCGGGGAGATCTACGCAAAAGTCATATACCAAGTACGCATCACAAAATCTTATCCCTGGCATTACATTATTTGCCATTTGCCTCTCGTTTTCCTCTCCCCCACTTCACCCTTGCCATTTTATTCGCCCTTTTTCCGTTCGCTTGCTTCTTGTCTACTTGTGTGTTGGATTGCTTGTTCGTCACTATGGCTCAAGAAAATACCAAATTGTGTGACTTCTACAATACCAACAATAATGATTTTATTAGCACTCCGATTGCTCCTATTATCGATGCTGAATCTTGTGAGATCAATGCTGCTCTGTTGTATCTTGTCATGAAAGATCAATTCTCTAGCCTTCCTAGTGAAGATGTCGCTACCCATCTAAACAACTTTGATTTGTGCGATGCAAAAGAAGAGAGATATGGATAATGATATTGTCAAATTGAAGCGCTTAGAGATCGTGCTAAAACTTGGTTCTCTTCTTTGCCTAGAAATAGTATTGATTCATGGAATAAGTGCAAAGATGCCTTTATCTCTAAGTATTTTCCTCCCGCTAAGATTATCTCTCTTAGAAACGATATCATGAATTTTAAGCAACTAGATCATGAGCATATTGCACAAGCTTGGGAGAGGATGAAATTAATGATACGTAATTGCCCTACACATGGTTTGAACTTATGGATGATTATACAAAACTTTTATGTTGGCTTGAATTTTGCTTCTAGAAATCTTTTAGATTCGGCTACGGGGGGCACTTTCATGGAAATCACTTTAGGAGAAGCTACTAAACTCATAGATAATATTATGGCTAATTACTCTCAATGGCACACTGAAATATCTACTAGTAAAAAAAGTACATGCTATTGAAGAGATTAGTGGTTTGAGTGGAAAGATGGATGAATTTATGAAATTATTTGCTACTAAGAGTGCTCCTTCTGATCCTAATGATACGCCTTGGTCCATGTTGATTGAGAATAATAATGAATCTTTGGATGTGAATTTTGTTGGTAGGAATAATTTTGGTAACAATGCATATAGAGGAAACTTTAATTCTAGGCCTTTCCCTAGTAAATCCTCTAATAATAATGGTAATTCCTACAACAATTCTTATGGAAATTCTAATAAGATGCCCTCTGAATTTGACACTAGTGTTAAAGAATTTATGAATTCACAAAAGAATTTCAATGCTTTGCTTGAAGAAAAATTGCTTAAGATTGACGAGTTGGCTAGGAACATGGATAGAATTTCTTTTGATGTTGATTCTTTGAAACTTAGATCTATTCCACCTAAGCATGATATCAATGAGTCTCTCAAAGCCATGAGATTTTCCATTGATGAGTGCAAAGAAATAACCGCTAGGATGCATGCTAAAAGAGATTGCTTTGTGAAAGCGTGTTCTTCTAGTCTTCATGATAATAATGATGAAGATCTGAAAGTGATTGATGTGTCTCCTATTAAATCCTTGTGTTTCTAGTATGAATCTTGATAAAGATGGGACTGGAGATGAGTCTACTTTAGTTAAAAGGCGTCCCAATGATTCAGATTTTTTAGATCTTGATGCTAAAACTGTTAAAAGTGGGATTGAAGATGTCAAAACTTCAGATAGCAATGAACTCACTATTTTGGATTTCAAGGGATTTAATTATGATAATTGCTCTTTAATATATTGTATTCCCTTGTTGCAATCCGTGCTAAATTCTCCGCATGCTTATAGTCAAAATAAAGCTTTTACCAAACACATAGTTGATGCTTTAATGCAATCTTATGAAGAAAAACTTGAATTAGAAGTTTCTATCCCTAGAAAACTTTATGATGAGTGGGAACCTACTATTAAAATTAAGATTAAAGATCATTAATGCTATGCTTTGTGTGATTTGGGTGCAACTGTTTCCACAATTCCAAAAATTGTGTGTGATATGTTAGGTTTCCATGAACTTGATGATTGTTCTTTATATTTGCATCTTGCGGATTCCACCATTAAGAAACCTATGGGAAGGATTAATGATGTTCTTATTGTTGCAAATAGGAATTATGTGCCCGTAGATTTCATCGTTCTTGATATAGATTGCAATCCTACATGTCCTATTATTCTTGGTAGACCTTTCCTTAGAACGATTGGTGCAATTATTGATATGAAGGAAGGAAATATTATATTCAAATTTCCGTTAAGGAAAGGCATGGGACACTTTCCTAGAAAGAAAATCAGATTACCTTATGAATCTATTATGAGAGCCACTTATGGATTGCCTACCAAAGATGGCAATACCTAGATCTATTCTTGTATCATGCCTACTTAGGGCGTTAAACGATAGCGCTTGTTGGGAGGCAACCCAATTTTATTTTTTTGTTTTTGCTTCTTCTTAGCAATAAATAATTAATCTAGCTTCTGGCTAGATGTGGTTTTGTGTTTTAATTAGTGTTTGTACCAAGTAGAACCTTTGGGAAGACTTGGGTGAAGTCTTTGCGATCATGCTGTAAAAAACAGAAACTTTAGCGCTACTGAGATTAGCTACCATTTTTTTTACTGGAGAGTGCTTTTAAGTTGATTCTTTTTGCAGATGATTAATAGAAAATTTCCTCACGTCCACCAATTTATTTCAGAATTTTTAGAGTTATAGAAGTATTCGAAAGTTACAGATTGCTACAGGCTATTCTGCTTTTGACAGATTCTGTTTTTCCTGTCTTGTTTGCTTATTTTGATGAATCTATGAGTATTATCGGGGG
>LR738709.1:406380626-406407511 GCA_902687465.1 Secale cereale | reverse complement strand
ATGAATCATAGAGAAGTTGGAATACAATAGGTTTAACACCAATATAAATAAATAATGAGTTCATTACAGTACCTTTAAGTGGTGGTTTGTTTTCTTATACTAACGGAGCTCACAAGATTTTCTGTTAAGTTTTGTGTTGTGAAGTTTTAAAGTTTTGGGTAAGAATTTGATGGACTATGGAACAAAGAGTGGAAAGAGCCTAAGCTTGGGGATGCCCAAGGCACCCCAAGGTAAAATTCAAGGACACCCAAAAGCCTAAGCTTGGGGATGCCCCAGGAAGGCATCCCCTCTTTCGTCTTCGTCTATCGGTAACTTTACTTGAGACTATATTTTTATTCACCACATGATATGTGTTTTGCTTGGAGCATCATGTATGATTTGAGTCTTGGCTTTTTAGTTTATCACAATCATCCTTGATGTACACACCTTTTGAGAGAGATGCATATGAATCAGAATTTATTAGAATACTCTATGTGCTTCACTTATATCTTTTGAGCTAGATAGTTTTGCTCTAGTGCTTCACTTATATCTTTTAGAGCACGGTGGTGGTTTTATTTTGTAGAAATCATTGATCTCTCATGCTTCACTTATATTATTTTGAGAGTCCTTTAGAACAGCATGGTAATTTGCTTTGGTTATAAAATTAGTCCTAATATGATAGGCATCCAAGATGGGTATAATAAAAACTTTCATATAAAGTGCACTGAATATTATGAGAAGTTTGATACTTGATGATTGTTTTGAGATATGACGATGGTGATATTAGAGTCATGCTAGTGGAGTAATTGTGAATTTGAGAAACACTTGTGTTAAAGTTTGTGATTCCCATAGCATGCACGTATGGTGAACCCTTATGTGATTAAGTTGGAGCATGATTTATTTATTGATTGTCATCCTTTGTGTGGAGGTCAGGATCGCGCGATGGTTAACTCCTACCAACCCTTCCCCTAGGAGCATGTGTTGAATACTTTGTTTTGATAACTCGTAGATTTTTGCAATAAGTATATGAGTTCTTTATGACTAATGTTGAGTCCATGGATTATACGCACTCTCACCCTTCCACCATTGCTAGCCTCTCTTGTATCGCGCAACTTTCGCGGTACCATACACCCACCGTATACCTTCCTCAAAATAGCTACCATACCTACCTATTATGGCATTTCCATAGCCACTCCGAGATATATTGCCATGCTATTTTCAACCATTCCGTTTACTATGACACGCTTCATCATTGTCATATTGCCATGCATGATCATGTAGTTGACATCGTATTTGTGGCAAGGCACCATGCATAATTTTTCATACATGTCACTCTTGATTCATTGCATATCCCGGTACACCGCCGGAGGCATTCACATAGATTCATTTTTTTTTCTAGCTTCGAGTTGCAATCTTTGAGTTGTAAGTAAATAAAAATGTGATGATCATCATTATTAGAGCATTCTCCCAGTGAGGAAATAATGATGGAGACTATGAATCCCCCACAAGTCGGGATAAGACTCTGGACGAAGGAAAAGAAAAAAGAAAAAAAAAAGGCCATAAAAAGGGGAAAAGATAAAAGGCCCAAATAAAAAAAAGAGAAAAAAGGGTAAAATGAGAGAAAAAGAGAGAAGGGACAATGCTACTATCATTTTTCCACACTTGTGCTTCAAAGTAGCACCATGATCTTCATGATAGAGAGTCTCTTGTTTTGTCACTTTCATATACTAGTGGGAATTTTCATTATAGAACTTGGCTTGTATATTCCAATGATGGGCTTCCTCAAAATACCCTAGGTCTTCGTGAGCAAGCGAGTTGGATGCACACCTGTGACGCCCGGGTAATTACGCTACAGTAATTCCATGCTAATGATGCCATGTCACCACGATCATTGTTGCTAATCTCGCATTAGTTCAGAGCGATACAAATTAAATTTTGAAACAAAGGCAAACAACAAAAGTTTTGAAACATTAAAACCAAAATGTTTGGTTTGTGGAAAATAATCCATGTTAACTGTCGGTGAAGGAACCACACCTTTATAATGTGTTTAAATGCACTATCATAAATCAAACAGTGATAAAAACTATTATTTGAATGCTCTTAAATTAATAAACAAATACAAACTACTTTAATTATAGTGACAAATTATTTATGGCAGTAGCATATCTATTAATACTAATTTAGGTGCTAGTTGTAGTTTTCATAAAACTTAGATTTAAAAAGAAACTAAGCTAAAACAAAAATAAATAAAATAAAATAACAATACAACATATATTAAAGAAAAGGAAAGGACCCCCCCGGCCCCTGGCCAACCGACCCAATAGGCCGGCCCAGTCGGCCACTCCCACAGCCAGCCGGCCTAACCGCTCCCAAGGCCTATATGGGTGACCTCTCCACACCCGAACCCTAGATCGACCCCCACACTTCTCCCACTACTCCCTCTGCCCCCCCCCCCTCCCGATCCAGAAGGGATCGAACCAGCGCCGTCGCTACCCGGAGTGCCCACTCGCCGGACCACCTCGTCGGGGCCCTGTCGTCGCTGGCGCCCGCCTCCTCAACCCTCCGCCACGCGTGGATCCGGTCGGGGCAGCCGATGCCACCGATGCCCCGCGGCTCCCTGACCCTGTCGTCGGACCGTCCCCGTCTCCCTCCTCGCCGGTCACCAACAAGCTACGCCGCCCCCGCTGCCCGGCAACGCCGGTGAGGGCTCTGAACCGTTCCGCCTAGCCCCCTTCCCCCTGTCCCCGTCACAGTCGCCCACGGCGCGTCCCGCTTCAACCCCAGACACCCCGCATCGTTCGCGCACTGTACGCGCCAGCACACCGCACGCCAGCGCCCAGCACGCGCGCCAGCCGCTCCCTGCGTGCGCACCCGCGCCCGCGCGCGTGTTGCCTTGCTGGTGCTCCACTGCTGCGATGACCCTGCTTGCTGCTTGTCGGCTGGCGCACCGTGGCACGCCCGCCTCGCCACATCCCTCAGCGCATGTCGCTACCTGCCGGCACGGCCGCCACTGGCTGTGGCCGCGCCCCTGCCCTCTGCCACGGCGCCTCCCCTGGTCGCCGCCTGGTCTCCCTCCGCCCATCACGCCTCACTCGGCCGCCCCATCGCTATGCGCTCGCCGCTGCCGCTCCGGTGGCTCGCCGGAGCCCCGCCCGCCGGTGGCGCCCGGCGGCCTTGCCCCGCTTTCCCCGCTCGGGTTCGCCCGCCCAGCGCGTCCCCTGGGCGTGCGCCTGTTCGGGTGGACGCCAGCGCCCGCAACCGGTAGCCCGACCCACTAAGGGCCCCTAGGGCCAATGACAAGGGGGCCCTAGGCCCCAGAACGTTTATAAAAATAATAATAAACAATAATAATAATAATTAAAATGATTAAAATATTAACTAATTAAAGAATTAGTTAATTTAATGAACCATCATTAGCTTAACTTAATCATTAATTAACCTAATCAATTAACTAAACTAATTAAACTTGTTTAGTTAGTCTTAGACAATTACTGCTGGGACCCACACTTCAGTTTGACCCAGTCAACGCCATGTTGACTGCTGACATCATGTTGACGTCAAAATACACTATTCTGGATAATGTTGAATTAAAATACAACAACAACAAAGCCTTTAGTCCCAAACAAGTTGGGGTAGGCTAGAGGTGAAACCCATAAGATCTCGTGACCAACTCATGGCTCCGGCACATAGATAGCAAGCTTCCACGCACCCCTGTCCATAGCTAGTTCTCTGGTGATACTCCAATCCTTCAGGTCTCTCTTAACGGACTCCTCCCATGTCAAATTCGGTCTACCCCGACCTCTCTTGACATTCTCCGCACGCTTTAGCCGTCCGCTATGCACTGGGGCTTCTGGAGGCCTGCGCTGAATATGCCCAAACCATCTCAGACGATGTTGGACAAGCTTCTCTTCAATAGGTGCTACCCCAACTCTATCTCGTATATCATCATTCCGGACTCGATCCTTCCTCGTGTGGCCACACATCCATCTCAACATACGCAACTCCGCCACACCTAACTGTTGAACATGTCGCCTTTTAGTCGGCCAACACTCGGCGCCATACAGCATTGCGGGTCGAACCGCCGTCCTGTAGAACTTGCCTTTTAGCTTTTGTGGCACTCTCTTGTCACAGAGAATGCCAGAAGCTTGGCGCCACTTCATCCATCCGGCTTTGATTCGATGGTTCACATCTTCATCAATACCCCCATCCTCCTGCAGCATTGACCCCAAATATCAAAAGGTGTTCTTCTGAGGCACCACCTGTCCATCAAGGCTAACCTCCTCCTCCTCACACCTAGTAGTACTGAAACCGCACATCATGTACTCAGTTTTAGTTCTACTAAGCTTAAACCCTTTCGATTCCAAGGTTTGTCTCCATAACTCTAACTTCCTATTTACCCCCATTCGACTATCGTCAACTAGCACCACATCGTCCGCAAAGAGCATACACCATGGGATATCTCCTTGTATATCCCTTGTGACCTCATCCATCACCAAGGCAAAAAGATAAGGGCTCAAAGCTGACCCTTGATGCAGTCCTATCTTAATCGGGAAGTCATCAGTGTCGACATCACTTGTTCGAACACTTGTCACAACATTATCGTACATGTCCTTGATGAGAGTAATGTACTTTGCTGGGACTTTGTGTTTCTCCAAGGCCCACCACATGACATTCCGTGGTATCTTATCATAGGCCTTCTCCAAGTCAATGAACACCATATGCAAGTCCTTCTTTTGCTCCCTGTATCTCTCCATAAGTTGTCGAACCAAGAAAATGGCTTCCATCGTCGACCTCCCAGGCATGAAACCAAACTGATTTTTGGTCACGTTTGTCATTCTTCTCAAGCGGTGCTCAATGACTCTCTCCCATAGCTTCATTGTATGGCTCATCAGCTTAATTCCATGGTAATTAGTACAACTCTGAACATCCCCCTTGTTCTTGAAGATTGGTACTAATATACTCCGTCTCCATTCTTCTGGCATCTTGTTTGCCCGAAAAATGAGGTTGAAAAGCTTGGTTAGCCATACTATCGCTATGTCCCCGAGGCCTTTCCACACCTCAATGGGGATACAATCAGGGCCCATCGCCTTGCCTCCTTTCATCCTTTTTAGAGCCTCCTTGACCTCAGACTCCTGGATTCGCCGCACAAAACGCATGCTGGTCTCATCAAAGGAGTCATCAAGTTCAATGGTAGAACTCTCATTCTCCCCATTGAACAGCTTGTCGAAGTACTCCCGCCACCTATGCTTAATCTCCTCATCCTTCACGAGGAGTTGGTCTGCTCCGTCCTTGATGCATTTGACTTGGCCAATATCCCTCGTCTTCCTCTCTCGGATCTTGGCCATCTTATAGATGTCCCTTTCCCCTTCCTTCGTGCCTAACCGTTGGTAGAGGCCCTCATACGCCCTACCCCTTGCTTCACCAACAGCTCGCTTTGCGGCTTTCTTCGCCATCTTGTACTTCTCTATGTTGTCTGCACTCCTATCCAAGTACAGGCATCTGAAGCACTCTTTCTTCTCTTTAATCGCCTTCTGGACGGCATCATTCCACCACCAGGTATCCTTATCTTCGCTTCTCCTT
Source organism: Secale cereale (assembly GCA_902687465.1). Taxonomy (NCBI): domain Eukaryota; kingdom Viridiplantae; phylum Streptophyta; class Magnoliopsida; order Poales; family Poaceae; genus Secale; species Secale cereale. The sequence goes on along the minus strand of LR738709.1, from coordinate 406,401,952 downwards.
CCCCTGGACACTCCAAACTCCTCCGAGGCCACCTTACGAATGCAAGTCGCCATCTTCATCCACACATTGTCCGCATCCCCTCCTTCCTCCCAAGGGCCCTCCTTAATGACCCTCTCCTTGAACGCCTGAGCTAACTCCCCCTTGAGCTTCCACCACTTCGTTCTAGCGACTTTGGCACGCCTATCCCGCTGGACACGAGTCCGAAAGCGGAAGTCAGCAACCACCAGCTTATGTTGAGGTACAACACTCTCTCCAGGTATCACCTTACAATCTAGGCACGCACGCCTATCTTCTCTTCTCGAGAGGATGAAATCAATCTGGCTAGAGTGTTGGCCACTACTAAAAGTCACCAAATGTGATTCTCTCTTTCTAAAGAGGGTGTTAGCTACAATCATGTCGTAGGCTAGAGCAAAGCTTAAGACATCTTCTCCTTAAAATAATTAACTAAATTCTAAAAATGATTAAATCTTTTAAAATTAATATAAAATAAACCGTAGCTCGGATGGAAAAACTTTGTACATGAAAGTTGCTCGGAACGACGAGACGAATCCGAATACGCAGTCCGTTCGTCCGCCACACGTCCCTAGCATAGCGAACATGCAACTTTCCCCCTCCGGTCCGTTTGTCTGAAGTATAGGGCCGTGGTCACTTGGGTGTGATCACGGGTATATACTACATACATATTATACTTGACACATGATGTGACTAAAGTCGGGTCGGCTCATTGAGTACCCGCAAATGATTCCGATGTGGGGGCTGAAAGGACAGGTGGCTCCATCCAGGTAGTGGTCGGCCTGAATTCCCGACGGCCCCCGAGTAGGGTAGGTTGAGACACCCAGTCGAGAGGTGGCCTGGCCCTGGTCGTTGTCCGCGGTTACTTCATAATAACACGCTTAACGAGTTTGGATATTTGATCTGAGTCTGGCCGTTGGCCTATACGCACTAACCAGCTGCGTGGGAATAGTTATGGGCTCTCGACGTCGTGGTATCAGCCGAAGCCTTCTTGACGTCAGCGACTGAGCGGCGCGCGCCAGGTTGGACTGCGTAAGGTAACTTCCTTAGTAATGGAGGTTGCTAGGTCTGCTCACCGGCCGCCCTCGCAATGTGCAGGTGTGCATTGGGCGATGGGCCCGGACCCCTGTGCGCTTAGGACTTAGACCGGCGTGCTGACCTCTCTGTTGTGCTTAGGTAGGGCTGCGACATGTTGATCTTCCGATGCCGGGCATGACCCAGGAAAGTGTGTCCGGCCAAATGGGATCGAGCATGCTGGGTTATGTGGTGCACCCCTACAGGGAAGTTAATCTATTCGAATAGTCGTGTCACTCGGTAAAAGGATGACCCGGAGTTGTATTCTGACCTCATGACAACTAGAACCGGATGCTTGATAAAACACACCCAGATGAGTTCCAGATATAAGTCGGTGGTTGCTCTCTCACAGGGTGATGTGTGGGAGGATCGCCGGGTAGGATTATGCTATACGATGTTACTTGGTGAACTTACCATCTACTACCTTCTACTGCTGCAAGATGGAGGCTGCCAGAAGCATTGATACTTGTTACTATTCCATCTACTCTCTTCTACTGCTGCAAGATGGAGGTTGCTAGAAGCGTAGTCTTCGATTGGATTAGCTATCCGCCTCTTATTCTGGCATTCTGCAGTTTAGCCCACAGATAATACCCCTTTACACACATATCATTGCATATGTAGTGTACATCCTTGCTTGCGAGTACTTCGGATGAGTACTCACGGTTGCTTTGCTTCCCCTTTTCCCCCTTTTTGTTCCTTCTTCTCGGATGTCACAACCAGATGATGGAGTCTAGGAGCCAGAAGATCCCGAGGGTGTTTCTACGTGGAGTTCGGCTTCGAGGAGTAGATAGTAGGTCCCGGGCAGGAGGCATTGCCTCTTCGATCGTTGCTACATTTGTGCTAGCCTTCTTAAGGAAAACTTGTTTAACTTATATCTGTACTTAGATATTATTGCTTCCGCTGACTCCTCTGTTTTCGAGCATATGTATTCGAGCCCTCGAGGCCCCTGGCTTGTAATATAAAGTTTGTATTATTTTAATTTGTGTCTAGAGTTGTGTTGTGATATCTTCTAGTGAGTCCCTGGTCTTGGTCGTACACATTTACGTGCATGATTAGTGTACGGTCAAATCGGGGGCGTCAGAACACCCACTTAGTTTTTTTGTTGAGCTTTCATACACTTATAGCTCTATTGCATCCGTTGCATGACAATCCCTACTCACTCACATCGATATCTATTGATGGGCATCTCCATAGCCCATTCATACGCCCAGTTGATGTGAGACTATCTTTCTCTTTTGTCTTCTCCACAACCACCACTCCATTCCACCTATAGTGCTATATCCATGGCTCACGCTCATGTATTGCGTGAAAGTTGAAAAGTTTGAAAAAAATTGAAGTGTGAAACAATTGCTTGGCTGAAACCGGGTTTGTGCATGATTTAAATATTTTGTGTGATGAAGATAGAGCATAGCCAGACTATATGATTTTGTAGGGATAACTTTCTTTGGGCATGTTATTTTGAGAAGACATAATTGCTTTGTTAGTATGCTTGAAGTATTATTATACTTATGTCAATATTAAATTTTTGTCTTGAATCTTCCGGGTCTGAACATTCATGCCACAATAAAGAAAATTACATTAAAGAATTATGTTGGGTAGCATTCCACATCAAAAATTATTTTTTTATCATTTACCTACTCGCGGACGATCAGGAATTAAGCTTGGGGATGCTTGATACGTCTTCAACGTATCTATAATTTATGATTGTTCCATGCTATTATATTATCTGTTTTGGATGTTTAATGGGCTTTATTATACACTTGTATATTATTTTTGGGACTAACATACTAACCCAAAGCCCAGTGCATATTGCTATTTTTTTGTCTATTTCAGTGTTTCGCAGAAAAGGAATATCAAACGGAGTCCAATGGAATGAAACCTTCGGAAGAGTTATTTTTGGAACAATTGCAACACAGAAGACTTGGAGTACACGCCAGGAAGCGAACGAGGCGGCCACGAGGGCAGGGGCGCGCCCAGGGGGGTAGGCTTGCCCCCCACCCTCGTGGGCCCCTCGTGGCTCCCCTGACGTGCCTCTTCCTCCTATATATACCTACGTACCCTGAAAACATCGAGGAGCACCACGAAACCCTAATTCCACCGCCGCAACCTTCTGTACCCGTGAGATCCCATCTTGGGGCCTGTTCCGGAGCTCCATCGGAGGGGGCATCGATCACTGAGGGCTTCTACATCAACACCATAGCCTCTCCGATGAGTTGTGAGTAGTTTACCACAGACCTTCGGGTCCATAGTTATTAGCTAGATGACTTCTCTCTCTTTGGATCTCAATACAAAGTTCTCCTCGATCTTCTTGGAGATCCATTTGATGTAATTCTTTTTGCGGTGTGTTTGTCGAGATCCAATGAATTGTGGGGTTATGATCAAGATTATCTATGAAAAAAAATTGATTTTTCTCTGAAATCTGTTATGCATGATTTAAATATCTTTGCAAGTCTCTTTGAATTATCAGTATGGTGTGGCCTACTACATTGGTAGTTGTTGCAATGAGAGAAGTGCTTAGCTTTGGGTTCAATCTTGCGGTGTCCTTTCCCAGTGATAGCAGGGGCAATAAGGCACGTATTGTATTGTTGCCATCGAGGATAAAAATATGGGGTTTATATCATATTGCTTGAGTTTATCCCTCTACATCATATCATCTTGCTTAAGGCGTTAGTCTGTTCTTATGAACTTAATACTCTAGATGCATGTTGGATAGCGGTGGATGTGTGGAGTAATAGTAGTAGATGCAGAATCGTTTCGGTCTACTTGTCATGGACGTGATGTCTATATACAATGATCATGCCTAGATATTCTCATAACTATGCGCTTTTCTATCAATTGCTCGACAGTAATTCGTTCACCCACCGTAGAAATCTGCTATCATGAGAGTAGCCACTAGTGAAACCTATAGCCCCCGGGTCTATCAATTGCTCGACAGTAATTCGTTCACCCACCGTAGAAATCTGCTATCATAAGAGAAGCCACTAGTGAAACCTATGGCCCCCGGGTCTATCTTCCATCATATTAGTTTCCCGATAACTTGCCAATTTTTGTCGCCGTTGTTTTATTTTGCTTCCTTTACTTTCAATCTATAACAAAAATATCAAAAATGTTATCTTATCATCTCTATCAGATGTCACTTTTACGAGTGGCCGTGAAGGGATTGACAACCCCTTTATCGTGTTGGTTGCAAGGTTCTTATTTGTTTGGGTAGGTACGAGAGACTCGCACGTGGTCTCCTACTGGATTGATACCTTGGTTCTAAAAAACTGAGGAAAATGCTTATGCTACTGTGCTGCATCACCATTTCCTCTTCGAGGTAAAACAACGCAAGCTCAAGAGGTAGCAAGTACCTCGAGATGCTCGAGCGCGACGCCGAGGACGAGCAGCGCGAGGCCGAGGAGGAGGCGCGCCAGGCCGCGGCACAACCCGTGGCGGCACTGCCCGCGCCGGTAGAGCCCGCGCCGAACATGAACGCTCTCCGAAACAAGGCGTTCCCCTGGACCGGCCCGGCGCCGACGCTCATCGACCTCACGGACCCCGAGGACGACGACGACGACGTCGCCTAGGACAGCGCGCCACCTCATAGTTCATGTTGTTCTTATTTTTCTTAAATGCAAATATGACTCTCGCCGGTCTTCGTGGTAGGCTTTAATGTTTAATTAATGTAATTTTTTTTAAATATGCATGCGTTTTTTTTCTAGCGCCGTCAAAATAGATCAGGTCAGCGCTGGGCGCACGCGCCGACCCAAACGCAGAAGCCGACGCCCGTATCCGCTTGGCCGACCTAAACGGACGACGGACATAAAGCGGACAAAATCATCGCCCGTTTGGGTCGACCCGTTGGAGTTGCACTTATAATATATAAAGTGATGGAAAACCCTATTTCGTCAATTAGAAGTGAGGCATATATTTGATTCTGACCCCACACCACAAGTCGTGTTACGGACCATGGAGGGAAGCGAGCAGAGACATATCATCGTAGGATGTCATACGATCCTGCCGAATCGATCCGGAACCGGACACAGACCACAAAGACCGCCGTTCCGGATCGACATAACGTTCGTGCCCGGCAACCTATGGTGCCAAAAAAGGGCTTACGGGCACCTCACCTCTTCCGTGGGAGCACCGGCCGGTACCAGCAATGATTCATCGATTCCCCACGCTTTGGTCGTGTACTTAACCGAAACAAAGCAGCGAACGTCATCGTACTCTTATTCTTTTGTTTTGTTGAGGAAATGTGTTTGCGATCGAGTTGCATTATTGGGCCTGGCAAGAATCCAAGATGGAAGAACAGTGAAGAAATCGTCAGATGGCGCGGCTCCAGCTTGGTTTATGGGCACGGGAATCTGTAGAGAGGGGGGCATTTGCATATGCTTTGGCTAATGAGGACGAGCGTCACCCACCGCACTAGCTCTTAAACAATTCGTGTCCCTGTTCCGGCCAGCAACTGGCTCCATGCTTGATCGTTCTTCTTTTCAGCGACCTCCTCTTATTTCTGTGGGCAAGCGGCAAGCCACGGTGGTAAGTGGTAACTGGACAGCAGTAAGGAATTATTAGACTAGCCAAAGTACAGGGCGTAAAGAATGTATCAGTTGCTTCTGCTACCAACCGGTTCAATGCTCGACCCATTAAGTTGAGATGATGAGATCTATCTATCATAGCCGTGCCACCCCAATCTGGTTAATTCCTCTTTCAAGCAAAACCTCATAAAAGCTTCTTGCTTGCATCCCTCTCTCTCCAAAAGTGTCTACAGAATTGGAAATAATGCATGTTAATCAATGAAGAACAAAGGCGCCGTGCTTAATCCGCACCAAATTGCTACTTTTGGTGTTTGCTTCTCTACGCAAGCATCACTGCTCCGCCAACAACTAACCCAAGTGGTAAGACAGACACGGATGGCAGTCACCATGCCAAGCCGAAAAAACTGGTTGCAAGTTATCTCGGGCTACCAAAGGCAGTGAAAGGACAAGGCAGCTGATGACGCTGAATGCACTAGTTAATTTCAGATCACACACCGGTCACCGTCATGTGGAGCGGGAAGGGGAACCGCATAGCCTACCTCACTGAGCTAGGACACAGCACATGCCGCGGTAGATGGCGCGCATATCATATCAGGAAATCAAGGCGGGTCGGATGGCGTGCCCTCCACTAGAGCCTAGCTAGCTGAGCTCCGTTATATAAAGGGCATTGAGCTAGCGACCCGGTGGGTGCGAGAGCAAAGCACACTCCCACCGTTTTTTTAGCAGCGGCGGCGAAGCGAGGATGCTGGTGGTAGAGCTGGGCGTATGGGTCATCCCGCTGACCCTCGTCTTCGTCCCGTGCCGGCGCATCGTTCTCCTCCTGTCCAGGCTCCAGGAGCTTCGCCGGACCATGATGCGCCCGAGGCTGGTGATCACCTCGCGGGAAGAGGACATGTGGAGCCGCCTGTCCAGGCTTAACTCCATGGCCTTCATGCTGTGACGGTGGTGTGCTATGTGTGCCTGCTTGCACCTTTCCTCGGTTGGTGGTGTTCGATGCTAAGTTGTTTTCGCTTCTTCTTTTCTTGAGCCTTGTATCTGTAATAAGCTCGCGGTAGTTGAGAGGTAAGATGTATATATATTGCCGTAGCTTGGACTTTGATGTTAGCTGTATATACTGGTGTGGCAGAGGCAATGAAATGAAATTAACTTCATGGTTCATCTAGCAGAATTTCTTGGACTAGCAGTTTTTGTATTGTTTGACATGAGAAATAATTTAACAAATAACAGGATTTTGTCATACTTCATGTATAAAACAATCATCACGTCGATACAACAAATTCAAGTGCACGAAGGATGTAGCAGAGTCTACTGGGGCATCATCACAAACACACGCAAGAAAAACATGGAAGAAAACGAAAAACAAAGACCTATTGGTCAGTACCTCAAGCCTCATGAGGCGAAGCAAGTCGGCATTAGGCAGCAGTCATCGCGTCCATCATGTGGGCAAACTGATCGCGGTCCCTCGTTGTCCAGATAACGAGTTTCAGTGCTGCAAGAATACAAAAAAAATTGAAAATAGAGTCGGAGGCCCGCCTAAAAAAACTCTCTCAATAACCATTTGCTATGCGTTGTCCACAGTGTCCAAACTAACAATGCACACACAAGCCAGGCAATGAAATTAACTTCATGGTTCATCTGGCATAATTTCCTGGACTAGTAGTTTGTATTATTTGACATGAGAAATACTTTAACAAATACATATTTCTCTTGATATAGGCATTCGTCCCACGTTTTAAATAAAGCAATCACTACGTTCATACAATAAGGTCAAGTGCACGAAGGAAGTAACAGAGCCTGCTCGGCCATCAGCACAAACACGCCTAAAAAATATGAAAGAAAACGAATAAAGATACCACCAAGTGGACGGTACCTCAAGCGTCCTGCGGCTAAGCAAGTTGGCATGCGGCAACAGTCATCACATTCATCATATGAACAAGCCGATCGCAATCCCTCTGTCCACATAATGAATGTGAGTGCTGGATTTGAAGATAGAGTTCATGGCCCGCCTAAGTAAGACCCTCTCAATAACCATCTTGTTGTGTGTCGTCCACAGGGTCCAAACTAACGTTACGAACACAAGCCAGAAGAGTTGTCTCCTCCTCCCGGTTTGGTTGGGCCGGGTTTTAAGAAACCCAACTGTTGGGGATATAACTATTGGGTATGACCTGCCCAGGAGGGGCCGGGTCATGCCATTGGCGGCTTAAGATGAGAAGTCCCAAGAAGGCGTGAAGATAACGGTTCGTAGAGCAAGCTGTTGAAGGCCCAAGACCCGGGGACGATTTGAGGCCCATGGGTGTGAACCGCCATATGCTTAACTTATATTTTAAGGCAAGTTTAGTTAGTAACCGAGCCGGACACGTTGTGTATGAGCCGACCGGGATTCTGTAAGCCGCCGGGCATCAGCCTGTATATAAAGGGGTGACCCGGCGGCGGGTTAACTCAAGAAACAATCGCTCGAGAACTAGGTCAAGTGTATTTGCTCCCCGGTTGTTGAGTCTCGAGCAATACAACCCCAGCTGAATTAGGCTTTTACCTCATTGAGAGGGGCCGAACCAGGATAAAAAACTCTCTGTGTCTCTTGTCCCGTTTAACCCCTTCAAGCTAACCTAGTTGCGATGACTCCACACCTAAGTCCTATTCCTAGGGCATATGCTGTGACAAATCCACGACAGTTGGCGCCCACTGTGGGGTAGGCGCACGGTGGTTTCAAGTTCTTGAAGGGAAGCTTCGCAGGGATCAAGGGATATGCTGTAGGCCGGATGATTAAGAGTCGCCACGGCAAGCTCTACATCGACGACTCAGGCTGGGGCCCCGAGGCCGGCTTAATCGAGTATGGGTACCGGGTCCCCTTCAGCGGAGTTCACGCCTTCATCGGCAAGATCGGTGAGTCGGAGCCTGAGCCGGACACCTGCACCGACACCATTGAGACGGCTCAACGCGCGCGACCCGCCAAGGTTCGAGCCGCTGCGAACCATGCTTTTGTTGGTTTCATCCATGGAGCGGATCACGATGAAGGGTTTGTGTCCAGGGGAGAGACGTTAATCTACTCTGATGGTGAGTCTTCAACTAGTGAGACCAATTCAATGTATCACCTACAGGACGGCAGGCTTGGGGGCTGCTCCGATGGTGAAAGTATTCTGGACCCCTACGAGCCGCCTAACAGGGTTGCAATCTTCATGGCCGGCACACAATCGGTGCTCGGTTCGACGACTGTTGCGGCTATGATCTCCAGTTCAACGGCTGCAGCGACAGCTGGTGCTAGCGCCTCTGCGTGCCCGCCGGCTCAAGTATTGTCCGAGCTTTTGGAGGCTTTAGCGACCTTATTGGCCGTGGAGGTGACACCAGAGAATCAAGCGCATCATAAAGTGGACGTTGCGAAATTGCGTGATGAGATAGCTCGGGCCAAGGAGGAATTCAATACCGAGAATGCTAGGAGGGCGACAGAACGAGCTGCTTTGGACGCTCAGGCGCAATGGATTCAAGCAGAGTCGTTTCAGCTTACCATGGATCAAAACGCTTCAAACACCGTCATGAGGAGGAATCAGACCCGTTTACCCACAGAGTTTGAGGCTAGGAACCTTTTCAACACGCCTAGGGCAGGAACCAGCGACCCTTTCATAGTAAACCGGGTGGTTGAGATGCCCGCGACTGGAGTACCGGTTCGGCCACAAGCTGCAGACCCGCCTCGTTTGAATTTGACTCCGCCTCAGCACGTCCTGATGCCGCCGGGTCATTATTCTAACCCTCTGGACAATATGGTTGCTGCAACAACGCGATTGGCGTCTATCCCTATTGAAGGCGAGTCTCCAGCTGCAATGGAGATACGGAGGGCCGGTGAACTTCTTCACACAGCAGTGGCTCAATAGGCGGCTTATTCATATAGCCGTAAACAGATTCACTCAACCCCTCGTCCTGATGGTAGACGAGGGGTTAAGCACCAGCGCGCGGCGAGTCATGCCTACGAGGCTGGTTATGGCGCCTCTCACTGCTTGAAACTGTTGGTGATTCAATATGCCTACTATAACTCCGGCTTGGACGAGGGGTTGAGTGAATTCGTTCACGGCTGTACGAATAAGCCGCCTGTTGAGCCACTGCTGTGTGAAGAAGCTCACCGGCCCTCCATATCTCCATTGCAGCTGGAGACTCGCCTCGTCCTGATGGTAGACGAGGGGTTAAGCACCAGCGCGTGGCGAGTCATGCCTACGAGGCTTGACATCTGTGGAGGCGGGAGTGACTTTTAGAACCCTTGGAGTGCCATGTTTTGCCCAAAGATTTCAAGGGACCCCGCAAGGTACCTAATTATACGGCGGATCAACGCCCAGAGGCGTGGATTGAGAGCTATGAGATGGCCATGGAGATGTTGGATCTTAGGGATGCTGCATGTGCTAAGTACTTCACCATGATGTTGGATGGGCCGGCGCACACTTGGCTGAAAGGATTGCCCCCTACTACACTGAATTGAAGACGCGTTTTATCCAAAATTTCAAAGACACATGAAAGCAGCCTATGTCGATTCTTGATTTAGACTCTTGCGTCTAGGGTGAGGGCGAGTCAACAACCCATTGGGTGCGCCGGATCTCGGCTGTTATCCACTCATCCGACAGTACCGACGCCGGTTCAGCCGTCCTGATGTTGGAAAAGAATTGCCAGTTCCTTCCCCTTAAGCAGAAGTTGGGACGGCTTACACGCCACTGCAATGATATGGAACAGCTCATGGCGGCTCTCGTTAAATATGCCGACTCTGATGGTACTAAGGATCCTAAGTCTGATGAGGAGAAGCCTGGCAATGCTAAGGGACATCAGTATAATACGCCGGGTCAAGGTAACAATGGTAAGCGCAAGCAACTTGACGGTGGTTTAGATTTTGGGGCTAATACCAATACGCAAGAATAATAATCAGCGTCATAAGGGAAAAGCATCAAATCCCCGGTTTTGTGGGCCAAAGTTCAATCTTGATGCGGTGATGAATCAACCCTGCCCAAAGCACGACACTCAAGAGAAGCCAGCCAATCACCTATGGAAAGATTGTTTTATCATGAGGGAGTATAGAAATTCCGGCTTTAATCGGGACCATCATGGACCTCATGGAAGGTCAGGATACGGCTCTCACGGGCCTGGCTTTGGAGGCGCCGGCTCAAGCTCCAGTTCTTAGGGTCCAAGCAATCAAGGTGGTTTTAATCAACAATCTAATCAAGGGAATCAACAGCAGCAATCCGGCTATCAGAGCCATCCAAAGCAGCTGAATGGTGGTCAATATGATGTGTTTACCACGAGTTTGTGCAAACGAGACCAGAAAATTCATATGCGAGCAGTGAACTTGGTTGACCCGGCGGTCCCTCGATATTTGCGGTGGTCTAAGCAGCCTATCGTATGGATCTGTGGGAATCTCCCGCCCCGGGTTGACAATATGGGTCAATTGGCTTTGGTGGTTGCTCCTCAAGTGGGAGGATACAAGTTTACAAAAGTGCTTATGGACGGAGGCAATAGTATCAATATCCTTTACTATGATACTTTTCACCGTATGAACTTGACTGATAAAGATCTTCAGTCATCCACTACTATTTTCCATGGGGTGGTGCCTGGTAAGTCGGCATATCCGGTGGGTAAGATAACATTGGAAGTGGCTTTCGGCAATGACCAGGACTACATGGCTGAAAATTTGACCTTTGAGGTGGTCAAGATCAAGAGTCCTTATCACACTTTGTTTGGACGGTCGGCTTATGCTAAATTTATGGCCCGGCTTTGTTATGTTTCTTTGCATCTTAAAATGCCGGGTCATAAGGGCACCATCACAGTGCACGGTGATAGGAAGATAGCTCTGGAGTGTGAAGAGGGCGATGCGGATTATGATGAATCTGTTTGCGCAATGGAGGAATTGAAATTCTACAAAGATAATGTTGACCCGACAGATATGACCCCATGAAGAAGCCAACCACATAGCATGACCCTTTGCTAAAGTTTAAGTCGGCAGATGACACCAAGCAGGTCGATTTTGTTCCTAGCGATTCATCCCAACAGTTCACCATCAGTGCTAACCTGGATCCAAAATAGGAAAGCGCACTCATCGAGTTCATCCATGAGAACTGGGACATCTTTGCATGGAAGCATTCAGACATGCCAGGTGTACCGAGGGAACTTGCTGAGCACACTCTTAATATTGATCCAAAGTTTAAACTGGTTAGGCAATTCATTCGTCGTTTTAATGAAGAGAGGCGCAATGCCATTGGGGAAGAAGTGGCCCGGCTCTTGGCGGCTAGTTTCATAGTTGAAGTCTTTCACCCAGAATGGTTGGCTAATCCGGTGCTGGTGCTTCAGAAAAACGGCACTTGGCGTATGTGTTTGGATTACACAGACCTTAGTAAGGCTTGTCCAGCTGATCCGTTTGCTCTCCCTCGTATTGATCAAACTATTGATGCTACGGCAGGTTGTGAGCGTTTGAGTTTTCTGGATGCTTACTCCGGTTATCATCAGTTCAAGATGGCAGTTAAGGACCAGGAGAAGACAACTTTTATCACTCCTTTTGGAGCCTTCTCCTATGTATCTATGCCCTTTGGGCTCAAGAGTGCCCAGGCGACTTATCAGCTTGTGTTCAGAATTGCCTCCATAATCAAATTGGACAAGATGTCATGCCTAAGTGGATGACATAGTTGTGAAATCAAGGAAGAAGGAGACCTTGTTAGATGATCTGAAGGAGACCTTTGACAACCTCCAGGTCTACAAAATGATGCTTAACCCGGCCAAGTGTGTTTTCGGTGTTCTGGCTAGTAAACTGTTGGGCTTTTTGGTCTTTGAGAGAGGCATTGAAGCTAACCCGGAGAAAATCAAGGCTATCACTTCTTTGGCTAAACCGGCGTGTATCAACGATGTTCAACGTTTGGCGGGTCGTATTGCGGCCTTAAGACGGTTTATGTAACATCCCAAATTTTCAATTTGGAATGTTATACATTAGATCATTATGCATGTCATGTTTTCTTGCTTTTGGTGATCCGAGAAGATCCTAAGCAACTCAAGGACCCTCGGAGAGAGTTGGGGATTTCTAAATTTTCATATTTGAGGTTTCTCAAATTTTGAAAATAGGATCGTTTGATTTTTTTTCTTCAAGTATTTCTATCATAAATATATGAGAGAGGGAGTAAAATGACTCTTCCAAAATAAAGAAATACAGAAGATTTAAATAAAAAAATCAAACAAGTTTTATTTGGAGTTTATTTGGATTTTATTTGAATTAGGAAAAATTGCATGTTTTCAAAAAATGCATTTTAGTGCCAAGAAAATGTTCATCTTGTTCTAAATATTTTATTTAGACGGTGAAAATTTGTTTTGGCAATTTTTAGATTTTATTTTATTTTCTAGAGTTATTTTAGCGCCGGCGTATATATATAAAAAAAATAGGGGGGACCGACCCGACTGGGCCGAAGCCCAGCCGAGCAGGCCCATCGCCGCCCGCCGCCTTCCCCGCGACGCCAGCCGCCGTGGCCGACTCGAACTCCGCCGCCGCCGCCATGGCCTTGCCCCCTCCCCAAGATAGCACCCCCCTCCTATATAAAGCTAGCCACCCCCCTCCAACCACCACCGCCGCACCCCACTCTCTCACCGCCGCCGCACCCCGCCCCTCACCAGCCCCGCCGCCGCGCCGGCACGCCGCCGCCGCTGCCGCCCCTCGCCAGCCCCGCCACCGCGCCAGCACGCCGCCGCCGCTACCGCCTCTCGCCGCCGCCACCCCTGCAGCAGCCCCGCCGTCGCCGGAAGCCGCCGCCGCCGGCAGTTCCCGACGAGGTAGCCGCCGCCGGTTTTCTCCAGAAAAACCGTTGGTTTTTTTAGAACCCCTGGTCGTTTTTTTATTAGATCGGTTTTATTAGATCGGTTTTCTGTTTATTTTTTTCTGGTTTAGTTAAGTAGTAAACGTTCACCCGTTCGTTCGTTCTAACGAACGAATTCGCCGTTTAGTCTCAGCTGACGAACGTCCGTTCGTTAAGCTGTTTTAGTTTTCTTTTTCGTAGTTATTTTCTGATCGCGATCTACGATCCGATCTTTGTTTCTTCTTTTGTCGTTTCTTTTGCAAACCGGAGTTCTTAAGTTGAACTTTCTAGTTAGATCTTTTATTTGAGTTTTACCCATGCATTAGTTAAATACTTATTGTGTGCTTGTTTGTTTGCGATAGAGTACCCGGAGTGCGCCGCTTGCTACTTTGAATCTCTAGGTTTTGCGGATCATCAGCAAGGCAAGTAACACTTTGATCATACTTTCCAATTACCCAGTTTTCATTGCATTAGTCAACCCTCACACATTGCATGAGTAGGATCAATTAATTTGTGGGACTGGGAAGTAGACTGAGATAGTACCTATTATCTGCATTACATTCAAACCTTTGGGAGTTACTTCTACGTTTGCTGTTAGGACATGCTATGCTCGTAGACGTGGATTGGGTGAGTGTATCCATGACAGATGTGAGTTTGTTAATTAATGGTTCAACTTAAGGTGGCAACTTTAACACACATCTGGGTGGATTGAGGCATCTGGGTATTCCAGGGATTGCCTGTTTTTCTTTTGGACCGCAACCCAGGCTCAAAGGGATCATGAGATTATTCATACTAGAAACTTCCGTGCGCAGCCACAATGCTATTATGGGCTCTAGCATAGTATGAGTAAGTTGTGCGAACATCTACAGTGGTGAACTAGCAGATGTAGGGGATGTAGGTTGGTACGGTTCACCCGGTCGTAGGTGCTAGTGCTTCTGAAAGACTGTGTCTCGGTCATCCGTTTCTCAAACATCAGGCAGTGCGAGAAATCTAACGGAGGAGATCGGGTCTTGTGGGGAAAAGTGCACAAACCTCTGCAGAGTGTACAAACTGATCATGATTAGCCGTGTCCCCGGTTGCGGACGTCTTGAGTATCTAGTACTTGGATATCATGTGCATCTCATCATGTTACTTTAATTTAATACTGTTGGGTTTAATGATGAACTTTAATTGGGGTTGAGAGGATGTCTATCTTCTCAACGATGTTTCAACTACCATGATAGTTAATTAAAATTTATTCCTTTGAAGTAGGGAAAAATTGGCTTTACGCAAAAACTGTAACCATAGAGCTTTCCACCAGCCATATTGCATATAGTATAGATTTACTTTATTGCTCTCTTGTGTTACTTTGCCAGCATATTCCATGTGCTGACCCGTTTTCGGGCTGCAACGTTTCATGTTGCGGACTTTTCAGACGACGAGTAAGGTGCCTTTTAGGTCGTGGTTCTATACTCAATGATGCCGTTGGAGTTGATGGACTCACTTATCTTCCAAGCCTTCCGCTGTTATTCGTGTTAGATGGCCTTAATCCATTTTTATTGTAATAAATTCATCATTGGAACTATCGATGTAATTAGTGTGTGATTGCTACTCTGTTATAAATCTTTCAAGTACTGTGCGTGTCAGCATTACTGATCCAGGGATGACACTGATGCACAGAGATCAGACTGTTTGAGGTCTGGTCGCCACAAGATGGTATCAAAGCACACGCTGACTGTAGGACACGACCACTAAGCTAAAGCCCTAGAGCACTATTCACTCTTCTCTTTTCTGACTCCTCATCTTTTCTACTCTTTTAGGATGGTGGATGCAAAGAACAAGTTCATGCAGCCGGATGACGATACACCATTTGGACGACACCTAAAGGAAGTCACCAGATATCTAAACATTGGACTACCAAGTTTCACCGGAACCTACAATGCCACTCTACCTGAGGAGGAGCGTTGGCTGATTCAAACTCAAGTTCCAGGAAGGACGTTCAGGCCCATCACCGCACTCATAGCATTTTCCTTTAATGCGCCTACATGGAGCCTAGGCAGGAGCATGGCAGCCGACATCGCTATGGGAAGGATCGAAGAAGTCTATAAGCAGGAGCTAAAGGACACTATCTACCAGATTTGTGGACGTCGAGATGAGAATTGGGATATGATCAGCACCCGGAAGGATAGATCCATTGCAGCCTTCATCCAGGAGTTGAACCATCACATTCGCCGCCAGGAGCACCAGATGTGTGCAGGGATGATAGATTTGAAGAAAGCCCTAAATAGGAATTTGGAGCTAGAGGAAGAACTCAAGTCTACACGCGATGGATATGAGGAGGAGATGCAAATACTTATGGAGAAGAATGATGACTTGACACGGAAGCTAGGGATACTCATGGGAGAAGAAGACGAGGAAGAAGAACCCAAGGAGATTCCACCGGAAGACTACATCATCATCGACGACACGAATTCGGAACCTGATGACAACAAAGATGAAGACTATGAAGATGACGCTGGAGCAGATATCATGGAATCCTCTGTCGATCAATTTTTTTAGAAGACCTTCCTTTGACTAGTAGGTTTTTTCCATTTAGTATACTTAGGTCACTTTTGTAGCGATTAGATCCGTGTAAGCCCTTGTTTGAAATTGATTTTGGTGTGATGAATTGTGTGTTTGCCTCGTGTGCATATGGGTAGTGATTTTCCCTTAGACCTCAATTCTGTTCTAATCTCTTCCCTCTACACCCATCAGATGCCTCCAAGACGTGAGCCCGGATTTGAGTTTCCCCTTGAGCTCACCCAATTGATCCAGCAGCAGAACACCCTGATGCAACTACTTGTCCAGAATACTCAGAACAACCAGAACAACAACAACCCTCCCCCACCACCACCCGTGGACAACCTAACACGTTTCTTAAGGTTGCAACCACCAGTGTTTGCAAGCAGCATCGAACCAATAGTGGCTGATGACTGGGTACACAAGATTGGAAGGGATTTGACCACCGCTAATTGCTCGAATGCTGAGAAGGTGCGATTTGCCGTACACCAGTTGTCTGGACTAGCCGCAGCATGGTGGGAGAATTACACAGCCACTTACCCCATAGCCAATGTGACTTGGGATCAGTTTCAGCAAGCTTTTCGTACCGCCCATGTCTCAACTGGAGCTATGAGTATGAAGAAGCAGGAGTTTCGTAATTTGTGCCAAGGCAACCGTACTGTGGCTCAGTACGTGGATGAGTTTAGTACCCTATCTCGTTATGCCCCAGATGATGTGGCCACAGATGCCGCTAAGCAGGAGAGATTCATGGAAGGGCTGAATGATAAGATGAGTGCACAGTTGATGGTGGCAACTTTCAATAACTACCAGGATCTGGTTGACCGTGCCCTAATGATTGAAAGGAAGCATCAATAGATTGAAAGTCGCAAGAGGAAGTATGGGCAAGGAAGGTATAACTCTGGAGCACAACAGAAGTCCTGTTTTACCCCTAAAACGGTAGGACAGTTTCAACATACCCATGGAGGAGGTAGCTCTCACAATCACAATGGCCCTAAGAATGGAAATGGGAATGGAGCAAATGGTAACCAGAACCGCCCTACACCGTCCACACCCACCAAGAAGGATTTCAGCCATGTCACTTGTTTCAAGTGTGGGAAGAATGGACATTATGCCACTGACTGCCCAGAAGCTAAGAATGGGAACGGCATTGGAAGCGCCGCGAAGAAGCCCAACCCCTTCAACAAAGGACAAGTGAATCACGTTAGCGTGGAGGAGGTTGAAGCTCAGCCAGATGCACTAATAGGTAAGTTTTTAGTTAAGTCCTTTACTGCACTCGTTCTTTTCGATACTGGTGCATCGCATTCATACATTTCAAGGGGATTTGTGGATAAGTATAAGCTGCCAACCCAAGCCCTTAGATCTCCCATGTTAGTAACCTCACCAGGAGCTGAGTATATGGCTAAGTTATGGTGTGATCAGTTGCCATTAAGGATTGGTAACTACATTTTCCCTTCGGACCTAATAGTATTGGAATCTCAAGGATTGGATGTGATATTAGGCATGGATTGGTTATCTAAGTATGAAGGGAATATTGAATGCGCCAGTAAGACCATTTTCTTACTACGCCAGAAGGAAGAAGGATCAAGTATGTATCCCGGCATGAGCCGAAGAGGAACAGATTAAATTCCTTATCAGGAGTTGTTCAGGAGGAAGTACCCGTGGTGAAGGATTTACCTGACGTATTTCCAGAAGAACTGCCAGGAATGCCACCTGACAGAGATATAGAGTTTCTGATTGAACTTTTGCCAGGCACCGGGCCAATTTCTAAGAGACCATATAGGATGCCCACAAAGGATTTGGAGGAAATTAAGAAACAAATTAAGGAGTTACTAGATAAAGGATTCATACGCCCAAGTTCTTCGCCTTGGGGTTCGCCAGTACTTCTAGTGGAGAAGAAGGATGGATCATTAAGAATGGTTGTTGATTACCGAGGATTGAACGAAGTAACGATCAAGAACAAGTACCCACTGCCGATGATCAATGATCTATTCGACAGATTGCAAGGAGCTAAGGTATTTTCCAAGATCGATCTGTGATCAGGGTACCATCAATTGAAGATCCGAGAGCAGGATATACCTAAGACGGCCTTTACCACTAGGTATGGGTTGTACGAGTATACCGTTATGTCTTTTGGTCTGACTAACGCACCGGCATACTTTATGAACCTGATGAACAAAGTGTTTATAGAGTATTTGGATAAGTTCGTCGTAGTGTTCATAGATGATATATTGATCTTCTCAAAGGATGAAGAGGAGCATGCAGAGCATTTGCGTTTGGTATTGGAGAAGCTCAGAGAACATCAGTAATATGCCAAGTTTAACAAATGCGAGTTTTGGTTGAAGGAAGTCGGATTCCTCGGACACGTTATATCTGGAGAAGGAATAGCAGTAGATCCCGCCAAGGTGGACACTGTGACCCATTGGGAAGCATCGACAATAGTTGGAGAGATCCGGAGTTTTCTTGGACTTGCAAGATACTACCGAAGATTTATCGAGAATTTCTCAAAGATTGCAAAGCCAATGACGGAATTGTTAAAGAAGGACACCAAGTTCAGATGGACAGAAGAATGTGAGGCCAGTTTCCAGGAATTAAAGAAACGTTTGGTCTCATCACCTGTGTTGATTCTGCCAGATCAACATAAGGATTACGAGGTGTATTGCGACGCTTCACGTCGAGGACTTGGAACAGTCCTTATGTAGGAAGGAAGAGTTGTTTCGTATGCTTCACGAAAACTGAAACCTCATGAGTTGAACTATGCCACTCACGATTTGGAGTTAGCAGCCGTAGCGCATGCCTTGAAGACGTGGAGACACTTTCTCATTGGAAACCAATGTGAAGTATATATGGATCACAAGAGTTTGAAGTATATATTCACTCAGAAGGAGTTGAATCTCAGGCAAAGGAGATGGCTGGAACTCATTAAGGATTACGACATGAGATTGCATTATCAACCCGGAAAGGCTAACGTAGTAGCCGATGCGCTAAGCCGTAAGAGCCATGTCAATACCCTAATGATGGAAGGATTTCCAAAGGAGTTAGCCGAGGACTTATGAGAACTACATTCGGAGATAGTTCCGAGAGGCTATGTAGCAACACTAGAAATCTAGTCTACCCTGATGGATAAAATCAGAGAAGCTCAGAAAGCTGACAAAGAGGTTGCCTCTATAAAGGAGAGGATGAGCGAAGGAAAAGCTAAAGGATTTCGTGAGGATGAACACGACACCTTATGGTTTGAGGACCGCATTTATGTGCCTAATGACCCGGGGATCAGGAAGTTGATTCTACAGGAGGCCCATGATTCACCATACTCAATTCAGCCAAGCAATACTAAGATGTATTTGGATTTGAAGGATATTTTCTGGTGGACCGGTATGAAGAAAGATATTGCGGAGTATGTAGCAGTTTGTGATGTATGTCAGAGAGTGAAGGCAGAACATCAAAAGCCGGCAGGATTGTTACAACCATTGCCAATACCCGAATGGAAGTGGGATAAGCTAGGTATGGATTTTATTACGGGACTACCCAGAACTCGTTCTGGCTATGACTTGATTGGGTCGTAGTCGATCGTTTAACAAAGGTAGCTAATTTCATCCCCGTAAAGACTACCTATACCAGTGCAAAGTTGGCAAAGATATACATGACCCGAATTGTATGTCTGCATGGAGTTCCGAGGAGCATCGTATCAGACAGAGGAACCCAGTTTACCTCAAAGTTCTGGAATCAGTTACATGAAACTTTGGGTACTAGGCTAGAGTTTAGCACAGCTTTTCACCCGCAGACAGATGGACAGACTGAAAGAGTTAATCTGATTTTGGAGGATATGCTGAGAGCCTGTGCACTAGACTATGGATCTAGTTGGGACGATAATTTGCCCTATGCTAAATTTTCTTACAACAACAGTTATCAATCTAGTTTGAAGATGGCCCCATTCGAAGCGCTATACGGAAGGAGGTGTAGGACTCCGTTGTCATGGGACGAAGTTGGAGACCGACAGTTGTTTGGACCAGATTTGATCAAAGAGTCTGAGGAGAAGGTGAAGTTGATTCGAGATAGACTGAAGGTAGCTCAGTCCAGGCAGAAAAGTTATGCAGACTCGAAGCGTAAGGAGATAACCTATGATATCGGAGACAGAGCATACTTGAGAGTATTGCCCCTGCGAGGAGTCAAACGTTTCGGAGTTAAAGGAAAGCTAGCTCCTAGATTTGTGGGACCTTACCGTGTTTTGGAACGCATGGGAGAGGTTGCCTACAAATTGGAATTGCCCAAAGGACTGTCAGGAGTGCATGATGTGTTTCAGGTTTCACAACTTAAGAAGTGCCATGCGGAAATGGCCGATATACCACATAGAGACACAATACCCCTGGAAGCGATTCAGTTGGACAGTGATCTGACCTACGGGGAGAAGCCTGTTAAGATCCTCGAAATTTCGAGCAGAGTTACCCGCAGCAAGGTTATCAAGATTTGCAAAGTTCAGTGGAGTCACCACACCGAGGAAGAAGCCACCTGGCAACGAGAAGATGATCTACGCAAGGACCACCCTCACCTATTTTCTAGCCAACCCGAATCTCGAGGGCGAGATTCATCTTAAGGGGGGTAGGTTTGTAACATCCCAAATTTTCAATTTGGAATGTTATACATTAGATCATTATGCATATCATATTTTCTTGCTTTTGGTGATCCGAGAAGATCCTAAGCAATTCAAGGACCCTCGGAGAGAGTTGGGGATTTCTAAATTTTCATATTTGAGGTTTCTCAAATTTTGAAAATAGGATCGTTTGATTATTTATTTATTTTCTTCAAGTATTTCTATCATAAATATATGAGAGAGGGAGTAAAATGACTCTCCCAAAATAAAGAAATACGGAAGATTTAAATAAAAAGATCAAACAAGTTTTATTTGGAGTTTATTTGGATTTTATTTGAATTAAAAAAAATTGCATGTTTTCAAAAAATGCATTTTAGTGCCAAGAAAATGTTCATCTTGTTCTAAATATTTTATTTAGACGGTGAAAATTTGTTTTGCCAATTTCTAGATTTTATTTTATTTTCTAGAGTTATTTTAGCGCCGGCATATATATATAAAAAAATAGGGGGACCGACCCGACTGGGCCGAAGCCCAGCCGAGCAGGCCCATCGCTGCCCGCCGCCTTCCCCGCGATGCCAGCCGCCGTGGCCGACTCGAACTCCGCCGCCGCCGCCATGGCCTTGCCCCCTCCCCAAGCTAGCACCCCCCTCCTATATAAAGCTAGCCACCCCCTCCAACCACCGCCGCCGCACCCCGCCCTCTCGCCGCCGCCGCACCCCGCCCCTCGACAGACCCACCGCCGCGCCAGCACGCCACCGCCGCTGCCGCCCCTCGCCAGCCCCGCCACCGCGCTAGCAC
>LR738709.1:406326246-406378846 GCA_902687465.1 Secale cereale | reverse complement strand
CCATGGCCTTGCCCCCTCCCCAAGCTAGCACCCCCCTCCTATATAAAGCTAGCCACCCCCTCCAACCACCGCCGCCGCACCCCGCCCTCTCGCCGCCGCCGCACCCCGCCCCTCGACAGACCCACCGCCGCGCCAGCACGCCACCGCCGCTGCCGCCCCTCGCCAGCCCCGCCACCGCGCTAGCACGCCGCCACCGCTGCCGCCTCTCGCCGCCGCCACCCCGCAGCAGCCCCACCGTCGCCGGAAGCCACCGCCGCCGGTAGTTCCCGACGAGGTAGCCGCCGTCGGTTTTCTCCAGAAAAACAGTTGGTTTTTTTAGAACCCCTAGTCGTTTTTTTATTAGATCGGTTTTCTGTTTCATTTTTTTTGGTTTAGTTAAGTAGTAAACGTTCACCCGTTCGTTCGTTCTAATGAAAGAATTCGCCGTTTAGTCTCAGCTGACGAACGTCCGTTCGTTAAGCTTTTTTAGTTTTCTTTTTCGCAGTTATTTTCTGATCGCGATCTCCGATCCGATCTTCGTTTTAGTTTAACTTTTCGCCCGTTTATTGGAATCAGGTGATTCAAGCGCCTGGAGTTTCGTATCAAAATTCTCTTTCCGTTTAACCTAGTCGCTCAAGCGTTTGCCTCAGCTAAATTTGGACTTAGATCCAGATTGGTTAGGTAGTTGTTTCTCTTTCGCCGTTAGTCTTTCGTTGTTTCTTCTTTTGTCGTTTCTTTTGCAAACCGGAGTTCTTAAGTTGAACCTTCTAGTTAGATCTTTTATTTGAGTTTTACCCGTGCATTAGTTAAGTACTTATTGTGTGCTTGTTTGTTTGCGATAGAGTACCCGGAGTGCGCCGCTTGCTACTTTGAATCTCTAGGTTTTGCGGATCATCAGCAAGGCAAGTAACACTTTGATCATACTTTCCAATTACCCAGTTTTCATTGCATTAGTCAACCCTCACACATTGCATGAGTAGGATCAATTAATTTGTGGGACTGGGAAGTAGACTGAGGTAGTACCTATTACCTGCATTACATTCAAACCTTTGGGAGTTACCTCTACGTTTGCTGTTAGGACATGCTATGCTCGTAGACGTGGATTGGGTGAGTGTATCCATGACAGATGTGAGTTTGTGAATTAATGGTTCAACTTAAGGTGGCAACTTTAACACACATCTGGGTGGATTGAGGCATCTGGGTATTCCAGGGATTGCCTGTTTTTCTTTTGTACCGTCACCCAGGCTCAAAGTGATCATGAGATTATTCATACTAGAAACTTCCGTGTGCAGCCACAATGCTATTACGGGCTCTAGCATAGTATGAGTAAGTCGTGCGAACATCTACAGTGGTGAACTAGCAGATGTAGGGGATGTAGGTTGGTACGGTTCACCCGGTCGTAGGTGCTAGTGCTTCTGAAAGACTGTGTCTCGGTCATCCGTTTCTCAAACATCAGGCAGTGCGAGAAATCTAACGGAGGAGATCGGGTCTTGTGGGGAAAAGTGCACAAACCTCTGCAGAGTGTACAAACTGATCATGATTAGTCGTGTCCCCGGTTACGGACGTCTTGAGTATCTAGTACTTGGATATCATGTGCATCTCATCATGTTACTTTAATTTAATAATGTTGGGTTTAATGATGTACTTTAATTTGGGTTGAGAGGATGTCTATCTTCTCAACGATGTTTCAACTACCATGATAGTTAATTAAAATTTATTCCTTGGAAGTAGGGAAAAATTGGCTTTACGCAAAAATTGTAACCATAGAGCTTTCCACCAGCCATATTGCATATAGTATAGCTTTACTTTATTGCTCTCTTGTGTTACTTTGCCAGCATATTTCATATGCTGACCCGTTTTCGGGCTGCAACGTTTCATGTTGCAGACTTTTCAGACGACGAGTAAGGTGCCTTTTAGGTCGTGGTTCTATACTCAGTGATGCCGTTGGAGTTGATGGACTCACTTATCTTGCAAGCCTTCCACTGTTATTCATGTTAGATGGCCTTAAGCCATTTTTATTGTAATAAATTCATCGTTGGAACTATCGATGTAATAAGTGTGTGATTGCTACTCTGTTATAAATCCTTCAAGTATTGTGCGTGTCAGCATTACTGATCCAGGGATGACACTGATGCACAGACACCAGACTGTTTGAGGTCTGGTCGCTACAGTTTATCAACCATCTTGAAGAGAAGGCTATCCCTTTGTACCAGATGGTGAAGAAAAGGGACCACTTTGTCTGGAGTGATGCTGCTAATAAGGTGTTTGAGGCACTGAAAAAACAATTGGCTGAGCCACCGATCTTTGCATCTCCCATTGATAAGGAGCCTTTGCTTTTATATGTAGCTACTAACAGCAGAGCCGTCAGTGTAGCGGTTGTTGTGGAAAGGAAAGAATCAGGCATGGAATATCCGGTTGAGAGGGCAGTTTACTATGTCAGTGAGGTACTCGTTGAATCTAAACAGAGATATCCACATTGGCAGAAGCTGGTTTATGGAGTGTTCATGGCTAGTCGCAAGTTAAAACAATATTTCCTTGGTCATCCCATCACTGTAGTCAGTTATGCTTCCCTAGGAGATATTATTCAAAACAGAGAAGCCACAGGCCGGGTGGCCAAGTGAGCCATTGAGCTTGGATCCCATGGTTTGAAATATATGCCCCGGACAGCTATCAGGTCTCAAGAACTGGTGGATTTCATCAATGACTGGACGGATCTACAGATACATGAGGAGAAGCCTGATAACACCTATTGGACTATTCATTTTGATGGATCTAGGCAGTTGGAAGGCTCGGGGGCTGGAGTTATTTTGACTTCCCCACGAGGTGATAAGTTTTGCTATGTTTTAATATTGATGTTCCCTTGTAGTAACAATGCAACTGAGTATGACGCCTTGCTCCATGGTCTTCGGATGGCTAAAGAAATGAATCTAAGGCGGGTGTGTTGTTTTGGTGACTCAGATTTGGTGGCTCAGCAAGTTTCAGGAACATGGGATTCCAAAGACCCGCTCATGGCAGCTTATCACCGGGCGGTTGATGTAATTGTTGGTCATTTCAAGGGTTATCAGGTGGAACATGTTGATCATAGGAAAAATGAGGCGGCTGATGCATTGAGCCGGCTTGGCTCTCAGCGTAAGCCGGTGCCACCCAACGTTTTTCGTGATATTTTGAATAACCCTTTGGTTAAATTGCCTACGGAGGAGGATCTTGCTATCCCTGACCCGGAGGCACAATTGGTGGTGGCTCTTCATGTTATTCCTGATTGGACAGTTCCATATTTGACTTATATGACCCGAGGCAAGTTACCTGTGGATGAAACTTTGGCCAGGGAGATAACCCGACGATCTATGTTGATGACTATTGTCAATTGTGAGTTGCACCGATGCAGTGTCACTGTAGCGACCACGATCGGAATGGACCGAAGTCTCAGTGTTCTGTGTCATCCCTGGATCGGTAATGTTGACACACACAGTACTTGAAGGATTTATAACAGAGTGGCAATCACACACTTATTACATTGAATGTCTCCAATGAGAACTTATTACACAAATCTATGGCTTAAGGCCATCTAACAAAATAACAGCGGAAGGCTTGGAAGATAAGTGAGTCCATCAACTCCAACGGCATAGCTGAGTGCATGACAAACGACGTATAACTTCTTATTCCTCGTATGAAAAGTCTGCAACGTAATATGTTGTAGCCCGAAAACGGGTCAGCACATGGAATATGCTGGCAAGATAACACAAAGGATGCAAGTAACAGAATAAAGGCTATACTACATGCATATTTGGCTGGTGGAGGCTCTAAGGTTAAAGTTTTTGCGTAAAGCCACTTTTTCCCTACAACAAAGGAATATATTTTATTTCGACTATCATGTTGGTTGAAAATCATTGAGAAGGTACCTCCAACTCAATCCCAAATTAAAAGTTCATCATTAACCCAACAAATTAAATTATAGAGTGATGAGATCAACCAATAATTCAAGTACCAGATACTCAAGATGTCCATAACCGGGAACACGGCTAATCATGATCAGTTTGTTCACTCTGCAGAGGTTTGTGCACTTTTCCCACAAGACTCGATCGCCTCCGTTTGGTTTCTCGCACTGCATGGTGTTTGAGAAACGGATGACCGAGACACAGTCTTTCCGAAGAGGTCCCCTTAACCGGATAGATAGGCCGGTACACCTACAATCCCTCTACATGTGCTAGCCCATGACGGAAAGGTTTCCCACAACTTACTCAACTATGCCAGAGCCCATATTGGCATGTGGCTGCACACGGAAGTTTCTAGCATGAATAGTTTTATGATCCCTTTGAGCCTGGGTGGCATTCCGTAGGAAAAATCACACGGAACCCCGGGATTTCCTAGGACAACCCTGGGTTCCCCGCGTGCCCTGAAACCAATCCACCCAGATGTGTATTCAAGTAGCCACCTTAAGTTGAATCCTTAATTAACAACTCACATCTGTCATGGATTTCACTCAAACCCAAACCACGTCTACGAGCATAGCATAGCGACCTAGGCAAACGTAGAAGTAACTCCCAGGGGTTTGAAAATAATGCAGGTAACAGGTTCTACCTCAATCTACTTCCCAGTCCCACAAGTTAAGAGATCATACTCATGCAATGTGTGAGTGTTTGATCTAATGCATAAAAACTGGGTAATAAAAGGTATGATCAAAGTGTTACTTGCCTTGCTGACGATTCGCAAAACCTAGAGACTCGTAGTAGCACGCTTCACAGTCCGGGTATTCTATCGCAAGCAAACAATAGCATACATAAGCAAACAAGCAATGATGCACAAAAAAAACTCCAAAAGACAAGATTTAACCAGAAAGTTCAACTTAAGAACTCCGGTTGCAGAAAGAATCAAATCGAAAGAAGCAACGAAACTCAAACTGCGAAAGAAACGAGCTCCGGTTACTATTTGGTCTAAAGTCAAATTTTATAGTAGCCAAAACTTTGTTCAAGTTGGTTAAATGGAAAGAGTGCATTGAGACGAAGATCTAGGATTTTGAATCACCTGATTCCGACTCTCGAGCAAAAAGAAAAACGAAAAACAAGATCAGGGCAGAAATCGCGATCGGAAAAATCGTGGATAAATACCCCAAAAAGAAAACTGACGAACAGGCTAACGAACGAACGTTCGCTGTCAGCGGCTAACAGACGATAAGCGTTCGTTCAAACGAACGTACGGACGAACGTCCGCTAAATAGCTAAACCGAAGAAAAACCGAACCGATCTAAACCTAATAAAATAACGGATCTATGGTTTACGAAAAACCGATCGGTTTTAAAAAAACCGATATCTACCTCGAAATGATGAACTCCGACGGGATTCCGGCTGGTCCGGTGGCGGCGGTCCGGTGGTCCGGCGGCGGCCGCGCGGCTGCGGGAAGATGGCGGGGCGGCGTAGCGCGGCGGCGGCGACGGGATGCGGCGACGATGGCTTGGGGCGGCGGCGGCGCTAGGGTTTGGGGCGGGGCTGCGGCTGGCTCGGGCTAGCGGGCCGGCGGTCGCTATATAAAGCCCAGAGTCCTAGGCGGATACGGCCCTAAGTCGGTTTGCTCTTATTTTTTCTAAAAGAGTCGTGGCGCAGAAAAACTAACGAAAGAAATACTAAACGGACTCCAAAAATCCCGAAACAAATTTTCACCGTCCTCTAATAATATTTAGGACAAAGTGAACATTTTTCCCGAACCTAAATGCAATTTTGGAAAACGCGCATTTTTCCTATGCAAATAAAATCGTAAATAAATCCAGAAAAATACCAAAAGTGATTTTAACATTTTTCCTCCAATATATCTGTTATTTTGGAGAAGTTATATTATCTCCGCTCATATATTGTACTTAGAAATATTTTTAGGAGAGAAAAATAACTAAAATCACACTGTCCTCGTACCGGTATTCGAGCGAACTCAAATATGAAAACGGTAAAATTCCCAACTCTCTCCGTAGGTCCTTGAGTTGCTTAGAATTTTGAGGAACGCCACAAAAAAATGGAAAGAGCAAGCAATGCAATATGATCTATGTATAACATTCCAAATTGAAAATTTGGGATGTTACAAACCTACCCCCCTTAGAATGAATCTCGCCCTCGAGATTCGACTTGGCTAGAGACCAGGTGTGGGTGGTCCTTGCGTAGATCATCCTCTCGTTCCCAGGTGGCTTCTTCCTCGGTGTGGTGACTCTACTGAACTTTGCAAAACTTGATAACCTTACCGCGGGTAACTCTGCTCGAAAATTCGAGGATCTTAACAGGCTTCTCCTTGTAGGTCAGATCACTGTCCAACTGAATTGCATCCAGGGGTACTGTGTCTCTAAGCGGTATGTCGTCCATCTCCGCATGGCACTTCTTGAGCTGCGAAACATGAAACACGTCATGCACTCCTGACAATCCTTCGGGCAATGACAACCTCTCCCATGCGTTCCAAGACACGGTAGGGTCCCACAAATCTCGGGGCTAGCTTCCCTTTAACTCTGAAACGTTTAACTCCTCGCAGAGGCGATACCCTCAAGTACGCTCTATCTCCGATTTCGTAGGCTATCTCCTTGCGCTTCGAGTCTGCATAACTCTTTTGCCTGGACTGAGCTACCTTCAATCTATCTCGAATCAACTTCTCCTTCTCCTCAGACTCTTTGATCAAGTCTGGTCCAAACAACTGTCGGTCTCCAACTTCATCCCACATTAACGGTGTTCGGCATCTCCTTCCATACAATGCCTCGAACGGTGCCATCTTAAAACTGGCCTGGTAACTGTTGTTGTATGAGAACTCCGCGTAGGGCAAATTATCATCCCAACTAGATCCATAATCTAACGTAGAGGCTCTCAACATGTCCTCCAGGATCTGGTTGATCCTCTCGGTCTATCCATCAGTCTGCGGATGAAAAGTTGTGCTGAATTCCAACCTCGTTCACAAAGTTTGGTGTAGCTGATGCCAAAACTTTGAGGTGAACTGTGTTCCTCTATCTAATACAATGGTCCTCGGAACTCCGTGCATCCATACTATCCTGGTCATGTATATCTTGGCCAACTTCGCACTGGTGTATGTGGTTTTCACGAGGATAAAATGGGCTACCTTCGTCAATCGATCCACCACTACCCAGATTGAATCATATCCTGCTTTGGTCCTGGGCAACCCGGTGATAAAATCCATGCCAAGCTTCTCCCACTTCCATTCGGGTATCGGCATAGGCTGCAGCAATCCTGCTGGCTTCTGATGCTCTGCCTTTACTCTCTGGCATACATCGCATACGGCTACATACTCGGCAATATCCTTCTTCATTCCCGTCCACCAGAAATGTTCCTTCAAATCCAAATACATCTTGGTGTTTCCGGGGTGTATCGAGTATGGCGAATCATGTGCTTCCTGCAGTATCTACTTCCTGATCTCCGGGTCGTTGGGCACATAGATTCGATCCTCAAACCACAAGGTGTCGTGTTCGTCCTCACGAAATCCCTTGGCTTTTCCTTCACTCATCCTTTTCCTTATCTCTACGATTTACTTATCATCCTTCTGGGCTTCACGTATCTTTCCCAGCAGTGTCGACTGAACTTCCAACGTTGCCACGAAACCTCTAGGGACTATCTCCAAACGAAGCTCCCTGAGATCTTCTGCTAACTCCTGTGGCAATCTCCCTTTTACTAGGGTATCGGCATAACTTTTTCGGCTCAAAGCATCTGCCACGACGTTGGCCTTTCCGGGATGATAGTGCAGCTTCATATCATAATCCTTTATAAGCTCCAACCATCTCCTTTGTCTAAGGTTCAGCTCCTTTTGTGTGAAAATGTACTTCAAACTCTTGTGATCCGTGTACACATCACAACGATTTCCAATAAGGTAATGTCTCCAGGTTTTGAGTGCGTGCACTACAGCTGCTAACTCCAGATCGTGCGTCGCGTAATTCAACTCGTGTGGTCGCAGTTGACGGGATGCATAGGAAACCACTCTTCTGTCCTGCATCAGTACTCCTCCAAGTCCTAAGCATGAGGCGTCGCAGTACACTTGGAAATCCTTGCGTATATCTGGCAATATCAGCACTGGGGCTGTCGTCAACCGTTTCTTCAACTCCTGGAAACTTTCTTCACATTCTTCAGTCCAATCGAACTTTGTCTCCTTCTTCAACAATGTCTTCATTGGCTTTGCAATCTTGGAGAAATTTTCTATGAACCTCTGGTAGTATCCCGCGAGTCCAAGAAAACTACGGATCTCTCTAACTGAAGTGGGTGCCAGCCATTCAGTGACTTCCTGCACTTTGACGGGGTCCACTGCTATACCTTCTCCCGATATAACATGCCCTAGGAATCCAACTTCCTTCAACCAAAACTCGCATTTGCTAAACTTGGCATACAACTGATGTTCTCTGAGCTTCTCCAATACCAAGCGCAAATGCTCTGCATGTTCTTCCTCATCCTTTGAGTACACCAGAATATCATCTATGAATACCACGACGAACTTATCCAAGAACTCCATGAACACTTTGTTCATCATACTCATGAAATAGGCAGGCCCGTTAGTCAATCCAAATGACATAACCGTATACTCATATAGCCCGTACCATGTGGTGAAGGCTGTCTTAGGTATATCCTTCTCTCGGATCTTCAATTGGTGGTATCCAGATCGTAGATATATCTTGGAGAATACTTTCGCTCCCTGGAGTTGGTCAAACAAATCATTGATCATCGGCAGCGGGTACTTATTCTTAATGGTCACTTCATTCAGTGCTCGGTAATCAACGACCATTCTTAAAGATCCATCCTTCTTCTCGACCAAAAGCACTGGGGCTCCCCAAGGTGATGAACTTCGGCGAGTAAATTCTTTCTCCAACAACTCCTTAATCTGCTTCTTGATCTCCTCCAGATCATTTGCTGGCATCCGATACGGTGTCTTAGATATTGGTCCGGTGCTAGGCAACAACTCTATCAAAAACTCAATTTCTCTATCCGGTGGCATGCCAGGTAACTCCTCTGGAAACACATCCGGATAATCCTTTACTACTGGCACTTCCTCTTGAATAACTCTCGTGAGAGAATGTACTTGCGTCCTTGTAGGCGAATGCCTAGATACATACTTAATCCTTTTTCCCTCCGAGGTGGTGAGCAAAATAGACTTACTGGCACATTCAATGTTACCTCCATACTTCGATAACCAATCCATACCTAATATCACATCCAATCCTTGTGACTCCAGGGCTATTAGGTCAGAGGGGAAAGTGTGGCGTCCTATGGTCAATGGCATCTGAAAACATCCTTGGTGTGCCATATACTCCGCTCCGGGTGAACTTACTAACATGGGGGTCTTAAGAACTCAGGTGGACATCCTATGTCTATTTACGAATCCCCTTGAAATGTATGAATGCGATGCACCAGTATCGAAAAGAACTATTGCGGTAAATGTCTTAACCAAAAACTTACCCGACAACAGCATCTGGTTGCTCTTCTACCTCCTCCACGGTCACGTGGTTCACTTGTCCTTTGTTGAACGGGTTGGGCTTCTTCCCGGCACTTCCATTGCCGTTCCCATTCTTAGCTTCAGGGTAGTCATTGGCATAATGTCCATTCTTCCCGCACTTGAAACAAGTGACGTGGCTGAAATCCTTCTTGGCGGGTGTGGATGGTGTAGAGCAGCTCTGGTTACTACTTGCTCCATTCCCATTTCCATTCTTAGGGCCATTGTGGTTGTGGGGAATTCCATGGTTATGGGTATATCCTCCCGAATTCGGAGTGAATCGGGGCTTCTGCTGGGCTCCAGAATTATTCCTTCCTTGTCCATACTTCCTTTTGCGGCTTTCAATCTGCTGGTGCTTCCCTTCAATAATAAGAGATTTATCTACCAACTCCTGGTAGTTGTTGAAAGTTGCCACCATCAACTGTACGCTCATCTCATCATTCAACCCTTCCATAAATCTCTCCTGCTTAGCGGCATCCGTGGCCACATCATCTGGGGCATAATGAGATAGGGTACTAAACTCATCCATGTACTGTGCCACAGTACGGTTTCCTTGGCGCAAGTTGCGAAGCTCCCGCTTCTTCATGCTCATAGCTCCAGTTGAGACATGGGCAGTACGGAAAGCTTGCTGAAATTGCTCCCAAGTGACATTGGCTATGGGGTAAGTGGTTGTGTAATTGTCCCACCATGCTGCGGCTGGTCCAGACAACTGGTGTGCGGCAAATCGCACCTTCTCAGCGTCAGAGCAATTGGCGATGGTCAAATCCTTTCCAATATTGCGTAGCCTGTCATCAGCCACTATTGGTTCAATGATGCTAGCAAACACGGATGGTTGCAACCTTAAGAAATGTGCCAGGTTGTCCACGGGTGGTGGTGGTGGAGGGTTGTTGTTGTTGTTGTTGTTGTTGTTCTGGTTGTTCTGAGTGTTTGATACGTCCAAAACGTATCTATAATTTTTGCTTGCTCCATGCCACTTTTGGGTGATATTGCTATGATATTCATACACTTCCATACACTTTTGATCATATTTGGACTAACCTACTAATCCAGTGCACCCCGGTGCCAGTTTCTGTTTTCGGCTGATTTTGTATTTCAGGTTTTCACGTTACGAGAACTGTCAGGAAAAATCCAGAAAAAATATATAAAAAATCAGCGTTCCGGAACCTACCCTGCGCCAGAAGTACAGCCGGGGGGGGGGGGGCACCAGGGCTCCAGGCGCCCTAGCGGCGCGCCCCCCCTGGGCCGCGCCGGGGGGCGCCTGGGCCCCCCGAAGCCCGTCTGGTGCCCCCCTTTTGCATATATTTAGAGCGTCCCTCGAAACCCTCGGGACAGGAACTCTTTTTCGCGATCTCATCTCTGTTCCGCCGCCGCTGCCGCTTCCAAGATCGGGAGCACCAGGAGAACTCTTCCCGGCACCCTGCCGGAGGGGAGGATCACCACCGGGAGCTTCTCCACCACCTTGGACGCCTCCCGGATGAGTTGTGAGTAGTCTCCCTTGGACCATGAGTCCATGACCAGTAGCTATGTGATGTTCTCCTCCCGTTCTTGTGCTTCACTAATTAGTCCTCCTGAGCTGCCCTACATGATCGAGGCACATATGTAATCCTTATGCTGTTGCTATGATGAGTTTGCCGGGATCCGATGGATTATGAGATTATGTTCAAATTGTGATTGAGTAATATATTTGATCTACCTCTTTTATATTTATGTTCATAAGTAATTCTTGCATGTTCTCCGTTGTTATTTATTGCTTTGGCCAAGTGATACGTAGTGACTCCAAGAGGGAACGTTATGCTTGATTGTGGGTTCATGCCCCTCGATTACTAGCTTGAGTGACAGAAACATGAGTCTAGGGGATGTGCTGTTGCCACAAGGGGGAAAACAACGGTGCTTGTGCCCGCGGGTGCAAGGATTGTTTACTTTACGCAAAGTTCTTTTAATGCAGTTGTCTGTTGCTTTGAGTTTACACTATGGGTGGGGCTCGCAACTTAATACCAGCGAGATGTTCTGGATAGATATCTCAAGGTGGATGATTAGTAGTAGATATTGATGGATTTCGGTCTACTTACTTCGGCGTACCGCCCATGCTTTGAACCTCAACCTTTCTTGCAATGTAGTCAGCATTGGTTTGCGTTCGTGGTCCTGTCAATTGCCCAACTGTAATTCGTTTACCTCACATAGCTGTTTTATCGTCTTTTGGGAGAGAGACATCACTAGTGAACATCATGTGACTCCGGTCCACATTACCATCATTGATCACATCCGCTATTTACTTTTCGCTATTATTTACTATTGCAAACACTATCTATCACTACTATCATTTGCGTTTAATACTTTGTGAACTACAAGGCCGGAGGGATTGACAACCTCTCTGTACTCGTTGGGAGCAAAGTTATTTGTATCTGTGTGCAGGTCCACGTTGATTGCTAATATCTGGCGCCGTTAGCAGTTGACACCTACTTGTTGAACCTAGGAGTCTCTGGGGATTCGATCCTTGGCATCTTTGCTAAGGGAAAACACTTCCACAACACTGCATCTTTCACCTTCCACTTGGGGTAACCAACGAGGGGTTAGAGGCCCATCAAGGAGTATTTTCTAGCGCCGTTGCCGGGGACTCCACTCTTCAGGATAGGGGAGTTGCATGCTATCTTTTACCTTTGCTTTTTAGTCTTGTTAGTTTACCTTTCAGTTTTTGCTTTAGTACCTTTTATCGAAAATCACAAAAATAGTTATCTTGCTTGCTTGCTACTATGGGTTCCACCGAGAACACCAAGTTGTGTGACTTCACTAGCCACAACAACGATGACTTTATCAGCACACCTATCACTACACCTGCCACTTCAGCACCTTCATATGAAATTAAACCTGCTTTACTGAACTTAGTCATGAAAGATCAATTCTCCAGTGCTGGAGATGATGTTGCTTTACACTTAAACAACTTTGTTGAACTTTGTGATATGCAAAAGTACCAAGAAATAGATGGTAATATTGTTAAGCTTAAGCTTTTTCCTTTCTCCTTGAGAGGAGGAGCTAAAATTTGGTTTCAGTCTTTGCCTAGATATAGCATAGATTCATGGGACAAGTGCAAAGATGCTTTTATCGGAAAATACTATCCACCTGCTAAAATTATCCAACTTAGAAGTAACATAATGAATTTTAAACAATTGGATAATGAACACGTTGCCCAAGCTTGGGAACGTATGAAATCTCTTATCAAGAACTGCCCTACTCATGGTTTGACTACTTGGATGGTTATCCAAACTTTTTATGCAGGCTTGAACTTTACCTCGCGGAACTTGTTAGATTCGGCCGCGGGAGGAACTTTTATGTCAACTACACTTGGTGCTGCCACAAAGCTCCTCGATGAGATGATGACCAACTATTCCCAATGGCACAACGAACGCGCTCCAACAGGTAGGAAGGTAAACTCTGTCGAGGAGATTTCCTCCTTAAATGAAAAAGTTGACTTGATCATGTCTCTACTTTCGAAGCAATCTTCTGTTGATCCTCGTGATGTTCCTTTAAATTCTTTGATTGCTCAAGAACAAGTAGATGTGAACTTTATCTTTAGAAACAATTTTAACAACAATGCTTATAGGAGTAATTTTGGTAGCAATCCTAGACCGTTCCCCTCTAATTCTTATGGGAACAACAATGCTTATCCTACCACCAAGAACTCCACTACTGAACTAGAGATTATGCTTAAAGATTTCATCACTACCCAAAAAGCCTTTAATAAGAGTGTAGAAGAAAAACTACATAAACTAGATGATCTTTCCTTTAAAGTAGACCATTTAGCCAATGAGGTAAAATTGCTAAATATTAAAACTTCTCCTCTTGAGGAGAGGGAAGTCATTCCTATAAATGCTACTCAAGTGCAAATTAATGAAAACATTAGGATGATGGCTAAACTTAAAGAGAGATGGGCTAGAGAAAGGGAGGAAGAGGATAGAATTAAGAGCCTTCCTACCCACCACACTGTTGCTACTATCCAAGTTATTGAGGATGTTCAAACTCTTAGCACCCAATGTACTCCTAGTCCCAATGGACCTATTAATGGTGATGCTATGACTATAGAAACTACCAAACATGTGAACCTAAAGGACACTACTACCACTTTACTTGATGCTCGTGACCTTGATTTTGATAATTGCACTCTTACCGAAGTTATTGATTTCCTTCACAAGATGTCTAGAGACCCCCGCACTAGCACGCTTAACCTTGCCTTTACAGAGCATATCACTAATGCTCTCATCAAAGCTAGGGAGGAGAAACTCAGAGTAGAAGCCTCCATACCTAGAAATCTAGAAGATGGCTGGGATCCTATGATAAAAATTAAATTGAATGACTTCTCTTGCTATGCATTATGTGATGTTGGAGCTAGTACCTCTGTTATGCCCAGAAGAATATATGATATGCTTAAATTGAAACCTTTTGATTCTTGTTCTTTTAGTGTTCGTCTCGTTGATTCTTCCATAAAGAAACCTTTGGGGAGGATCGACGATGTTCTTGTTGTTGTTAATGATAATTATGTTCCCGTTGATTTCACTATTATGGATATTGAATGTGATCCTTCATGTCCAATTATTTTGGGACGTCCCTTTTTACGCACCGTTGGTGCTATCATTGACATGAAAGAGGGTAATATAAAATTTCAGTTTCCTCTCAAGAAAGGGATGGAACACTTCCCTCGAAAGAAGATCAAGTTACCTTTTGAGTCCGTTGTACGGGCTAGCTATTCTTTTACTCTTGATAAAACTTGATCTATGCATTATGCCTAGCTTAAAGGCATAAAAGAAAGCGCTTTTGGGAGGCAGCCCACATGAATAAATTTTTATATTTTGCTTTTGTTGTGTCTTGATGTTGTTTACTACAGTAGCATCATCATTGTATCTTTGCTTTTCAATTTTGTGCCAAGTATAGCCTCTGATTGCTAGAAAGTTCAAAACATGTGAGGTGCTGTCCAGGAAACAGATTCTGTCCTTGGATAGAAAAATTCGTATAAAATCACCAGATCATCTTTTTGGTCTGAATTTTTTCGACAGCGTTCTCTATATAATTGTCTTTCGTGCATATGTTCTGAGTTTTTTGATTTGAGTTGCAGAAGTACCCCGAACAAATCAATTACTACCTGCTGTTCTGTTTTTCACAGATTCTGTCCTGTTTTGCCTTTCCTTCAGTTTGCAAACCAAGAGCTTGCTTTTTCTTTGCAAAAACCTTTTGGCAATCTTGAGAAACAGTAGAACTTCAAGAATATCTTTATTTCCAGCAAGGAACAATTATTTTATTAAGGGTACTAAACTCGCTAATCAGATTATGATGAGTTATGTATGAAGGGAGTTTTCAAGTGTGCGAGGGAAGATGATAAAAAGATTCAGGAGTGTCAAGCGCTCAAGCTTGGGGATGCCCCCATGCACCCCCAAGAAATATTCAAGGAGACTCAAGCGTCTAAGCTTGGGGATGCCCCCGTGCATCCCCTTCTCCATCAACATTATCAGTTCGTCTTTCGTTCCGCTATATTATTATCACTTCATGTGTTATGTGCTATGCTTGGATCGTCTTGCTTTTAGTTTTCTTTTTAGTTTTTCATAACGAGTCGGAACTCAACTTTCTTTATGTGGGAGAGAAACACGCTCCACTTCTACCTAGAACATAACATAGAATTTTCATGTCTATCTTTGCTGTGTGTGTTCTTTGTCTTTTAATAGCTACTATCATGCTCTGCTCTTAGTATTCATGCTTATCTTTTCAAAGAGCTTTTGTTTAGTTGGTTGCTTGAACTCTCTTTAATTATCATGCTTACCTTATTAAGAGAGTTTGCTTTCGTTGCATTGGTTAATATGTCTATGATAAAGATGCTACGTGCATAATGGCGCTTAGTAGTTCAGGTTTTCTTATGGTTAGTCTCAAATAGCCGGGGGATTCCCAATGTGTTATTAGAGTACCAACA
The DNA here is from genome assembly GCA_902687465.1 of Secale cereale. Taxonomy (NCBI): domain Eukaryota; kingdom Viridiplantae; phylum Streptophyta; class Magnoliopsida; order Poales; family Poaceae; genus Secale; species Secale cereale. The sequence goes on along the minus strand of LR738709.1, from coordinate 406,363,470 downwards.
TGATTTGTTTGCCTATGATGTGGTATAGTTTAGTAATATCTTCCTTTGAGAATTTATTTTGATTGACTTGGCGTATGCTCACGCATATTTAAGACTGTAAAGAAAGTCTGTCAAGCCTTGATGATCTTTTATTTCTGAGTAGCGATATAACTACCATGCCTGATTCAATGTTGCTTTGTCGCTCTGCATGATTATGACCGTCATTGCTCTCTTAGTTGGTCGCTCCCAGTCTTTTGCTAACCTCCACCTGTACTAAGCGGACTGACTGCTTGTGCATCCATATCCTTTTAAACCAGTTATGCCATATGAGTCCACCATATCTACCTATATGTGGTATTTCACCGCCACTCCAAGTAATTTACATGTGCTACCTTTAAAACCTTCAATTTTTGCAATACATAGCTCATGGGAAAGTAGCCTAAAAACTATTGTGGTAAAGAATATGTTTCCTATGTATCTTATTTCTTATAAGTTGCTTGTTGAGCGGTAACCATGTTTCTGGGGACGCTATCAACTGTCACACTTTTGTTGAATATCATGTGAGTTGCTATGCATGTTCGTCTTGTCTGAAGTAAGGGTGATTTGCCGTGGGTTGAATAAATATGCATATTGTTAGAGAAGAACATTGGGCCGCCAACCAAAGCCATGTATCATGGTGGAAGTTTTAGCTTGGACTTAATCCTCAATCTCTTATGAGAATATGCTTATGCATTAAAGAGGAGTCCATCATCTATTTTCTATGTTGTCCCGGTATGGATGTCCTTAAGTTGAGATCTATCAAAAACGAGAAATCAAATGCGATTTATCTCCTTGGACCTTTGTACAGGTGGCATAGAGGTACCCCTTTGTGACACTTGGTTGAAACATATGTAATGCAATGATAACCCATGGAAATCCGAGCTTATTAGAACAAGGTGCGAGCACTTTTGGTATTCGATGCGTGAGGCTTGCAACTTATATGATGTCTTATGCATGACACATATGAAGTACTACTACCGTTGACAAAATTGCTTCTATGTTTTTAAAATAAAAAGCTCTAGCACATAACCATTCTTTTACTTTTATGATGAGTCTCCACCTTCTTTTAAAAGCACCAACTACTGAGAGCATGATTGTCATTCTAAGTGTAATGTGCATTGTCCCAAAGTAGCATTGTCTTTTGCATGATTGTGATATCGTTTATTTTGAAATCATTGTATCTAGTCATCACTTAAACCTTGAAGGTGCCCCTGCATTTATGTTTTGCATCACTAAAGGGGGCAAGCTAGATATCACTTTATCATATTTGCACATCATGTTCATTGCAAATCTTTTTGATGTTTCAGTTTCATATTGTAAAACTTTCAGTCATTTGTGATTTTCTCATGAGGCAACTTAATTACTGTAGAATCATTGTCTCAGTAAGCTTTTGTCATATGACTATAAAAAGTCCTATATGGTTAATAGCATGTCACCACAGAAATTATTCTTGTTATCATTTACCTACTCGAGGACGAGCAGGAATTAAGCTTGGGGATGTTGATACGTCCAAAACGTATCTATAATTTCTGCTTGCTCCATGATATTCATTCACTTCCATACACTTTTGATCATATTTGGACTAACCTACCAATCCAGTGCACCCCGGTGCCAGTTTCTGGTTTCGGCTGATTTTGTAGTTCAGGTTTTCACGTTACGAGAACTGTCAGGAAAAATCCAGAAAAATTATATTAAAAATCAGCGTTCCGGAACCTACCCTGCGCCAGAAGTACAGCCGGGGGGGCACCAGGGCTCCAGGCGCCCTGGCGGCGCGCCCCCCCCCTGGGTTGCGCCGGGGGGGGCGCCTGGGCCCCCCGAAGCCCGTCTGGTGCCCCCCTTTTGCATATATTTAGAGCGTCCCTCGAAACCCTCGGGACAGGAACTCTTTTTCGCGATCTCATCTCTGTTCCGCCGCCGTCACCGCTTCCAAGATCGGGAGCACCAGGAGAACTCTTCCCGGCACCCTGCTGGAAGGGAGGATCACCACCGGGAGCTTCTCCACCACCATGGACGCCTCCCGGATGAGTTGTGAGTAGTCTCCCTTGGACCATGAGTCCATGACCAGTAGCTATGTGATGTTCTCCTCCCGTTCTTGTGCTTCACTAATTAGTCCTCGTGAGCTGCCCTACATGATCGAGGCACATATGTAATCCTTATGCTGTTGCTATGATGAGTTTGCTGGGATCCGATGGATTATGAGATTATGTTCAGATTGTGATTGAGTAATATATTTGATCTACCTCTTTTATATTTATGTTCATAAGTAATTCTTGCATGTTCTCAGTTGTTATTTATTGCTTTGGCCAAGTGATACGTAGTGACTCCAAGAGGGAACGTTATGCTTGATTGTGGGTTCATGCCCCTCGATGACTAGCTTGAGTGACAGAAACATGAGTCTAGGGGATGTGCTGTTGCCACAAGGGGGAAAACAACGGTGCTTGTGCCCGCGGGTGCAAGGATTGTTTACTTTACGCAAAGTTCTTTTAATGCAGTTGTCTGTTGCTTTGAGTTTACACTATGGGTGGGGCTCGCAACTTAATACCAGCGAGATGTTCTGGATAGATATCTCAAGGTGGATGATTAGTAGTAGATATTGATGGATTTCGGTCTACTTACTTTGGCGTACCGCCCATGCTTTGAACTTCAACCTTTCTTGCAATGTAGTCAGCATTGGTTTGCGTTCATGGTCCTGTCAATTGCCCAGCTGTAATTCGTTTACCTCACATAGCTGTTTTATCGTCTTTTGGGAGAGAGACATCACTAGTGAACATCATGTGACTCCGGTCCACATTACCATCATTGATCACATCCGCTATTTACTTTTCGCTATTATTTACTATTGCAAACACTATCTATCACTACTATCATTTGCGTTTAATCCTTTGTGAACTACAAGGCCGGAGGGATTGACAACCTCTCTGTACTCGTTGGGAGCAAAGTTATTTGTATCTGTGTGCAGGTCCACGTTGATTGCTAATATCTGGCGCCGTTAGCAGTTGACACCTACTTGTTGAACCTAGGAGTCTCTGGGGATTCGATCCTTGGCATCTTTGCTAAGGGAAAACACTTCCACAACACTGCATCTTTCACCTTCCACTTGGGGTAAGCAACGAGGGGTTAGAGGCCCATCAGTGTTCTGGACAAGAAGTTGCATCAAGGTGTTCTACTGCTGGATCAACTGAGTGAGCTTAGGGGGAAACTCAAATCCTGGCTCACGTCTTGGAGGCATCTGATGGGTGTAGAGGGAAGAGATTAGAACAGAATTGAGGTCTAAGGGAAAATCACTACCCATATGCACATGAGACAAACACAATCATATCACACCAATCAATTTCAAGCAAGATCTTACAAATCTAACTACCGTTACAAAGAATGGTCTAATACTAATATATGGGGTAAACTACTAGTCACAGGGTGGTCATATAAAAATATTGATCGGCGGACGATTCCATGATATCTGCTCCAGCTTCATCTTCGTAGTCTTCGTCTTTACTATCATCGGGTTCTGAATCCGTGTCGTCGATGATAATGTAATCTCGGGAGGAATTTCCTTGGGTTCTTCTTCCTCTTCTTCACCTCCTGGTGCTGGATCTCCCATGAATACTCCTAGCTTCCTTGTCAAATCATCATTCTTCTCCACTAGTATCAACATCTCCTCCTCGTATCCGTCACGAGTAGACTTAAGTTCTTCCTCTAGCTCCAAATTCCTGTTTAGTGCCTTCTTCAATTCTATCATCCCAGCGCACATTTGGTGCTCCTGTCGTCGAATGTGCTGGTTCAACTCCTGGATGAATGCTGCAATGGATCTATCCTTCCGGGTGCTGATCATATCCCAACGCTCATCCCGGCGTCCACAAATCTGGTAGATCGTGTCCTTCAGTTCCTGCTTGTAGACTTCTCCGATCCTTCCCATCGTGATGTGGGCGGCCATGCTCTTGCCTAGACTCCAGGTTGGTGCATCAAAAGAAAACTCTATTGGCTCAGTGGATGGTGCGAAGGTTCTTGAACTTGAATGCTCCATCGCTCCTCCTCCGGTAAAGTGGCGGTGTAGGTCCCGGTAAAGCTTGGTATTCCTATGTTCAGGTACATAGTGACTTTCTTCAAGTGTCGTCCAAATGGTGTGTCTTCATCCGGTTGAGTGAACTTGTTCCTTGGGTCCACCATCCTAAAGAAGTAGAAAATGGAGAGAAGTCAGAAATGAGTAGAGAAGAGCGATCTAGGGTCTGTCTTAGTGGTCATGTCCTACATTCAGCATGTGCTCTGATACCATCTTTGTAGCGACCACGATCCAAATGGACCGAAGTCTCTGTGTTCTGTGTCATCCCTGGATCGGTAATGCTGACACACACAGTACTTGAAGGATTTATAACAGAGTGGCAATCACACACTTATTACATCGAATGTCTCCAATGAGAACTTATTACACAAATCTATGGCTTAAGGCATCTAACAATATAACAGCGGAAGGCTTGGAAGATAAGTGAGTCCATCAACTCCAACGGCATAGCTGAGTGCATGACAAACGACCTAGAATGTATTATTCCTCGTCTGAAAAGTCTGCAACGTAATATGTTGCAGCCCGAAAACGGGTCAGCACATGGAATATACTGGCAAGATAACACAAAGGATGCAAGTAACAGAATAAAGGCTATACTACATGCATATTTGGCTGGTGGAGGCTCTAAGGTTAAAGTTTTTGCGTAAAGCCAATTTTTCCCTACAACAAAGGAATATATTTTATTTTAACTATCATGTTGGTTGAAAATCATTGAGAAGGTACCTCCAACTCAATCCCAAATTAAAAGTTCATCATTAACCCACCAAATTAAATTATAGAGTGATGAGATCAACCAATAATTCAAGTACCAGATACTCAAGATGTCCATAACCGGGGACACGGCTAATCATGATCAGTTTGTACACTCTGCAGAGGTTTGTGCACTTTTCCCACAAGACTCAATCGCCTCCGTTTGGTTTCTCGCACTGCATGGTGTTTGAGAAACGGATGACCGAGACACAGTCTTTCCGAAGAGGTCCCCTTAACCGGATAGATAGGCCGGTACACCTACAATCCCTCTACATCTGCTAGCCCATCACGGAAAGGTTTCCCAAAACTTACTCAACTATGCCAGAGCCCATCTTGGCATGTGGCTGCACACGGAAGTTTCTAGCATGAATAGTTTTATGATCCCTTTGAGCCTGGGTGGCATTCCATAGGAAAAATCACAAGGAACCTCGGGATTTCCTAGGACAACCCTGGGTTCCCCAGGTGCCCTGCAACCAATCCACCCAGATGTGTATTCAAGTAGCCACCTTAAGTTGAATCCTTAATTAACAACTCACATCTATCATGGATTTCACTCAAACCCAAACCACGTCTACGAGCATAGCATAGCGACCTAGGAAAACGTAGAAGTAACTCCCATGGGTTTGAAAATAATGCAGGTAATAGGTTCTACCTCAATCTACTTCCCAGTCCCACAAGTTAAGAGATACTACTTATGCAATGTGTGAGGGTTTGATCTAATGCATAAAAACTGGGTAATAAAAGGTATGATCAAAGTGTTACTTGCCTTGCTGACGATTCGCAAAACCAAGAGACTCGTAGTGGCACGCTTCACAGTCCGGGTATTCTATCGCAAGCAAACAATAGCAAACATAAGCAAACAAGCAATGATGCAAAAACCAAACTCCAAAAGACAAGATCTAACCAGAAATTTCAACTTAAGAACTCCGGTTGCAAAAAGAATCAAATCGAAAGAAGCAACGAAACTCAAACTGCGAAAGAAACGAGCTCCGGTTACTATTTGGTCTAAAGTCAAATTTTACAGTAGCCAAAACTTTATTCAAGTTGGTTAAACGGAAAGGGAGCGTCCAGACGAAGATCTGGGATTTTGAATCACCTGATTTCGACTCTCGAGCTAAAAGAAAAAACGAAAAACAAGACCAGGGCAGAAATCGCGATCAGAAAAATCACGGATAAATACCTCGAAAAAGAAAACTGACGAACAGGCTAACGAACGAATGTTCGCTGTCTGCGGCTAACGGATGAAAAGTGTTCGTTAAAACGAATGTATGGACGAACGTCCCCTAAATAGCTAAATCAAAGAAAAACCGAACCGATCTAAACCTAATAAAAAAACGGATCTACGGTTTACGAAAAACTGATCGGTTTAAAAAAACCCGATAACTACCTCGAAACGATGAACTCCGGCGGGATTCCGGCGAATCCGGTGGTCCAACGGCGGCGGGGCGGCGGCGCGGCTGCGGGAGGGCCGTGGGGCGGCGTAGTGCCGCGGCGGCGACGGGATGCGATGGTGGCGGCTTGGGGCGGCGGCTTAGCGCGGCGGCGGCGGCGGCGGGATGCGGCGGCGGCGCTAGGGTTTGGGCGGGGCTGCGGCTGGCTCGGGCTAGCGGGCCGGCGTTCGCTATATAAAGCCCAAAGTCCTGGGCGGATACGGCCCTAAGTCGGTTTGCTCTTTTTTTTTTGTAAAAGAGTCCTGGCGCAGAAAAACTAACGAAAGAAATACTAAACAGACTCCAAAAATGCCGAAACAAATTTTCACCGTCCTCTAATAATATTTAGGGGAAAGTGAACATTTTTCCCGGACCTAAACACAATTTTGGAAAATGCGCATTTTTCCTATGCAAATAAAATCGCAAATAAATCCAGAAAAATAGCAAAAGTGATTTTAACATTTTTCCTCCAATATTTCTGTTATTTTGGAGAAGTCATATTATCTCCGCTCATATATTGTACTTAGAAATATTTTTAGGAGAGAAAAATAACTAAAATCACACTGTCCTCATACCGGCATTCGAGCGAACTCAAATATGAATACGTTAAAATTCCCAACTCTCTCCGTAGGTCCTTGAGTTGCTTCGAATTTCGAGGAACGCCACAACAAAAAAATGCAAAGAGCATGCAATGCAATATGATCTATGTATAACATTCCAAATTGAAAATTTGGGATGTTACAGTCACAGGGGTGTTTCAACGTTGTATTTCTCCTGAGGAGTGCCATGAGATTCTACGAGAGATTCATGAAGGAGATTGTGGTCATCACGCCGGCTCTAAGTCTCTCGTGGTCAAGGCCTTTCATCATGGGTTTTATTGGCTGACGTGTCATGCTGATGCAGAAGATCTGGTTAGCAAGTGTGACAGCTGTCAGATGTTTTCCAGATGAGCTCACGTGCCGGCTCAAGAATTGAGGATGATTCCAATTACTTGGCCATGCGTAGTCTGGGGGCTGGATATGGTTGGGACTTTTAAAATATCTAAAGATAAAAAGACTCACTGCTTGGTGGCAGTTGACAAATTTACAAAGTGGATTGAGGCTGAGCCGGTTAGCAAGTGTGATGCAGCGAGGGCGGTTCAATTGATTAAAAAGGTGATCTTTCGTTTTGGATATCCTCATAGTATCATCACTGCTAATGGTACTAATCAATTTAAGGGTGCTATGAAAGAATCATGTCAACAAGAGCATATTTGTCTCAACGTTTCATCTGTGGCTCACCCAGTCCAATGGACAAGCCTAAAGGGCTATTCAAGAAATATTAAGAGGCATCAAGCCCCGGCTTATGGTCCCTTTGCAAAGGACGCCGGGTTGCTGGGTTGAGGAGTTACCCTCCGTGATTTGGAGTATCAATACTACTCCCAACAGATCCACGGGTTATACGCACTTTTCATGGTTTAGGGAGCGGAGGTGGTTCTTCCCAGTGACATATGTAAAGACTCACCCCATGTGGCAGCTTATGTTGAAGCTTATAATGAACAAGCACGCCGGGATGACCTTGACCTCTTGGATGAGGAGCGTGACCATGCAGTGGCTCGTTCGGCGATTTATCAGCAAGATCTGCGTCACTATCATAGCCGTCGGGTTAAAACTCGCAGCCTTCAAGAAGGCGATTTGGTGCTCCGGCTCATCCATGATCAAACCAACATGCACAAGTTATCCCCACCTTGGGAAGGATCTTTTATGGTCAGCAAACATCTAAACAACGGATCATACTACCTCATCGATGTTCGAGACCTCAAGGACTCACGCACGTCGGAGGAAGAGACCCGTCGACCGTGGAATATTGCTCATCTTTGGCCTTATTACACCTGAGCCACTAGCTCTAGTGATGCACATATTTCTATCAATGTATATATTATGATTAATATAATAAAGTCGACATCCTTGATAATTCGGGGCCTCTGTCGTTTCTTTTCTGAGTATTTGAGCCTTTATTGTTACATCATAAGATCACTTGGGGGCTTCCTGCTCATTGAGCATAGCTATGATTACCCTTTGATATGACTTATACGCTGGGCTGCAAACAACTGTGTTTTTTGCCCAAGTTGAATGATTACTAAAGAGAACTTGCTATGATGTGTAGTTCAAACATAGGTAACCTGCTTTGATGGCATGTTTAAGGTCACTTGGGGGCTTCCTGTTCAATGAACATAGCCATATTTACCCTTTTGACCGGCTTTGGAAGCCAGGTGTATTCACCGAAAATCCGGGTTATCCTGTCTTTGTTTGTCTGCCACCCCAACCAGGTAATCCTGGAATGACTCGTCGTACTCTTGACAGTTAATCTTATAAAGACCCTAAACTTGTCAAAGTTAAAACGGTGATTGGTCATGTGAGGCCAGGCTTACAAGTTTGAATAAAGGGTTAACTCAGTGGCTGTGCGGCCCTTTGAAAAGCACTTGATATTGAGGTTTGGAAGCCAATGAAAGCCTTGTTTTTTCTGGTTTGTGGTTTTAGTTGAATATTATTTGGGTTCATATTTGAGCATATCCGGAGTTTTAATAACCCGGTCTGGCTTTGGACGATAAGTCGCCAATATGTTGTGATTGTGCACTTGGAGTTTTGCGCTCTAAGGCTTTTTTGGGCTGTTACCCTTGCTGCATATGGCATTGTAAGCCGGCAATATGAATAAAGTGCTCATGTATAGTATTTACTTGTTCTATGAATATGTGAGGTCTTTTGATAACCCGCATGGGTTGTGGACTATATAGTCACCCGCAATTTTTATGGGGTATTATGACCCACCCTGGGGGTTCAGGGCAAACATTATCTGCTTATGTGCAGGGACTATGATCTGCGTGATTACATTGTAAGCATAAAACGACACAGTCCTCAACGAGATATCAGTGGTTCAAAGTGTTATGCAAATAAACATGCACGATGGCATGGCAGATCACTGTTTCCAACTAGCATATTACAAGGCGCCATGTGGCCTAAAAGAATAATTGTTTTTGACAAACACCAGCATCCAATGCTGCAGATGATAAACTGACCCTTTGATCAGTTTTCTTGGCCTTGGCGTGCTGAAGATTCCGGGTTATCTTGCGCAGGTTCTTCCACATCTTCTTCACCCATTGGCTGGAAGTCAGACGTGGCCCAATTGATCCCAGTTAAAGCTTTGAAAATAGCTCCATCGTCTATAAGTGTTAACGGGTCAATATCAGGAGTGAAGGTGTACTTACATGTTGGCGGGATAAGGTCTACGGCCTCATGAACCGGCGCTTTCACCTTAGCATTGTCAGCATCATAAACCAGATGATATTTGGAGAGATCAGTTTCTTCAGCCAATTTGCTTGCCCAATTACGCATCTCCGTTACTATTTTGGTGAACTCATCGGTGTTGAAGGGAGACCCGTATTATTTTATGCTGGGGCAGCCAGTTGATATCTCTTCCGAGTCAAGTTCGACTTGCCACGCCTTTGCCCGGCTCAAGGCGGTGATGGCGCCATCTCGGGCGGCTGATCGCTTTAATTCCTCCACCCTTTGTGGAAGCATAGACAGCTTCTCTAACACTTCCTTGATGAGGGAAGGTGGTGACTTCTTATGCAAGGCAGCAAAAATGGCCCGTTGAGCGCCAGTGTACACTTGCTCCACAAGGGTATATACAACTTTCAGCTTTATGCGCATATCATCACTGAGCTTGGAGCTCCAGGGACCTACATTAGCAAGTATATTCATGAACCGGCTCAATGGTTATTCAAAATTTGATAAAGAAAGGTTGAAGTACATTATTACTTACCAAATATGGCTTTGGTCAAAAAATATGGCTTTGGTCATGCTGTTGATTTGATACTTTAAGACGGACACATCATCGGTTACCGGCTTAAGGGCAGCTTCGGCGTCTTCTGCTCTTTTCAATAGAGCCGCCTTCTTAGTGTCCCAACCATTCCTCTCAGTGCTGAAATCCTTTTTTAGTTTCTCAATATTTCCAAAGTGATTCTCAATTGCGATTTGGCCTTGGAAGTCTCAGATTGCTGAGTTTGGAGATTCTACTGCGGATCCACTACTTGGGATTCTTTCATGTTTAATTCAGCCTGGAAGATAAAAAGATTAAGCAGAAATATGTGGTTATGATAATCATATTATTTGAAGTCCCAAGCATAATACAAGTATTTTACTTGGCACTTGGGGGCTAATGTACATTGTTCTTTTGAAGACACCTTTTACTTGACCCACCTAAAGTTGCTTCAACTACATACGGCTCAAGGGGGCTACATGTTCGGATTTTATTCATGGATATGGGGATAAGTCCCGGTTTAACTTAACAGTTTAAGCCGGCCCTTGGGGGCTACACACGCGAAGTTGAAAGCTATAATTTGAAGTCCCGGTTTCAGCCTTGAAGCTTAAACCGGCCCTTGGGGGCTACTCATTTTGATTTTGCAACTACAGTATGCCATGACATGAATGCAGGAGTAAAGAAATTATCGAAAGTCCCAACATATTTAATTCTATCATATCCAGTAGACTTGGCGGCTGATATAAATATACTATGGAGAAGATTGCATGGATTACCTCAAACGCTCCTTCATGAGGTTGACTAGGCTGGCCTCAAAGTCACGGCTGGTGTGAAGACGGTTGAGATAACCTGAATAAATCTCCTAAGCATTAAACTGGGCATAGTTTTCTAAGTCTACTTTCCACTTGCCCTTATCAACAGCAGAAAATTCTTCTTTGGCGTTGTGCTTGGATAGGACGGTGGGGTTGCCTCGTGCTGTATAAGCCGTCCCAGTAATTGTTATATCTTCAGTCTCCTGAGCCGGATGAACAGGACTGGGCAGCTCAACATTCTCTGGATCAACATTCAGGGCGTCTGTAGTGACAGGGTGCTCTTCTGGTGGTGGATCATCCATGGCTGATTCAGAAGTTTGATACAAAGACTCAGACATAGTCTGTTTCTCCAGGTCAGTGACCTTGGGATCTTTGGCCGATTTATTCAATTTTGGCTTCTTGCTGGGTTTGACCATAGCTATGAAAGTAAAAGACATGATGAGATTAGTATACTAGTTGAGTAAGGTATTAAAGGAAGCAGGCTTAAGTGTTCTCACCCAGGAACAATTTTAAACAGAGGAACCTGAGTCCCAGTGGAATCACCAGATGAAGAGTGAGAGGTTCCCTGATAGTTTGAATCAGAAAGGTTAAGAGGTTGTCGAATAAGACCCGCCTTTGGCGAAGATAAGTCGAAAATTTGTGAAACCTCTGCTTGGCGCTTGCGATGAACCGGTGTATTGGGCAGGCCGGAGGAGAGAATTCCATCGCCACTGTTCTGGGTCGTACGGCGAGCTTCATGCCGCTGCTTCTTCAAAATAAAGTTGGGATCCAAGTAAGCTAAAGGGTGAAAAAACCTTACTTTTTGGCACACTTGATGAATTTTCTGTCCTGGCAAAGGTTCTGAGCTGGAGGAAAGGAAAATGACCTCTTCACATTTTGCATGACTGGCCTCCGCAGTGTCCTGATAAATGATCTGTGTCAATAAGATGAATAAAAAGGGAGCCAAGAGAGTCAATGTCTACCTCCAACTCATCATCATCCAAACCAAATAGCTCTGAAGTGTTCGTTTTCTTCTTAGCAGACTTTTTTGGAGCCTTAGTCTTGGCCCTGGTCTTTTTAACCAGCTTGCTTGAAGCGTTTTATTCCAGAAGGGGGAGTCAACCTACAGAAATGAAGTAATAATGAGAAGGCAGATTGACAAATGATGACTTAATGAAAGTTGTTTGAAAATACTTACAGCTGGCGGCTCATTGAGAGTACAGAAAGGACTCAAGCCTGTTTTACTGCAAGTTTCCAAGGTCTCATTCAACAGTGTCTTGGTTATATTGTTGATGTCATCATCAATCATCTCTATTTGGCAATGGCGTAGGGGATCTTTAACATTACCAATATACTCACACATTAAGCCAGATTGGCGGCTTAAGGGCAAGATTCTCAACGTGACCCAACACCGTACTAAATCGACTCTAGTCAACCCATTGGCCATTAAGGCTCTGATCTTTGAAAAGAAAGGCATGTATATAGCCCATTCCCCGGTGCTGATCCGTTCTGGCAGATGATGTCTGTTGCTAAGCCGGTTTTCACGATAACCCGAAAGAGGATTTTCACCTTCTGGAGAGGTGTCTTTGCAATAAAACCAAATTTTGATTCCAGTCTTTGGGATGACTGGGGAGTGTAGCGGCAGGAAAAGCGTCTTCTTTGCGCCTCTGAATGGAAATGCCCCCTAATTCTAGGATGGGCCCATCTTTGAACTCAGTCTACCGGTTTAAATAGTAAAATTCCCTGAATAGTTCTACAGTGGGCTCCTGTTGAAGGTACACCTCGCAAAACACTTGAAAGTTGCAGATGTTTGAAACGGAATTGGGACCAATATCTTCAGGGTGGAGCTTGAAAAAGTACAGCACATGCGGAAGAATTTTGAGCCGGGAGGAGTAAAACCTCGGAGCAACTGGTCAGTAAAGACAAATACTTCACCTTCCTTGGGCTTAGGAGGGATTTCTGTGCCTGCGACTCTCCAGTGGATGCCATCTTTTTTGTCTAAGACACCTGTTTGGGCATACTCATTCAATATTTCCTCGGTAACCCGGGAAGCGACACAATTGCAGGAGGTGACAGTCTTGGCTTTAGACATTTTTTACTACAAAGGAAAAGATTACCAGTTTAAGATTATGATGTTAAGCCAGATAATGATTAGTACTACAAAAGGTCGATGTGATTAAACCGGAAGACAGTGCCGGATCATATAGATTGTGAGTGAATACTGGCGGCTTAATAATGGGATTAATGCTATATGGCGGGTTATCGTTATCATATAAGCCGCCCGTATGATTGCAGTACTACATATTGAAAAGTAAATTTTTACTAAGTGAAGGACAAACAAGTTCTGCATACTGGTGCTACGATTTTAGATCTACAACAGTTCAAAAATGTAAATAAATTCTAAGCCTATGGATCCTGCAGTAGAAGTGTTCATGTGTTCTGATGAGATCTTCTATAGAGGAGATGATTTTTTGTTATTGAAATAAATGCTGAAACTGCTACCGCATATCTTTGGTGATTGAGTTCAGATCTAACTATGCGATCTAAAGGAGCCAGAGGAAGAACAGTGAAGAACAACGACGGACATCAAAACCCTAATGCAGCTCTACTATGAGGAAGAAGTACTTACGGATGCTGACCAACAGCGAAGGCGCACCGCTGTTTTATGGTCCGTTCAGGTTGATGCCGCGGCCGGAGTTGAGGTCGCGGGAGGAATATGGCAGCGGCGTAGCTCGAGTTGCTGGGGCGTCGTGAGGAAGAAGATGAAGACGAGGGGGCAGAGTAAAAAATGAAAAGAAGGATCCCCCGTCCCTATTTATAAGGCAGTGGATAGATGTCATGCGTGGGAATCGAGGAGGCTAAAAAATGATTATGTAGCAACAGGGGTGCCTCGATTTTTGGGAGGTCTATTAAAACGATCTACTGAGATATGCTATAGCTTCGTACAAAATTAATGTGAAATGACGTCATGGCGGGTTAACGCAATTCTGAGATGTGACGTCACGGCGGGTTACAAGGAAATGGCAAAGAATTGGCAATGGAAGATTCTACCAAGTCAAGTGCTGAAGATTGATGTGAACAAGTTCAAATCAACCTGGGCCTAATGTTGGGGATATAACTATTGGGTATGACCCGCCCAGGAGGGGCTGGGTCATGCCACTGGTGGTTTAAGACGAGAAGGCCCAAGAAGGCGTGAAGATAACGGTTCGTAGAACAAGCTTGTTGAAGGCCCATGACCCGGGGACAATTTGAGGCCCAAGGGTGTGAACCGCCATATGCTTAACATATATTGTAAGGCTAGTTTAGTTAGTTACCGAGCCGGACACGTTGTGTATGAGCCGACCGGGACTCTGTAAGCCGCCTGCATCAGCCTGTATATAAAGGGGTGACCCGGCAGCGGGTTAACTCAAGAAACAATCGCTCGAGAACTAGGTCAAGAGTATTCGCTCCCTGGTTGTTGAGTCTCGAGCAGTAAAACCTCAGCTGGATCAGGCTTTTACCTCATTGAGAGGGGCTGAATCAGGATAAAAAACTCTTTGTGCCTCTTGTCCCGTTTAACCCCTTCAAGCTAACCTAGTTGTGATGGCTCCACACCTAAGTCCTATTCCTAGGGCATCTGCCGTGACAAATCCACGATACCGGCCAGGTCCAACGCCTCTGAATCCGGCCCCAAATCCTCATGGATAACGCACCAAAGTAACTTCTCCGTCATGCACTACAAGACGATATGAGTCCATGTCTCCAACACAACAGAAAGGAGGCACAACCCATCCATAAGGTCATGCCGTTTGATCACCTCTGTCCCAGATGGGAGGCAATATCCCAACAATGGCCATAGAAAGATTTTGATTTTTAATGGCAAGATGTCGCCCACAAGCCTGGGGGGCGCCTCCCAAGCTTATTGCTCCCTCCTGACTCTTCAGGTCTTCTCTCGAACATTCTAGGGTCTCTTCTGGCCCAGAATAAATTAATCCAAAGTTTTTTCATGGTTTGGCCTCTATTTGATATTGATTTCCTGAAAAGTCAAAAACAAGCAACTTGCACTAAGCACTACATTAATAGGTTAGTCCCAAAAATGATATATTATTGCATAATAAACATTCAAGATTGATACTATAATAGCATGGAACAATCAAAAATTATAGATACGCTGGAGACGTATCAAGCATCCCCAAGCTTAATTCCCGCTCGTCCTCGAGTAGTTAAATGACAAAAACATAAAAATTAATGTGGAATGTTATCTATCATATTCATCATGTAATCTCTTTTTTGTGGCATGAATAATAAGATCTGAATGATTCAAAGTAATAGTCTATAGTTTGACATAAAAACAATAATAATAAGGCATACGAACAAGCAATCATGTCTTTCAGAATATCAATGCAAAAGAACGTTATCCCTACAAAATCATATAGCCTTGTCATGCTCTATCTTCTTAACACAAAGAATAAATCATGTACTAACCCGGTGTTAGCTAAGCAATTGGTTCATAACTTTTAACGTGCTTCAGAATTTTCAACTTTCACGCAATACATGAGCGCAAGCCATGGACATAGCAATATGGATGGAATAGAGTGTGGTGGTAGAGATTATATGGAGAAAAAAAAGGAGAAAGTCTCACATCAAGGAGGCTAATCAATGGGCTATGGAGATGACCATCAATTGATGTCAATGCAAGGAGTAGGGATTGCCATACAACGGATGCACTAAGAGCTATAAGTGTATGAAAGCTCAAAAATAAAACTAAGTGGGTGTGCATTCAACTTGCTTGCTCTAAAGACCTCAGACATTTGAGGAATCCCATCATTGGAATATACAAGCAAAGTTCTATAATGAAAAATTCCCACTAGTATATAAAAATGAAAGCATAGGAGACTCTCTATATGAAAAATATGGTGCTACTTTGAAGCAGAAGTGTGGAAAGGGTAGTAACATTGCCCCTTCTCTCTTTTTTCCTTTTTTGTGTTGGGCTCTTTTTGGACTCTTTCTTTCTGGACTCTTTTGTACTCTCACTTTTTCTCACATGGGACAATGCTCTAATAATGAATAATGATGATCGTCACACTTCTATTTACTTACAACTCAAATTTAAACTGGATACTAGAACAAAATATGACTACATGAATGCCTCTGGCGGTGTATTAGGATGTGAAATGATCAAGCGTAACATGTATAAAAATGATGAACAGTGGCTACGCCAAAAATACTATGCCAGCTATGTGATCATGCAAAGCAATATGACAATAATGATGTGTGTCATAAAAATGGAACGGTGGAAGTTGCATGGCAATATATCTCAGAATGGCTATTATAATGCCATAAAAGGTAGGTATGGTGACTGTTTTGAGGAAGTTATAAGGAGGTTTATGTGTGATAGAGCGTATCATATCATGGGATTTGGATGCACCGGCGAAATTTGCACCACATCTCAAGGTGAGAAGGGGCAATGCATGGTACCGAAGAGGCTAGCAAATTGCGGAAAGGTGAGAGTGCGTATAATCCATGGACTCACATTAGTACAGAACTCACATACTTATTGCGAAAGTCTATTAGCCCTCAAAGCAAAGTACTACTACGCATGCTCCTAGGGGTGGTAGGAGTTAAATATCGCGTGCCCCCGACCTTCACGGAAAGGAAGACACTCAATAATAAGTCGTGCTCCAACTTCTTAGCATAATGAGAGACCATACGTGCATGATTCTGGAATCACAAACCTTAATACCAATATTCTTACTAAACCATAACTACTCACTAGCACAACTCGCATATTACCACATTTATATCACAAAAACTATTGCAAGGAATCAAACTTACCATATTCAGTGATCTACATGAAAGTTTTTATTATATCCCTCTTGAATACCTATCATATTAGGACCAAATTCATAACCCGTACTACTTGCCATTACTATTTATCAAACTCTCAAAAATATATAAGTGAAGCATGAGGGTGCGACTATATCTTTCAAATATAAACACCGTCATGCTCTAAAAAATATAAGTGAAGCACTAGAGAAACTGCCTACCTCAAAAGATATAAGTGAAGCACATAGAGTATTCTAACAAATCACGAATAATGTGTGTCCCTCTCAAAAAGGTGTGTCCAGCAAAGATGATTGTGACAAACTAAAAAGTAAATAAATCAAAGACTCATATAATACACGATGCTCCAAGCAAAACTCATATCATGTGTGAATAAAAATATAGCTCGAAGTAATAATACTGATGGTTGGTAGAAGAAACAGCGGACGCCATCCGGGGCATCCCCAAGCTTAGATGCTTGTGAGTCCTTGAATATTACCTTGGGGTGCCTTGGGCATCCCCAAGCTTAGGATCTTGCCACTCCTTATTCCTTCATCCATCGTGGTCTCACCCAAAACCTGAAAACTTTAGCACACAAAACTGAACAAAAAACTTGTGAGATCCGTTAGTATAATAAATTAAATCACCACTTTAAGTACTGTTGTAAACCCATTTATATTTTATTATTGCATTATACCTACGGTATTCTAACTTAACCATGGCTTATACCCCCACTCCCCAATACAATCCATGAATTTATCAAACAAGCAAACAACGCAAAAAAAAACAGAATCTTTCAAAAATAGAACAGTCTTTATGAACAATGACCTTACTTATGAAACTCTAAAATTTCTAAAACATTAGGACAACATGGGAAATTTGCATACAAATCATTTGTAAAAACCTCAGAAAATAAGCACGCTCTAGTGATTTTTAGATTTTTCTGGATTGCGCCCAAAATTTCTATTTTTGCAGAGAATCAAATCAGCTATCAACCAAATCATTCCAAAGGCTATACTTGGCAAAAAAAATAATTAAAAAAATAACACAACCATAACATTGGCATAATTGTGTGCACAAAAAAAAAACAGACAAAGTGCAAGAAAAATTATGATAACTATTGGGTTGCCTCCCAACTAGCGCTATTGTTTTACGCCCCTAGCTAGGCATAATGCATAATTTCAACTGTTGTCATTTTTAGTTTCCAATTCCTCAATCACACATCCGTACTTCCTAGGAATCTTAGCATGCATATTTTTAATCATCACACTCCTAGGAACAAAATTGAGAAATGTATTCTCATATATAAGTTCCTTTATCAAATCAATGAAATTGGGGTGAACACTAATCATTTTAAGATCTTTGTTGTTGTTGCTAGATGTGGCACCCTTGCTTTTAGGAACATATATAAACTTGCAATTCTGGCTAGGCGGAGTTTTTTCAATAGTTTTAACGAAAGAAAAGGCAGACAAAATTATTAGTAATTTCTTACAACTTATCAATTCTACCGGGACTTTGTCCTATCATCTCGTTGATTACCGTTTCTTTTCCCTTTAGTTTTTTAAAAGCAATTCCTACCTTTGTCCCAAATTGAGTGATATGGTTATGAATCTTTTTATCCAAACTTTCAATATGTTCAATGGTACATATTTTATTCTCAACAGCGTCTAACCTTTGCATAACATGTTCCAAGGTCAAAGTTGTTGCATTAAAAATGATAGATGGCGATCCCACTAAATTTCACATAGCATTAAAAGCATCCATATGGTGACTACTCAAGAAATTCCCTCCGGTAATAGTGTCTAGCACAAATCTATATTAATAACACCCACATAACAATTGCGAAGAAGACCAGTAGTAGATTGCTTATGGGTTGATCTATTTTGAGCATTGCAAATCCTATACCAAACATCTTTTAAATTCTCCCCTCCCCTTTGTTTAAAATTGAAAACTTCATTTTCATGGGTACAGGTAACAAGAGAAGAACTAGCCATAATGATAAAGCGAACGAACAAGCACACGAGCAAAAAGGCGGACGGAAAATATTTTTGTTTTTTTGAAAACGTTTTAGAAGTGGGGGAGATGAAAACAAGAAGCATATGGCAAATGAAGTAAATGCAAGGAGATGAGATTTTATGCGTAGGTACTTGGTAGATTTTGATGATGTCTCCCGAACAATGGCACTAGAAATTCTTCCTGTTACTTGTGAGCTGCGTTGAGATTTCCTTGAAGAGGATATGATGATGCAATATAGTAGAGATAAATATTTCCCTCAGTCAAGAACCAAGGTTATCAATCCAGTAAGAGAACTAAGCAACACCTGGTTAGCGACACCTACACATAAAATAACAAATACTTGCACCGAACACGATCAAGGGGTTGTCAATCCCTCGGCGGTTAATTGCAAGGATCAGATCTCGTAGTGATAGATAGATAGAACAAAAACACAAAATAAAATAAAGGAAATAAAATTACAGCAAGGTATTTGGATTTTAACATATGACTAAAATAGACCCGGGTCCATAGTTTTTGCTAGAGGCTTCTCTCTTGAAAATAGCATACGGTGGGTGAACAAATTAATGTTGGGCAATTGGTAGAAAAGCAAATAATCATGACGATATCCAAGGCAATGATAACAAATATAGGCATCACGTCCGAGATAAGTAGACCGACTCCTGCTTGCATCTACTACTATTACTCCACACATCTACTGCTCTCTAGCATGCATCTAGAGTATTAAGTTCATAAAGAATACATGTCTTGTCCAAGATGACATGATGTAGACCAAGTAAACTCGATCAATATGAATAAACTCCATCATTTTATCCTTAATGGCAACAATAAAATACGTGTCTTGTACCCTTCTATCACTGGAATATAGATCACCGCAAGATTGAACCCATCACAAACCACCTCTCCCATTGCAAGAAAAATCAATCTAGTCGGCCAAACCAAATCAATAGGTCGGACATAAATACAAAACTACCATAATCATGCGTAAAAGAGTTCGGAGAAGACTCCAATAATATTCATAGATAATTTGATCATAAACTCACACTTCATTGGATCCCAACAAACACACCTAAAAAGGATTACAACGAATAGATCTCCAAGAACATCAAGGAGAACAATGCATTGAATATCAAAGACATATATGCAGTCATCTAGCTACTAGAAATGGACCCGTAGGTCTGTGCTAAACTACTCACACTTCATCGGAAGGGAAGCAAGGTTGAGGTAGATCCCCTCCGTGGTCGATTCCCCCTCCGATAGAGTACCGGAGAAAGCCTCCACATGGGATCTCTCGAGAATAGAAACTTGCGACGGCGGGAAAGTATTTCGGGTGGCTCTCTGATGTCAGGGGGATATTTGAGAATTTACAGAGGTAAAATTACATCAAGAGGTGCCACGGGGGGCCCAAAATCCTGGGGGCATGCCTCCCGAGCTTGTCGCTCCCTCGTGACTCTTCAGGTCTTCTCCTGGACCTTCTAGGGTCTCTTCTAGTCCAGAAAAAATTAATTCAAAGTTTTTTCTCTGTTTTGACTCTGTTTGATATTGATTACTTAAAAAGCAAAAAACAACAACTGGCACTAGGCACTAGATTAATAGGTTAGTTCCAAAAATGATATATTATTGCATAATAAACATCCAAGATTGATACTATAATATCATGGAACAAAACAATTATAGATACATTGGAGACGTATCAATACCCCGAAGAAACCCCTCAAAAGATTACTTTCCATAGTGACAAGTGATAGTAAATTTTAGCACGTAATATAAATGTTTCCTTATCAAAGGCGCTTCACTCCCCGGCAATGTCGCCAGAAAATAGTCTTGATAACCCACAATTATAGGGAGTCAATCGTAGTCCTTTTAATAAGTACGAGATTCGAACCCAACGAGGAGCAGAAGGAAATGATAAGTGGTTTTCAACAAGGTATTTTCTGCAAGCACTAAAATTATCGGTAACTGGTAGTTTGATAGCAAGGTAATTTTTACCAAGTAACAAGTAGAAATAGTAACAAAGGTGTGGCAAGGTAGTCCAATCCTTTTTATAGCTGAGGACATGTAGGAACATTCTCTTATAATAATCAAAGTGCTCTTGAGGACACATGGGAATTCTCGTCAAGTTATTTTCATCATGTTTAGTTGATTCGTGTTTGCTACTTAGATAATTTGATATGTGGGTGGACCGATGCTTGGGTGCTATTATTACTTGAACAAGCATCCCACTTATGATTACCCCCTCTCGCAAGCATCTGCAACTACAAAAGAAGAATTAAGAGAAATCTAACCATAGCATGAAACATTTGGATCCAAATCAGCCCCTTACGGAATAACACATAAAGTAGGGTTTAAGCTTCTATCACTCTAGCAACCCATCATCTACTTATTACTCCACAATGCATTCCCTTAGGCCCAAGTATGGTGAAGTTTCATGTCGTCGATGTTCACATGACACCACTTAAGGAAGCAACAAGATACATATCATCAAAATATCGAATGAATACCAACGTCGCATGATTACTTATAACAAGACTTCTCCCATGTCTTCAAGAACAAAAGTAAGTACACAGACATTATATTCATGTTCAAGATCATAGGTGTATTGAATAGCATCAAGGATCAAGACATATAATCTTCCACCAAATAAACCAACTAGCATCAACTACAAGATGTAATTAACACTACTAGCAACCCACATGTACCAATATGAGGTACTGTGACAAAGATTGAATACAAGAGATGAACTAGGGTTTGATATGAGATATTGCTCGTGAATATGTTGATGAAGATTGGTCCTCCCATGATGAGAGGAGCATTGATGATGTCGATGGCTTCGATTTCCCCCTCCCAGAGGGAAGTGTCCCCGGCAGAATTGCTCCGCTTGAGAGAAAAGTGTTCCTACCCACATTCCTCCTCGGGACGGCGGTGAATCATCCCGAAAATTCTCTTGATTTTTTATAGCTCAAAACCCCTCTAGCAGAATATCGGCACCAGAGGCCTACCATGGGTCCTACAAGCTCGGGGGCGTGCCCTGAGGGGTAGGGTGCGCCCCTAGGCTTGTCGCTTCCTAGTCGGCCCCCTTCTGGTATTTCTTCCACCAATATTTGTTGCATATTACAAAATAATTCTTCATAATTATTTCAGTTCATTTGGTGTTGTGCATAATAGCTATCTCTGATGCAGCCCTTTCTGGTCCAGAATTCTAGCTGTCAGCAATCTCCCTCTTCGTTTCAATCTTCCAAAATAAGAGAGAAAAGGGATAAGAATTGCATCATAAAGTGAAATAACACTGCAAAATATAATGATTAATGGTAGGAAAACATGATGCAAAATGGACGTATCAAGGACCATCCATCTTAGTGATGGTTTCCTCATGAGACTCAACAATATCATTAGCCTCACCTACTTGTTCCAAGAGATAAATGAAGTGCTTCTTCATCTCACCTTTGAGCTTACCCAAGAACTTGTCAAACTCGTTCTTATCCACCTTTACATCCTCATGTTCGTCCAGGAAATCCAACAAAGAAGGATTAATAGTGATCGAAGTTTTGATGTTGGAGGCTACCTTATTGATGCCTATAGCCATGAGGCACTTGGCGTGAGGTTCTCATCGAAGAGTGACACCTTGCTTTGGGAAGCGGTGGAAATATCCATGGAGGCCGTCGCCATTCCTTCAGCAATTTCATCATCATCATCATAGATGTACTCTTCATGCCCCACCAACCCCTATTGTGGAACCTTCTTGGTGAAGTTGTTCTTGTGGGGGAAGGCTTGGCCTTATCTTTCTGAATAAGCTTGCCACCATTGTCTTCCCTCTTCTCGTAGGGGCAATCCACCACAAAGTGGCTCATATTGCCACAGTTGTAGAATGTTCTTACATGTTACTTGCCTTTGGAGCCACTTGAGTTATTCTTGGAGAAGTTGGGCCTTGACTTTCTCTTGTTACCCCAAAATTGCGTTGACGCAAGAGCCATGTGCTCGTGCTAAGCATATTTGGTGTATTCGGGCCAACTTTCTTCTTTTTCCTCTTCTTCTTCTTCCTCCAGTATAGCCTTGGCTTTCAAATCTAGGCTGTGTGAAGATTTATTTGACCGTTTGACATGAGCTAGAGTGTTGTCGACAGTCTTGTTTAAGATGTTTATAGCAATAAACTCATCCAACACATCGCTTGAGGATAAGGTGTGGAAGTCCGACCTTTGACGGATCACGGAAGACTTGGCCTTGTTGTATGGCATGATATCCTTGAGGAACTTGAGCTTGATCCAACTATCATCTGTATCCTTGCTCCCATGGTCTCAGAGTGAGACCCTGAGATTTGTCAATATTCGGTAGATATCATGAGAGTCCTCATCTTCATTCATCACAAACTATTCGGCCCCATCAAGGATCACCCTCAAAGTTGAAGCATTGAATGATTGAGCTTCCCTTGTACAAAGAGACAATGTGTTCCCATGCATTTGCAAGGGTGAATGGGTGAAAGTGAGCAAGCTCTTCGGGAGGCATAGCAATTTGAAGAATGAACAAAGCGGAGAGGTTATATTGATTGTCCACTTCTTCTCTTGGAGTGAAGTTGTTTAGATCACAAGGGTAGAAGCCTTGCTCGATGATTCTCCAAAGATGTGTTGAGTTTTGATTCAAATGAGACTTGATATGAAACACCCAATTAGGAAAATCATTTAACACAAGCTTAGGAGGAGGACCAAGGTGGTTGATATGAGGTGCATGGATCGGTCCTCCATAGACCCGGGAGGGGCAACCGCGACATGTGTGCACGTCCCATTCTTACCTTGAGGGGTGTTAAGCTTATCACTATTATCCGCCTCCTTGCCATAGTCGGCATCTGAATTAGAGGTAGTGGGTTTAACCACTTAAAACGCATCAGTAGGAAGTTTAAGGCCCTCAAGTAATTCCTTCAACAAGAATTTGACCTCGGTCATTACAGAGGTCTTAACTGAGGCCATAGCCTCATTTGGTCCTCTCGTGTGACTGTGTCCACCTCCTCGACCGCGGGTAAACCATACCCACTTGACCCGTCACCAACCAAAATCTTTAGGCGATTAAGCCCATAAAAGTGATGAGGCTCTGGTACCAATTGAAAGGATCGATACAGTTAACTAGAGGAGGGTTAATTAAATAGGCAACTACAATTTTTAGCTTTTCTTAACAAATTATGTTTAATTACCAACAAAAGGTTGTCTAGATATGCAACTAGGTGAGGAACCTCGTTGATGCTAACAATAATAACAACACAAGCAAGAAAATGATACAGCACAATTAAGCTTGCACAAAGTAAAGGTAAGAAGTAACCACAAGTGGAGCCGGTGAAGACGAGGATGTGTTACCGAAGTTCCTTCCCTTTGAGGGGAAGTACGTGTCCTTTGGAGTGGTGTGGAGGCACAGTGCTCCCCAACAAGCCACTAGGGCCACTATATTCTCCTCACACTGTCGAGGGGATGGCCCCTGGGCAGGCAATGGAACCCAGAACCCTTTCGAACACATCAGGTCCCGCAACGCCCCTCAATCTGGCTCGTCCTCGCCGGCTTCCCAGTGCAATCCAACTAGGCACTGCACCCCAGCCAGCCAGCAAGCGCATGCCGGCTTGTCCCAAGAAGACGAATCTTCAGAAGACAAACAAGTGTGGCCACAGTTTGTCCCTCAACCCAGCCACGGGTCAGCGCCCGTCCCCTACATACGTACGGCAAGACAAGCCCCCACGAGGGGGAGAGCATGGCAACAGTGACCTACCTACCGCGCTGACCAGCGAGAGCGTGGCTACAGTGTGGCCCCGTCCCATCGACAAGGACCGATGGCGACCAAGCGTCACGACACTATAGCTGAGCCGGCCCAACCACTCCGTGACGTATGGCAAACCGAGGCACAGTGCCCTCCGGAGAACCCAGCGTACCCTGGTACTCGGCAGGCTCTAGCGCTGGCTTCCCGATAGTGACATCCAGGTCCCGCGCATGTGTAGTATGACCATTGTAACCCCGTGGGGCTGCCTATAAGACCCCCCGGTGCCCCTCCATGTACAGGGGCGGACGAATGACAAGTAGAATCCACACACACACACACACACACACACACACACAGACACACACGGAGAAGGAGCAGCCTATGCACCGGCCTGTCTTCCTTCCTCCCCAAAACAGCTCCAGGAGCAAGCATGTATCCATCTCATATAAACCACACTCGGCAGGATTAGGGGTGTTATCTCTCCGGAGAGCCCCGAACCTGGGTACGTCTCATGTCCCGCACTTGCTCGTGCCAACCTCGCCTCTGGAATCCACCGATGCCCTTGTGTCTGTGCCCCTCTTTAGCCATACCATGACATCTGTTGTGAGATCACCATGACAGTTGGCTCCCACCATGGGGCAGCTCGAGGTGCCGGCCAACGTCACGTTCCAGACGAGGCCCTCGCTTGCTCCAGTGAGCGCATGCACGACGTCATCCCTGCAGCTAGCGCGGACGCCGCCGGCATCGCCGCAGACTCCATCGTCCCCTTCGGCGCGTTCCACGTCTCCGGCATGCTTGTGCCTGAAGAGTACCCCAACTAGGTGCTCAACATCGCCGACTTCCCCATCCCCATCGACTACGCCGACTCCGGCAACATGGCGCCAACCTATAGACCGTCTGCATCCCATCGCCACCGGCATCGACGCCTCCCATGCCAGGGTTCGGCTCAACGAGGAGCGCGTGTGCCTGCTGGATGAGGGCACGTCGATTGCTGCCCTGCAGCGCCACCTAGAGTCCGCCCAGCGAGAGCGTGATGCTGCGTTTGGCTTCACGCCGGCCGCAGCTGAACCCAGCCGGGTTGCCGAAGTGCATACCCGAGGAGGAGGCCTTGAGCGCGCATTAGGAATGACCCCCCTGTCTATGACACCCCGTCAAGAACATGCGCGCCGCCCGCAGAGAGCCTGGAGCTCCTACAGGGCGAAGAGCTGCTGCAGCGACAGCTGATGAGGTTATAGACCTAGGGTAGGGTCACATGCCTGACCAAGATACGCCACCCAAGGTCACTACCCCAGAAGCTCAAAAGGCAAACCGAAGACAACAAGAACAGTCGACTGAGACGGCCCAAGAAGACATTCCACTCGACCGTACACCCCCGTCCAGACAACTCATCTTCACTCGACCCTTCCAAGACACTCGACCCCTGACGGTCAAAGGTCCCTAAGGACAGCAACGGTCTGGTATTCACTCCGCTGCAATGAATACCTTTATTACTCTTTACTGCGAGCATTATCAGTAACGCCTGCCTTTATGTACATTGAATCCTAGGTAACGTGGAGCATGGATGGGGTCCTGGCACACTGTATAAGCCACCCCCTCCTCAAGTACAAGGGTTCGCACCCCCGGTAACTCAAACACCCCTATACATTCCAGACGACCGCCTCCAGGCACCGAGACGTAGGGATTTTACCTACTCCGAGAAGGGCCTGAACTCGTATACATCTTGCGTACAACCTCGCCATAGCTAGGGCCTTGCCTCCTCTTATGTACCCCCTACTCGTATTGTCAGACTTAGAACCACGACAGTTGGCGCCCATCGTGGGGTAGGGTGTCTTAGCGACTTCTGGTGAGGTTGCAAACTTTTCTCCGACATCCTTCATCATGGTTTCCGGCGATGGTCTGGCGTTGGGCCGCGAGATCCGACTCGGCGCGCTCGTCTTCGTCACCAACGACTCTGCTTGGCTCCAGGAGGCTCCCCTCGACGTCGAGGCGCTGCCCATCTGCGGGGCGCCAGTGCTTGGGGCGTCCTTCTCCGACAGCCATCGACTCAATACTTGCCGATTCCTTCATCATCTGTCGTCCCCGCCGGGCACCGTCGCAAGCGATCCGGTCGCTCGCGGCTCCAGCGGTGGGTGAAACAAGCAGTGGCCCGCCAGACGGCTACCCCTCAAGTCGCGGCCATCGAGCCCGACGAGTACCTCTATGGGTCGGTCGATCCGTCGGTCGAGCTCGCGGATTCAGTTTCCGAGTGCGGTAGCAGTGATCCCGCGGCGGAAGTCCTCATGGTCTACTCACCCCGCAGTCCACCAGGATTCCCTCGCGGCGGCGACGGTCATTCATTCGACCACGACGGTTACATCCCTCAGCCCCTCACTGCCAAGCAGAGGGACGAGCTCTGCCGCCGCAATGAGGACACACTCTTCACCCCCGTCGTAGGAGATACACCAGAGGCTCGGGCCCTGGAAGCCACGCGCTTGGCCACCCTGGCTGAGCGCGCGCGTCAGGAGAATATCCAGCGCGCACTCGACGAATGGGCCCGCCGACTGGTCCCTGAGTCCAGTCGACGACCGCGGCAATCGTTCCCGCGCGATACTTAGGTGTTCCGTACGCCTGTTCAGAACCTTGAAGCCGCGGCTCGCATCGCGGAGTCAATTCAACCATCGCAGTCAGAGGCTGGGAGAGGCCTACAGCAGATCCGGGCGTTGCTCCGAACAGCCGGAGAGCAAAACGCGGCTGTTTCTCAGTCGCGCAACAGGACTCACAGCAGATCGGTGGCTGCAGACACTGTTTGGTTAGCCCATAGTCCGAGATCGCCCCCAAGGCATGAGGATCGTGGCCCATGTCAAGACCGGCATCTGGGTCATAATGATGAGCAGTATGACCGTCGACCCGGTCATCACGACCGCCGTCGAGTGCCTACACCTCCTCCGGGAAGCGGATCATTCTCGCCTAGGCGACACGAGGGCAGACGCTTACGCGACAATGAGCGGAGGATTCCCCCAGATCCCCGGAGGCCCGGCTTCAATGCAAGATTTATCCTTGTGCAGGGACTGGTCGACCGGAACAGGGCGTTCAAAGAAGAGCAAGGCAGAGACCATCCAAGTGGAAGCCGAGCATCCGTCTCTGGACTCGAGTGTTTTAGCAGTGCCATCAGGGCCGCTGAGATCCCCCAAACTTCAGGTTGGCGGTAGGGGTAAATAATTCATCGGCGAGTCGAAACTAGACACCTGGCTCGAGGATTACCGAGTGGCTGTGCAAATCGGAGGTGGCAACGACGATGTAGCCATGAAACACCTTCCTCTGATGTTGGGCGGCTCGGCTCGGGCGCGGCTTAATCATTTGGCCCCGGGAGCATATACAGTTGGGAAGAGCTGGCCTGAGTGTTTATTCGGACCTTCAAAGGTACCTGCAAATGGCCCGCAGGGCTCACGGAGCTGCAACATTGCGTACAGAAGCCGAATGAAACCTTGAGGGATTACATACAGAGATGGACCACCTTGCACCACACGGTGGAGAATGTGTCTGAACACCAAGCAGTCTGCGCCTTCAAGGAGGGCGTGCGATACCGAGAATTGAATCTAAAGTTTGGTCGAACGGGAGATATGTCCCTGTCCCGGATGATGGAGATAGCCAGTCGGTACGCTAACGGCGAAGAAGCCGATCGACTCCGCAGTGGCAAGAAACCGCTCGGACAAGATGATCAAAACTCCAATCGGAAACCCAAGCGCAAGGCCGAGCCAGCTGCTCAGGGCGAAGCTGCAGTTGTCAACCAAGGGAAGGGCAAAGGAAAGCCCAAGGGGCCTTGGTCCCCAAGAAAGTGAAAGATCAAGCTGGGAATGATGTACTCGACCAGCCGTGTCCTATCCACACGAAGAAAGACGAAGAGGGGAACTTGGTCTACCCCAAGCACACCACTCGACAGTGCCGGCTCCTGATCCAGAGCTTCCAGAAGGATCAGTCGACTGACAAGGAAAAGGAATCAGAGGAGACTGAGGACAAAGAAGGGGATGGAGGTTACCCCCAGATCAACTCCACTCCGATGATCTTCGCCGATGTTGAAAGCAAAAGTCGACTGAAAGTGATCAACAGAGAAGTCAACATGGTTGGCCCGGCAACAACCACATATCTGAAGTGGTCCATGACCCCCATCACATTCGACGAGACCGATCACCCTGCGCACATTGCTACCCCTGGGCGGCAGGCGTTGGTGGTCGACCCAGTGGTCGAGGGCACGCGTTTGACCATGGTCCTCATGGATGGTGGAAGTGGCTTGAATATTCTGTATGCTGAAACCCTCCGTGGGATGGGCATTCTGATGTCCAAGCTGAGCGAAAGCAACATGTGGTTCCACGGGGTCATCCCCGGGAAGAAGGCCGACTCACTTGGCCAAATCTCACTCGACGTAGTCTTTGGTGACTTGAAGAATTACCGCAAAGAGAAGCCGACATTTGAAGTGGTGGACTTCAACAACGCTTATCATGCCATTCTGGGTAGGCCCGCCTACGCCAGATTCATGGCTCGACCGTGTTATGTATACCTCAAGCTGAAGATGCCGGGACCCAACGGCATTATGACCGTCATGGGGAACAGTCAGAAAGTAGAAGAATGCTTCCAGAAAGGCTCAAAGATCACTGACGAGCAGATGGCAGCAGTAGAGATGGAGGAGTACCAGAAAAACATGGATCCGAGTGACTTGCTGCAGGCCAAGAAGCCGGCTTCCGAGTCAGCTTTTTAGTCGGTTGGGGAGACGAAGACCGTACACATTCACCCCACCGACCCCAATGCAGCACCGACCCACATCTCAACCACACTCGACAACAAATAGGAAGAAGCTCTCATCCAGTTCCTCCGTGAGAACTGGGACATCTTTGCATGGAAACCATCTGACATGCCAGGTGTACCCAGGGGACTGGCTGAGCACCGTTTGCGAGTCGACCCAAAAGTGAAGCACGTAAAGGAACATCTCTGTCGGTCCGCCGCAGACAAGAGAATGGCGATTGGCGAAGAGGTGGCTTGGCTTCTGGCAGTCGAGTTCATCCGCGAGATCTACCACTCCGAGTGGCTTGCCAATGTGGTCATGGTCCACAAGAAGGACAAGTCTCTCCGCATGTGCATCGATTACAAGCATATCAATCGGGCCTGCCCGAAGGATCATTTTCCTCTCCCCCGCATCGATCAGATAGTGGACTCGACTGCGGGGTGTGAGTGTTTGTCCTTTCTGGACGCGTATTCCGGGTACCATCAGATCCGACTGTTAGGACCCGATGAAATCAAGACAGCTTTCATCACCCCATTCGGGTGTTTCTGTTATGTCACCATGCCTTTCGGTCTCAAGAATGCCGGCGCTACCTTCATGCGCATGATTCATAAGTGCGTGCTGAAGCAAATCAGTCGGAACGTCGAAGCATACATGGATGACATCGTGGTCAAGTAGCGTAAAGGTTCTGACCTATTGACTGACCTCACTGAGACATTCGCAAATTTGAGAAGCTATGATATCAAGCTCAATCCGTCGAAGTGTACGTTCGGAGTTCCGGGCGGCAAGTTACTCGGTTTTCTCGTTTCCGAACGGGGAATCGACACCAACCCAGAAGAGTTCGGAGCCATCCTCCGAATGAAACGCCCCAAGCATGTACACGATGTCTAGATGCTAACTGGTTGCTTGGACGCATTGAGTCGATTCATTTCTCATCTTGGTGAGAAGGCATTACCTCTCTACCGGCTGATGAAGAAATCAGAAAAGTTCGAGTGGAATTCCGAAGCTGAAGCAGCGTTTGAAGAGCTCAAATCCCTGCTACCCACCCAGTCGGTGCTTGCTGCCCCAGTCGGCAAAGAGCCTCTCTTACTATACATTGCAGCCACCGGACAAGTTGTCAGCACTGTACTCACGGTCGAGCGGGAAGAAGAAGGCAAGGCCTACAAAGTCCAATGCCCAATCTATTACATATCCGAAGTATTGACTCCTTCCAAACAAAGATACCCGCATTACCAGAAGCCTGTGTACGGGATCTACTTGACCGCAAAGAAAGTTGCCCATTACTTCTCGGATCATACAATCTCAGTCGTCAGCGACGCTGTAATGCCCCAAATGTGACTCCTTCCAATTATGGCAATATATGAAACTTTGACTTCATCAATTCCATTCTGGGCTCTTCTTCATTTCGGGTTTCTTCATTTTGTCGTGTGCGTGTGTGCATTTCATCCATGTCATGTTATCATGTGCATTGCATTGCATTCGTGTTGTCACTTGCACCCGGTCCCACTCGCCTCTTCCCGTTGTCCGTTTCGAGTTCCAACACTCACACACGAGCCCGTGGCACCCCGACTCCTCCTTTCGTGTGTGACAGTGTAACGTCCCCGGAATGAGGTGAGACTTGTCCTGCGTTGTTGTTTTAGAACATGTAGGCCGCCTGTCAAGTTTCATCGCGTTTGGAGTTCGTTTGGTACTCCAACGGTTAACCTAGTGGGCTAAAAGCACATCTTCTTTTGGCCCAAGACCCCCTCCACAACAGCCCACTAACCCAGCACAACCGCTACCATCATCTCGGTCGTCGGATCACGAACGTGTGGGCGAAAATAGCTCCCCATTTGGAGTCTCCTAGCTCCCTATGCCTATAAAAACGTCCCCCACGTCCATTTTTTCGGGCAAACCCTAGTCTCCTCCCCCCTCGCGCTGCCGGACACGTCCGGAACGGACCGAACACGTCCGCCCGAATGCGCTAGGCCAGTCCCGCGCTGCCACATGTCGCGCCGCCGTCCGCCTTCCACCGCGCCGCCAGGGCCCGCCGCGGCCCGCCTCCGGCCCGCCCCGGGCCGCCTCCCGGGCCGAGCCCCGCGCCCCGCCGCGCCGTCTTCCCCGCCGCCGGTGCCCGCCTCGCCGCCGCCGGGCACGTCTCCCGCCGTCGCCTCGCACTCCGGCCGGTAGCCGCCGCCCCGGCGCGACCTCCTCCGCCGGCCGCCGCCACCCCGGCACGACCTCCTCCGCCGGCCTCGCCTCCGGCCGTGCTCCGGCGAGCCGCCCCGGCCGGATCCGATCCGGTCCAGGCGGGACCAGATCCACCGGTTCGTGGATCCAAACACCCCGCCTCCGTCCCGGGATCTCCTCGTCCACATTGAATTTTCAGAGGGTATAAATCCACTAAGTCCCCAGTTTTCCATATTTTGTTGCCTCCTTTGCATGGATGTAACTTCGTCCTCGTAGATCCGTTTTGGGCGTGTGATATATCAAAATGATCGTGGTGATATGCTCTACATTTTGTTCCACTGTGGCATGTTTGTTTGAGTTCATCTTGATGCCCTAATCTCTGTTGCAAGAGTGCTACTTGTTTGAAACTGCTGTTGCTTGTTAATTTGTTGCCATGTTTGAGATGTGATAACTTGGTGCATGTTTATCCAAATGGAGCATATGATATGTCAAAATGTTCATTGTGAAGTGCTCTACATGATGGTTGCTGTAGCATTCATGTTAGGTGTCGTATTGCCATGTTAATCTCTGTTGCAAAAGTGCATGTGGCTGCTAAGTGCTGAAACTTGTTATGAGATGCTGATTTGAAGTGCTTATTGCTATTGATGTGTGTGTCCTCATGTCACATGTCAATATGTTTTAGAAGCACCATCATATGGTCTTTGCTATGGTGCAATCCATTTTCCATGATATGCCTTGAGGTGACTTAAACAAGCTTGTAAACATGCCATGCCAATGTTACTGTTTTATACTTAGTGAAAAACTGCTAAGTCTGGAAATCTGTTAACCTAATGCTATGTTTGCTTGATGCCTCACTCAAATCCATGCATGTTTTAGTATGTCAAATGATAATTCTTTGTTGTCCATGTTATGCTCTATCCATCCATGCCCTTACTTGCACATATGGCCTGCTGTAGCTTATTTATTTCTTGCTCCCAAGTTGCTATAAATTATACCTGTCAGGTTTTTATCAGCATGACCAATTTGGTGTAGCTTGTTGCTATTGATCCATGCTTCCTATGGAGTTGCTCCAATGGAGTTGTTTGCTGTATGCTATGTCTACTACATGTCCATGATCTTTATATACTTAGTCGAGTTGATATGCATGTTGTTTTGTGCCTCCGAAGGCAGCATCGTGATGATGTTTTTGCCTTCCCAGATTTTGGCTAAGTCTGGATAATTTTATTGCAACTTGCCATGCTTGGTTAATTGTGTTCCAGTAGGTTTTTGGGTGTGTTCTAAGTTCATGCTTGTTAAGTATCATGTCTACTTCATGTCCATGCCCTTTGTCTCCATGTTTGAGTGATGTAGCATAATTATTTCTTGCTCGAAAGATGTCATGTGGGTGTAAACTGCAGCTTTGTGTGAATATTGTTTTGCTTGCCTTTTGCAAACCGTGTGTCCGTTTCCGGCGATCCTTATATCGATTTCAACCGAAATCTTCCCCTCTATCCAGTGGCATGCTTGGTTTTCCAAGATGAGGCCTTCTCCATCATCTTCTCCTTAGGTTCAAGTGCTTCAACATGCATACGCATCATCATACTTGCATCATGTTGATTGTGCATTCCACCGTGTTTGATATTGTGCCATGTTGTGTTCTTGTGTTGAGTACAGCCGGGAGCCGAGACCGAGAACGAGGGTCCTACAGAGGTTGAGTATGAGGAGCAAGGTTACGATCCCATCGACGACTCAACGTGCAAGATGACCTGACCCAGATATCATTACTATCTTTGCCTATTGCTAGATGTCTCGCTCTTTAGCTTTTTGCCTCGATGCCCATGTTTGTTTGTCAGCCTCCTATTGTAGCCATGAATCTCTCTGACCACCCAACCTAGCAAACCTTTGATTGGCTACGTAAGCTTCGCTCAGCCCCTCTTATAACATTGTTAGTTGCGGGAGAAGATTTGAAGATTCTTGCTTCATGTTGAAGTTTTGTTGGGATATCACAATATATAATCTGCTTAACTAAATCATCTATATACTTGGCAATGGGTGGAACGCTAAGCCTCTTGCTTGGTGTTTTGTTCCACTCATGCCACCCTAGGAACCGTTTAAACCGGTGTAATGTTCCTTGATTTTGCGTCCCTAACACGGTTGGGGTTTATGGGCCCCCCTCGATAACCCGCTTAGCCCTAAAGCTTTTCCACCAAGGCCCGGCATTGGTTTTACATTTGCCTAACAACTAAAACTTGCATAGGGAGTTATAAACCCTTTTCTTAATCATCAACCCGGGCCAGTGCTCCACATGAGTGTTGGTCCAAACTGGGGGTCCTGCGGGGCCACCTTGGGGGAACCCGAGGGCTGGTAAAAACTTGTAGCATCACCCATCCGGTCGTGGCCTGAGACTAGATACGCGCAGATACTGTCAGGGTGTCGGCACGCCGGGAGGTCTTGCTGGATTAGTTTTATCTTAGTCGGAATATCTTGAGCACGGGATTCCGAGAATACTCGGGTCTTCCCACCTTGGAGTTGCGACTCCGCAGATCGTGAGCTTGTGATGGGCTAAGTTGGGACACCCCTGCAGGGTTTTGATCTTTCGAAAGCCATGCCCGCGGTTATGTGGCAGATGGGAATTTTTTAATATCCGGTTGTAGAAAACTTGACACCATGTTCAGAATACACTACCAGCGTGAGTAACCGTGACGGTCATTTTCCGAAGGGGTTCGGGAAGTGAACACGGTGGGGTTATGAATGACGTGCTTAGATAGGATCACTTCATGATCATTTCGACGATCGATGGCACTTCTCTTCTCGCTCTAAACACGTAAGCTAGTGCTAGTGCAGCTGCAACCTTGTTCTTCAGCCTTGTTCCACACCCAAGGCTTAGATAGTTTTGCTACCCGGGAACAGGATTGCTGAGTCCTCCGTGGCTCAGAGATTCTACACAGCACCAGATGCAGGTACCATGGTGAACTACACAGGAGATGGGACAGAGCTGTACTGGGAGTTCGATGAAGAACCTGGGCGATACTACGTGTCAGATCCCGATGATCAGTAGTGGCTTCTACTAGGGGCGATCGGACCTTGTGTTATTTATTTATGGTATCTTTCATTTGGATCTTCGTCCGTAGTCGGACTGTGATGTTATTTGGATGATGATTGCTTATGTAATGTATTGTGTGACGTGGCGAGTGTAAGCCAACTACTCTTTTGCAATTTCATCCCTCTTTTACATGAGTCGTGCAAAGATACCATACTTGAGATCATTCTAGTATGAGCTTATACCTTTAAGTCGTGGCTCGACACGTAGGAGGTATAATCTCATATTGGGCATTACAGACGCCCCACTATCAGAGATATTGAACAACCGAGAGGCAACCGGTCGAGTGGCAAAATGGGCGATTGAACTCCTTCCGCTAGATATCAAGTTCGAAGCGAAGAAAGCTATCAAGTCTCAGGCAATAGAAGATTTTGTGGCCGAGTGGATCGAACAAGAGTTGCTGACTCAGGTTCAGTCAGACCACTGGACTATATTCTTTGATGGATCCAAGATGTTGAACGGATCCGGTGCAGGCGTGGTCCTGGTATCTCCCAGGGGCGACAAGCTTAGTTACGTCCTTCAAATCCACTTTGACTCCTCGAACAATGAAGCTGAATACGAAGCACTTTTGTACGGATTGTGTATGGCCATCTCACTCGGTGTCCGACGCCTGATGGTCTACGGCGATTCAGACTTAGTGGTAAACCAGGTGATGAAGGAGTGAGATGTCAGAAGCCCGGCAATGACCAGTTATTGCAGTGCAGTGCGAAAGCTTGAAAAGAAGTTCGAAGGTTTAGAGCTCCATCACGTGCCCAGAGCCAAGAATCAGCTTGCTAACGATCTCGCGAAAATTGGGTCGACTCGGAAGCCTATACCCAAGAATGTATTTCTGGAGCATCTGCACACCCCCTCAGTCAAAGAAGACCCCTTCACGGAGGAACCCCCGCAGCCAGTCAGTGCGTCCGATCCGACCAAAGTCGAAAAACCTGCAGTGGTCGACCTGATCATGGAGATTTTAGTGATTACACCCGACTGGACTGTGCCATACATAGCATATCTGCTCAAGCAAGAACTCCCGGAGGATGAAGAAGAAGCACGCCAGATCGTCCGTCGATCCAAGGCTTTTACCGTCATTCAGGCTCAGCTCTACAGGGAGAGTGTCACAGGAGTCGCTCAGCGCTGCATCACCCTAGAGGAGGGTCGACTGATTCTGAATGAGATTCACTCGGGGACTTCTGGCCACCACGCTTCCTCTCGGACTATAGTGGCCAAGGCGTACCGAGCTGGGTTTTATTGGCCCCGAGCCAACGAGATGGCTAAAGATATCGTGGACAAGTGCGAAGGCTGCCAGTTCTACTCCAACATGTCTCATAAGCTAGCATCTACCCTGAAGACCATTCCAATAGTTTGGCCCTTTGCCGTTTGGGGGTTGGACATGGTCGGCCCCTTCAAAACTGGCAGAAGCGGATTCACTCACCTGCTCGTAGCAGTCGACAAGTTCACCAAGTGGATCGAAGCCAAGCCCATCAAGAACCTCGGGTCAAGCACCGCCACCAGCTTCATCAGAGAGCTGATATTCAGATATGGGGTCCCCCACAGCATCATCACGGATAACGGCTCCAACTTTGACTCGGATGAATTCAGAGCTTTCTGTTCCTCCCAAGGAACACTAGTCGACTACGCCTCCGTAGCGCATCCGCAGTCGAATGGACAAGCAGAAAGAGCGAACGGTTTGATCCTCCAAGTCCTGAAGCCACGGCTTATGCGTGACCTCAAGCATGCCGCTGGAGCTTGGGTGACCGAACTGTCGTCTGTCTTATGGTGTCTAAGGACAACTCCGAACCGGTCGACTGACCGTACCCCTTTCTTCATGGTCTATGGAGCCGAAGCCGTGCTGCCAAGTGATTTGTTACACAATGCCCCCCCGAGTGGAACTCTTCTCCGAAGCCGAAGCAGAGCAAGCACGTCAAGATGTAGTCGATCTCTTGGAGGAAGAATGTGAGATGGCTTTGATCCGGTCAACCATCTATCAATAGGACCTGCGTCGATTCCATGCTCGCAACGTCCGAGGCCGAGCATTTCAGGAAGGAGACCTGGTTCTTCGAGTGCATCAGAAACGACTGCACAAGCTTGCCCCGGCTTGGGAAGGCCCCTTCGCCGTCACCAAGGTACTGCATAATGGAGCGTATCACCTCTACAACATCGCCAAGAAGAGACATGAACCTCGTTCTTGGAATGCGGACCTGCTCCGCCGCTTCTATACTTAAAGCACTCGGACTGTCGAGTTGTAATAAAGATTTCCCAGTTTGTTTGAAAGACAAGTTCGCAGCAATTCCTTAATGATTGTTGGTTTCCGAAATGCTGGTCCTCAAAATCCCCCAGTGGGTGCTTAGCCGCGAACCTGATTCGCCTAAGTTACAAAAACCACTCCAACTGAAGAGCAACCCTCTTACTCGGGGGCTTAGCCGCGAACCTGATTCGCCTAAGTTACAAAAACCACTCCGAGTGAAGAGCAACCCTCTCACTCGGGGGCTTAGCTGTGACCCCGTAATCGCCTAAGTTACAAAAACTACTCCGAGTGAAGAGCGACCCTCTCACTCGGGGGCTTAGCTGCGGTCTTCCGAGCTACGCCATAAGTACAATGTTGCTCTATCCTCCGAGCTCCGCCACAAGTACAACGTAGCTCGTAATCGCCTAAGTTACAAAAACTACCCCGAGTGCAGAGCAACCCTCTCACTCGGGGGCTTAGCTGCGGTCCTCTGAGCTACGCCATAAGTACAACATGGCTCTGTCCTCCGAGCTCCGCGACAAGTACAATAGAGCTCGTAATCGCCTAAGTTACAAAAACTACTCCAAGTGAAGAGCAGCCCTCTCACTCGGGGGCTTAGCTGCGG